>OZ010585.1:34526320-34586320 GCA_963932145.1 Acanthosepion lycidas | reverse complement strand
AATACATTTTAAAACATTGCTACTATACTTTCTATGCTATACAAGACTAAATTTTGTTTAGTGTCGGTTCTTTGCTTTTGATATAGAAGGCCTCAAGAATTTGAAGTTTTTATTTATTATTTTCATGGTGTAGTATATTGGTGTTGCCAGAAGTATTTTCCTGTATTGTGAAGGTGGACAGGAATGTGTCTTTAAGTGTGCGATAGAACTTGTATCCGACAAATGGTGTATAAGACGTTTTAATAATGTTGTGGCTATCAAGTCAACATAAGTACTTACATATGTTGACTTGACGACCACAACATTATCAAGACGACTTTGGTTAGCTCCCTTATATTGTCTACCCTTGTTTAGAAAAGTCGCCATCACAACCATCACATTGATATTAGGTTGGTGCAAAAATAATGACGTAATATTGTCGTTTTTTGACGTATTTTTTAACGTCAAAAAACAACATTATTACGTCATTATTTTTGCACCAACCTAATATTAAGTTCGTCTTCGCAGTTCACCTAGCTTCTTGATGTTAAAATGAAATCCATCAAGGAAGGCGTCGTAGTTTTTGCTATCCGAACTACATTGGATCCTCTTCAGAGATCATCCTCAGGGGGCAAATTTATCGCACAACATTTAAAGACAAATTCCTGTCCATTTTCACAATATAGGAAAATACTTACGGAGAACATCAATATACTACACCATGAAAATAATAATCAAATACTTCAAATTCTCGATGACCTGTGTATCAAAAGGGATCAACCAACACTAGACCAAAATTTATTACGGGTGTAGCAGAAATGTTTTAAAATGCATTTGACTACCATTTAGCGCCATGTTGCATTTTTATCATCTTTGGTTAGCTCCCTTACACGGTGGAGGCTTGTTTACAAAAATAAAAATATTGTAATTAGTTACAACGGATAAATTTTAAATTTTAAAATAATTATAACAGAACGCGTTCACGCGTGTTTATAAAAATCACCATGACCACAATTACAATTGCATTAAGTTTATCTTGGCAATGCACTCCTGAGGATGATCTCGGAATTGATCGAAAGTACTTGGGTTAACAACAAATACGGCGCCTTTCTTGATGAATTTCAACTTTACATCAAGAAGCCAATTAGAGGACTAAAAAGGATTATTATAAAAATAAGTTGACATAATATGTCTATATTGTACAATGAAACATATATGAATGAAGACATACTGCATATATATATATGTACGAACAGGTGTAGAACCATATATATATATATATATATATATATATATATATATATATATATCACCTTTTGCAACACAACAGATCAAATTGTATTAATATATATATTCTTGGACAACAAGACAGATCAGATTAACATATATATATATATATATATATATATATATATATATATATATATATATATATATATGATAGAAATTATTAGGAAGATTTGAGATAATCATAATTAAATAATTCATCGAGTCTAGAAGAAACCTCAACAGAATGCAGAAAGCACTGGCCGGCCGTTTCGTCCTATATTTCGGACTCATCAGCAGTGTGCATCCACTACCGAGAATTGAAACACGGATAGTTACGATATGAGGCGAACGTCATATCAACTGTACCAACGGTGACGAAGAGCTAACGAATTAGACTCGATGAATTACTTAATTATGATTATCTCAAATCCAAATAATTTATATCACTTGTATATCTTTGCTTGAACCGGATTCTAATGCTCTGGATGGAGCGGCGTGGGGATAGAAGTCGTGACTCGTGGCGGGCACAGTCCTATGGGTAAGGGAAACTCGGATGAGTTCCCCCACGGAATATGTGATCGAGCGGGGCTATATCGAATCTGATTCGTTACCTCTTCGTCACCGAGGCCCGTTGGTACAGTTGGTATGACATTTGCTTGCTAACATAACTGTCTGGGTTTCAGTGGATGTGCACTGCTGATGAGTCCCAAATATAGGACGAAACGGCCATCCAGTGCTTTGTGCATTTTGTTGAGAATTCTTCTAGACTCGATGAATTATTTAATTATGATATGTTGACAATTTACTCATCGCAATTTTCATATATATATATATATATATATATATATATAGAAGTTCCACGGGTTACGTCGGAGCCGACGTACAGCGTTTCGTGGTTACAGCGCTATCTTCCATAATATAATACGTCACATATTGAATTGTACTACATTCGCAATCTCTCTTTTTTTGGGGGAACTTTTTGGCCTTCAGCATGGCTCCCAAGCATAAGGCAAACTCATGTAGATGAGTTCCGAAATCAGGTTACGTCGTGCTGTAGGAACGGATCTCCGTCTCCGACGTAAGTCGAGGACCACCCTGTATCTCTCTCTCTCTCTCTCTATATATATATATATATATCTATATATATATATATATATATATATATATATATATATATATATATATATATTTCACATTGAAACAAAATTCAGTCACAATTTTGATTGTAGTTTCTAGATTATGTCTAAAAAATGTGAAAGATGGAAGAAGAATTCATTGCCACTATGCAAAAGATTAATACCTGGTGCATCAAATTTATTTTAGGATCAATGAAAATTTTGAAAAAAAGTTTCTGGAATTCTCTGCATCTTTACTTTCATAACAATATTTTTTAATTCAAAGAACAAAAAAAAAAGAAGAATTGTATTCATGAAGGTTGCGATGAGTAAATTGTCGCCATTTTAAATTTTAAATTTTGCGCATGCGCACTATGTGTTTTTGATTTTGTCGACTGGACAGTATAGTAGGATCACTTGGACACGGTCTGTGAGAAAAAAGTACCATGACGCAATTCATTCCGACAGAGATTTAGAAACGGCATGCTGTACTGTTTAGCATTTGCGCCAGAAGCACTAATACGAATATTTCAGAATGTTTGGATGTCAATCTGAGGACAGTGCAAAGGATTCGTAAAGAGTTGGATGAGTCGAATGGTGATTACGAAAGTGTTTGGGGTGATCACTATTGATGGCGACGTCATGCCTCCAGTGATCTTTTCCACAAGGTCTCAGACTCAACGCAACAGGACTCTGCATCATGTCACACAAGCAGGAGAAACCAGTCATGGCTGCCAGACAATTTCTGCGACCACATCACCCCTTACATCTAGCCACCTAACGCCTCAATATGCAGCCACCTTTATTATTATGTGTGTGGCACAGTTGAGGGAGAGAGCAACAAAACTCCTTGTAACACCAAGGATGAACTGAAGGCAAGGATTACGGCAGTATTCACCAACTTAAACAAAGAGACCCCACAGAAGAGTTGCAGGAGATTCCGAAGTAGTCTGGAGGCACTAGTTGAAACCAACGTCGATTTTATTGAATAAATTTACTTTTTAGTATTTCAAGATATTATTGTGTAATTTTGGTAAGTATAATTGTTAAAATGAGATGTCAGTGTTATTTTCATTTTTGCGTAATTTAGACGACAATTTATCCATCATGCACACACACACACACACACACACATATATATATATATATATATATATATATATATATATATATATATATATATATATAAGTCACGAATAAGAAGACGGCTAAAAATAAAAGTTTTAAAGTTTTAATGAAAAGAAAAATACAGGAAGAGAAAGGAACAAAGAAACGCGTGCCAAAATATGTGAATGGAATAAATTACGAACAAGAAAGAACGAAAAAATAATTAAAGAAAAATCAAAACGTAAAAAATAAGTAAAAATAAAAAAAAAAAAACAAAAAAAAAACAAAAAAAAAACAAAAAAAAATACAGGCAATAACTCAAAATTCCTCATCGAACAGGCAGATTTAAAGAAACAAGTAAACAAGTCGTGGAAAATGTTCGAAGAATTTATTACGGTTTGTACGTAGAAAGTTTTAAAGACATCATCTTGAAGAATAACGTAAGAAAGAAATAAAACAAAACGTGTGAATTTCATACAAGCTCAATTGAAAGCTAAAATTAATAGTGTGGCTTTGTTCGTGAGGGTGGGTTGTATTGTGAAGGACGAGTAAGAAAAAAGATTTTGGTTGTTGCCACAACGAATATATATATATATATATATATATATATATATATATATATATATATATATATATATATATATATATATATATATATATATATATATATAACTCAATAAGGGGAAGTGTGAGGTTTAACATTTATATAAGTAAATACATTAAGTAATGTTCATTTTTTTAAAAATTATTATAACGAAAATTGTGGCAGAATGTCCACAGATAATGTCGCTGGTAACATTTTTGTGTGTGTGCGATCAACATATGTCGTATAATAATTGTATTTGTGTCCTTTTATTTCAATTTTATTCGCGTTTCGATAGCAGACGATAGACCTTTGCTGAAAAACGTTTGATTATTACATTATTTCAATGATTTCTTTGCGTCTTCCATGTTTTTCGTTTTTTTTTTACTGAATGCCCTTTTTGAAATTTTGTGCTGTACTTTTTGCCACATATATTATTCTGTACGTATTTGCGGCATGTTTATGCACCAGTTCTTTTTTCCGCATGCGTCAATCTGTGCACATGCGTGTTTGGCCATAATCGTTTCTAGCGAGTTTAGCATTTATGATGTTTGGCTTCTGTAAAATAATTTTATTGTGTAATCCTGGTAAGCTATTTGTTTTGTACGTTTGTTTATGGAAGATGAATATAATATTTTAGATAATTTAATATTTCTTTAATTTTAATGTACCAAAAATGTTTAAGTCAATCTAAGTGATCTCAAGTAAGAATTAATTTTCTGTAATAATTTATTCGACTCTATCATTGACTTTTCAATTCATCATATTTATTCTTGCTTTTACAACACAAGCTATAATAAAAGCGACAGTATAAACATACATATACACTCATATATATCATATATACTGTTATATATATTTATTAATGTATTACTGCATTCGTGGTTATTAAGTATTTTACAAGCACGCAAAAGGAATGACCTCGGCAGGTATTGATTTATGAAAGAGTTGCCCAGTGTTTGCATGCTTGCTAGGATTCAAACCAAACATAAGATCATCAGTTTAAGAAACGTTTTACCAGATGAGCCATGACAGTCATCCCTCCCCATGTGTTTGAATTACTACTGAGCCTGTGAATTTTTTCACTGTGGATATTATTTCATTTCTATATGAGATTTGGGCCTAGACTTTATATTTTAATGTATGACTCGTCTTCGTTGTGTTACAAAGAGGAGAGTGGTTGATATTGCGAATTAAAACAATCAACAGTCCCGACATTATAGCGAATGTTCAAGCGATTATTGTGGATCAAACTGCTTTTATTAGTCACGAAAATCGGATGGTACAATGATAAGTTAAGGTGAAAAGACTAAAAAAGAAAATAATAATAATAATAATAATAATAATAATAATAATAATAATAATTTCTTGCATATTTTTTCAGAAAAACTTTTGCTTTTTGTTTGTTTTGTTTTTGTTCGTTTTTTCTTTTTTACAAAAGCACAACCGATCATATTCACTATTGAAATATAAAGAATAATTACAACCCTACATAAACTTGATAAATATTTCTAGCTTTGGGAAAGCTTCATTCTATAAAGTAATAAGAAAAAAAAAACCCAAAAAAAACTAAAGCATCCAAGTTAGTTTTAAAAATACTGTGTTTGAGGAGAGTCGAGAGTCTGTAAGAAGGGAGATCTGTCCATACATGCACATATATGGATTAAGAACAAGTGTCGAGGTTTGATTCGACAATGTCTTAGGCGGAAGTTTGTTGTCAACTTCCGCTGTCGTTGTCACTGTTGGATTTTGGTTCTTTCCGTTCAGGTATTTTGTGGCATTGTTTACTGTTTTTGGAAGGATGTAGGTGAAAGTTAATGAATTGAAAACAAAATTGCCAGGTCATTTTTTTCACATTCTGAAAATTCAAGATGTTTCTTTTTTCATTTAAATATTGTTTTTTTTTTTTAATCTGAAAAAGGAAGGAACAAAACATTGTTGGAGTTTATATGAGAACATCTAAATTCACTTTAAGCAACAATAAGGAAAAATATTTCGAATAAGTACAAGAGAGTGTAGTGTATGTCGGTAACACGATGCATACACACAATATATATATATATATATATATATATATATATATATATATATATATATATGCATGCCCCTGCCAAGGTTGATGAGGGGTGTAAAAAGTTTTTACAATTATCACTGCTTGGGTGCTAGTTATGGGAGAGTGATTTACTCTCATATTCGCCGCTCATGGTTGCATGCTAGAGAAAATACATTATTTTAAAGTTATTTGACAATGGGATAGAGAACAGAGGTGTAGAGTTGTTCCTTTCGTAAGACTATTAGTGCTAAGTGAACCTAAGCAGGTTCAGCTGAAGTTTGAATTGAGGTTGCTTCAGGTTTTCGAGCAGGCAGCCTATATGTTACACTCTTAATATATAAACCATTGAACGGAAGTTAGGATTACAGTAATTTATCTCAACTTCCGGTTTAGTCAACAGAAATTGCGACAGAATATAGAAATTATTGAACAGTGGTTCAGGCCAAATAACAGAAAAATACATTATATGAATATAAGAAACTAAATAACTTACACACAGATTGACATGTAGATAACGGCAAAGATAGCGTCTATTTTTAGGGGTAAAAAAAAATTCTTAAATTGTCCGTATTTCTTAGATGCAGCATTGTCATTTTATCACTTTCACTATTTTTTAATCCAATTTATTTATTTTTACTTCCTATCGCAACGCCCATATCGTTTCGATATTCTACCACCGTTAATCAAGCAATTTGAAATCTGAACTCGCAACCCGTATTATATGGGTAGCCTCCTTAACATGAACAGCACCTTACGAATAAGGCAACAGAAGCCAAGCCTCGAGTTTCGTGTCGGAGTTGACACCGTTATGTTCTGATGCCTTCTATTTAAATGGTATAGAATATAAAACATAATCGAGGCGATAAATAGAAGCAAGCAACAAAAAATAAGATGGATGAAAACTAGCGAAAGGTTAATAATGACAGTCTATAAAGAACGAGGTCTGCCTCCACTCTTGCTGTTGCTTTTAAAATTATTTCAGTTCCTTTATTTTATGCATCGACAATTTTGATTTGAATCAACTTTCGCATTCCACCATATATACATACATATATATATATATGTATATATATATATATCGTATTTTTTGTTTGTGTTTAAAGTTGAAAGTGCGTTTTGGGTGCTGATTAAATACTGTACTATATCGGGGGAAATTTTACTTCCACCCTCTTTAAGATCTATGATAAAATTCTGTTTTTAGAAAATCCATCATTTGTCGCAAATTTGTCCTGCGAAATAAAATAAAATGGATGGATTGTAAAATAGTATAAAGCTTTATGCATACATCATAAATATGTAAATACAGTTATAATTTTAGAATCTATACATTTATATATATATATGTTTTATTTCGTAAAATTTCTGAGTGGGGTGTCGAATGTATATATTAATTAAATCTTGGCTTTAAACGCCGGCTTTTGCAAATGGGACTAATGTTTTTTTTTTAATCTCTTTAAATTTTAAAGATTATATGTTTTGTATTTAATAATAATAATAATAAAAAAAAAAAAAACATCGGTACTTTTAAGACTAAACCCTGAGGTTTACTTACTGCATGTATTTGAATATTTTTCTCTTTTTCTTTCTCTTTTGCTTTCTTTTTTCTTTCCTTAAAGTTTTTGGTTTTCATTCGGTCACATAATCACTAACTCTTTTTTTTTAATCTCTCTTTTTTTTTTCTCTTTCTTGTTTTATTTAGTTCTCACTTTTTTTTTTTAAATTCTCCCCCTCTCTCACTCCAACGGAACAACTTTTTTTTTTTTTTTTTTTTTAGCATTTGCCTCGTTTCTCGTATTTTATATACTTTCGGATCCTTTGTTGCCATTCATCGTTCCAGCGTAGGACGATGCTACGACGATTGATCATGTAGCCCGATTGGTTAGGGTGGCGCGCCGTTTTGCCGACCACCAGGTAACGTCGGCCGACACGGATTTTCGGGCACTTGCAGGAGAGGTCATTGCGTGATACCCACAGGTAGGATGCTCCGCGTCTGATGTGCATCTGCTTGCGTTTGTAGATAGACATAACGTTTACGGTAAATTTCACCCAGTTGTCTGTGTCACTCTCTCGAGACAAAACATGGACTACCACCACTGCAAAAATAAAAGAGGAACAATGAGAATGGTCAAAATAATATATCGAATCAAAATAAATGTAGTACCGTCCCTATATATATATATATATATATATATATATATATATATATATATATATACAAAATATGAAAAAACTGGAAAGATTTGTTTGTGATGCGTTTCATCCCTTTCAATTTGTCATATTTTTCTAAATACTGTTTTTTGATAAAGAAAATTATAATTCGTTATATATATATATATATATATATATATATATATATATATATATATATATATGAAGCAGACTGTCGCCTCTAAGTGTTAACTTCAATGTTCACTTTTATATTTACACACGCTCTATCTCTGATATTGAGCACTATCTCATAAATATAGCACATCTTAAGATTATATTTCTTCATATATATATATATATATATATATATATTATATGATATAACAGTCGCGGAATACACACGCACAAATGCACACACATACATATATATATTGTTCGCACTGTTGTCATCTTTATTGTCACATTCACGTTTCGGCCGTTGTAGACTTCGGTCTTCTTCAGGTGATATTTGCTTGAATTTCGAACCGTCAATCTGTATGTTGGCGTTTCTGAAGAGTGCTTCGATGACTTTTATGCAGATCTTCTTCCCATGTATATTTCCTGAAATGAACTGACATATAACCATCACATTCTGGGGTCGCTCAGTAAAGTCACTGGATGTCTGTTCCATTTCCTCCACCAACGGCGAGAACAGCAGTCCGAACAATGTAAATAGTGTAGTTACAATACCTCATCTACGAATATATATATATATATATATATATATATATATATATATATATATACGCACACACAGATACACACACACACACACAGAAGTTCCACGGGTTACGTCGGATCCGACGTACGGTATTTCGTGGTTACAGCGCCATCTTACATAATATAATACGTCACATGAGGAAGATGGCATTGTTTCTTCACTGGCTTTACGCCATATTGAATTGTACTACATTCGCAATCTCGCCTGGGGACAGGGTAAGGTTGAAACCAAGGTAGCGGATTCAACTGACCTCCCGATTTTTGAAGTTAAAAGCTCTACATGTTATCTTTAGTCTTTTTTTTTACACGTGTATTGAGCACTACTACTCTTTCCTATTCTCATTCAACTCTGATGATTAACTTTATATATATATATATATATATATATATATATATATATATATATATATATATATCACATAAGTATACATGTTTCACTGAATGTAGCAGACAAATAAAAACTGCATAAGTTTTTAGGAATTCAAAATTTTTGCTTTGTGGCTAAATAATATGTAAGAACTTTAGAAAAACGGTAAAACGAATCGACTGTGTGTTTATCTAAAAATAAATATACTTAAATTCAACCACATTCCTGTCGTGCGTCACCGGCTTTGGGATAGATTCTCCGAGTGACGCTAATTCACCCAGGTTTCGATTTTAGCTAGAGGCAACCGGACGTCTAGCCGCAATGAGGCCTTTTAATTTTGAACGTATAATATAAATCAATTGGAAATTGTACGCAGAGACAAATATATAATGTTTAATATATAAGTTTACAAATTCATAAATCACTAGTTGTTAAAACTACTAACTATACACAACTTAGAGTGTCTACCGTATGTAATCTAGGTTAAAGAAAATGTCAGTAACGCCATAAATCATTTCTGAACAGATATTACTGGAATAGAAAGAATATAAAAGAAAGCGTGAAATATTAAGCAATATTAACCTTCCAGCGAATAATCTGATTTTGAAAGATGAGTCACGAGAACGCATCAAATCGAAAACAAAGAATGAATTATTCAGAGATAAAGAACTGTAGATACCTTCGTTTCATAATCCATATTTAATTAACTGTGTCCCCTCCTTCGTTTCCAGGTAAAGACTGATGGCCTCGGCTTTGAAATAGGTAAGAGGATGAGTGAAACGCGATAACTTTTATCCCCGCCTTCATCGGGTCTTACTGCGCATGACTAAACTGATTTTCCGGCGGGGAACCGACGACATCAAATAGGATAAAGAAAAAAACTCTGCCTTTTGACCCCGATACAATAAATAATGAAATGAAGAAAAGTCTAGTGAAGGATTTATTCTAACTTCATTACTCACCGACAATCAAATCTTCAATTTCGATTCGATATGAATGACTTTTCATAACTTACTTCTATCAAGTAGAGACGATAAGTCAGTTCCTTGGTTGGCTAGAATGTTAAAGGGCTCACTAGGAATTTTAATTCCTTTTTTTTTCGGGGGAGAGGCTTGAGTTTTTCGCCCATATCTTTCTCTTTGCATCTATACGCACATATGTCAACTCCACACACACAACCAAACAGCTGACCCGTCTTATAGCGCAATATACTTCCACACAATCATACATCATACGCCCACACCTACACCCATATACATTTATATGTAAAGGTTAAAAACTGAAGCTCTTGTTTTTCCTTGTTTTACTGAGCTAAATGAAAACTGACTTGGTCTAAATAAGTACCCCTTTAAATAAAAAATATGAGTTTTTTTTTTGTTTTACTGAGGTGAATGAAAACTGTTTTTTTGCCTACAGAAGCCTTCCTTCAGTGTTCTTTTTTTTGTTTTGTTTTACTAAGATAAAGGAAATCTAAACGGATTTTGCCTAAAGGCGACAATGTTGTTTCTTTGTTTTACTAAGGAAAAGGAAAATTAATTTTATTTATGAAGCCATAATTTAAGGCAACAGTTTTGGGTTTTTGTTTTACTGAAGTAAAGGAAAATTGATTTTGCCTAAAGAAATCATGATTTAAGGCGACAATGTGTGTTTGTTTTGTTTTACTAAGGTAAAGGAAAATTAATTTTGTTTAATGAAGCCTTGATGTGAGGCAACAGTTTCGGGTTTTTTGTTTTACTGAAGTAAAGGAAAATTGATTTTGCCTAAAGAAGCCTTGATTTAAGGCGACAATGTGGGTTTGTTTTGTTTTACTAAGGTAAATAATATTAATTTTGTCAAATGAAGCCTTGATGTATGGTGACAGTTTCGGGTTTTTTGTTTTACTGAAGTAAAGGAAAATTGATTTTGCCTAAAGAAACCTTGGCTTAAGGTAACAATGTTGTTTTTATCCTTTTAGTAAGGTAAAGTAAAACTGACTTGGCCTAAAGAAGATTTGTTTTAAGGCATCAATGTTGATCTTTTTTCTTTTATTAAGGTAAAGGAAAATTGATTTTGCCTAAAGAAGCCTTGATTTAAGGCGATAGTTTTGGGTTTTTTGTTTTACTAAGGTAAAAGAATTTAATCCATTATTTCTCCCACGAAGACATCGCAGTCCATGGGTGATAAAGGAAAGAAACTTGTAAAGAGCCATGATTGCCTTCCTTATGATAGAAAAAGGCATTTAAAAATATCTAAATGCATGTATTTTAATATCCATGCACATGATAGATAATAAATACTTATAGGTTGATCTTTAGCGCTTTATATGGTTTGGTTATTCAAAAGTATAACATACATATTTATATACATGCATACATACATGCATACATCAATACAGATGTACAGGCACACCCAATGACATATGTACACAAGCTTACACGAGAGTTCAAACAAGTATATTTTTTCGTGTAATATATCAGCTGATTGATGCCCTGACACACATCGTCACATCAATGATGTATTTAGCTGAAAGCTTTTGAGGGGTTCGGGAATTACATCATCATAGACATTCTCCAAGATGGCCGAGTCGATACTTGTATGCCAGCCGTCAGCTATAACACTTTTCAGAGTGTAAGTCACTCCTAAGCGACTACGATTCTTTATAGTTCAATCAAGAGCAACTTACGGTTCACCAGCTTCTTGTCTCTTCCATAAAAAAGAAGCAAAATACACACACATACATGTATATCTCTCTGTCGTCCGTCTTTCGCTCTCTCTTTCTCTCCCTCTCTCTGTATATATATATATATATATATATACATATGTGTGTGTGTGTGTGTGTATATATATATATGTGTGTGTGTGTGTATATATATATACATACACACACACACATATATATATATATGTGTGTGTGTGTATATATATACATACACATATGTATGTATGTATATATATATATATATATATATATATATATATATATATATATATGTGTGTGTGTGTATATATATACATACACACACACACACACACACACACATATATATATATATATATATATATATATATATATATATATATGTACACACACACACGCACACATATAAATGAAAGACAGAACAGACGGAGTAAAATTCCACTGTTTGTAGCATTTATTTCTTTAAAAGTGCTCGACAAAGTAGAGCAATATATTATTAATCTTTTTTTATTATAAATGATTATAATAAAAACATACACAAAAGCTTTCATGGTACCATCACTTGAAGAAGTACAATCAAAGTATTGAAACATGAAAACTTTTGTGTAGCGATTTCAACATTTTTTTATAATAATAATAATAATAATAATAATAATATATATATATATATATATATATATAATTGTGTACTTTGGCAGCAATCCCTCTTTTATACAAGTTTCATTAAGACGACTAACAAGGTGTTGCGGTCAAGTTTTTATTTAATTTTTGTATGTGCTCTTAAAATTTTCTCCTTTTCTGGATATAAATGATGTAGAAATTGTTTCTAATGTTCTGTGTGACCGAGCTCTTTCGGCTATAGTTTTACCCATTATCATTATGGCCGTGTTCATAGTTGATCTTATTGAGTGTTGGAAAAAAGACAAAGCTAACACTCAATAACATCAACACGGCCACAATGTCGAAAAATAAAGAAAAGTATAAGAACACAAGAAAAATTAAATAAAAAAACTTATCCGCGGCATGTTGCCATCATTTTTAATTAATATATATGGTTAAATATTAACGAATGTTCTGTGTAAAAGACTTTTTATTTATTGCTTGTATATTTTTGACCATTTTCCTGGTTTCCAGTGAATTGCTTCAGTTATGTGCAATGCGTTATACACGCTTAGGCGATCATGTATCTTTCGATACATGACTGTCGAAGCAGATTTCCCCTGCAGTAAGTTACCATTTCTTTATGCGGTAGACCAGTTGCAATCCAAGTCTATAGAACCTGGTCTATCCTGATATTTACCCATAGCTTGGTGGGTGGAGAAGAAGATTCCTATTTTTCCCAAAGGTATTAGCACGTAAGTGAATGTTATGGATACGCTTGTAATTCAAACTCGGCAGATAGATAGATAGATAGATAGATGTGTGAATGTCAGTTATGTGTCATACGTGTTAAACTCTTAGGCGATCATGTATCTTTTCATACATGACTGACGAGGCAGATTTTTTCCCGTAGTAGGTTGCTATTTCTTTCTGCGGTGGACCAGTTACCATCCAAGGCTATAGAACCCGGTCTCTCCTGCTATTTAACCAGAGCTGGGGGCGTGGAGAAGAAGAGTCATATCTTTTCCAAGAGTATTAGTACGTCGACTGGAATTCGAACTCGGCTCTCCGATTCCTCAATCCGAGTCGCTATTCAATACTCCACCACCAATAGTTGAATATAAATTTTCCTATGTCTTTCGTTCAGTACTATCGCCTTTCATAGAACATTATGAATTTTGATTAATAATATTGTGATTATATGTGTGCATTGTGTATTTTGTATTATACGCGTTTCTGTTTTTTCAAATATTCTATCTTCACATGTCATGTAACTTTTTTTTTAATGTATCGTATCTTCATCTGTAAGTTTTTGATATCGTTTATTTTATTTTTACTTAGTTTTGAAATATATTTAGTATAATTGTTATTAAATTTTTTAAAGCTTCATTGATACTGTGCTTCGAACATTTGCAGTCGTTTTTACAGTTTATACGACAGAATATTTGTATAATTATCGAAATTATTGTTATGTTGGTGTTGGCTTTTTTTTAAGCGTTTCACCCCAAGCAAGGCGAGAAGCCACTAGGACGCAAGGTGTTACAGAAAATTTGGAGCAAGATCAGATAGGAGTGATAGAAGAAAAGATGAGCAGAAGGATAGTGGATAGATCAAGGCAACGGGAGATGTCGATTGACATTATATTTGAATAGCTGGAGATTATAGCTCTCAGGGAAACTGGAATAGGGAAGAGAGTTCCACAGGCGAGAGGTGCGAGACATGAAGCTATTGGAGTAGAAGAGACGGCTACATTTAGGAGTTTCGACATTGAAGGGGTGAGAGCGGGATGCCAGCCTCGTAGGGCGCTTGAACTCATGAAGTCTGGGAACCAGCGAATGCAGCTCCTCGGAGCAATTGCCATGAAAGTATTTGTAAAAAAGACAGAGAGAGGCGACGGCGCGTCTGTGAGAAAGTGACTGTAGACGAAATGCCAGAACAGGACTTATATTGCATATCCGCCTCTGGACCTATCAAGAACCCCGAGGCAAACAGAAGGGGCTCCAGACCATATATGGCAGCAATACTCCATGCAAGGGCGAATTGTTGATTTGTAGATCTGGAGGATCGATTCCGGGGAGAAAAATTTCTGCGCGATAGTGTAGTGGTTGTGTTTCCATTGTATGTGTTGCTAGAATAAGTAATGTTAGATATTCTCCAAGTTGGAAAGAGAAATTGTAAACATTGATTGAGGAAAATTAAACTAAAAAAATCTTTAATCTGTGTGCGTGTGTGTGTGTGTATGTGTTTACTTTTATTCTAATACCAAGTGGCAGGTTTTATCTTTACTGCAAAATCATTATGCTTAAAGAGGTTTGTTCTAAATGATTAGCCTAAAAAGTTAAAAATAGAACTTGCTCTACAAATTTATTACGAAATACACCACGCGCATCTTCCGTAGAGTTATACTTAATGAATAATAATTGTAGATTATTTTTACTACAATAAATTAAGTTTTACTTACATGTCCCCTCAAATAGGGCCTTGTGCCATGCAGTAGAGTGATATTTATCAAGCTGCTTTCTGGAATAGTTACATGTGTAAAGATTTTCATCGTTGTTATGTTTTTTTTTATATATATAGGGACCCTGCACCAAAGTTATGTAAATATCTATCACATAGCAAAACACAAGTTTTCCAAAGCGTAACTGGAATATATTAGAACGAAATTCTATTTTCTGAAACGATGACAAAATTTTCTGAAAATGTATCTGGAAATAAGTGCATGTTTTGTAAGATTCAAAGCAAAATAAAATTGTCATCATACACGGAGATCCATCTATACATCCTATTCGACGTATGAGGGTCAAGCAGCTCAGTTCCTAGAAAACGACAGCCAGGCACAAGCACATATGATTTGATTATAGTGGTGAAGGCTTTATGCAGAACCAACCAAACTTTTGAAGGGCCGAATACAGAGACCTAGTGCACTACGTGCCACAAGGACCCAAACGAGCCTCTACAGGTTTTGAATTCAGACCAGTTGCCATCCAAGGCTATAGAGCCCAGTCTGTCCTGCTATTTACCCATAGCTGGAGGGAGAAGAGGATTAATACCTTTCCCAAGGTATACATACTCTATATCTATATACCCCCATAAATACAATCCATAATAAAGCGTGTGTCCAAGACTGATAGCCGGCAATCTAGTCTCGTTTAATTCTTGCTAATGCAGTTATCATTCTTTAATGTTGAGGCCGTATGTCAGACTAAGTGACATAAAAAATAATTATTCCTCTGTGCTAGACTAAACTTGGCTTACGAAGTATCGACATACAGACGTTAACATAAGAAGTTTGACACACGCATGCGCAAACGACCGACACGTTTAATCTGATTCTCTTTGAGTATTGTACTACACACCATATCGTTTTGTAACCAGTCTGCAACTCAAAGGCTTTCTTTTTTTTTCTTTTGACAAATGGAAGACATCAAAGACAGCGGGTAATAAACTCTATTTAATAAAAGAAACACGGGAGAAATATGCAGAGAAAGAGGGAAAATTTGTTGAATTGACACAGTTCAAAGCAGAAAAAGGCTCACTCTGATGGCGCATGCGCGGATTTTATTGGAAGAAATCACTCATGCGGAAATCACTTCTAATCTCTATTAAAGTGTCTCCGACATCCCCACAAATCTTTCAGCCCTTTTCCTCTCTCATCCACACACGTAACCTTTTTTTTCAGACGACCTTTCCCTACCTCTGATGAAGCCTTTTGTCTGACAATTAAACGGTAGCAACAGATGAGGAAACTGAAGTGTCAAAAATAAAATAAGAGAGTCTGACTCAAATTAATAATAGAGCAGCCGTCAACGTAATAACAGAGTAGGCAAGATCTTTTCTTTCTTTCTTTCTTTCTTTCTTTCTTTCTCGGTTCTTTTCGGACCGTCAAAAGCTGACAATATTCGCGCGTTATGTTCATTGATCTGATGTGACAGGGTGAGTTCAGGTCAAGGGAAGACACTCTCGCTTCTTAATCGCAATCATTTTAATTTTAACTCTTCGATTCTGGGACATTCCCAAAGTGAACTGATGTCGAATAGAATCAATTCTTAAAAAAAACAAACAAACACCACCTCATCTCTGATAAGTAAGCATTGAAGATGATTATGTCATTTGATCACTTAGAAATATATATATATATATATATATATATATGTGTGTGTGTGTGTGTATGTATATATATATACATACATACATACATACATATATATATATATATATATATATATATATATATATATATATATATATATAGTTTATAAAAAATTAGGTAATCCGTATGGGTAGACCCTAGCAGGATAAAATCCAGAGAGCTCAATGTAAATCCAGAGCAAATTTTCATTTTTCGTTTCAAACTTAGGAAGTAAAGTCTGATGATCCGCAGCCATTTAAAAGGGCTGTGGTGAAATAATTTATTACATGGAAACTTAAAGTGGTCTGTTTTTATTTAAATTTATTTGAATTACATATATATATATATATATATATATATATATATATATATATATATATATATATTAGGTTGGTGCAAAAATAATGACGGCTTTGACGTTAAAAAATACGTAAAAAACCGTCATTATTTTTGCACCAACCTAATATATATATATATATATATATATATGATGATAAAAATTGATATACGTAAAATTATATAATCCAATGTATATCAAGGTGTACAAAAGAACAACATTTCTGACAATAAATTGCTCAATAGTTATCTAGAGCAATGATTATAATAATTATATATATATATATATATATATATATATATATATATATATATATATATATATGATAAAAATAAAGTTTTAAGGTATTTTATATTTACAGGTAAAAGTGCTCAATATCATGGATAGAGCGTATATAGATATAAAATGGGGACTGAAGTAAACACTCAGTAGCGACAGTCGGTTTCATGATTAAGCGTAATGTGATTTCTTTTTTTTCACAGCTTATAAAACTTTTGTAGTTTATTTAAAGCCAGAAAATATTTTTAGGTTTTTGATACTTTGTGGAGGGACATAATAATGATTTATTGATACATACTCTACTAATTAACCCATAGCTAATTGGAATAGAGAAATTCATACCTTTCCTAAGGTTATTTGCACGTAAGTGACAATAACAAACCCGACTGGAATTGGAACTTGGGTGTCCGACTTTCAATTGCGAATCAGAATCCATGATATCACCCGCATGTCGAAGATTATAACATCTGGTATTCCATTTAGACCTGAAGATTGTTGCTTCTATGTGTTGAGAAGTTTATATCTGTCTGGGACATTTTCTTTAATAGGTTTTTGTCGAATACGCAAGCCGGTAGACGAAATAAATAGTGTTTAAAATAAACGGGTGTTCACTAAACTAACGCTTGGACTCAGCGGTTTTCAATCTGCTAGTCTGAATCGTCTTCAAGAAGCGAGAGCAATATCTAAAAGGTCAGCCAATCTAACAGTAATATCATTCGACAATCCTCACTCTTGTTCCATATGAGGCCTCCTTTGCAAATCACTTACGGGTCTTAAGTGCCACTTAAGATTATCGTACAAAATTAATAACTGAATCAATTGGTTAAGTTGTCACATCCTCATACATCGAAACCGACGGGAGAGTCCATTATATATTAGGTTGGTGCAAAAATAATGACGTAATAATGTCGTTTTTTGACGTTACGTCAAAAAACGACATTATTACGTCATTATTTTTGCACCAACCTAATATATATAGTCATCCACACTATACCACAGATCTGTGCCAAGACATCCAATTGCATCAAGTTGGAATCGAAACACGACCGATTTGGCATCAATCAGAGATTCTACCCCCAAGCCATCGTCGCACGGAAATTTTAACGTTTTTTCTATATGAAAGACGTCAGTTGCTAGGGGGAGCTAATTTCTATTTGAAGAGTATTGCATTTATATGTACATACATAACAGTTCAAAGAGGCCAACCTGTGTAATTTTTAAATTGACCCTCAAAGTAGTTGTTTTGTACTTTAAATAGGAGAAAATAATTATAGATAGTTAAAAAAAGTCAGGCATGATTTTTTTTATTAGAAATTTTATTATTACAAAAAGAATAAAAGGATTTTATCATTAAATGTTGCTCACGTCAAAATATCCTCCTTTAACCTTAATTACTGCAGCACAAACTTTTGGCATTTGTTGCAAAAGTTTCTCAAAGGAGAAGTTTCAAAATTAGTTCCATTCTTTTTCCAATGACTCTAAGAACTGATTTTCTTTTGTTTTCGCTCTTCTGTAAATTTCATCGCATGCTAATTCTGGGGGTGGTTTCAAACTTTTGAACTGTAGTGTATATATATATATACACACACACACACACACACACATATATATATATATATATATATATATATATATATATATATATATATATATATATATATATATATATATAATTAATAGACATCTCTGTTTTTAAAGAGTAAAATTAATGTCTATCGACTTAGAGATCAAATGTCTTAATAAAGATGAACCTCCAGACATCTCAAAAATATAGACAGTAGACATTGACTTTGGGGAGGCGCTTTTGGGCGCTATCGAAACTGAAAAGCAAGGGCTGGGAAGCTCCTGTCCAAATATGACAGCCGTATTCCATTCTAGGCCTGATCTGGCTCTTTTAAAGGCAGGTGATAGCACGAGGGGTCAGGGACATACTGGAACGGGATAGGTAACCGACCATTTTTCCTGCATTTTCAGCGATGTATCGTATATACATGTTTCACTTGCGATCCGGAGTTTAAGGCCCAGCAGTAGTTCAAGGCAGGAGGCTTTCCCGTGGGGGATATCCATTCATCGAAACCGGCGCTAGTTCAGGGTCCGATCGGCGATGATGGAATATAACTAGTCGCGTTTTCGAGGCATTGAATGTAACCAGCCAGTTTTTTATGTTCGGATTTTGGCGTCCCATATTCTATCCCCTGTTAAAACACTTCCCAGATATTTAAAATTTCTGTACTTGCTATGGAGGACTGGCCATTGATAACTACCTTCAAGAACCTACCTGTTAGGAAGAATTTGTCGATTGAGAAAACCCTTCCACTGACACCATAACTGGAGAGTTTGGATAGTAATCCTTTGTGCCACACCTTGTCAAAGGACTCCGATATATCTAGTGCTATGATCCTTGAGGTGTGTTTGACATCAAGAGCCTCACTGATTCAGTGAGTGATGGTATTTAGAATTTCAGCAGTGGATTGGATTAACTAAAACACATACTGCTCATCTTTGAAGAGTTCTTTTCTAGATGCTCAGTAACCTTATTGATTATGGCCTCAAAGAGTTTGCTGATGATAAAACAAGAAATGGTTTGTGTAGGGAAACTACACTACATGGATATAAAATTTCAACTTCTTAAATAACAATGTTTTTGAGGTGCCAAATTTTGTCAATCATTGTAGCAGCTTGTGGCATGTAAATTTAAGCAAATTTCATTTTGTCATTAATTCTGAACAATTTGTTCAATCAAAATTGTTAAAATTATTAAAAAAAATTGTTTTAAAATTTCACCCCTGGTAAGGAAATACAGCCACTAAAAATCAAAGGGGTCAATTAATGTGATAGAATATGAGTAAAAAATAACATTAAGGAGAGAAAACAATAAAAGAACAAGAATTAAGAAGACAGAAGAAAATGATTGATTGACAATGCATATTTTAAATTTTTAGATATTAGCATAGAACTGAAATGATTAGAATGACATTTTTAATCATTTTACCTTAAAACAATAAAGCCACTAGGATGCAAAGAGTTAAGTGTGAGAAAATATGAGAAAAAACATTAAGAAGAGAGGACATTAAAAGAACAGGAATTAAGAAGACGGAAGATAACGATTGATATTGCATTTACATTTTTGAATCTCAAAGTTGGCTGGGAAGCAAGTACCCGGAAGAGAGCTACACAAATGAAAAGTGCAAGATAAGAAACTTTTAGCATAGAACTTAAGGTTACATCTTGCCATTTCAACTGTAAAATGATGGGACCTTGGTGCCAATCTAGTACTGCACTTAAATTTATAAAGTCTAGGTGCCAAAGAGGAAAGTGGTATTTCTTTTGCTTTAATACAAAAATATGGTATAAGGCCAAAAGTGGGGCTAGAGGAAGGCTAGCCACGATGACTGACCCAAACAGAACACAGTATTCCTTACACCCAAGCAACACATTCTTACTTACCATTCTTATTACAGCCACCATAATACCATAGGGAAAGTAATATTTATTTTAAATAATACAAAAATATGGCACAAGGCCATAAGGGGAAATAAAGTAAGACTGGTCTTCAAACTTAAACTTAGCCTGCCACGATGACTGACCCAAACATACCACAGTATTCTTTAGACTAAAACAACGCAGTGGAGAACTTGGAGAGGGAACTCGACAGGAGATAACTGACAACTGACATCAATTAAAACATGGCACGTGGAACTAGAACAGTCTACCCCAGTGAGCGAAATAAAGCGTCCAGTTCGACATTCCAACCACCTGAAGAAGACCGGAGCGTACAACAGCCGAAACGTTGTAATAAATGTGGCGACAAAGATGAGGACAATAGTCCGAAAAAATGTAAATAGTGAACGCATTCTTATTTACCATTCTTACTACAGCCGCCATAATATCTCAACGTCTGTATGCAGTCCTAACTTGTTTCCATTTGTACAATTGGTTTTCGGGAGTGGGGTCGAGAATAAAAATAACAACATTTAAAAATGAAACCCCAATGAATATCTACAAAAGAGGAATATTTCACCAGAATAATAACCATAAAAATATTTATAGAATAGGCACAGGGGTTTTATGTTACAGCAGCGGGAAAGTGACTGCAGCTAAGATCCCTGCTCGTGACTCTAATAACATTGAAAAGTTGTGTTCCCTTTATCATTGTTCCTGTATCTGGTTTACAGATTTATAGAGTGAAATTTAAATTTCATAAAATTTGTATTTACAGGGCGAGTCAAAAGTAGCGGCTAAATTCTGGGAAGTCATGTTGTTAAAATTCATCGTGCAGGTTGTAATGGCCCAGTGGATAAAAGCGTTTTTGAATCCAATGACTTGACCCAAAGAGTTATGAATTCAATAAATCACTACAGCAAAGGCGAAAAAAAAAAAAACAAAACAAAAAAAAAACAAAACAAAAAAAAAACTTTGAAAGTTAATTTAAACTGATACTGAGACACCCGGAACAGGCATGGCAAGTAGAACTAGAACAATCCACTCCAGTGGACGAAATAAAGGGTTCAGTTCGAAATTCCAATCACCTGAAGAAAGCCGAGGCGTACAACGACCGTAACGAAGATGAGGACAACAGTCCGAACAATGTAGATAGTGTAAATTATTACAATATCATATCTCAGAAATATAGACAGATTTCGTCATGATTTGGTGAAAACGTTTGGCGTTAAATGGATCGATTAATTAACCGAATTACTCCCCAGACCTCACTTGTCCCAATTTCTTTCTTTAGGGGATAACGAAAGACCCTGTTTGTTATGAAAATGCCTCGTACCATTCACGAATTGAAAGCTCAAATCGCTGTAGAATTTAAGGAAACTGATATTGAACTCTTCGAAAATGTGTGCCATCGTTCGTCTGCAGTCATGCATTGATTGCTAGAAAGGACACTTTGGACATTGAAACTGCATGTTTGATAAATTTCTTAATAGTTTTTCTCCAAATAAAGGGTTAGATAAATATGTACTTCCTTGATTTCTACTTCCTTGATTTCTACTTCCTTCCACACTGTAATCACATTTCGGCCGTAAAAAAAACAAACAAAAAAAAAAACAGAATATATCTAGAAATTTTCGACAAAATCCAAAGAAGAGTCTGTAATGTTATCGGTCCTGACCTGGCATCTCGACTTTAGTTACTTTCTCGGCGACGTCACGCGACTTCCCTCTACCTGTTCTATAAATATTTTCATGGCAATTGTTCTAATGATCTCTCCTCCATGGTACCTCGACCATATGAAGTTAGGCGTACAACTAAAACTAGTTCTCATTGCTTTACTATTGAAATAGTGAGATATAACCGTAGGTTCTATTCTAATAGTTTCTTTTCTCGCACTCCTCGCCTGTGGAACTTTCTTCTTGTTTCCTGTTTCACTGTCATCTACAAACTTCAAAACTTTAAATGCAACATTAATCGCCATCTTTCTGAAACCTGCCCTTTTTATAGTACTTCCTCCTCATTAAAGTTTTCTCATTCTCTTTCACTCTCAGTAATCCCTGGTTATCTTAGTTGTATTACCACCTTGCTCGGGGGTGAAATGATTAAAAATAAAATAAAATAAAATAAAATAAGAACAGTAAAATTGCCAACGATCTATAGAAAACGTTTTATACTGAAATGTTTAATTTTATATTCTGAACTCAATTTCATTGTCACCGACTTGAGCATTTTTTGGCTAAAAGATTGAGTTAAAGGAATGAATGTAACTACTTAGGTTTATGAGCCTCGAAGTGGCTGTTAAGAATTCAAACGAGGCTCGTGGCAAGCGTTATCTCGCAGCTGATAAGAAATGGCGGAAATTTAATTCTCCTCTCGTCTGTCTGCTTTCTTTAAATCGCGTTTGGTTATGCTGTTGCATTAATTAAAAAAATACGTTTTACTCCTACTCTCTCTCTCTTTTTCTTTCCGAAAGATTTAGTATCATTGATGGTTTGGAAAAAGGATTTAATAACAATTTTCACAGCTTGATGGAAGAAAATGAATTACTGTTATTGCGTCTGGTCCGATGATAGAGCGGTCTGGAAGAAATGAGGTCCTGTCTGGCTTGGCAGGGCAATTTTACTTAAAACTTACATAAACGCGTGCGTGTGACAAATCCATTTACTTTCCCTTTTTTTTAATTATTTTTTCTCCTTTCTTCACATACCGATACATATTCCATAGAAAGCTTAGTTCTGGCACAAGGTCACAAATATACTGCACGCAATACGGATCAAGCATAATAGCAATTGACCAGCTTGTTAACTATTCTTAGGTTTATTTACCGTATCCCTTCAGGACATCTATTTATTTATCTATCTATGTGATTTTGTTTAAGGGTTAAGGCTCCCCACAACTCCCTGTCTTTTGTAGCCCTAAACAACATTTAACTCTTTACCATCCCTACATAACATCGCTCTGTCATATGTTCATACAAACTAGTTAGATAAATATCCGCCTATATTTCTGAGATGATGTATTGTAATTAGTTACACTATTTACATTGGTCGGACTGTTGCTCTCATCTTCGATGCGACATTCAAAACGTTTCGGCCAGTGTACGGTCCGGCTTTCTTCAAGTGATTGGAATTTCGAACAGAATCCCATGGCACGTGGAAGTAGAACATTCTACCTCGGTGGACGAAATAAAGAGTTCGGTTCGGAATTCCAATCACCTGAAGGAGGACGGAGCTTACAACGGCTGAAACGTCGTGAATATGGCAACAAAGATGAGGATAACTGCCCGAACAATGTAAATAGTGTAAATAGTAAGATAAAGTTACGCGCAAGGATAATAGAAATATGATATTCTTTCGGAAAAGATTTCTTTAGTTCCTGACCATTGGCAATGTCTTTTTTTTCCTGATTTGCAAAGCAGAATATGCAGACGGAATGCTGACATTCGATAAAACAAATTTAAGAAGGAAAAGAATAAAATTCACTATTTCAGTTTATTCTCTCCTGCTCAAAATATTGCATATAATGTATGAATGAAGTTTAGCTATAGTCTGGCACAAAACTGCAATACTGGAGCACTCACTGTTGGTTAAGTCGATTGCAAGTCTGAGAGATGAACGCGATAAATATCCCGATGGTATCGGTAAGTGTTTTAGGTAAATAATTGTTGGCCAATAATAAAAATATTTGTAGCTTCTTTTTGGTAATATATATATATATATATTAGGTTGGTTAAAAAATAATGACGTAATAATGTCGTTTTTTGACGTATTTTTAACGTCAAAAAACGACATTATTACGTCATTATTTTTGAGCGAACCTAATATTTATATATATAAATATATATATATATATATATATATAGAAAAATATACAGAGAGAGAGAGAGAAAGAAAGAGATAGAGAGAGGCTGAGAGAGATATATGAATATACTGAGATGGATATCAATAGACTGAGATAGATAGATAGATAGATAGATGAACAGTGATATATATATCAATATATTGAGATAGGTAGATTATGAAAACTCATATATATATATATATATATATATATATATATATATATATATGGTGGCTCTCCACTTACAAAGCGAGTATGATCATCACTGAAATGCCCAGCCGTTCAGTTACACTCCCGACCCACAACACTGCATTGTTCGGTTGTGTGAGTGACAATGGCTCATAAAGCCAGCCGTCGATATGCATTTATATATATATATATATATATATATATATATATATATATAGATAGATAGATAGATAGATAGATAGATAGATAGATAGATAGATATGAAAGACTGAGATAAAAAGACAGATTGAGAGTTAGACAGACAGATACTGGGACAGAAATAAATACGAGTTGGTAACAATGCAGGTTTTCTTGCGATCTGTCTGTTTATCTATCTATCTATATATCTATCTATCTATCTATCTATCTATATATCTATCTATCTAAAGTCTGTTCGTATCTATCTATCTATCTATCTATCTATCTATCTATATATCTATCTATCTAAAGTCTGTTCGTATCTATCTATCTATCTATCTATCTATCTATCTATCTATCTATATATCTATCTATCTAAAGTCTGTTCGTATCTATCTATCTATCTATCTATCTATCTAAAGTCTGTTCGTATCTATCTATCTATCTATCTATCTATCTATCTATCTATCTAAAGTCTGTTCGTATCTATCTATCTATCTATCTATCTATCTATCTATCTATCTATCTAAAGTCTGTTCGTATCTATCTATCTATCTATCTATCTATCTATCTATCTATCTATCTATCTATCTATCTAAAGACTGTTCGTATCTATCTATCTATCTATCTATCTATCTATCTATCTATCTATCTATCTATCTATCTATCTATCTATCTAAAGTCTGTTCGTATCTATCTATCTATCTATCTATCTATCTATCTATCTATCTATCTAAAGTCTGTTCGTATCTATCTATCTATCTATCTATCTATCTATCTATCTATCTATCTATCTATCTATCTATCTAAAGATTGTTCGTATCTATCTATCTATCTATCTATCTATCTATCTATCTATCTATCTATCTATCTATCTATCTAATTTATTCATCTATCTAAGGCAGTAGTTTACATCCTGCAGGTGTTATTATTTAGGGTTCGAGCTCAGTTAAAAGCCAGAATGTCGAATGCTGACATTCATAACAGGCGGACACACCCCGCTTGAAAGGCTTGTGCGAACACAAACCTCCCACTCCAACAGAATGCAATGCATTCATGCACTTGTAAAATAAGCAATCTCTATATGACCTATGTATAAAATTATCCATCTGTTAGAAATACCACACCTTTTTCCTGGTATTACTTATTGCCCTTCCAAATACCTTCCCACTGACCCCTACTAAAAGGTGCAAGGAATGACTGTTAGGTTTAAGTCGAAATGAAATCATTTCAGCCTGATCATATCTATCTATCTATCTATCTATCTATCTATCTATCTATCTATCTATCTATCTATCTATCTATCTATCTATCTACATCCCTCTGTACATTATCTATCTATCTATCTATCTATCTATCTATCTATCTATCTATCTATCTATCTCAGTCTTTTCATATCTATCTACCTTAGTCTGTTCATCCTATCTCTCTCTTTCTCTATCTTAGTCTGTTCATCCTCACTTTTTCGGTCGCAATCTAACTTTGTTCATCCCCCCCTTTCTCTTTCTCTCTATCTATCTATGAACAAACTTAGATAAATTTAACCACCCCAACTGTTATTTAACCAAAGAAAAAAAGAAGAAAAGATAATAACTTCCGTACCACACACCCAGAAAGATCGTGACTCACGAAATAAACGGAGGAAATATTAACGAGTGTACACAACACGCATGCGTGAACGTTTTTTGATAGCAGGTCAATGTCTCTAAAAGTGCATGTATGCATTTGTATATCCCAAATTATGGATTTGTATGTTGCGAATTTAAGTGCGTCTATTCGCATAAATTACCGTATTGAGCTACTAAGTGATTGAGGTATATAAATATTTAATTATAATTTCTGGTAATTCGAGTCAGTGTTCGAGTCCAGATGAAAGTCAGTATTTCAAAATACCGATTTTCAAGATAAACATAACTCTTCAGTTTGAGGAGTGGCACAACCTTTTTTTTTTAATATCTGAAGCACTTAGTGTCTCTGTATACTTACATTGCTTTCATGATCTATCACTCTATCTACACAGAGACATAGACAGACATAGAAGCAGATATTAATTTTATGATAGATAATCAAACAGGGAACTCTTGTGTGCCAAATACAAGTGTTGGCATGATTAAATCATTTCCCCTAAAAAATGGCGGATTGTTTCAAAAAATTCCCACCGGCATGATAATTCCAGACGGCACTTGTATTTGGTACAAATGAGTATGAGAAAGATCCCATTATAAGAGGACTGGAACACACACACATGCACACACATACACACACGATAGCATGAACACATTCACATACAGGCGCGCGCGCATACACGCACGCACCACACACACCGTCGTCATCGATAAATCTCGTATCCAAGAATTTAATTTTTTTCTTTGCTGATCGATTCTTTTATAATGATTGCGTTGATGACTAAATTCGCTGCCAACGTGCAGGTTCAGGACTAGAAACTTTCAGTTTCTCCAAAACCTGCTCCCGTCATCCATTCTCTATCGCCGTTTGGCTTTGCAAGAGTTGGTTGCAGGTGAAAGAAGAAATAGAAGAAAGTAACGATGGCTTGATTTTGTTTAAGGTGAACCACACACACACACACGGACACACACACACGGACACACACACACACATATATATAATTAGCAAGATGTTTTATCCCTTTTTTGGCTGTTCCTTTCCCCCTTTTTCTCTTTCATTTTATTTTATTACCACATTCCCTCTGTTCCCACACTATTTTCCTCTGTTGCCAAATCTCTCAGCACTGAGCAGACACACAACGTCTTCCCCACTCCAAATCCAATAACCCTCTTCCTCTATGTTCAAAATCTCACTCCCCTACTACCCACACCGATAAGGACAAAAAAAAAGCCCAATTTTTGAATTTAAGTTTATTTTGACAAGAAGTTTCGCACAGCAAGAAATCAAACAGGGATCAGATTTTTGCTAACACAAGCAGTCACACCAGCCACAAGGACAGCAGTTGGTGAGTCTTCCTTGTTTCTCAGTTTATTTCTCGCACAGCCAATTAAGGAAACAGGCATGCCCGAAAATTCAGGACTTAAAACCTTAATTTCCGTGTTTTATTTTTGTCTTGTGTTTAATAATCAATATTTAATAAATATTTTTCATACTGATCACATTGGTACCCTTTCGTTTGCCCTTTTTTTATCAACTAACCTATTTTACACACACAGACACACACACATACAGACATATATATATATAGATTTTTTCTGTAGTTCATTGCTATCAGCAAGCAGAAAATTATTTTTCTCTCGATGGTGGCCATGTTTGCCGAAACTAGTCGAGGAATCTAAATGAAATAATAATAAAATATTATTTTTGAACAGGAATAGAAGTTTGGCCTTTGTTTCCTGTTTAGGATTGGGTTCTCGGCCTCCTCTTCTAAAATATTCACCTTTTCTTTCACTCCAAGTAACCTCTTGCGTCTTAGTGACATCATCATCTTGCTTGGAGTGAAATTATTAAAATAAGACACAGTTCATATGCATCTATCCGATATATGTATTGTATTTTTCGTACAAAGTTTCTTTGCTTAGCTTAGTCCAAATTAAATGCAGTCTCAGGCAAGATTCGAACTCGGTTTTCTGATTTCGTTTTACACGTTGCTAATCTATCCGCCACTTACTCCGCGTCAAAGTGTCCATTATGCTATTAAGTTTAGTTTCGGTACCAGGCTACAAGTAGAAAGCAACCAGTGAGGATCGAACTCTCTACACAGCTATAATGACCAATCAGAATAATTCACTAACCACTATCCTACGCTAATGAGCCCACTCATTTAATAAAAGCCACTTAGTTTTGGCACAAGATCATATGTATGGGACATCTGGTAGATATTGAACTCACTACTAAAAGGTTACAAGCTGATTTACTATTTCTCCGCTATGAGTCACCCTCTGTAAGATTATAACGTATTGGTTGAGCATGCAAGTTCAACGACTGTTACGGGACAGAGGTAGTTTTCTTTAATGTACCATATCCAGATGTAGGTGATCAAATCTCTCCACAACTTCCCGCCTTTTGTTGCTTGAAGTAAATTTTCACTCTTTGTCATCCTTCTATCGTCTATTCACACAAACACGTTAAGTAGTTTACTCGCAGTTTCACCTTGTTTCATTTAACTTCAGCGTGTCTTGTGTGTATTAAATTCTCCGGGCATCCATTCCTCATTATGTGTCCCTTTTGACGGTTAAGTATAAGTTTCTTTGGCGTTCACATTTTCTTTCTGATTATGTTTTACACGCTGCTAATCAATAAGCCATTCATTCATACCCCGGATGTAAACTGTAACCAATCGTCGCGTAGATAGGCTAGACCTACGGAGAAGTGCAGGCTGGTATGTATCAACCGAGTCAGGCAAATACGATACATACTTGAAAAGAGACACTAATGTAGGCAACATAACTTTCCGTTCATTCTTTCAGATCTACTAATGTGGAACACAAAAATATGTAATGAATATCGTT
Organism: Acanthosepion lycidas; assembly: GCA_963932145.1. NCBI lineage: Eukaryota > Metazoa > Mollusca > Cephalopoda > Sepiida > Sepiidae > Acanthosepion > Acanthosepion lycidas. Next base: position 34,556,790 of record OZ010585.1, on the reverse strand, counting down.
GCATTGTTACATGAAAACTTGGCAAGTATTCACACGTTAGCTATATATCAGGTCATCCCATAAGTTCTGTCCGAATTTTAACTTTTTGTTAAAATGAACGAAATTTAAGGAGTATTTTATAATGTCTAATGGAACTGAACATTATTTTATGTTTAGATGCATTTAAACTGATCAAATTTTATTTCAGAGAACAATAAAATTAAATTTTGTTTGATTAAAACCCTGCTAACATGGAAGTACCCAAGAATCATTTGAGGCACATAATGCTTTATGAGTTCAAGAAAGGAAACCCAGCAGACGAAGCGGCTAGAAACATTCACTCAATTTATGGAGAGGAATGTGTGAATGAAAGAACTTGCATAAGATGGTTTGTAAAATCCAGAGGTGGGGATTTCACCCATGAAGATGAAGATCGAACCGGACGTACAGTGGAGTTTGATGAAAAGCTTCTTGAAGCAGCCATTGAAGAAAATCCTGCTTTATCAGTTGAGGAATTGGCAGTAGTTCTCAGTTCAAACCATGCAACTGTTCATCGTCATCTTCAATAACTTGGAAAAGTTCCTAAACTTGGAAAATGGGTGCCTCATGAATTGTCTGAAAACAACCTCAAATCCCGAGTTGACATCTGCTCTTCTCTCCATTCTCACCAAATTTTTTCACCTTTTTTGAATAGACTTGTGACTGGCGACGAAAATTGGATCTTTTATCGAAATGTTAAGCGTCGTAGGCAGTGTCTTGGCAAAGGGGAAGGACCCCAGCCACAGCCGAGAAGGGAACTTCATGGGCAAAAGTTTCTTCTTTCAATCTGGTGGGATCGCCAAGGAATAATCCACTTTGAATTCTTACCACCTAATGCAACAATTAATGCTCAAATATACTGTCAGCAATTAGAGCGTTTGAACCAAGCTTTGAGGAAAAAAAAGACCTGCTCTAGTGAATCGAAAAGAGGTGATGTTTCATCAGGACAATGCGTGACCCCACACAGCAAGAATCACGTCACAAAAGATCAAAGAACTTGGTTGGGAGAAAATTCCTCATCCACCTTATTCGCCCGATCTTGCTCCTTCAGACTACCATTTGTTTCGTAGCTTACAGAATCATTTTGAAGAAACAGCTTTTGTAACACAGGAAGAGGTTAAAACTGACGTTTGTGAGTTCTTCGAATCAAAGCCAAAATAATTTTACATTAATGGAATTAGATAGCTTGTTAATAGATAGAATGAAGTCATAGATAATCAGGGAAAATACATTGTTAATTGAATCTGTAATTAAATGTAACATTTGGTCACTTGTTTTCTTTATTCAAAATTCGGACAGAACTTATGGGATGACCTGATAGTATATTAATTTATCTCTATATATAAAGTTGTAGCCTCTGTCTGTCTGTTTGTTATCGAACTCCTCCTAGGGTTTAGGAGATAGTTCCCCATAACCATTTTGAAACTACATTACCCAGGGTACTTTGATAAGTATATTTCATTTTGATAAAGGGGTTCTTCGCCTCACCCCCATCTCACCTAATGACATTTTTTCCCTTTGATTTAAATTAAATTTAAATTTGAACAAGGGAATTACCCCTAGGCTACTTGGATAAGTATATTTCATTTTGATCAAAGTGGGACCTCGGGGTAGGTGGGGGCCGGGTAGAACAAAACCCCTGCTGATTTTTTCTTCTTTAATTTAAATTAAATTTTAATTTGAACAAGAGAATGACACCTATCCAAAATATAAAGGGAGAAAGCCAGAAAAGGGAGGTCACATCAGGAATATCAAAATGAGATAATATGGACGTCAAATTGAGCAAAAAATCACCAATCAGTGGGTAGTGCCTTGCAATAGATATTTGTTGCGACAATTCAACTGTCATATCGATGGTAAAATCTGCTCATCAATTCATTCAATCATGTCAAAGGTGTCAGACCAAGCTGATTTGCACGCACTCGCACTGAATTTTTTTCCCCTTTGATTTAAATTAAATTTAAATTTGAACAAGGGAATGACTCCTATCCAAAATTTAGGAGAAAACCAGAAGATGAAGGTCACAGCAGCAAGATCATTGAGTAATATTGAAATGCATCATATTTGTCCACAAATTATAACAATGATTTAAAATCAATCATCGTTTCCTTAAAAAAAAGTGTCACATGCAGCAAGGGGCGGGTAATTCGGCTAGTATATGTCTATAAGTAAAAACTATACTTATATTGATCACAAATAAGTAATACAATCTCTGTCACATAAGAGTAGTGTGATTATATTTAGCACAAGTATGAACACCTAGTGAGAACCAAAATCACGAGGGAAACCACAGATGTAATGGTGAACAAGACCATTTTATATTTATCTTATCTACGCATTATATTTTTTTATTTGCCCTCCCCATACAAGATTTCATAATTGTTTAACTTAGTCCAAATTAAATGCAATATCAGACAAGATTCGAACTCGCTTTTATTATTTTGCTTTACACGATGCTAATCTATCCGCCACTTACTCCACGTCGAAGTGTCCATTATGCTATTAAGTTTAGTTTCGGTACCAGGCTACAAGTAGAAAGCACCGAGTGAGGATCGAACTCTCTACACAGCTATAATGACCAACCAGAATAATTCACTAACCACTATCCTACGCTAATGAGCCCACTCATTTAATAAAAGCCACTTAGTTTTGGCAAATGATAATATGTATGGGACATCCGGTAGATATTGAACTCACTACTAAAAGGTTACAAGCTGATTTACTATTTCTCCGCTATGAGTCACCCTCTGTAAGATTATAACGTATTGGTTGAGCATGCAAATTCAACAACTGTTACGGGACAGAGGTAGTTTTCTTTAATGTACCATATCCAGATGTAGGTGATCAAATCTCTCCACAACTTCCCGCCTTTTGTTGCTTGAAGTAAATTTTGACTCTTTGTCATCCTTCTACCGTCTATTCACACAAACACGTTAAGTAGTTTACTCGCAGTTTCACCTTGTTTCATTTAACTTCAGCGTGTCTTGTGTGTATTAAATTCCGCGGGTATTCTTTCCTCATTATGTGTCCCTTTTGACGGTTAAGTATAAGTTTCTTTGGCGTTCACATTTTTTATGACTTCCTTATTGCTCACATGTTCTGTCCATGTTACATTTAACATTTGACCATCCTTGTCTTTTCAAGTGTCTTCTTAATCTCCAAGAAAATAATCTCGATGAAAGAAAATTACTATTTATAGAATGAAATTTTTTTTTTCCCGGCCATTTTTGGTGCATAAACTTCTTGGAAACTGAAGTAAAAAGGAAGTAAAATTGCAGAAGACTAAAATGTCAAAATTATGATAAACACTGACACTGCAAAAGTGTTGGTAACGTAGCGGCTATCGGCGCAGGGAGTACGGAGTTCGAATTCCAGTCGTGTTCGAAACATTCATTTTATCTCTTCTTCCACCATCTTGGAGTTAAATAGCAACAGGGAAAACTGAACTCTTTAGCTTTGCTTGGCATCTAGTCTAGGAGAAGTAGAACTCAGAATTCAAAACTGGTTTAGTGTGGGGCTGGCAACCACACCCTAAAAAAAACAAAATTCTACTTCCTATAGAAAGCACAACAAAAGGCAACACCTCGCGTGGTGAAGCTGCGACAATTTTCTCTAAAGACCAGAAGGACACTACGAAATTATCGAAGACAGGCACATAAAAAAATACATGTGTTGATGATGTGTCATTGATTAATGAAAGCATAAAAAAAAAACGACCAATAATCATTCCTCAAAGCACCCGCCAAAACCAAAAACAAACAAACAAACAAAAGTGATATTGACGCTCAGGAAACAATTACAAGTCATTCGCTTTTGAGCAGCCGACATTTAAAGACAGAGCTCTGTTATTGAAGTTGTTCAGACGACTTAAATAATTTCGCCCCTTGTTCAGCCTCTCTTTCTATTTCCATTTTCTAGGCGAATAAAACAATTATTATCAACTATAGGACTTCTAACAAATCGTTTCATAGTCATCAAACTACGTGTACTCCATTGTTTCAATGTTTTCAAAATACGCATTCATACAATTAGGCATATTTAATATCTAAATGCAAGTTATCTTTTATATATTCGATTAAATATATTTACTTGCGATAAAACTATTCGGGAATCTCAAGAAAGTACGTTCAGCATTTGATATTTCATTTCACTGTATCTTTCAAGCGGCAGTCGACATTCTTGTTGTCTCATCCAAGATCACACCAGAATAGACTTTGCAGCGTATTCTTCAAAGAAGCTAAATGCCCCCATGACTCCTAATCGCCAAGTGCAGTCTAAGGTAAGCGACCCAGCTGCACACATAGGAGTAGATATGTTCGCCTATTTTCCAGTTCGCACGCCTTTTGACTTTTGAACAGGAGTAGAGGTTTATTCCTTGTTTCCTGTTTAGGATTGGTTTTCTGGTTCCTTCTAATGCTTTCGCATTCACTTTCATTCCTAGCAACCCCATGCATCTTCATAATGGAACAATTAATATTGCCATTACGTTAGAAATAAAGAAAACAGATACTACACTTTGATCCTAGCCCGATGGCTAGGGTGTGAAGAAAAGCGTAACTTGAATAGAACTGGCAATTCGGACAATGAATGCCGAATATTTCCTTATAAGTGAATGCCTAATCTTACTGTTATCATTAATATTAAGGGTAGAACCATGAATCAGACTATCAACCAATCTATCCACCCATTTTTATTCTATCCGCTGTAAATAGATTATAGCAAATTACTTCATGATTAATCGATTCTACCACCTGACAACAGGTAATCACGTTTCTAAAAGAATTTTCATTCTGGGAATGTCAAACAAATCTGGAAGCCGCTTATATATTCAAACTTTCGGCAAAAGATATTCAGAAAAAGACCGCGATTGTTAGCTCGCAAGATAGACAGAAAGTTTACAGATAAAGTATCGTATAAATTGCTTTGTCCTTGGGCAAAAGTCTGATGAATATATTTTTAAAAGAACGACTTCACAGACGTGACAGATTAAAGTAAACTACGTCACAAATACATACATGGCTCCGTGCAACATGAGAGACTTGAATAATCTAGCGGATTTTTTTTCAGCGTATAACAAATAATTAAGGTCTTGTTTGCGAAGGTCGATTTATAACACTTAATATTTATCTCCGATATTATTTGCAAAACTGAAGTTTTAACATTAAGTGCCACCCACATCTCAACAGTAAATCATTATAAATACTCAGACACACTATCAGATTTAAGACTGTGGCACTTTCTTAGCACTGAATTGAGTTCTCTTCACACCTGTTCTATTCAAAAGGGTCACTTTTGAAAAGTAAATTATTTGCGCTTATTTTTCAATCTGATTGTCGGCCATGTTAGATTGATGGATTTTTTTTTGTTAGATTTTGAAAAGTTGAAACATTTTAAAATATAGCTGTTCATGGACATTTTGTACATATTCGTCCGGATGTAGCGTAAGGGGTTGTCACAAACACACAAACACACGCCCTCACACACACACACACACATATATATATATATATATATATATATATATATATATATATATATATATATATATATAAAAGTGAACATTGAAGGCCTGACGATTGCGTCTAACATGAAACAGCCTGTCGCCTCTGTGTGTTGACTTCAATGTTCACTTTTATATTTATATTTATATACGCTCTATCTCTGGGTTTTATAGCCTTGGGTGGCAACCGGTCTAGGAGAAAGTAACTCTGAATTCAAAACTGTATCTAGCTCTGGCGTAACACATACTATTAAAAAATTTAAAAAAATAAATAAAATTCAGAGTTAGAGTTAAGTTCTCCGTTGATTTCAGCCTCGTTCTGGTGCCAAACACTAATGACCTTGCTGTTCCTCTGCATCTATCAGCGACGTGGAGAGCGGAGAATATGCTGTATGGGTAACATCTTGTCCCCCATATCACTCTACCCATGCATGATGGATGGGATCAAATCAACAGTCATTGATGACCGACAGAGGCCTATTTTATCTGATTGTCCTCATCTTTGTTGTTATCCCAATGTTTCGAAAGGAAATATTGTAAATAATTGTTTGTTATTAGGTTGGTGCAAAAATAATGACGTAATAATGTCGTTTTTTGACGTATTTTTTAACGTCAAAAAACGATATTATTACGTCATTATTTTTGCACCAACCTAATAGAATTATAGAAAATTCAGAAGGATCATGTCTTTCCTTTCCTAAAGGACATTGCACCAGACTTTACTCGCTAATCTCTTCTTGAACTTTCTTTTTTTGAAAGGGAATTCACATTTCGCAAACAGACGTTTGTTTTGATCCCGGGTAAGAGTAATGACATCATGTTTCGTCAAGATAATTCATCCCAGAAAACTGTCACATTTATCTTCTAGTGGCTCAACAGGTTCCGACAAATATGCATTCGATGGGTTTTTTTCTGTTATTATGTGATCGCTTCCAAACAATTTTCAAACCATGATCTTAAAATTGCATGAGGCATTAGACAATCAACATGCAATGTTAATTTTTATATTAATAGTGTCTGTTTTCTGCAAATGCCCTCTGTCTGCAATATTCTTATCTCATAAATATAGTAAAATTTAAATTATAATTATTGTATATATTAGGTTGGTGCAAAAATAATGTCGTTTTCTCACATATGTTACTATGCACCAACCTAATATATGTAGGTGTGTGCGTGTGTGTATGTGTATGTGGGTGTGTGTATGCAGAAATAATATTGGATATATCAACGCACTTAGAAATTTATAGCTTATATGAAAAAAATCATAATAATCAGGATAATTTACTTTCTTCACTGTTCATCGATAAAGCGAAAAATTATTCATAATAAAGTGCTGAGAAGCTATTAAACACAAACACACACATATATATTAGGTTGGTGCAAAAATAATGTCGTTTTCTCACATAGTAACATATGTGAGAAAACGACATTATTTTTGCACCAACCTAATATATATATATATATATATCTATCTATATATATATATATATATATATATATATATATATATATATATATATATGCTCAGCGGACGTGCACAAGTTGTAAAGGCTTCGTCTGTGTGATCTTTATCAAAAGTAAAAATTGAAAAGAATGTTTTCTCAAGGTAGGTAAAATGAGGTAAATCACTTGAAAAATTAACATATATGGCTTCACTAATGAATGACATTTTCATATCAATTTCCTTCTTAAGGTGGCATTCCTGAATAATAATAATAATAATAATAATAATAATAATAATAATAATAATAATAATAATAAACGAGATGTTGTCCTAGAAAATAAAAAAAAAGATTAAAATACTTTGCGCCTTTGACATCCATACCGCCCCTAGCAAGAAGACGGAAGTTAGTTTTCGGTTTTCTAATCTACTATGATTGAAATATAAAGTTGGAATAATTCATTACCTGTTGCAAAGATTTCTGTTTTTTTTTTTTTTAGAAACTCTTTTATTAGGTATGGATGTGCGAGTAGTGTAACGGTTAGTGACTCGGAAGAGAAATCAGCGAACCGAGTTCGAATTCTGGCCGATTTCATCACGCCCACTTTCGCACGAATACCTTTGTGAAAAGTATGAACCCGTCCTTTTTCAACTCATCCCCAAACATGGGTTAAGTAGTTGGAGATAAATTGAAAAAGGCTGAGTTCTCTAGCCTTGGTTGTCAATCAGTCTAGAAGAAGTTTAACTCTGGATACCTGAAGCGAAATATACTCCGTTAAGCTATTTTACCCTGCCGCAGCTGAAGTATATGTGGTGTATCAATGACTCTAATGGCTCAAGGGAATCATAGCTGTGTTTATTCATATAAATTCTTGGGGTCACTATTCAGAGTATGTTTCTTGACTTTCTATGCCCTTTCACCCCAGCTGTTTATTATTAGAAGAATTTCTCAATGATTATTTCAATATGAGAAGACAAAGTGACTTTATTTTTACAATGATGTTTACCCTATGCAAGGCTCAAGAACCACTCGAGGTAGAGCGTTACAGAGTAAGAGGCACAGTTTATGCAGATATATGGAGAAGATAACGGTTAATCCTAGATGTGAACAGGTCAGGAGTGTAGTGATCGGAGATGCATCCTCTTGGGAGTCGGTTATGCAAAGTAGCAGTGCAGGAGAAGAAGCAAGCTCGAGTGGAACTTACATCTCACCAATGGAATACGAATAGAATGGGAGTAGTTCGCTATAATGGGCGTGGCATGGCGGCTCTTGGAAGTGAAGGTTAGATCTGGTGGAACTAATGAAGGTAGATCGTCTGGAGACCTCCCATGGAAATAGCGATGAAGCAGCGAGAGGCTTGCGACGTTTCTTTTTTTTGTAAAGGGGTTGTAGAGTGGAAAATAATTCATCGTTCTAAGGATGAGGAGACGTTTTTGAACACTTTCGAAACTATAAAGTAATGACTCAACATCTCCTGTCCATATATGGTAGCAGTACTCCATTTCTGGCCTCATCTAGCTCATGTAAAGGTAGAGAATAGCAAAAGGAGGTACTTACTGAAGCAGTACAGGGAACAGCCATTTTTTCAAGTATGTTTAGCGATGTACCACTTCAGGTCTGAGTTTATGCTGGCGTACAAGTCGACCTCAAGATACTATGATTTAGACCAATATTTAACGTATAGGTCGGCCCCAAACATACTGTAGCCTACTGTAACTCTGTATGGCTGACTGGGATGAGACTTATTGTCATTAGGTCACCTACTTAATTTATGAGTTGAGTAAATAATACTATTATCTACTTTAATCTTCACGTATGCAGATAGTACAAAGTTTAGGTAGTGCGAATCAGATATATAAGAGAAAACTTGTGAGAAGAGGGGAGTGTTCGCCTGTACAGAAAGTATTTTCAGGCTGGTACAGAGTGTCCACCTGTTTCCACCTGTTTCCACGCCGAGCGACAGTATTTATATGCACCGCAACCCACCAGAACTGCTGTTGGAAAAATAAAACTGTATTCTCCCTATACACAATGGATCTTATTATCTTCGTTGTGTCCAAGTGAATCTTTCCCGACCTCATACCCTTGTGAGCGTAGCTCGACTTTATCAGCTTCGGTCAACGCCGACAAGCCATCTTCAAAAGCAAAACATAACGAAACACAACGTGGGGTCGATTACATGTTTAGCGAATCTGTTAGTACGGTAGTGTGTGGCCAAACTATCAGTGACCCAAGTTTGTGAGACAAAAATATTTTTAGGCATGAAAACGATCCCAAAATATTTTTTAGGCTTGAAAATTCGACTTGTAGACCGCAATTTATGGTAGTTAAGATTTCCTAAAGCATTCACCTTATTTCGTTTCAAGTAAAATTTCATGAATAAAGGTCAATTTTCGCTAATAAATTAACGGAAGCCGTAAAACAACTGGTCTCCTTACCGTAGTCTCTCTTACAGAACTTCTTGACGTTCATGCGGCGTCTGGATCGGCGACACTTCCGGCATGTGTTGTCTGAAACGATTCAAAAGGAAAATGGAATAAATCAACAATTGATAAAGAAAATTTACAAATAAAATAACAATTATTGTTACTTAGTTTCAAACATTTACCATTTCTCAGACTTCGAGCCGGGATCAATGCATAGAATCTGTTCTCATTTTAGTGGAGAAGGCGCCTGGTCATAGGGATTCTAACCATATTGCAATAGTTTCTTCATTACCCTAAGAGAGATAGGTTCGGTATAATATCAACACCCGCCCGAGAGTAGTGGCGGGACCTAGGCAAATTTTGTCCCCGGCCCGTATGTATGCGTATGGCTTTCAAAGTTGAAAAAAAAAGAAGACCTTTTGTCATATCCTATCTTTGTCGGAGGTCAGGTAGATAAATTAACTAATTATCCGTTGTCATCGGTTGGAGAGACGAAAAACCAAGCAATTTACAAAAAATTAAATATCTAGGTAGTGTTTTAACAGAGGACGGAATATTCGAAATCTGAAGGTGTGTTGGGATAACAAAAGTTGCTTTTCAAAAGCTAGGTAAAGTATTAAGCAACAAGAAAATTTTGTATGAAGTTTTACAGAAGATGGAAACAAAAAGGACACATATATTTATCATCAGAAAGAGACAGTTGAAATTTCTAAGGAACATAATGAGGAAAGAGAGCTTAGAAAATTCGACACTCACAGGATTGAAGGAAAATGGACATAGGAAAACATCACATAACCGGGATTAGGAGAGACACAATTTATTAAAAGCTACAAAGGACAGGTAATTGTGGAGAACCATTGTCGTCAACGTCCTGAAGGGACACGGCACACTGGAGAAGAAGCTTTTTTTCTGGCCAATTTAAGGAATTTTATAAGGGAAAGAATAACCAACTTTTATGTTAATTTCTGAAATATTTTAATTGCCTATTATTTAAATCTGCATATTGTTTAATTCGTTTTTGGTCCGAATTAAGCAATGTAATATAGAAGGTAACCAATGTAGCTACTATTTTCTGTCTAGCTCGCGTCAGTAAATGACGCACAACTAGCAGTGGGACTGAGCAGAAGTGGAATTGCCCTCTATAAAAAAAATCGTGATACAGCTTCATCTACCCCAAGGAAAGTTGCTTCTCTATGTCGTTCCAGAAGTTTTTTCTCGTCTGAGTCCATCCTTCAAATCTCCTTGTATTGAATACTGTTGGCATATATAGTCTAGTGCCCCCACCCCCACCGCTTCTCATCTACAGTGAAGAATAATTGTACCAGTCCGTCTATTTGAAATTCAAGGTCACTCAGTAGATACTGAAAGAAAGAAAGAAAGAAAGAATGGAGGGTGGCAGAAAAGGAAGAAATGAAAGAAAAGAAAGAAAGAGAGAATGGAGGGAAGAAGAAAAGGAAGTGATGAAAGAAAGAAAGAAGGTAAGAAAGGAAAGAAGGAAGGAAAGAAAGGAAGAAGGAAGGGAGAGAAGAAATAAAAGAGAAGAGAAGAGAAGAGAAGAAAGAATGAAAGAAAGAAAGAAAGAAAAAAGAAAGAAAGAAAGAAAGACGAAAAGGAAGAAATGAAATAAAGGAAGAAGGAAAGAAAAGAAGTAAGGGAAAAATCGAAGAAGTAAGAGAAAGGATGAAAGGCAAAGAAAGAAAGAAAGAAAGAAAGAAAGAAAGAAAGAAAGAAAGAAAGAAAGAAAAGACAAAATGAAAGTAAGTAGGAGATGAATGAATGAATAAAATGAAAGAGGGAAAGAATTAATGAAGGACGAAAGGAAGGAGCAAAGGGAGAAATAAAGGAAAGGTAGATAGAATAAAAGGAATAAAGAGTGAAAGAAAAGAAGGAAAGAATGGAAGAAAGGGAGAAAGAGAAAAAAGAAAATGGAGAAATAAATAAAGGATATCAAGAAGGAAGAAAAGGAAGTCGGAAATAAAGGATAGAAAGAAAGGAAAATAAAGAAAAGGAAAAAAGAATAAAAGGAATGAATTAAAGAAAGAAAGAAAGAAAGAAAGAAAGAAAGAGGGAAAGATGCATTTTTATTACGATTTGATCTAGTTCATTCCTGTACTTAATACTTTTATAATTTATTCTGTGGAGTGCAAAGCCGAACAGATTACGGCACCAACGACCACCAGGGGGAGCTGCGTGGCCGAGAATAATCTGTTATTTCTTTTTTGTCTATCATGAATGCCGACATTTATTTATTTATTTATTTTACGTGGAGGGAGGAGTAGGAAATATCTTTTTTGACGGTCGATTATGTCTACAGAAAAAAATGAAATCGCTTGGAAAAATGGGGTCTTGCATGCTCGTTAGCGCTATTTAAAAAGAAGGACTCGGTAAGTAAAATTGGCGGGAAATACACGTAGATGTTTAAATGCGTACTTATTGATGTGGAAGGGTAGTTGAGGTCAAAGAGAACATGTATGCTGATCAGAACGGGGATGGGAAGTGTGAGTACGGAGAATAAATAGGAAAGATTAGAGAGAATTCTGGTAGGGGTGGATACGAATACAGTTTCCTTTTTCAGGGTGGTATAACTCACGTGACCGTTCTTTTGATCTTAGCATTTGTTATTTTTTGTTTCTTTTACCTTTATTGATTTTCAATTGAAATGTAAGTATAGGATTTACTTACAGTTTATTAATGATACTTAGTATTTTTATTACTGTAGAACTTTTCTCTCGATTCGAAAGCAAGCGCAGCATTAATAATAATAATAATAATAATAATAATAATAATAATAATAATAATAATAATAATAATAAATGCCAAAAATTTATTCCCTGATGTCTCCAAGGACGCATAGCTCAGTAAATAAAAGCGTCGGTTGAAGTAATCCGGTGACTTGACCCAAAGAGTTGTGAGTTCAATACCTTGCCACAGAAGAACTGGACAAAAAGAGTTGAGTTACTAAAGAGAATTTTTTGTGATGTCAACGAATACTCGTTGTCTCTTTTGTGATGTCAACGAATATTCGTTGTCACTTTCGTAAATGCTCTTTGTAGTAGAGACTTTGTAATCACAGATACAACTATAGTAACGCCGTTGAACAATACTGGTGTTAGACGCCTTCGAATAACACTCGCACCAATAGTACTTACTCGGTAATACTCGCTCGAATAGTAAACCACCATCTGAATAGAGTATACAATAACGGTCCGTATAGTAATAGAGGAGAGACTACAGGTGGTGATCCGTATAGTAATAGAGGATAGAATAGAAATCGCGATCAGTTAGATGTCACGCAACCTCCTACTTATGCGATTCCTCTATGGTCACGTGGTCTACTTAATTCAATAATGGGATCGCCTGTGTTTGCTCACTGGCGATCTATGTTCAAACTCAAGTGTCGGCAGCGACGCTTTATTGCTATATAACAGAAACTGAGATATACGTGGTACTAGAACAACCTTCCCCTTCCGAAATTCGGTTCGAAATTCCAACGTATATCACCTGAAGAAAACCGGAGCGTACAAAGGCCGAAACGTCACGAATATGACAATAAAGATGCAAACAACAGCCGGAACAATTTAAATGGTAATAATAATTACCATTTAATAAATAATAATAATTTTTCAATAATAATAATAATAATAATAATAATAATTTTTCAATTCAAACAGATAAGAAACTGGAACGCAACAAATTAGTGGAAGACAAAAATAGGAAAAGAAGGGTGAATCAGTAATCCATCGGGCCCTTTTATATAAGGATAGAGCAAAAGATAGATGAGAAACTAAAAAATTATGACCCATCGTAGTTTGAAATCTCAAGGCTTTGAATGTTGAAGAAAATTACAAATATAGCCGGTGTCATTGATGTACTTGGTACGGCAACTGACTGAATAGAGACATGGATAAAGAAAATTGGTATTGATTGCCCAGTGGAGCTGCTACAGAAAGGAAGCCCCTCTAAGGAGCCGCAAGAATAATCCAAAAAGTGATGAACACTTCGAGACAAAGGAAATCTGATACCTAAGATGACAGATTGTGGTCCTTATTCATTAATTACCACACACCGAGATCTTATTTGAGAAAAAATAATAGTAATGAACATCATCCAGACCCGGTTACAGAGATAGAATCTGTAAAAATGTTATGGGACTTTATAATAAACATAGAACAATCAAATCTAATCACCCAGGCATCGCGATCAAAAAGCACAAGAACAGAATTTGCTTTCTTATTGACATATCAGTCCCTGCAGATTGTAATGTATCATTGAAGATCTTTAAGAAAATATGAAAATACAAGGATCTTGAAGTAGAAATGTCAAAAATATAGCAGATGATGACATCAATCATTTCAGTTGTAGTTGGAGCCCACGAATTGATTCGAAAAAGTTCCGATAGACTCATCGAAGGGATTTCTGGTAACCTATGATTTAAAGAAATAGAAAAAAATTGTAATCATATGTACGGCTCACACATTATGAAGAGCTTTATTTATGTAAAATGTTTCTTTTTTTTTACAATTTTTTTTTTTTTACAAAGATGAATTATCGTTATTATACGCGTTGCTATGTGGGCCAACATACTGATCATGGTTTTTATACTCTCAAAGTTTCAGCCGTGAAGCTCTCAGAGCTTCTTCAGGTGTCGGTCGTCATAGACGTAACCGAAAGTTTTATTCAATCCATAAGAATAGGCACTACTTTCCACGATTAGAAAAGTGTTTTAAATTCAGGGATTTAATTCTGTCTTATATATATATATATATATATATATATATATATATGTGTGTGTGTGTGTGTGCGTGAGTATCTGTGCGTATATATATATATATATATATATATATATATATATATATATATATATATATATACATTGTTGGAGGAATCCCTCTTTGATATACCATGTCTAAGGTTGTAGTCCTACCCACCACACTTGGCTAATTGCAGGTTGGTGAGACAATTTAACACATAGTTGTTGGTTCTGAATACCTATCTATCTATCTATCTATCTATCTATATATATATATATATATATATATATATATATAAAAGTGAACATTAAATTCGACAGGCTGTTTCATGCTCGACGCAATCATCAGGCCGCCTGACGATTGTGTCTAGCATGAAACAGCCTGTCGCCTCTGAGTGATGACTTCAATGTTCACTTTTATATTTATATTTACATATGCTTTATCTCTGATATTGAGCACTTTATTCCATAAATATACACCTTAAAACTATATTTCTTCATATATATATATATATATATATATATATATTGAAGTCAACACCCAAAAGGCGACAGTCTGTTTCATGCTAAACGCAGTCGTCAGGCCATATATGGTTGTCGACTTCGATGCCTATTTACATACGCTCTGTCCCTGATATTGACCATTTTAACCATAAATATAGCATATGATATATATAATAAATATTTTATCACACACGCGCACACACAGATATATATATATATATATATATATATATATATATATATATATATATATATATATATATATATATATGTGTGTGTGTGTGTGTGTGTGTGTGTGTGTGTATGTGTGTGTTTTGGGAGCAGCAATCCTTCTTTAATTATGCTACATTAAACAAGATTGTCAAGGCACTTTTGTTTAGTTTTTAATCAATTTTTTCTTTTATGTGTACAAGTCCTTTCTTTACCTTCTGTACATTCAAGGAAAATAGAATAAAAACCTAAATAAAAGTGACTTTTAAGACTTGCTCAAAGAACATTTAGTTAATTATTTAACAATTGATATTATAATTACTATTAATAATATTAATAAATACTATAATAAGATTAAACATTACGAGAACATTTAAATTTCATTCGTAGTTATTAATACGCTTAATAATAAGAAATATAAGAGAAAAAGAAATTGACCATAGAATAGGTTGAGCCAGAGGTAGTTTTGTCCAACACCGCAAGTTTCTACGAAAACAATACATCTTCCTGAAAACTCGATCATGTTCCTAAGTAGTCTCGTCAGATCGAGGCTTTCATATGGATGTCATGCATGGCGCCAAACTTGTTTCGAAATATCAAAACTGTCAGTTGTATACAAGCATTTTCTAAGATCACTGATTAAAAAAGACTTCGAGCGAGTAAAGCCTGAGGGTCTAGGCAAATATCACCCTTCTTTAAATATCAGGGACTGGTGCTACGGAATCAAAATCTTTACCAAATAGCAGAAAACACATCAATTATATATATATATATATATATATATATATATATATATATATATATATATATATAATCAATCATATATTTGAATACAGTCCATTAACTCCCGTAGATAAGTTCGGTACCTTTTAGGGTCGGCCTCCATTAATTCGTTGAGCTGCTACAAGATCAGTAACTCACGTTGTTTCGAACTTTAAGCAGTAGCCGACAGCAGCAGAGTGTTTTTTTGACACGGTCTTGCACATTTCTTACATATAACTGCACATTTTCCCATTCAGGATATTAAGTATATATATTTTTTTCTTTTAGCCTTTTTTAAAGGCTTTCTCTTTCATGAAACAATAAAAAGACTTGTTTGGAAGCATTAATCATTGTTTTATTTGCTTTGTTCTACCTTTGATAACATATATGTAGAATGACCCGGCAAGACTGTGTTTACACAATTATTTTTAAAAATGATTTCTGTAATCCGGTATTTTGGTTCGGCATTGATCTAGTCCAAAGGTTTTCCGGATTAAAGAGGTCGGACTTTAATATTTTATAAATATAATAATATTAAATATCAATCGAATATCTTGAATAATCAACCAAATATCAATCAAATCTAATAATATTAAACATGTTAAATAAGAGTTTTACGATTTACTTAATGAGCAGAGCGAATGTGGATCTTTCACTTTTTTAGAAAATTAACATTGCACATAGTGTAAAAGCTATAGTTTTAGGTGATAAGCCCAAAACCAAAAATTAGATGCATAGCTTTTACCAATTTTTGAGTCAAAAAACGACATTATTACGTCATTATTTTTGCACCAACCTAATAGTGTTAAAGATCGTCTGAAAAATGTACCGAAATATCTAATTTTCGCAGGATTTTGCTAACAAACTGACTTCACAATCTTACTATTCCAAGAATAAATCCAAATGAACTTATTATCTTTTGTATTAGATATATTGAATAGAAAATATATTCCAACCAGAATTCTAATTATGAGTCACAACATGCAAAATATCCAATATTTTTTACTGTATTCAATAAGTAAAAACTATAAAAATTGTAAAATATTACAAACAGAACTACTTAAAAATAAGATTTAGATCATTTGTTAGATCATAATTAATAAAAACAAAAACTAGATAAAAGTGTATATAACACCATAATACTGCTGGGTAGAAATTATAAAACAAAGTGAATTAAATTTGCATTGTTTATTGAAAATCACACTACTGCATTGTACATCATAATATAGCTAGATTATTCAATATAATTTCCCTTTTGAGCAGATGAAGATCTTATTTAATGGCACGATGAGTTAGCAGTGGTGTGTTTGTGGCATGTATCTTATTCATATAAAATTTGTAAAGCTTCAGTAAATTATAACTTTTATAACGTTGTGCTATAAGGCTTTCACTGATCACCAGAATGAAATTCCAACGCTACTATTTTGAACCTGAACGTAATCTTTAAACTCGTTTTCTAAAAACAACTGTAATGATTTGGAAAAATATTTTGTCATTATTTATCATGACAAACGCCGACTTTCAAATTGAGTGCAATACCACGCTTCCAAAATCGACCTGCCTTAATGTAACACGCACTTTTTATACACACTAAACTTTATGATACCGCTCATTAAATTTCCAAGTAGAGCACTTGAAATGAGAAAGGTAGCCACTATATTTGAATGTGTATATGATCCCTTCATTTACTTTTAATAATACAGTATTAGGGAGTTAAGCAAGCTAAAATTACTGGTAGTCTGCGTGGACTGTGTAAACATTAGTCCACCAGATGCCTCAACTTCAACAAACCGGGAGATATTCTTGAGCAATTTTTTAGGAAAATGAGAGCTTAGGACAAGCAATATGTTTTCCATGGTTAAATTCTACGCGAGTTTGCAAAACGACCCCAATTGTATCATAAACAAACCCCGAGAGAGCTATATCTCCCTTCAAAAGTAATCCAGATTGATGTCTTCTTTTTCTCAAGTTGTTTTTGAAAGTGTAAGCGCTTTTAATACACAGTGGTGTCGCAAGCGGATGTTTGACAGTTTTGGGAACATTTCTCAAGTGCTACATTTATTTTGAAAGTCGACAGTCTCAGGATTTCAGAACAGGTCTTATTTTGTTCTAACTTCTGAGTATTTATCAAATTAGGATCATTTGCATTTAATCAAAACTCGCACATGTTTAACCATTTAATTTGAGGTGATCAGTTCTAGATAATTGGTTTTTCTGCTTCTATT
This sequence comes from Acanthosepion lycidas, assembly GCA_963932145.1. Lineage (NCBI taxonomy): Eukaryota > Metazoa > Mollusca > Cephalopoda > Sepiida > Sepiidae > Acanthosepion > Acanthosepion lycidas. The sequence goes on along the minus strand of OZ010585.1, from coordinate 34,538,953 downwards.
TGCTGTGAACCTCACTTGAATCATATTAAAATTAATAGTGTTAGTGACAGAATGGTTTAACTTGACACTCTTTTACAAAAATGATCTATATCGAATGGATTTTGGAACCCTATAATACATTATTTAGCCAAATTAACACAATTTTTGCACTATTTTGTCTGCTTTTCAGTCTCTGACCCTCGCAACTTTGAATATCGCTGTGACCCTTCATGCAGTCCTCTACCTTTACAAGAGCCAGATTAGGCCGAAAATGGAGAACTATTTTCATATTAGGGTGAGAGCTATCTAGTCTTCATTTTCTAGTTTTGATAGATCCCAAAGGCGTCTCCGAATTCTTTTGGGTGACTAATTATTTTCCACCCTCCAACATTTCCCTCTCTACTCTCTCGTTACTTGTATGGAAAATTCTCGTACGAACTACATTCCTTGCTTCCGCCAGGTCTAACTTTCACGGCTAGGATATGTCATGCCACATAAATTGTAAAAAAACCACCCTCATTCCCTCCGTATTCCATCGGTGTGAAATAAGTTCCACTCGAACAGCTTCTTCCCGCGAACCACTGCTCTGTGGTACCGACCCCCATGTGGATGTTTCCCCGATTACTGAAATCTTAACCTGTTAAAGTCTAGGGTCAACCGTTATCTTCCCCTCCTATCCGTATAAACTGCCTCTTAACGTAACCCTCTATCTCGAGTGACCCCCAGATCTTCTACAGGTTGAACCTTGCTGTAAAAACATAAATAAATAAAAATAAAAAGGCCCTGTGGAACCGACACCCATGTGGATGTTTACTCGATCACTAAAATCTTAACCTGTTAAAGTCTAGGGTTAACCGTTATCTTCCCCTCCTATCCGTATAAACTGCCTCTTAACGTAACCCTCTACCGCGAGTGACTAACGGGCCTTCGACAGACTGAACCTTGCTGTAAAAACATAAATAAAAAAAAATTAAAAAAATGCCCATAAGTTTTCAAAACAATTTAAATCTGCAAAGTGTAAGAAAATTCTTCTCAGGAAGATATTTAAGACATACTTCGTTCTTTTCATACATTAAATTGATCAGTAACAGCTTTTGAAGACAATTGCCGGGGATCAGCTATCAATTTTCACCATAACTTTCCTTTCAGAAGTCTACAGAGTTTAAATGCAAAAGGTAAACTCTTTGCGGGAATTTTAAGTCTTCATTGCAGACCAGACTTTCTGACCCTAAAACCCTATTTTTTTTTTTAACTAAAGATGTTTTGTTTTAATCTTTCTTTTAAGTAACAAATAACATTGATTCAGTTCCACAATTGCACTGAAAATCATTTATCGAACTGAAAGCCACAAATATCTGCTTGGCTTTCTTGTCCGAGCTCACTGTGTATAATGCGATAATTTTTTCATCTGTCGATATATTCTTTATCTGTATTATTCGAGATATTTTTAGTTTCACTTTTGGCCTAAATTTCGAGTAAGAGACTCTTCATCCTTCATCAAATAAATGTTGTCTTTTAGATTTTTTTTGTTACTTTCTCTTTTCCGTTCACTTTATAATCTCTTCAACTAGAACACAGGAGATCAACATATATAGAAGTAGATAGGTTCTCTCATCGCCCAGTTTTTACTGCTTACTCGTCTATTGAACAGACGTAGCGGTTTATTCCTTCTTTCCTGTTTAGGATTGGGCTTCCGGTTCCTTCTAAAGACTTTTCATTCTCTTTCACTCCCAGTAACCCCCTTATGTCTTAGCGGCATTATCACCTTGCTTGGAGTGAATTTATTAAAATAAATTTTGCTCGAAGAATGTATTAACAAGGATATTGTTAAAACTAGAATCGCCCAATTGGAAATAATTAACTTGAATCTTGTAAACATTGCGCCTCATGGTCAGATCATAATATTAAAGACTGTGAGGTTTCCAGTTCGATCTCAAGTTTTGAATGATAAGAACTAAGTGACACCGAAATCCGAAAGCACACTGGAATTGCGAAAGATGTCTTGAAAAAGCTAATCAAAGTATTAAGAAACTCAAAAATTTCGTTAGAAATCAAAGTGTATTTATTAACCAGATTAACTTGTTAACCATTACCCGAGTCCTTCTGTTATTTATTAAACTTAGCTTAGTTTGGCACAAGGCTACAAGTATGGGCACGTAGTAAAGATCCAGCTCATTACTCATTTATCCCTGAACCTGACGAGGTACTACGTTGTTATGGCGATCGACCGGGTAAAAAAAAAAAAGAAAAGAAAAAATAATGTACATAAAAAATAAAAGAAGTAAGAAGTTCTTGTTAGAATGTTTGCGTTAACCATCAGAACCGGATCTGAATCTAACCATGGACGATTTGTAAGGAACAGGCATCATGGCCCTGCGTTGCCCGTGCTTGACTCAAAAATCGTACGACTCATACAGCAATCGCTATCACTTGACTTTTTTTTTATTTTTGCCCTTACTTGCTTTTAAAGGAGTGACCTTTGCCGTGCTGATGCTGCTACAGGTCTTACTTCTTGCCTATCTCACACTGCGAATTTTTTCTAAGCTCTATACTAAACATTAAATCTGTTACGGAAAAAGAACTAAACAAAATGAACACAAAACGATCAGCTTTAAAAAAGGAAATGCAAAGTCGGTCTTGGCCTTCCCACTAACTTGGAGCATGTGCATGTAAATTTTGGTGCAAATCCGTCGAAAATTGCGGCCGTGCATTCGCTACACACGCACACACACATCTTGCCTTTTATAGATAGAGATATCACTTCTTGGTGTTATCCGTTCTGGTGAAGTCGATTTCAGTGTGCGACACTTTGGATAGCGTCTGGAAATCATGCCATGGATTAACCTAAACCGTGTGAGTTAAATTGGGAGGACGGAACTGTTTGAAGGCCGTCGAGAATTGTGCTAAGACGTAGTTACAAGTCGGCGTGACAGAGGGTTTAAGCGATGTTCAAAATGCTGATCTTGATAGATTATGCGCTCTGTCTTAGTAAACATTCAGCATAATTGCAGTATAAAACACATGTGGGCTCTGTGGGTGTTAAGTAAAACACAAATGTACCTGAGAAGTGGTCTGCACCAGTGATTAGGTAGTCGCCCTAGTAGACGGGTAAGCTCGGACAACGAGAGTAGCCGGTTATTATAGCACGGTGCAGGAGTTATGGAGTGAGCTGCACAATTTCGATATTTCAAGCACTAGATTTGGTGAAAGGAGAAATTACAGCGGAAAGCTAACATTTGTTTTTATGTTACGAGGTTTCTTAGAAACCGAATCAATAGGCCCCTACTGTTTCATTTACTTTATTCTTCATCTTTCAGATCAAAGTGATGGGTGCTTCGAAGTGCTTTCTAACCATTCGTGTGAATTTTTACTGTCAGGCGATTTCGAGAGATCGCTTACAAAAATCGTCTAACTGATGGCCTCAAGATTATGTCGCACATTTCAACAACGGTAAGAAGTCATTGAATTATTAGGTTGGTGCAAAAAATAATGTCGTTTTCTCACATATGTTACTATGTGAGAAAACGACATTATTTTTTGCACCAACCGAATATAAATAAGGAAAATACATTTCAAGAATTCTAGTTGCCTAATTCTCTTTGGACTATATGACTTCACAATTATTATCTACTTGCGTGTAAGACAATTACCTGGGGGTGTCAGGTTAAATTCTCATTCTTCTAAGAACCAAATATATTACTGGAATAAAAATAAGAAACCTGAGGTAAGAATGGAGTCCTCTTTATTCAATGGCGCTCTTTCCCCGTTTCATTTTCTTCGCCATATCAACGACCACATGCATATAACAAGAAAAGCATGGAAGTCGTTTTCACTGGAGTTTTGCGCATCTATAAACAAGTTACTGTATTAAGTTCTGGGGGTGAACCATTGTTATTATCGAAAGGTCGGGGATCTTATAGATTTGTTTTTACTTACCTCCCATGATGATAGGTTTGGCACTGTCAAAATTACTGAGAAGCATCACACACCTGTGGGGCCAGATGCTATTCGGGTAAAAGTGGACATGCTACATTTAGCTTCACCTCATACATCAGGAATTGAATATCAGCCTCTCATTTTAAGCGCATTTTGCAGCCTGGGTGGGAGGTTGTCCCCAGCAACTGAACTTTAGCCAAAATTAGATAAATAGAAAAGCGTAATTATTGAACAAAAAAAAAAAGAAGTGCTGAACTACTATGTAATATCAGTTTTCTTATATGGCAGAACATGTTGGACAATTTCCTCACAGATGAAAACTTGAGAAAACCGTGATTTTAGTATACAGAAGGATGCTGAGAATACCATGGACGAAGCTTGTCGACAACGAGGAAGTTTTAAAGATAATGTGGAAAAAAAAGGTGCTTATACTTAGAATCATAAAGAGACGGTTGAAATTTCTAGAATGAATAATAAGGAAAGACGGTTTAGAAAATGTGACACTCACAGGACACACTGAATGCAAAAAGAACAGAAGGAAGCTGCTACTAACCAGCGTAACGAATTTTGTGTAAAAGGAGGACAGAACAGGAAGTGGAAGAGATAATAAGAGCATAAACGTTTCTAAGATCTAGAAAGATAGGAAGTTGTGGAGAGCCACGGTGGCCCATGTCCTGAAGGGACACTATGGATAATTGATAAAGAATGTTAAACCTGTAAACTTCCCTGTGGTGGATAGGGTCACGTTCGCTGTTATTACTATAACAAGTACATTTGTACGGAGTTACTAGTCTCACGACCAGCCAGTTTTAAATTAGTCCTTCTCCGTGGTTGGTTGCCAATCAATGTTAGAGAGCCCAGTCTACCTTACTATTAACACCTAGTTAGATGATGAAGAGATGGATTAATACCTTTCCAATGGTATTTGTGTGATAGCGAACGCAATGACCTCTGCCGAAATTACTCTGGCAGAAGGGTCAACCCCGTTTGGAAGATTAAAACGAAAGAATATTTTCACCAAATTTTTTATCTTAAACCGCGCCAAAAAATTTAAGGAAATTAGAATCCTTAAATTTAAAATTGGATGCATGTATAGACTCTACACTGACAGTAAAAAGTAAGGGAAATATCGATCATAATGAATGAATTTGAATTTACAAATCGCGATATTTATCAGAGAGATGAAATTGAAATTTTTATTACTGCATTACTAGCAGCATGGTCTGGCGTTGCCCGTGCTTGATTCAAAAATCGTACGACTCATACAGCAATCGCTATCACTTGACTTAAAATATTTTTGCCATTAGTTGTCTTTAAAGGCGTACCCTTTGCCGTGCTGATGTTGCTACATGCCTTACTTCTTGTCAATCTCACACTGCGAATTTTTTCTAGGCTCTATACTAAACATTAAATCTGTTACGAAAAAAGAACTAAACAAAATGAACACAAAACGATCAGCTTTAAAAAAGGACTCGTAACTGGAAAAACCGAATGAAAAAAAGAATGTTAACAACAAATACTTTTTCACACCCAACCCAGTTCTGCGGAATCAGAATCAACGTTGAGTTTAAGCAAGCGAATGAGCCAATTAGAGTAAAGTGCCATGCAGATTTAAATTTTTCCCACTTGTGACGAATGCAGCTATCGATTTTTTTGCATGTCAGCATGCTAGTTAACATTCGTGTCAGTCAGTTGTTGGCTCTCACGCTGGCCAATAGAATCTTCCTGCCTATTCGTGACAGCCAGCTATAGGCTCTCACTCTGGCCAGTAGAAAATGTCCGCTACATGAAAAGTGTCGTAGAAGCATGAAAAAATCGATTATTTCCACTATCGATGGGAGTTGGGAAATGCAAAGTCGGTCTTGGCCATTCCCGCTAACTTAGAGCATGTGCATGTAAATTTTGGTGCAAATCCGTCGAAAATTGCGGCCGTGCATTCGTTGCACACACGCACGCACACACGCACACACACAGACACACACACACACACACACACATATCCTGCCTTTTATTGATAGAGATTCCCAAATTTTAACAAATCAGCAGATAGCTTTTAATATGAACAATTGAGCACAAATCTATATCTATAATTCTCAAAATGTGTGTATGTGTGTGCGTGTGTGTGATCGGATGTTGTTTATGCATTTCCACAGTTTTAATCCGATTTCGGTGAATTGTTTTTTTTATAGATAATTCTTCATTGCCGATTTTGAGTTCAAACTTTTGGCGACAATAGCTCTCCACTACTTCCTGTCCATTATAACTCTCAGCAACGTTTTACTATTTACTATCTGTTCTTGGATATATATCTTTCATAAAACTTTAATAAAAATAAATAGTTTAAATTATTACAATAATATTATTTATTATTATACAGCTCTCTTTTCAGCCCCCCCCCCACCATTTGGGGATGTGCCTCTGTTGCATCCAAATGTTGTTATTAATATTGATTTTCGGGTGGGCTGACTTTAAACTTAAACTGCTCCAGTTGAACGGCAAAAATACCCAGTAATGAAATCGGGTCGATCAAAGACATGTTGTACTGATAGTAGTTAATAATTAAAAACAATAGTAATTAATTTATAATATTATCCATGACTAAATTTATCAGAATTTCGTTTTTGATAAAAGTTAAAAAATAAACATAAGTACGTAAAAAATGTGTAAATTGTCGAAAATTCCTTTTCCCACAATATAGCTATTTGTGTTATGTTATAATGCTTATTACCTAAATAATAATAATAATACTGAATTAATTTTTCTTAAACATTAAGTATATTTAATCACATCTACCTAATAGCTATCACGATCTGTTAATTTTGTATTAAAAATGTACTCACCGGTCGTTTCTTTGTGGTCATGGACCTCTGTAAAAGAAAAGAAAAAACTTAATTTAGCGACTGAATCATGATACAGAAAATGGAACAGTGTTTCAGAAGAGCGTCTCATAAAGCAACACCAAATCATCTTACTATTATTATTTTTATTGATCTTGCAGTAGAAAACTTCACAAAATCCAGTCTAGTTTTAAATAACTCAATGGCATTTTGAATAATTTTTTTTTATTTATTTCTTCGGAGACGTCGCCAATCAACACTCGAAATTGTTGCTCTTCGACAAATGTAAAAGAACATTTTCCAAGCGCACCTTCAGGATGATTTCAAGATTCTTGGAAGGGAATTGAGTTCAGGTAAATTTCTTAGTCAACTGCCAAAATCCTTCTCCACCCTCTTCCTTATTTTCTTTATGGGGAATAGGGTCAGGGTTTCAATACGCTGGTCTCTGTAGCAAGGGGAATTTTTATTTTTTGTTCGTACAACCGATTTTGAATTCAAAATTGTTCTTCTCCTCGACTGGTTGTCACTCAAGTCTAGAGAGCACGGTCTACTCTGTTATTTAACCTACAGCTGAAAGGGAGAATAGATGGATCCATACCTTTCCCAAAGGTATTTGTGCGAAAGTGAACACAACACAGTCGACCAGAATTTGAACTCGGCGCGCCGATTCCATTTACTACACCGATAATCGCTACACTACACGCACATCCTAATCTATTCTTTATGTAAAAAAAAAACAAAAAAAAAAAACACACACACAGGTGTTTCCAATTAGTGCGCAGCTTCAAATGTGGCAGATATGGGGATTTTCTACGCGTAGCTTAGATATGGCACAAGGCCGAAAGTACCTAGTGAGGATCGAACTCACTACTCAGTTGTAATTGCTTTAGCGAGACAAGCTTATTAAGCATTGCACCACGTCTATGCGCTAAACAAGATGTTCATATCTTAGATATGGCACAAGGCCGAAAATATGGGTCACCCAGTGAGGGTTGAACTCCCTACACAGTAGTAATCGTTTTAGCGGAACAAGCTTGCTAACTCATACACGACGTCGAGGTGCTCCAAACGCAGCAGATTTGATTTTTTCTTAACTAATGTCAGCCACCAAGCAACATGAAAAGTGGCAAATATATTTGTGAAGTGCGCAACCTGCATCGAGAGCTTCAGAAAAAAATCCAGGAAGACTATGTGCCTAATTTCCAATATTGTTTGGTGCTACTGAGAATCGTATAAACGTTGTCTTTCTTTTTACTTTAGAGTAAAAGCTTCTACCACAAAAGTCGTGCCTATAAAATTGATTGGAATTTAATGTCAGCACAGATAAAAGTTAAAACGATTAACCAATAGAAAAGTTATTCGCAGAATATTAACGCTGCATTGAATAAAGATTTGTTACTGTTTTTAAAACAAGTCATAATGATTTTGTATGAAAAATGGGATACATCAACGACTATCTAAATATCACCTTCATAAAGAAACAAAACACCAACAACAAACAAAAGAGCATGACAGAGATATAAAAAAAAAATGTAATTAGAAAGACAGCATATAAATGAATGGAGCCTGTGAAGGCTGATCAGTAAGAAAATGAAACTACCTTCTTCCAAATATATTTGATTGGCATTAATAAACTTTGACGTCAAGCCAGTATATATTTGATTGACATTAATAAACTCTGACGTCAAGCCAGTATATATTTGATTGGCATTAATAAACTTTGACGTCAAGCCAGTATATATCTGATTGACATTAATAAACTTTGACGTCAAGCCAGTATATATTTGATTGGCATTAATAAACTCTGACGTCAAGCCAGTATATATTTGATTGGCATTAATAAACTTTGACGTCAAGCCAGTATATATTTGATTGGCATTAATAAACTTTGACGTCAAGCCAGTATATATTTGATTGGCATTAATAAACTCTGACGTCAAGCCAGTATATATTTGATTGGCATTAATAAACTTTGACGTCAAGCCAGTATATATTTGATTGACATTAATAAACTTTGACGTCAAGCCAGTATATATTTGATTGGCATTAATAAACTTTGACGTCAAGCCAGTATATATTTGATTGGCATTAATAAACTTTGACGTCAAGCCAGTATATATTTGATTGGCATTAATAAACTTTGACGTCAAGCCAGTATATATTTGATTGGCATTAATAAACTCTGACGTCAAGCCAGTATATATTTGATTGGCATTAATAAACTTTGACGTCAAGCCAGTATATATTTGATTGACATTAATAAACTTTGACGTCAAGCCAGTATATATTTGATTGGCATTAATAAACTTTGACGTCAAGCCAGTATATATTTGATTGGCATTAATAAACTTTGACGTCAAGCCAGTATATATTTGATTGGCATTAATAAACTTTGACGTCAAGCCAGTATATATTTGATTGGCATTAATAAACTCTGACGTCAAGCCAGTATATATTTGATTGGCATTAATAAACTTTGACGTCAAGCCAGTATATATTTGATTGACATTAATAAACTTTGACGTCAAGCCAGTATATATTTGATTGGCATTAATAAACTTTGACGTCAAGCCAGTATATATTTGATTGGCATTAATAAACTTTGACGTCAAGCCAGTATATATTTGATTGGCATTAATAAACTTTGACGTCAAGCCAGTATATATTTGATTGGCATTAATAAACTCTGACGTCAAGCCAGTATATATTTGATTGGCATTAATAAACTTTGACGTCAAGCCAGTATATATTTGATTGGCATTAATAAACTTTGACGTCAAGCCAGTATATATTTGATTGGCATTAATAAACTTTGACGTCAAGCCAGTATATATTTGATTGGCATTAATAAACTTTGACGTCAAGCCAGTATATATTTGATTGGCATTAATAAACTTTGACGTCAAGCCAGTATATATTTGATTGGCATTAATAAACTTTGACGTCAAGCCAGTATATATTTGATTGGCATTAATAAACTCTGACGTCAAGCCAGTATATATTTGATTGGCATTAATAAACTTTGACGTCAAGCCAGTATATATTTGATTGGCATTAATAAACTTTGACGTCAAGCCAGTATATATTTGATTGGCATTAATAAACTTTGACGTCAAGCCAGTATATATTTGATTGGCATTAATAAACTTTGACGTCAAGCCAGTATATATTTGATTGGCATTAATAAACTTTGACGTCAAGCCAGTATATATTTGATTGGCATTAATAAACTCTGACGTCAAGCCAGTATATATTTGATTGGCATTAATAAACTTTGACGTCAAGCCAGTATATATTTGATTGACATTAATAAACTTTGACGTCAAGCCAGTATATATTTGATTGGCATTAATAAACTTTGACGTCAAGCCAGTATATATTTGATTGGCATTAATAAACTTTGACGTCAAGCCAGTATATATTTGATTGGCATTAATAAACTTTGACGTCAAGCCAGTATATATTTGATTGGCATTAATAAACTTTGACGTCAAGCCAGTATATATTTGATTGGCATTAATAAACTCTGACGTCAAGCCAGTATATATTTGATTGGCATTAATAAACTTTGACGTCAAGCCAGTATATATTTGATTGGCATTAATAAACTTTGACGTCAAGCCAGTATATATTTGATTGGCATTAATAAACTCTGACGTCAAGCCAGTATATATTTGATTGGCATTAATAAACTTTGACGTCAAGCCAGTATATATTTGATTGGCATTAATAAACTTTGACGTCAAGCCAGTATATATTTGATTGGCATTAATAAACTTTGACGTCAAGCCAGTATATATTTGATTGGCATTAATAAACTTTGACGTCAAGCCAGTATATATTTGATTGGCATTAATAAACTTTGACGTCAAGCCAGTATATATTTGATTGGCATTAATAAACTCTGACGTCAAGCCAGTATATATTTGATTGGCATTAATAAACTTTGACGTCAAGCCAGTATATATTTGATTGACATTAATAAACTTTGACGTCAAGCCAGTATATATTTGATTGGCATTAATAAACTTTGACGTCAAGCCAGTATATATTTGATTGGCATTAATAAACTTTGACGTCAAGCCAGTATATATTTGATTGGCATTAATAAACTTTGACGTCAAGCCAGTATATATTTGATTGGCATTAATAAACTTTGACGTCAAGCCAGTATATATTTGATTGGCATTAATAAACTTTGACGTCAAGCCAGTATATATTTGATTGGCATTAATAAACTTTGACGTCAAGCCAGTATATATTTGATTGGCATTAATAAACTTTGACGTCAAGCCAGTATATATTTGATTGGCATTAATAAACTTTGACGTCAAGCCAGTATATATTTGATTGGCATTAATAAACTTTGACGTCAAGCCAGTATATATTTGATTGGCATTAATAAACTTTGACGTCAAGCCAGTATATATTTGATTGGCATTAATAAACTTTGACGTCAAGCCAGTATATATTTGATTGGCATTAATAAACTTTGACGTCAAGCCAGTATATATTTGATTGGCATTAATAAACTTTGACGTCAAGCCAGTATATATTTGATTGGCATTAATAAACTTTGACGTCAAGCCAGTATATATTTGATTGGCATTAATAAACTTTGACGTCAAGCCAGTATATATTTGATTGGCATTAATAAACTTTGACGTCAAGCCAGTATATATTTGATTGGCATTAATAAACTTTGACGTCAAGCCAGTATATATTTGATTGGCATTAATAAACTTTGACGTCAAGCCAGTATATATTTGATTGGCATTAATAAACTTTGACGTCAAGCCAGTATATATTTGATTGGCATTAATAAACTTTGACGTCAAGCCAGTATATATTTGATTGGCATTAATAAACTTTGACGTCAAGCCAGTATATATTTGATTGGCATTAATAAACTTTGACGTCAAGCCAGTATATATTTGATTGGCATTAATAAACTTTGACGTCAAGCCAGTATATATTTGATTGGCATTAATAAACTTTGACGTCAAGCCAGTATATATTTGATTGGCATTAATAAACTCTGACGTCAAGCCAGTATATATTTGATTGGCATTAATAAACTTTGACGTCAAGCCAGTATATATTTGATTGGCATTAATAAACTTTGACGTCAAGCCAGTATATATTTGATTGGCATTAATAAACTTTGACGTCAAGCCAGTATATATTTGATTGGCATTAATAAACTTTGACGTCAAGCCAGTATATATTTGATTGGCATTAATAAACTTTGACGTCAAGCCAGTATATATTTGATTGGCATTAATAAACTTTGACGTCAAGCCAGTATATATTTGATTGGCATTAATAAACTTTGACGTCAAGCCAGTATATATTTGATTGGCTTTAATAAACTTTGACGTCAAGCCAGTTGTAAGTAAAGCAATCAAATAAAAATAACGATGAAAACTGTTATTGTCATTAAACAAAAAAGAAAAACCTTTTAAAAGAAAAAAAAAAACAATTATCAAAATTAAACAGTCTGGACAAAAAACATTTATTCTACTGTTCATTCATATATTCACGTCAATCCTGTGTAAAAAAAGAATAAAGGAAAGAAAAAGAAAAGAAAATATATAAATATAACTTACTAAAGATTTAGCTGAGAAAAGAACAATTACATAGAGGGAATGTGTTGCGCCTATATTCCAGGTGGAATAATCTGTCTAACTCAAAATCAGTATTTTTTTTAAATCTGAACACAAATCATAACCATTAACACTAGCGAAAAATACACACTTATCGCAAACGTTAAACAAATCATAATATAATTTCTTTTGTACAAACATTACTGGATTTTATATATTTTATTATGTTCCAGTTTTAATAAAACAATTATTGAACTATATGATGGATGACTGAT
>OZ010585.1:34516320-34521320 GCA_963932145.1 Acanthosepion lycidas | reverse complement strand
AAATGAGGCAGTAATGAAAAGACCCCTTCTTTAACAAACAAATTCGTGTTCTATACATGTGTATTGATCCTTTCGTTTGGTATTTGCATATACCTGATAAAACACTTCCTTCCTTTCTCCCTTCCTTCCTTTGTTCCTCCCTTCCTTCCTTCATTCCTTCCTTCATTCCTATATTTCTTTCTTTCTTTCTTTATTTCTTTCTTTCTTTCTTTCTTTCTTTCTTTCTTTCTTTCTAAGAGCGAATCCATCGCAAAATACCTGATAAAACCGTTCCTTCCTCCCTTCGTTCGTTCGTTCGTTCGTTCGTTCCTTCTCATCTATCTATCTATCTATCTATCTATCTATCTATCTATCTATCTATCTAAGAGATAATCCTTCCCAAAATACCCGATAAAACCGTTTCTTCCTTCCTCCGTTCGTTCGCCCCTTCCTTCCTTCCTGCTTATCTATCTATCTATCTATCTATCTATCTATCTATCTATCTATCTATCTATCTATCTATCTAAGAACCAATCCCTTCCAAAATACTTACTCAAACATCCTTCTTAGAAGTAGTACTTCGAAGGAAACGCTGGGTGATAGGTGTTAGATTACCTCCTCACAAAGGGTTACGGTAATAATTACATTCGGTTCGGACTTGTTACTCAGATTTCTTGAACTTTGACTGAAGGTCATCTTATGTAACTTAGAGGCCCGAGAATTAACTTTGCAATTTGTCGCAATCATATGTCTTTTATGCTCTTAGTATTTCGATGAGTATACATCATATACTTGTTAATAAATTAAAAAAAAAAGGTTACAGATTGTTAAAACTCTAAATTCAAATCAGTTCGGCCTTCACGTGCCAAGAAGCAAGAGAGTGATCGGAGGCCCACCGGAAAACAATAGTCTCTCAAGCCATTGCTAGTGGGGGGAAGTTGCCCAATTATAGTGGCTCTGTTAAGCTCAATGAAGGGCTTGTAATATAATCAATCCTGACCCAGCATCTCGACTTCAGCCAGTTTTTCACAAACGCGACGTGGGTTCCTTCTGGCTTTTCTACAGATATTTTCTTGACAATCGTTCTAATGAGCTTTTCTTGTTGCTGTCTCGACCGCATGAATTAAAAAATGATACTTAGCATCAAGAAGAGGAAGTTGAAATTTCTGGGGCTCGTAAAGAGGGCTTGGAAAATCTGATACTCACGGGACAGACTGAGGGAAAAAGAGAAAGAAATAAGTAGCGCGTAACATACATGATGAGCTTGAGTAAATGGATGGTAGAACAATTTTTGGGAGAAATAACAAAAGACAAACATTATTAAGAGCTACAATGGACATGAAGACGTGGAGGGCCATGACCGCCTACGCACTGAAGGGACGCGGCACATAAAAGAAGAAGACTAGATTCGTAACTAGCTCACACCGTTTTAGTGCCGAACTAGCTAGATGCAACCGTAAGTTGTATTCCGATAGTTTCTTTACTCACGCTTCTTGCTTCCCTGTCGCCTACAATCTTCAAAAATTTAAATGCAATACCAACCACCACTTTCTGTCCTCTCCTCATTAAAATCTTGTCGCTCTCTTTCACTCCCTTTAATCTCCTGTATCCTAGTGGCATTATTGCCTTTCTTGGGATGAAATGACTATAAAAGCTTAGTATAAGGCTAGAAAATCGATAGTTTTTCATCTGTCCTAATAATTTTTACGAGGCATTAGTATTATAATACTATATTTAAGTGTTGTGTTTTTGGAGAACAATTGTTCATTTATCAAAATATTACTGAATACAATAAACAAAAAAATGCTGTATTAATACCCTTCTACTCGTATAGTCATGAAATAAGAAATAGTTGGTCCATGATAATGGAGAAAATTTCCAGATATATTTTCGTCAATTCTACAATCTCGGCCATTCTCTAGTCATCTTCCGGAACAATCTTTTTCTTCTTTTATGTGCCCCTTCAAGAAGCCTTCATGGCTCTCCAAAATTTCCTGTAGCTCTGAGTAAGGTTTGAATTTTCCTATGCTGCCATCCATTAAAAAAAGCAAGTTATGTATGTTACTCGCTGCTTTTCTTTGTCCCTTTTGTCTTCTATATGTCCTGTGAGTATCACATTCTCTAAGCTCTCCATTCCCATTGTGTCTCGTAGAAATGTCAATTGACTGTTTCTGATTCTAAGTGTAAGCGTCCTTTTTGTTTCAATTTTCCTTAACACTTCCTCGTTATTCACAGGTTCAGTCCATGGCATTCTCAGTATGTATAGATGGCCACTCGTATTCGAGGATACCCGACTACTAGGGCGGCTAGCCAATTCCTATTGCAGACGCTTTCTCAGGTACATTTGTATTTGTCCAACACCTACAGAGTCCACCTGTGGTTTATACTGCAACTATGCCGAGGAGACCTTAGTTACAGTTTTTGGGAAAGAGCGTGTTATCAAGTGTGATCAACAATTTGAACAAGGCCAGCACGCTCAATATCTCAGTCACGGTCTCGGTCAGCTATCGACAGCTGTGCTAACACGAAGTCACAAGTCATTGACAGCTATCGACAGCACCCAAGGCTTCTGTCTACCCAATTTCACTGTGCTGTGTGTGCTTGAGTATGAATTTCTGGGTATTATAAACCTAATGTCTTCAGCAACCAGTGGATAAAGGCGTTAGTTAGATCCAGTGACAGGACCCAAAGAGTGTGAGTTCAAAACCTTGTTAAGGCAGTGGAGAACTTGGAGATGTTAATTAACAGGAGATAACTGACAACTGATATCCATTAAACATGGCATGTGTTACTAGAACAGTCTACCCTAGTGATCGGAATAAAGGGTTAAGTTCGATATTCCAACCACCTGAAGAAGTCTGGAGCTTTACATTTATATAACTACAAGTTGTGTAATTTGCTCTTATATATTACAGTACTTCGAATTTTCTATTAAGAATGTTGTTTATTCTTATGCATGGTTTCTAGAGTTCAGTTAATTCAGGACTTTCGTTTCACAAGAGATATCAGATTATGTTTTGAGATTTATCATCGAAAAGGGAGATAATCTTTACATTATTTCATTTTCCTCCGAGTCTTCGTGTATGAACCATATATATGTCAGTTGAGATAATTACAACGAGGCGTTATACGGCGCAAACCTAAATTTAATGCACGTAAAAGCAATTAAAAACTGCTTTACGACAGACTATAATAGCATTTTAGCTATTTAAAAATCTTTCTCCGGTGAACATATACATACAATACCAATAGTATTAAACACACAATCACACACACATATATATACATACATACATGCATACTCATACACACACACTCATATATATATATATATATATATATATATATATACCGGCAAATGCAAGAAAAAACTTAATGAACAAATTTAAACCAGCACTAAACAGATCATAACCCCACACACATAAACACATAGCATACGCACAAAATAACCAAATACACTGGTCAGACCACACACACACACATACATACGCACACACACACACATCTATGGAGGTTGAATATATATACATAGGAAGTGTGTGTGTATATATATATATATATATATATATATATATATATATATATATACACACACACAGCTATTTCAAATCTTAATCTAACAAATAGACAATTTTGCTTTTACACAATTTGAACAATTTTGCTGTTACACCCGATATATATATATATATATATATATATATATATATATATATATATATATGCCGAGTGTAACAGTGAAATTGTCCAATTATTATTATATACAGGGCGTCGTCGACTTACGACCTATGCGTCCTACGACTGTTCGACCACGACCGCGATGTGGTATATATGAACGTTCGGTCACGTCTGGTAGCGTGAGTGTTTTCCAGCTTGGTGCACGACAATTTCCGCCCCAGGTCCTCACTTTTTAGGGTAGCCTCTGTACAACACATTTTTCTCCGAGTTCATTTGCGTTTTTCTTAAAACAATCTCCAAAGATGTCTACCAAGAGAAAAATTGTTTTTGTATTAATTATAGAACATGCTATAAAACATCTAAAGAAATATTTTTAAAAAAATTAATAGCAGTCCGACTAAAGACCAGATTGATTTACAACCTGTCAGTCGAAATCAATCTTGGTCATAAGTTGATGACGACCTGTAAATATTGTATCGCTTGCCATTTTTTTTCTTCTTACTATTGTTCTTCCAATACAAGACCCAAGTGCCGCTCAATATAGAGGGTTTCTGAATTGAAGGAGTGGGGAGCAAGTGGTACGTATTATGTGTTTATGTACGGTAGGCGACTGTTAACCTATGACTTGAAGCGGGTGAGATTGTAGTGATCAGGAAAGTATCTCATCGGAAGTTCGTTTCACATTACAACAACTCTATGGATGTTCTTTAAACAGAACTTACTCTATTAGAAATATGAAAGAAATGAGAATGTTAAAATTTACACACACACACAAGCGCGCGCACACACGCACACACGCACACACATATATATTTCATTGAATACGACAGACAAGTTGATTTTATTAAATTTTTTATACAATTTCTCATGTAATCTAATAAAGAGAAATTGTATATAAAAAACTAAATAAAAGCGCCTTGTCTGTCTTATTCAATGAAATGTCCATGAAAAAGGGATTGCTGCCTAAATACACACACACACACACACACACTCATATATATATATGATCTTTTAAGGCGCGAAAGACGAAACTCAATAAATATCGGATGGTGATTTCTATTTCAAATTTTGCACATACACACGCACACAAACACACACACTCAAACACACATACAAACGCACTCAAACACACATACAAACGCACTCAAACACACATAGAAACACACAGAGATACACACGAACTTATATACATATTTGTTCAGAAACCTTCCTTTCAGACATGTTTCGTTGAATATGACAGGCAAGTATTTCTAGTATTCGTAATTTTTCCGTTCGGGCGGGTGGGGGTTGGCTTGGACATTTTATTAGCCATTCTTTAGGTGTTTGTTTTTGATTGTTATTAATTT
>OZ010585.1:34491320-34513820 GCA_963932145.1 Acanthosepion lycidas | reverse complement strand
AACATCGATACATTTTTGAAGAAAAATAGTACCAGAAATGGATTTTCGAAGAAAAAATATTACTAGAAATAGATTTTCTGAGGGAAAAAATTACTAGAAATAGATTTTCTGAAGGAAAAATATTACTAAAAATAGATTTTTTACGCAAAAATATTACTAGAAATAGATTTTCTGAGGGAAAAAATATTGCCAGAAATGGATTTTTGAAGAAAAAATATTACTAGAAATAGATTTTCTGAGGGAAAAAAAATTACTAGAAATAGATTTTCTAAGGGAAAAAATATTACTAGAGATAGATTTTTTGAAAGAAAAAATACTACCAGCAATGCATTTTTGAAAAAGATATTACTAGGAATACAATTTTGAAAAAAAATATTACCAGCAATAAAAAAAATTTGTCGGCATTAAATAACCCATTGAGGTTGAAATGCCGTAAAACAAACCAAACCAAGCCAAACATAGAATATTGCTGTCATATCTGGTATGGTGCTCCTGCTACATATCTCGGGATTCTAGACAAAATCCAAAGAAGGGTACGTAATTTTGTCGCTCCTGGCCTAGCATCTCGATTTCAGTCGCCTCCCACTGCCATGAATTGGCGTCCCAGTGTTTATTCTCTATATATTTTCATTGTAATTTTTCTAATAGGCTTTCTTCCTTGGTACCTCAGTCGCACAAAATTAAGCATACAACTGGATTGTTAACTAGGTCACGTCATTTTAGTGTCGAAATAACTAGATATTTATAACTATTTTAATAGTTTCTTTTCTTGCACTTCTCGCATGTGGAAGTTTTTTTTTCAGGAAAGTTCACTCTTTACAATGGCCGAGGACCAGTCGCGGTAGAGGCTCACGCTAGGAAGTCATTTGCGTGTATAGGAGTGGAAGATAAGCGGTTAATCCGAACCTTGTACAGTTTAAGATTGTAGTGATCGGAGAAACATCTTCTTGGGAGTCGGTTCAACAGGGCAGTGATTCGCGGAAAAAAGCTGCTCGAGTGGAACTTACTTTTCACCGATGGAATACGGGCGGAATATGGGTGGTTTGCTGCTATGTAAGTGGCATAGCATATTCTTACCGTGAAGGTTTGACTTGGTGGGACAAGGGAATGAAGTTCGTCCGAAAACGTTCCGTAGTAATATCGGTAGAGCAGCGAATGGCTTGACATATCCCCGCTTGTAGGAGAGATGTTGAAGGGTGGGGAATAATTCATCACTCACAAGGTCTCGGGAACGCTTTTGAACTCTATCAAGGATGGAGAGTGAGCTCTAGGCAGCTCCCACCCAAACAGTACTCCATTTTTGGCCTGGTCTGGCTCTTGTAAAGGTAGAGGATAACAGGAGGAGTCAGGTACTTACTGGAGCGGTACAGAGCCGACCATTTTACCTATAACACTAGCAATGAATTGTATATACTTGTTCCACTTGTTCGGGTTTGGGTTTGTGACCCAACAGTCGTTTATGGCAAGGTGCTTCCTCAAGAAAACCTCCGTTCACCCTGATTGCTGATATATCGGGGTCATATAGAAGATGATGGAATGTAAATAGCTTGGTCTTCGAGGCATTGAATGCAACCAGCCAGATTTTACCCCATTGGGTAGTTTATGAAGGATGGGAGGAGAGATCAGTCGTCAATCTCTGAACAACAAGAGTTTTAGAGGTGCACCCGCTTATAGCCCTATAATCGGCATAGATTTTTACAAATAATCTGAGTATATTCTTAGGCAGATCATTCTACTTTTAGGGACCTACCTGTTAGGAAGGATTTTATGATCGTGAATACCCTTCCAGTGATTCCATAACTAGAGAGCTTGTGTAGCCAACCCTTCATGCAATACACTGTCGAAGGCCTTTGAGATATCTAATGTTATGGTCTTTGAGGTGTGTATGTTGTCATGAGCCTCACTGATTCTGTGAGTGATGGTAGTTAGGACGTTGGCAGTGGATCGGGCCGACCGAACTACATCCTGCTCGTTGCTGAAGTGGTTGTCTTTTTCTAGGTCCTTGACGAACTTCTTATTGATTATGACCTCAAAAAGCTTACTGATGATACTAAGGAGACTGATAGGTCTGTACTGGGAGGGGGTGAGGAGATCGCACGCCCGCGTTCTTGAAAACCGGGCATACGCTTGACACCATCCACATGGTTTGGGAAGGATTTCTTCTTCAAGCAACGGTTGAATAGCTTTGTTAGGATTGGGGATAATTCCGGGTTGATATTCTCAAAGACAACCACTGGAATTTTGTCTTCTTAGGGTCAAGGCCTTTGATAAGTCTAGAGAGTTTTCGTGCTGTAATAGTAATATTATTAAGATTGTGCTTAGTGAGAGGTAGGAACTTGGGGAAGGGATGGTCTTTGGCATCTAACGTTGAGTTAGAGGCAAGGATGGAGGCGAAGAGCTTCGCCTTATCTGTCGGGGAAGATATGATTTCGGGACCATTTACAATTGTGGGCATGGCCGCTTTACCTTATTCATTATTTGGTTGGTGATCTCCCAGAATTCACGGGATCCAATTTGTTTCTTTTCAACTTTGGTCTAAACTGCTCATGCGTAACTCCACTTGTCATTTTCTAGGACATTTTGCAGCGAATACGCGCAGTTCTGAATGTATTAAGAGCTGAACTACATCGCTTCTTACAATAAATATTGAAGTAGTGGTTTCGGTGAGTTATGATTGCAGTGCATTCAGGAGTGAACCGGGGTTGACTGCTTGGCTTTTGATGGGATTTTTGGAGGGTATAAAACTCTCCATTCCAGAAAGGATTTAAACTGTAACAAGGGCAGCAGTTTTGGAGGCAGCATGCTTGAAAAAGGTTGGGGGGAGCTTCCATCATGTAGGATCGAAAGCTGTCCCAGTTTTGGCCTCGATCTGGACACTGATTAGAGAATGGTCTGACGTGCGTGATGCTCCGAGTGGACATGTCGCGTCTACCTATAATAATAATATATGTAAATCTCCACCCTTTGCTTGATGACGGTCGCGAGACCGGAAACACGTATAGCAAAATTATAGAAAATAAAACATAATATTTAAAAAAAAACCCTCCACATTACAACCAAAATCGTTTGCGGTTTCTCTCTTCTTTTTAATATACAAAATTTCTCTCGTTGGAACTACTATAAGCCCTTCCTTATATATATATATATATATATATATATATTATGAAAGCGGAGACTTTAAAAGTTCATGGTTATATTTTATTTCATTAAAACCGATATATCGTTTTAACTCAGCCGACCAAACATTAAAAAAAAGGATTTAAAATTATACCAGGCACAAAACATTTATCTATGCATAAATTATGCACAAATACGTAGATTCAAAATTGGGAGAAGGGGGAAAAGTGAGGAAATAAAATGAACGAAATTGAAGAGGGATAATTATTCAAAACGGGGAAGAGAAATGAGGAAAGAGAAGAGAGGGAGAAAGAAAGAGATATAAGTCTGTTTAAAGACATATATGCGAAGTCGTTGGGATGAGAGCAAACATGTCGACCTATTTTTACCGGGGCAGTGAAGTAGAGGGGATATCATCAAATGGGAATAGAGAAAAGAGACAAAGAGGATGAAGGAAAAAGAAAGCATTGAGCTCTCAGGATGTATGTCCTCTTTGGCATTATCCATACGGATTACCAAATAATATCATAATATATGCTCCTGAAAAATTATTTCGGTTGAGCTCTCGGGAGAGTCTGTAAACAGTGACAACTACTGCTAGTAATGCAATACTCTTCGATAAAACGAATCAAGTTTTCTCAGTCACTGGTGTGTTTATCTAAAATTCACTTTCATCCCTGACGCGCGCCAGCGGCTTAGGGGTAGATTCTCTGAGTGACGCATATTCAGCCGGGTTTCGATCCTAGCTAGCTAGGATTCGTGACCTACGCTACGCGCGAAAGGTATGAATCAATCTCCACCGCAGTTATGGGTTAAATAGTGGGACTTGTATATCGAAAAAATTCTTATTTTCAAGAATTTCTTAACGCAATATTCACTGGAAAAATAATAAAAAAAAATTTTTTACACTCCAAAAATATCTTTCGCCGTTAGCTAATCCACAAAGAGTTGGTAAGCCGTCAAAACAAATCAAGTAAGTAAGCAAGCAATCCTGAGTTGACACAAGGATATTTGAATCGGGATCTAAACCCATCGGAAGGGAAAGAGTTGACGATAATACACCCACTTGGGGACTCAGTGAATAGAGGAGCGTACACTGATTTAAACACTGTGGTTAGGGTAAGTTCCCCCCGCCATACCGTAGCTTCACAATGGATGGCATAATAGGGACTGGGAGAGTTACTAAGGTGTCATACATTGTTTAGAGCTACAATGGATAGAAGATTGTGGAGAGCCATGATCAACCTACCTAACGAGATTTTGTAAATGGTTGGAAGAATAGGCAATGGGTGGGATAAGGACACAAACATTACTTAGTGATGTAAAAGGATAGGAAGTTGTGGAGAGCCATGGCCAAACTCTCTAACGAGCTGGTGTATATGGATGGCATAATAGGGACTCGGAGTGTTACTAAGGAAACAAACATTGCTTAGAACTACATTGGATAGGAAGTTGCGGAGTGTCATGATCAACCTACTTAATGAAATGGATGACAGAACAGGTACTGGGAGTGATAGTAAGGTGACATAGAGGATAGAAGATTGTGGAGAGCCAATATCAACCTACCTAACAAGATTTTGTAAATAGATGTCAGAACAGGCAATGGGAGGGTAAGGAGCAAAACGTTACTTAGAGATGCAAAAGGATAGGAAGTTGTGGAGAGCCATGATCAACCGCTCTAACAAGCTGGTGTATATGGATATAGTACAATAGGGTCTGGGAAGGTTACTAAGGAAACAAACATTGCTTAGAAATACATTGGAAGGAAGTTGTGGAGAGCCATGGTCAACTTAACTAACGAGCTTGTGTAATTGGATGGCAGAACAGTGACTGGGAGATTTACTAAGGAGACAAACATTTTTGATTGCCCAAAAGATAGGAAGTAGTGGATAGATTTGATTGCACACGTCCTGAAGGGACATGACACAAAGAAGAAGATCTTAAACTAAGTAGCCTCAAGTCCCACGTAATACCACTTGGCTTTGATTTTAAGTGACCGGATTCGTATCGTGTTAAGGCCATGAACTTCAACAAAAAATTTCTAAAAAGAAAAGATGAATGGATGACACGTCAGGCACCTGTATGCTGTCAGCTGCTTACTGATGCGCTACGAAACAACGAAGTAAAAGTTTAATATAACGGCTACAAAAAACAAAACTCTATCATACTGGTTGAGTTATTTTACTCTATAGGGTTAGGGTCTGTTAGGGTAGAGTTTAACAGGAAATAGGTAGGCGTAACAAAGACGTCATTCTGACAACAGGAGACAATACCGACAAATTATACCGACGTAATATATATAGTATAACCATAGACTGAAAAAAAAATCTTACTTTTAATTTAATCTTTTAAAAAGTTCTTTTTTTTATTAGTCCTCAAATTTCTAATCATCAGTCCTTGGTGCTTGTCTTAGACAAATCTTTCTACCTCTATTTCTCCCATATATTTCCTCGTGCCTAAATACATCCAATATATATATATATATATATATATATATATATATATATATATATATATATATATATATATATATATATATATATATATATATATATATATTAAGCAACTCACCCCAAGCAAGGTGGGCGTGCAACTAGCACGCAAGGGGTGGATATATATATATATATATATATATATATATATATATATATATATATATATATATATATATATATATTAAAATAAGTTAGCCGTTTAAAGAAATTAATAACAATCAGTACAAATATGCATTATATATATGTGTGTGTGTGTGTGTACGTGCGTGTATATATATGTGTGTGTGTGTGTGCGTGTGTGGGTGTATGTGCAAAATTTGACATAGAAATCACCATTTGATATTGAGAGTTTCGCCTTTCGCCTAAGAGATCATATATATATATATATATATATGTATATATATATATGTTATATATATATATATGTGTATATATATATATATATATATATATATGTGTGTGTGTATATATATATGTTACATATATATATATGTGTATATATATATGTATATGTATATATGTTATATATATATATATATATATTAGTGTGTGTGTGTATTTAGGCAGCAATCCTTCTTTGATGGACATTTTATTGAATACGAATTTAGTTTTTTTTTATACAATTTGTCTTTATTAGATCGCATGAGAAATTTGTATAAAAATTAAATAGAATCACCTTGTCTGTCGTATTTTATTGTATAAAAAATTAAATAAAATCACCTTGTCTGTCATATTCAATGATATATATATATATATATATATATATATATATATATATATATATAAATTTGGATATCAACCAAATAATGAAGATATTAGCAACTGTGTATATGTGCGTGCATACACAGGTCTCTATCAAATCTATTAAAGAGTGGACGTGATTTCCTGAAACTCAAGGTACAGATTTTTTCCACAGATAAATGAACAATTATTATTATTTCCTTCGGTTTCTGTTGTATACACATTTCCTTTCGGGTACCAACAAAAGACCTAAGGTCAGAAAAAATCTAACATCCCACACATTTTACATAGATAAAGCTCTTCGTAATGTGTGTGTTGTACTTGTGAGTACAATATTTTGAATTTTATTTAAGGCGTGAGCCACCAGGAATTTCTTCAATGAGTCTATCGGAACCTTTTCCAATCAATCTGGAAACTAAAACTGGAATTATTGACGACGTTATGTGCCACATTTTTGAGATTTCCACTTCAAGATCCTTGTATTTTTTATAGTTTCTTGAAGATCTTCAAAGATACATTACAATCCGCTGGGACTGCCATGTCGATAAGAAAGTACATTCTATTTTGTGGTCTTTAATCATGATGTCTAGGTGATTAGCTTTGATTGTTTTGTCTCTGTGTATTTGTAAAGTGCCATAAAATTGTTACAGATGCTATCTCTGAAACCAGAGTCTGGGTGGTATTTATACCAAACTCTTACAGTTTCTTTTCATAAAATATGCATGTTTTCCAATACAAATATTGGTCTTCTCTGTCATGTCAAGTTTTATATCCAGTGTGTGCAAATAACGTGCAACAAGATGGTCAATTGTTTCTGGATATTTATCACAGAATCTGCATTTTGGGTGCACAATTTTTTTCAGTATTTTCGCTTGGTAATTTCTAATTAGCAAGCATTGGTCCTGTAAAGAGGTTTCAGTTTTTAAACCGGAAGCGTCATTTGATCTGACGTGCTATACCATTTAGCTGTGGAGGATCGTCTGGTTAGCAAAGTCCAAATTAATTAATGTTTTTAAACACGCAATCTCCGACAGTCATGTTTGCAAATCAGACGCTTCTCTGTAGCTAAGTGTTATAGCACGTCAGATCAAATGACGGTCCGTGTAGGACACAAATTCGATTCCTGTTGAAGAATGCATATTTTCTACGAAATTTCTCGCACATTCAAGCCGGTAAATGTAATTAGTACTGTTTAATTGAAAAAAAAAAGCAAAAAGGAAAAAAAAAATTTTTACTAAAGTAAATTGTATCTATTAAAATAACGTATAAACAGAAACTATATTAAATAATTAGTCCATTTCGTTATATATATATATATATATATATATATATATATGTGTGTGTGTGTGTGTGTGTATATATATATATATGTATATATATATATATATATGTGTGTGTGTGTGTGTATTTAGGCAGCAAATTCTCTCTTATGCATGTCTGATTAAATAAACTACAAACATTATATCTGCATATTTTTATCATAATCTTTACATATTTACGAATATTTTCCGTATATTACAATTTCTTGCCTTATTTAATTCTAATATACGGAAAAATATTCGTGAATATGAAAGGATTATGAAAAAAATAAGCATATATAATATTTGCAATTCATTCAATGAGACATATATATATATATATATATATATATATATATATATATATATATATATATATATATATATATATATATATATATACTTCCACATGTTTTTCATTAAGTGATGGTCAACAGACTTTTGTAAGTGTCCAGAAAGGGAATTTGGAGAAACAAGTTCGCATTCCGGGCTAGAATGTTGCTTTCACTTTCGCACAAATACGCTTGAAAAATGTATATATACATCCCTTCTCTTTCCAGCAATGGGATAAATAATGTGTTAGACAGGATTGTATATCTAATAGAAGGGGAAAAAACTCTACATTTTAAACAGAGCTGAATGCAACAGGAAGCCACTAACTTTCCCAATAACATATGGCTATTGACAGACAACGAAATAAAATCTATGGAGTGTCTCGATCGCTTACGTCATAAAAGGACATGGTATGTAGGAGGAATGGCGAAAAAAGTTAATTTCAGAATTTAGTAACACTGGGATTTTAAAATATCACCCAATTCTCTACAGTCTCGTAAAGAAGGAAACAGGTAAATTGAAACTGAAGATTAGTTCTCGGTCATTAATGGTTAAAATGGACTTCGAGCGAGCGATGTATATAGGGTCTTAGTCAGTTTTCGAACCCCGTGTATCCAGAATCACAAAAACACTGTACTAAATAACAGAAACACTATCACTTGAGGACTACCAACAGCGGCAATAACAAAAATGAATATCACATGTAAGTCGAACAAAAAATAATGAGTCTGTCTATATTTCTGAGATGAGGTATTATGTACAGTATTTACATTATGGGGACCATTGTCCTCATCTTTGTCGCCATATTTGTCACAACGTTTCGGCCGTTGTACGCTCCGACCTTCTTCAGGTGGTTGGAATTTCGAACTGAACCTGACAATGGTCCGCATAATGTAAATACTGTAAAAAATAATGACATTATCATGATGTTGACGTTACGCAAAACTTCAAATGAAAAGACAGGAAGAAAGCCCCCCCCCCTCTCGATAATAAGATAAGATTATTTTTTTAATAAATTTCAACCGAAAGTAGCGCTAGATGAATGCTAATTGTTTCCTTATTATAAGGAAATAGCTACTATTTACATTAAAAATGAGGATAACCGATACTACACTTAGATCTCCGCCCGATGGCCAGGGAGTGAAGTAAAGTGTAATTCGAATATCACTATCTGCTCGGTCAATGAACGCCCAATATTACCTTATAAGGAAAAGGGTAATATTACCGTTGTCATTATCATGAACATAACCAACCGAAGAGTAAACATCAGATTATTTTCGCTTTTGTCTGAAAACCTCTTTCAAATTTATCGCTTTTTATGTTCAACTAATGAAAGAAGTATCTATTGAATTTGGACAGACAATCGTTACTAGTTGCCGGATGAATAAAGTCCCTGTTACGTTTTCCAATGAAACATTTAAATGGTTTGAATATACCATTTTAATTCTCAATCTTATAAAAGCGAAAGCTTTTCTGTAAATAAGGTATAAGAATTAAAAGGTAAATAATATTTATATAAGAAATAATTTAAGTTGTTTAATTTTTAATTATTATTGATAGTGATGCATCGGGAATCATTTGCCAAAGGCTAATGCATCTAGGCGCATCATGGGCCTACTATGCAATCTTACCAAGAACTAACAAATTTCTGTTTTAATTTTCTTAACCGACAATACGTGTAGGAGTTCATCGTAGTTTTATTGTGTCATTTTTGGTGTATTTTATTTTTGAGAGGGTAATTAAATCGAGCTCTTAAAAATTTATTGCAAACACTTCAACACGCATTTTTGCAGTTTTCTGAATATAGTCTAATAGATATAACATTTTTCAAAATATTTGCACTGTCTGTTTGTAACTTGATATATTTGGACATAGTTACCCGCCCCAAAATCATAAAATAAAACTTATAAGCCCTATAAAGAGCGAAAATAACGCTATTTTATGAGGTTCGCAGCCAATAGTTTCTGGATTTTAAAAATGTACGAACCGAGTTTAATATGGATATTTGCTGCACTTCTTTTGAAGTATAACAGTTAATATGCTCGTGAAGTGAAGAGGAGCCGACTCAAATTTTCACTCTAGTGATGTCGGCATCATTGTCATAAAATTATTGTCCACATACTCCATCAACCCGACCAAATGAAAGACTTTAGAGATGTTCGTCAAAAGACAGTGGAAACTTCCGTGTAGGGGAGAGTAATTTTCTGTTTCGGATATGAATTCCACTTGGGACATCATATCATCAATAAGATAATTGCGTATCTACTGGCACCTTGATTGGTGTTCGAGCCGGGTAAGAAACCAACATTTTGAATGCTGATTTTCAAAGGTGCTAGTAGGCACTCTTCTTCTTTAGAAGATAACCAAAGATAACCGAATCTAGTTAGCTCTTTCCCCGATTTACAATTTGCTAATGTAAGAACAATCCCCGAATGATCACCGAAGTTAAGCAAAGTAGAGCATAGTCAGTACCTAGAGGGGTGACTGCTTAGGAATACCAAGTGCTGAAAACTTGGATGTGCGGGTGGTGCAATGGATAATGGCTCGGAATTGTTCATCGGAAAGCCGAGTTCCAATTCCCGTTGGGCTCGTTATATTCCCTTACGCGCAGATACCCTTGGAAAAGGTATGAATCCACCTCTTCTCCTCCAGCTATGGGTTAAAGATTATAACGAATCGAATGCTAGATCTGCTTCTATGAAGCTTGGTTCATTGTGTCGTGCTAGACAATTTTTCTCGTCAGAATCTTACATATTTACATTCGTCCATGATTTGTATAATGCTTTCACATCTGGTCCGGTACTCCTGCTATATACTTAGAGATCCTTGATAAAATCCAAACATTCCGCAATGTTATTAGCCCTGATCTGTCACTTTACTACCAACGTAATATAGCTTCCCTCTGCCTTTTCTATACTTCTATGATAAATGTTTTGATGAACTCTCCTCTATATTACCTAGACTCTATGAATTTAAGCTCATTACTAAATTAGCGGAAATATCTTATCATTTTACAGTTAAAATAGTTAGATGTAACCGTAAGTTCTATGTTAACAGTTTCTTCTTGTGTGTGCAATTCTCTTCCAGCTTCTTTCTCTCCAGCCAAGTTCGATCTTCAAAAATTTAAATGCAATGTCCTGTTCTCTAAAATTTTGTTCTTTTATTGTTCTCGCTCTTTAATAATGTTTTTCTTATATTCTTTTTAGACTCAATAACTACATGCATGTTAGCAGCTCTTCTACTTTGCTTGGGTTGAAATTATTAAAAAAAAAAAAAAAAAAAAAGACTTGTATAACTGAAACAATTAATTCCCTCCGCAAAAAGAAAAAATAAACTTTCCTGGATCCAAAAAATATTTTCTAGCTAAGGATTGATAAGCCGTAGAAAACAAATCAATCAGTCAGTTTCATTTGGGACAATTTGGTTAAGGATTAAATAGCATTTATTTTCGTGTTGTTTTTAGTCTCACAATCCATTGTAAGTTTTCAAGTTACCTTTCCATCGAGCAAGAGATAGCAAATTTTGTTTGCGTGTAATTCCTACTGTTTTAAGTTTGATTCTTTCTCAGAGATCCATATTGCTGGCCTTGTGCCAGGCTATGTAAACGTTATTAAAGTACCTTACTATTTTCTTGATATTGGTTAAATTTTTTAAAACATGGAGATGACAAACATAACCGATTTTGAGGCTCTATTTTAAACCATGCAGAAACATATTGGGCGTTTAAATAAAAAGGCTTCTCACGCTCTCTTTATTTTATTTTTGTAGATATGCAGCTAAGTATTTCCCTTCATAAAATATTAGCGGAGCTCCTGAGCTAATTATCTTATTACAATTTGACAAAACTTATGCTACACTGGCAAAACAACCAGATTTATCAATAAGAAATGATTCAATTAATATTAGACATTGATTTGATAATGATGCATTTAATTCTTGCTGATCAGTAACTACCCCCCTAACGTTTTATGACAGTGTTTAGGTCTCTGTACTCTCAGGTCATTTGTAGGCATTGGTCGCCATTAGTAACTTTATAGTCTAGTCGATTTCATTCAGTTTTTTTTCTGTTTGTATTTTTTTTTATCTCTGATCTCTGCTGTTATTAAATATTCTACACTGTAATAATAGAAATAAAAAAAAATAAAACGAAACTATATAGGAAGAAAATGAGTAACTACCGACAGCGAAGTTCGAGCGTGACACTCTGGACTTATAAATATATGTTTTCTGCCAGGCGTATAAATAGTGGTGTCAGGCTACTGACTGGAGTGATTATTGAATGATTATTGACTGGAACTATCCAGTCGAATTAGTGTGAATTATTGTACGTCGATGATTTGGGTTTTAATTTAGGATTTACCGGACGTTAAGCAGGTATTCACTGAAATGGTTAATTATCTTTGGTTGACTTTTACTTCTTTGTTCTTGTTAAGTATTTATTTGCGATTGTAATTAAATACTTTTTTATCTTAACATTGAAGTCTTGAGTTATACTTAATCATTAGCGGCCACCGTATGTCACAAATGTAATTTATAATAATTTGTATTTAGTTGGAATCATAAGACAAGGGACCGTTGTAAAATTTAGTTTTATGTGGATAAATTGATTTCGATTTCATTTATTCATATGCTCAATATTTTATGAGTTATATTCAAATTGACGATGAAGTAAAACACAATAGTTTTCTAGTGATAGATTTGCATTTTCTCGCATGAAGGGATACTATATGTCTATTTATTGGCTTACTTTTGTACATGCTTGGATATTGTTCCAGGCTCTAGTATTTCATGATGGCGTAGATGTAATATTTGAGTCTCTCTATAATCAGAAAGACGCAGAATGCAGTCGATACCAGCGTGCTCTTAGCAAATACAGCTATGTAATTTTGCCTGACGTGCAGCAATATATCAAAAGAGCCGTTTCGACTTGATGAAACATTGCAAATCAATGTGATTTCTCATCTTCAGCATGTCTGCTATTTTTCTGGCATGCTCATCTGCTCAGACCCATTTATGTTTCTTTAACACCCACAGAGCCGACCTGTAGCATATGCTGTAACTATGTTGACCGGTCCAAGAATGTGCTCCACCAGGGTTACATACGGTTGTAAATTCAGAGCCTGATTACCAACTACAGTCTAATCTACCCTGATATTTAAACTATAGCTGGCGGGGCGGGTTATTCAAAGATGGATTCTTAGCTTTGGCAAAGTTATTTGTGCGAAAGTGAATGTAATGATCTCGACTAGAATTCGAAACCGGCTCGCCTATTTCTTGTGTAACCATTACACAACCTGCACAACCACAGGCAGTACACAAACTGAATAGCACACCATTTTATCCTTGTACCAGACTAGTCTGAATATAATAACTATCTACTGTGGCCTTGGAGAATGATGCTTTTCATAGCATATTTAGTGGGCTCAGTCGTCAAAGGGTACATTACTATTTCGATCTTTCAGCTCCTGGGGGCCAGTTCCCCACCCCATCATTATCAGTTGTAAACCGCTAGCGCCTGAGGGTCCCCAAAAGGGGAAATGCCTTTATACTAATATTCACCCAATACACGTTACTGAATGAGGTGTGTTATATGAACGTAAGAGGTAGGGAAGATTCTGAGGATATGGAGGCTAGATAACTATTGACTTTAAACTTGAAGATATTAAGGTTGTAGTGTTGGGGAAGCATCCACACGGGAGCCTGTTCCGTAAAGTAGATGTTTTGGAGTAGGACAACTGTCGTACCAGTAGAATACGAAGAGGCAAAGGATGATTCACCCTTGTGGTCGAAGCAAGGAGGGTCTTAGCTGTAAAGTTCTGAACTGGTGGCACTAAAGAATGATGTTCGCCAGAATATTTACCATGGAATTTGCGAGATTGTATTTGTGGGAATAAGACTGTATGATCGAAACTAAGAAATCGGCTACAAAGTAAACGATTGTGAACTCTGCGAAGACCGAAAAGTGAGAGATAGCATTACTATTCTATTATTTTCTAGATCTGATTATTGTAAAGATAAAACATGGCAGATGGAGTTAGTTTCTTTCTCGAGTGGAACCGACCATTTTTCCAACATCTTTATTAGTGGTACGAATATAAGAATTCTACTTGGCGGGTCCCAGCTATAAAAGTTAGGGCTTGGGAGACTAAGGAATGTAAATAGTCTGAACACATTCCCTGGAAATGTTCATGCTTGAAGATTCTGATTACCAACTGAAAATGAAGAATTCGTTTTGATTTTTTTTGCGTAAATAAGTTGACTGGTAACATAATTTATCATAACAGCGAATATAACTGTGTATAGTATAGCTATTCAATAAGCTTAGCATATTCTGCTACGAGGCCGAAATTGCGAAACCTTTAATGAAGATCGAATTCACTTGAAAGTAGTAATAGACTTCTAAATTAGCTCGTTAAGCACATTCCACAGTCGCACAAGAACACGTTTGTGCGACAACTAGTGAAGAGGGAACAGTATTAATGGGGTGTTAAACTAGTCCCCTAACCATCACTCCACAATAAATGTTTCCGGTAAATGTAATTAATGCTGTTTAATTAAAAACAGATCATTTATAATTGTCGCACTTAGTACATTTCATTATATATATATATATATATATATATATATATATATATATATATATATGAAAATTTCTCCGAATTAATCAGTAGAGAGACAATATTTATGAATAAAAATGACAATGGCAATTACCAGTTTTCCTATTGTCATTTTTATTCATAAATATAATATATATATATATATATATATATATATATATATATATATATATATATATATATATATATATATATATAGTTTAAAAACGGACATTCAAAAAAAATGATATATTCACATGGTAAATAAACAAATCTATGAAAACAAAGGGGTAGAAATATCTGAATATTTTTAAAAATATACTCACCGTAATTAGAGAATCGAAAAACATAACAATTGAAATAAAGAAAAGAAAAAAAAGTAAAGGCTATCGATCCTCGCTCTTTAGTCGAGGTTAAAACATAAAATATTATTTTGTCCTCGATTGAGCTCTGAAGTTCGATAAAAGAGTTTTTTGTCTATATTATTCGATTTACCACTTTATGATGAATATGTTTTTCTTATGCATACCCGCTTACTTTATTTCCAAATACACAATTGCACACAGACACACACACACACACACACACATATATATATATATATATATATATGTTACCCCTTCTCTACGGAGCATTAGAATTAATAAATGATGTTGTTCTTGTATAGTTTGGATTTCGCTTGAATGTTCTTTTTTGTTATATTTTCAAATTCAACATTTTACAGTGAGTAACGCATTTTTCTTATCGCCTTTGTTCTAATTCATTTGTATATATATTATTATTATGTCCTTTTTTAAAACCATCATAAACTTTAACTCTGACCACAGATTATTTAACTATGTATTGCTGGCCACTCGTATTTGAGGATTACCGTCTACTTGGGCCAATCCCTGTTGCTCAGGGATTCAACACCCACAGAGCCCACCTGTCATTTATACTGCAACTATGCTGAGCAGACCTTAGTTAGAGTTTCTGGGAAAGAGCGTGTTATCTAGCGTGATCAACAATTTAAATAAGGCTAGCACCCTCGGCCATGATGACTTGTGACTTCGTGCTAACACAGCTAGTACAAGGGTTCCATCTACCCAATTTCACTCACAAGGCTTGGGTCAACCCGTGGTATCGTTTTCAGGTACTTTCTCGCACGCTGGGATCGGCCCCTCCAGTCCGATGATATCAGGATGTCTTCCTGACAAATCGTCCATGGTGAGATTCGAACCCGGGTTTCATGGTCAGAATGCGAACGTTCTAACCACTCGGCCACGGCATAAAAATATATAATATACAAGAATATATTATATAAGGATCTTCAAGCTACTTCCAAAAATATATATTTACGCAAGAAATTACATAATATACGCGAAAATGTATCATAGATGTGCTAGAAATTATATAATATTCGTGAAAATGTATAATATATGCGCGAGAAAGTATATAATATACGCGAAAATGTATAATATATGCTTATAAATAGTTGTATGAAGGATTGTGTCTGTATATATATATGTATGTCTGTGTATGTGTTTACACAGAAGTTTGAAAGTGACATTTTCTTATGATTACTCTTATAATCCCATAAATTTTTCGGTTAAAAGCTTACATCAATACGTGTAACATTATCCTGTCCGGTGTTTAAGATTCGATACAATCTCCCATTACTTGACTTAATACTTTTTTGTGCCATTTATCATCTGTGTGAGTGTTTTTCATCTGTCGTTCGACGTTGTTCGCCTTTTGTAGAGAGTGCCGGATCACAGAGACGATGACGGCACACATCTGATAGCTTTTAAATTTACAATTCAAGGCGAGGCGCCTACATAAGAGGCACGCTCGTCCTACTTTAAGGCAAGCACTAAACTCACCTTGCTCTATATCAGATCAGATCGGGGTCCTTAAAAAACGGGGGTAATAAAATAAATAACAACAATAATAAAAAAAAACAATCAAATTTTAGTGAAACCTTCAACGAACCGTCAGCAATGTTCCCTATTCATAATGAGGTTTATGATTATTTACATTATTCAGACTGTTATCTTCACCTTCATTGCCATATTCACAACGTTTCAGCCGTTGTACGCTCCGACCTTCTTCAGGTGACTGGAATTTCGAGACTTTTGTGATGTCAACGGACACTCGTTGTCACTTTCGTAATGCTCTTTGTAGTAGAAACTTTGTAATAGCAGATACAACTATAGTAAAGCCGTTGAACAATACTGGTGTGAGATGCCTTCGAATATCACTCGCACTACTAGTACTAGCTCGATAGTACTCGCTCGAATAGTAACCACCGAATAGTGATCCGTATAGAGAAATAGTATAGTGAATAGAGTAGAGAATAGCGGTCCGTATAGTAATAGAGGATAAAATAGAAATAGCGATCAATTAGACGTCACGTGACTTTCTACTTATGCGTTTCTTTATGGTCGGTCAATCCATTTAATTCAATAATGGGATCGGCGGTGTTTACTCTCTGGCGATCTACGTTCAAACTCAAGTGTCGGCAACGACACTTTATTCCTATATAACAGAGCCAAACCCTCTATTGCTTTAACACAACTTCACAAGTATTTTTTAGTTCACCATTGCTGTAGCTTGGTATTGAACTCATAACTTTTTGAGTCTAGTCACTGACTCTAACCAACATCTTTATTCACTGGCCCTTGTGTCCTCAAGGACACATGGCCCAGTGAATAAAGACACTTGAGGACACATGGTAGCACAGTGGACGAAATAAAGTGTTCGGTTCTGAATTCCAATTACCTGAAGAAGGCCGGAGCGTACAACGGTCGAAACGTTGCGAATATATCAATGAAGATGAAGATAACAGTCCGAATACCTAATATCATAATACCTCATCTCAGGGATATAGACAGATAATGAGGTTTATGATGCTGATTTTTATTTAAATTATTTTTACGCTATTGTTCGCCCAATGCAAGGCCCAAGAAGAGGGTTACTAAATTGGGTTGTTTATGGGCGTAAGAATGGGTGGGCAAGCGGGAGTTCCTGGGAAGAAGCTTTCTAAGCGGAACTTCCTCCTTACCAATGGAATACGAAAGGAATGAGGGTGATTTACTTCTCTGTACGCGGCATGGTGGCTCGTCGCTGTAATTATCTGAACTAGAAAATGTATCTCATCTGAACAATAGCGATAGAGTAGCGATAGGCTTGCACGCTGCGTTTATGGGAAAGAGGTTGTAGGGTTGAAAATAATTCATCGCCAACAAGGTCACGTAAACGCTTTTGAATGTTCCACTTGCGTTCTGGGGTGAACATGAGTCTCAATAGACGCTCAAAGTAACCATTCATCGTGAATGGCGAAAATTAAGGCTGAACTCGGTGATGATAAAACTTTACTAGAATGTATCGACCAAAGCGTTGTGATTTTAACAACTAACACAGTTGTATCTTGTATCAACACGTCAACACGAGAACTAGATTCTCAAATCTCCCACTTCAATTCGTATTCCATTAATATCAACTTTTTAAGCGACTTCCTCCGTCTCTCGTATTCTAATATATCAGCGATCAGCATTTGAGCTGAGTTAAAAGCCTGTATTTCGAATCCTGATTTTCAACGCATCACTTACGTTCCATTTGGAAGGTTGGTGTAATACATTCTTCCAACCTATGTTTGCTTATTTAATCTTGTTTTGTTACCAAGCTAAATTGACTAATTATCCCTAATGTACACGTTTTCCCCTAATCTTTTTATAAAATAGTATCATACCAGCATTATCCTATTGGCTTTCGAAGTTGATCTTAAATATTTATCAACTTCCTGTGAACGTTTGCAGCACCTTCTTCTTCCAAAAACAGACATTCTATGAGAGCTTTTTGCATTCTATGTTTGTCCAAAGGGACAGCCATTTCGAAAGAGGATTATGAATAGAAAAAGAAAAGATGCTACCACAATTTTCGCTTGGGCTTCTAGGCACTTTTAAGTTTTCAAAAATACTAGGGATTTTGATTAATTAATACTTTTAATTGAATTACAACAAGCAATATTATTTGATCGGACCTGCGTAAATTTCAGGAATTAGTTATTCCAAAAAAAATTTCGCTTGAAGATGGAACAGAGCTTGGTACTTTAATTCAGTTTAATTCAAATAATTATATTGAAGTTTTCGGCTCTTGTTTTGAAACATGAGAACTCTAATGTAGCGTTGGAATCATATTTTTAAATAAATAATTATATTTATTCCCTACTTTTGTATCGAGCACTATTTTTTTTTAAATAATAACAAAAATACTAAAGGACTTTGGATTATTTACGTAACGAGTTCTTTCGTATTTTTTATATATTTTTACACACACACACACACACACACACACACACACATATATATATATATATATTACGCCATTTTTGTAAATGGAGCCGAGTACAAGTTTTCCGTCTTAACGCGAAACACTTAATGCACTGATGCGTGAAGGGGTCAGTTTTGCTGTCGTCTTCCATCACACTTTCCTCGCCGCAGCTGGTGGGCAAGCAGTCGACTTGCCAAAAAAAAAAAAAGAAAAAAAGTCCTCCACACATAGACTTCTCACTTGCACGTCGGAAGGTGAATAAAAGACGCACAGGCGGGGTTCCTATGACGACCACCGGCATTAAATAGGTTGCTTTCTTCTTCTTTTTTTCTTCTTTTTTATCGGTGCATCAAGGAGACGGAAGATTCGTTGCATGCGACTACATTGGACTGATTACCTAATTTATTGCAGAGGCGTGAGCAGAATTGTTTATGTCTCAGAAAGGCACAATGATTAAAACCCTAGAATGATATCTGAGATGTCTGCTCTTCCTCACCGACTCGTATATGGCGTAAAATTTTCCTTATGGTAATGGTGAGAACAACCGTTTCCATACAGGAAACATTCGGCATTCATTGACCGAACAGTTAGAATTACCGCCAGTTAAAATTTATAAAATCTTTCTATTAAAACAGCTTTTTCAAGGGTAAAGACTTCTCAAGTCCACTGTTATCGTTCTTTCTAGTACTGATGATTCCATCTTAAATAAAAATAGAAATTTAGTGTGGAAAGTAAATGTCTTGATTATATAATTATTTCCCCTTCTAGTTATATGTACTATACATTTTAGTTGTTGCTGCTACTAGAAGTCTTCAAGTGATCCGTTTTTTTTTTATTTGATAAAGTTCTTTGTGATTCTCTAGCGTCAGTCCTTAAAATCTAATGAACGGTTGTTTCCTTTAAGACTTACAGACAATATTAAATCATAGATCTGAG
This sequence comes from Acanthosepion lycidas, assembly GCA_963932145.1. Classification (NCBI taxonomy): domain Eukaryota; kingdom Metazoa; phylum Mollusca; class Cephalopoda; order Sepiida; family Sepiidae; genus Acanthosepion; species Acanthosepion lycidas. Next base: position 34,493,993 of record OZ010585.1, on the reverse strand, counting down.
AAAACGGTAGTATATAGCTGACATTTTAGACATTTCCGGAAGAATTAGGCATCATTCATAGCATCCACATGAGAGTCTATTTAAAAAACAAGACTTTGCTTCTTGGGTTAATATTTTGGTTTCACAGTATAAATTTCGTTGGAAGCAAAGAAAAGAGTACTGAACTGTTACATAATATCAATCCTCTTATATGGCAGTGAATACTGGTTAACTTCATCACAGATGAGGAAGAGATTTGACGCAACACAAATGTGGTTCAAAAGAAGGGTACTGACAATACCATGGAGCGAACATTTGAGCAACGATAAAGCTTGAGAGAAAATTAGAGAGCAAAAAGGAAACTTATACATAGCATCAGAAAGAGACAGTTGAAATTTCTAGGGCACATATTGTGGAAAGAAGGTTCGAAAATTTGATGCTAACAGGCAAGAGGAACAGAGGAAAACAGTGCATAACCTACCTAGCGAGTTTGTGTAAATGAATGGCAGAACAGTTTTTAGCAGTGATAAGAAAAAGACAAAATTTATGAAGAACTACAAAGGATAGGAAATTGTGGAGGACCATGATTGCCAACGTCTCGAAGTAACTCGGCACAAGACGAAGCATCTTTCTATGTTGGACGAAACTAACCCGGACACAGCCTATCCTGTCATTATCTCCTATACTAAATGTGTTATAAATGATCCATACACTAAATTTTTGCTAAATTGAAATTAATCTTGCGCAGAGACCGAGAAAGGAAGATGTAATTTTGCGCTGGTTTTCCAAATAGAGATCGCTTTCCTGTCTTAAACATTCTTCAATATTCGAAATAGTGGCTTTGGCACTGCTTCTGGCAAGAGTGAAAAATAAGGAATTACCTTGGTCTTCTAGTTATTACTCTAGACTGACGGTTATTCAGTCACAAAGTGGTATTAATCTTTTGATTGATTGTAAGTTATGTTGAATATTATGGGATCTAAAATTTGGCTATCGTCATCGTAGAGTATTTAGATTTACAGATAAAACATGACACTACAAGGCGATTTCAGTCTCCATGCTGAATTTACGACATGAAAATATACTTGTAGGCAAACTGTTGAACAAAAGTTTGTGTAAGACAAAGTTCAGTACCTATTGCTAAGAAATAGGGTCCAAAATCAAACAAGTACAAAAATCTGGGAAGTGTTTTAACAGAGGACGGAATGTGAAGCACATTTGGATAACCAAAGATGCATTCCAAAAGCTAAGCAAAGTATTAAGAAACAGAAAAATCTTATTAGAAACAAAGAAAAGACTACTGAACTGTTACATGATATCAGTCCTCCATTATGATAGTGAACTTATACTTAAAATCATGAAGAGGCAATTGAAATTTCTAAGACAATTATGAGGAAAGAGGGACTGGAAAATTTGATACTCACAGGACATATTGAAGGCAAGAGGAACAGAGGAAAACAGCGCATAACTTACCTGGTAAGCATGAGTAAATGAATGGCGGAACAAGATTTAGAAGAGATAACAAATAAACAAAATTTATTAAAAGCTACAGAGAATAGGGAATTTTGGAGAGCCATGATCACCTACGTCCTGAAAGGACACGGCGCATAGAAGAAGTGTCAGGGCTCTTGAGTAAAGAAAAGATTACTAGTTATTAACCCTTTGACCCCTGCGTTCCAGAACATTTTTAATCCTCCGACCTGAGCTCCTGAGTCAAAATTCGCAAATAATTGGCATGTAATGTTTCACGGTAGATATGAAAATAGTTACAAGTGGTTATCCACCGTTCGACCGGCGGCTGGGCATTATGTCATTTCTCTCTACCACCAATCAACCGGTCGCTGGGCATTATGTTATTTTTCTCTACCACCATTCAACCGGTGGCTGGGCATTATGTTATTTTTCTCTACCACCATTCAACCGGTCGCTAGGCATTATGTCATTTTTCTCTACCACCATTCAACCGGTCGCTGGGCATTATGTTATTTTTCTCTACCACCATTCAACCGGTCGCTGGGCATTATGTTATTTTTCTCTACCACCATTCAACCGGTGGCTGAGCATTGTCATTTTTCTCTACCACCGGTAAAGCGGTGATCAGGGCTCAAAGGGTTAACCACATCGTTGAGATAAATTACAGTTTAGAAACTTTGTAATAGAGTATTAACACGAATTACAAGAGGGAGTTTAAAATATTTACTACATATCGCAAAACGTCAAACGATTTCTTTTGCGGAATACCTGTACTTTTTACCGTTGCTTTAAAGCTTAGTGGTAGGTTTTTACGGGATGGTAGTCCAGAGCTCTCCGTCTCCTAGACTGGTTGCCAACCATGGCTGATGAGTCTAGTCTATCCAACTATTTAACTCATAGCTGTAGGAGAGAAGGAAAGAATCTATATATTCGAAATGAAATAAGCAAATTTGATTTGGAACGATGCAAATTCGAAATGAAATAAGCAAGTTTGATTTAGAACGTAGCAAATTCAAAATGAAATAAGCAAGTTTGAATTCGGACTAAGCAGATTAATTATAGAAAAATGTTTCGAACTTATCTGCGCGTTTCAATAAACAAATATCATGGTTTAAAAGATCAATTGGGCGGTAAATCAGATAATTAAAATAACTTTGCTTAGTCCCAAATTGACCTTGAAATGGTATAGACGAGAATTCGAACACGCCGAGCCGAGTTCTG
>OZ010585.1:34466320-34486320 GCA_963932145.1 Acanthosepion lycidas | reverse complement strand
TTATTTTTGCACCAACCTAATATGTTAGTATGTTATTATTATTATTATTATCACTATTATTATTATTATTATTAGTAGTAGTATTATTCACTGATTTTGTCAAAATTAATTTCTTCAACAATACTTTGCTTTTAAATAATTACGCATTTCTCACTGACGTCAGTGCTTCATGATCCAGACCAGTTAATATTCTAAGATTTCTGATGTTAATTCTCAAGGAAGAGTGACTTTCACCATTTATTCGATTGACACAGCACAGTCTTTTTAATTGATCTCCTTTTACGATTCTGGACAGGGAGATTGTGTTCGGTTGCAATGTCCTTTGGATTTCACCAATAGTCTTTTGATTATCCGCGATTATCGAAATCCGATGGAACATGACCAATGCGATAAAAATCACTGGAAGTTCTCAGTTAAATCACTGGTTCAAATAATGCAGAAAGCAGGAGGGGGCGAGCTTAAAAAATGTGTACCGTAGGTGATACATATAGGAAAGAGCGTTGCATATTCACATAGATAAAATAAAGAGATCTGTTCAGCAAGGAAACATGTTTTAGTTATAAATAGAAGGGTGAACATTTGGTTTGTTTAACTGGATTCACTATATATTAGATTGTAATGTACGCGTAAGGTAGTGGTTATCGGCGTAGAAAGTTTGACTGGCGTACCGAGTTCAAATTCCACGCGAGTCTGTTGCCTTTCATTTCGCCCAAGTACCTTTGAAAAATTATGAATACATCTCAGATACGAGTTAAATAGCAAAGCACCCTGGTCAGTCAGCCTAGAAGGACAACTTTGGATTTAAACCCGTTTGGGTGCGGGGTTAGCAGCTCCGCCCTATAAAGGTCTACTTGGTATACTGCTCAGGGAGTCTGCGAGTTTAACATGCATACGTATATATGCACGCAAAGCAATTTTTTTCGCTGAAATTTTTGCTTCCACTTAATATATAATAGGCAATATACAAATGGCATTAAGTTTCTTGACGTGGAAAATGAAACTGACAAGCTGTGTTCAAATTATGGTCGAGTCTGTTGTAATTACTTTGTCTTGAGCAATGCATGAATTATGAATTCACTATGGTTTAAATTCTATTTATAACTAAAACATATTTCCTTGCTGAACAGATCACTTTATTTTATCTATGGGAATATGCAACGCTCCTTCTTATATGCATCACCTACGGTACTCCAGACTTGGCTCTCTAGAAGGAGAATTCTGAATTCATGGCCATAGAGAAGTCAATGGGGAAATACTCTTCTCTCTTTCCCAAGAACAATAAGGGCCATGTACAATTTACAGGTATTAAATAAAAGAAGCCATGATCGCCTACGTCCTAAAGTGGCACGACACCTTGAAAATGTAGCAATAGACACACACCTTGAGTTGAAATGCTTGTCAGAATACTAGTTTAGAAATTATCTGATGTGAGTTCGATTGGTTCGATATTTATTGTTTCGGTGGTGGCTTTGCGCTTGAATGTACTAAATTTTGCAAATAGAGAACTATAAATGAGATTGGCTAAATTGTGCATCTAGACACATCCGACACCAAAAATTTAAAATGTAAATTTCAGCATCCATGCGTCATCAGCGTTTCTTTTATATGTAACGAGTGTTTGTTGCATTTCGTTCCCTGCAATATGATTTCATTAGTGAAAACATTATTAATATGAAGAAGTCCTTTGCAAGGTTGAAACGCGTAACATAGTCATTTTTTTCATTTTATTCTTCAAGTTATCCATTATTAGTATGAAAAGCACTACGGCCTCATCACGTTGAAACACTATCACTGAAGTTAAGCAACAGATAGCTTAGTCAGTACCTAGATGAGTTACGGCATGGGAATACCAGGTGCAGTAAGTTTGGATATGAAGATGGTCAAACGGATAATGGCCAGGAATTGTTAATCGGAGTTCCAATTCCAGTTGTGTTCGTCATATTCACTTCGCGCAAATACCCTTGGGAAAGGTATGAATCCACCTCCTCCATCTATGGGTTAATTAGTAAGTCTAGTATGACTAAATCATTATTCCACCCACAAAAAATTACAATCTAAGAATATTTTCTTGCTTTAAATAACCTACAAAGGGTTGATAAACCGTAGAAAACGAATCATTTAATTGACCTGATATATATCAATTAACCTTATATATATATATATATATATATATATATATATATATATATATATGTATATATATATATATGTATGTATATATATATATATGTATATATATATATATATGTATATATATATATATGTATATATATATATATATGTATATATATATATGTATATATATATATATATGTATATATATATATATATATGTATATATATATATATGTATATATATATATATATGTATATATATATATGTATATATATATATATATGTATATATATATATATATATGTATATATATATATATGTATATATATATATATATATATGTACATATGTATATATATATATGTATGTATATATATATATATGTATATATGTATGTATATATATATATATGTATGTATATATATATATATATATATATGTATATATGTATGTATATATATATATACATATATATATACATACATATATATATATACATATATATATATATATATATATACATATATATATATATATATATATATATATATATATATATATATATATATATATATATATATATATAATTGCGAATTATGTTAAAAATGGCTTAAATCTGTTGCTGACTCTGGTGATACATACTCAAGTGTTAATACGTGTAATATTATGGCGCTAAAATATAAATTGTTTGAAGTGTTTGTGGTTGCAGAAACATACACGGCTCGGTAATGAAGTCTTCAGATTGACACTAGACCAAACTAAGCAAAAACGGTTGTCATCTGTTGACGAGCCAGGGGCGAGTTTCCGATCTAAAGATGGGAAGATGAAGTAAAAAAAGAATAGAAAAGAAGAACGCACAGAAAATATATAGAAAAAAGAACATACGTAACAATTTAATACATGAAGCATCGGTGTGACTACAGGTCCAATTCAAAACGAGAATCTTTAAGTAGCACCCAGACACGCAGGCCAATGTGCGTGATTTAAAAAAAAAAAAAGTGTGTCTACACAAAGATGAGTGTTCACAAAAAAAAAAAAAAAAAAAAAAAATCAGCAAAAAACAACAAAAAATCCCTCCGCCCCAAATAACAAACAGTGAGAAATAGTGTCGTATGAAAAATCTATTGATTCCTTAAAAATTACTTTGAGCCCATATGTGCTATTGAGAAGATCTGAATGAGCGGATCTGCATTTACTATGTGACCGAGCGGTTTCCTACAGAGGAATGCAAGTTCGAATCCTGTTCGAGAGCACTTTTTTTTTCTTTTTTTTTTGAGAAAATCAGGTGCGTAGGTCGGTGGTCCGGAATTACACAAGCAAAAAAAGCAAGTCGTTTACTCAAACGTTTGGAGTGGTTGGAATATATATATAAATATATATATATATATATATATATAAAATACATTAATGATACAAGAAAAAAATTTTCAGTAGATATTTTGCCCTGACGCGAAACTTGATGTCGGAAGATGAGTTTCTCCCTCCCTCCCTATATATATATATATATATATATATATATATATATATATATATATATATATATATGTGGGGGGGGGGGTGAGGTAACGATATATTTTTATATATCAAGAACATTATTGAGGAAATTTTATGAAAAAATGGAAAGAAAAATTTTACTTGTGACACCTTTTGTCCTTCAGGAGTTAATCTTACTAATTTTGTTAGGTTGGTAGGAGTACACCTGCGCACGGTAGAAGGGTGTTGGGAATTTTAGAATTTTTTTACTACTACATTCAAAACAATAAAAAAACTTAGTCAATACTAAACAAAACAATAGGCTAAAGTCCAGAGGAGTAGTGTCCTCGATCGTGTGCAATAATTTTCACAAAAATACATAGAAGAAACCTCAAAGAGTCTAAATAAAATATTATATGAACACAAAATGAACCTTTTACAAAATAATACATCAAATGCATTGGTCGCCCACTGCAACGAGACTGACCACAACTTTGACATTAAAAATGATACCTTGATGAAAGGATAAAATTATTCACTACGACGTAAATGTCTAGAGAGTGCCTTAAACGCAAGGTCATCTACATTAAATTTGCGCCCAGGTTCTTACAACATTTAACCATTCCTGGCAGATCTTTTAATATCACAATGTGGAATACCTACTTACAAAAGTGATGGAAAGAAAAAGAACAAGTCTCTAAATGAATTCGGCTGAAAAAAACAAAAAAAAAAAACAACTAAAATTCCCAGAACCCCACTCTGCCGTGCGCATGTGTATTCCTACTAAAATAACAAAATTAGTTCGACGAAATCCTGTAAAACGAAACGCATCACAAGTAAACTTTTTCCACTTTGTCTTATATTTTCCCCAATAAATCAATTCTTAAAGTATCTAACATATTTAACTAGCACAACGACGGCCAGTGTTGACGAAAAAACGTCCTCAAATCAACACGTGGACAACTCCCAATCATAAATGATCCTTACTAGACACACACATACACTCGCATACATATATACATTATCATTCGAATCCCCCCATAGATAAACTAGAATTATGATACACTTACACACATAAACTATGCACACGAACGCTGTTTGAGAAGAGCAGTCAAATGCATGTGAAGGCTGCTTAACTAATGAAAATCAAACAACATAAAAATAAAAATTCTAAAATTGTTTATGATGAAGCTTTGGAAAAGCGAAACATGTTAGATTTATAAAGGTTTCCTAGTTGCTGTCTATCCTATCATTCTGCCTGATTCTGGTCTATTTTTCAATCCCATATCGTTCATTCACACCCACCCATACACATCCATACAACCAGACACCCCCATATATATATATATATATATATATATATATATATATATATATATATATATATATATATCGGACTGACGATTGCGTCTAGCATGAAACAGCCTGTCGCCTGTGAGTGTTGACTTCAATGTTCACTCTTATATTTATATTTACATACGCTCTATCTCTGATATTGAGCACTTTATCCAGTAAATATAGCACACCTTAAAACTATATTTCTTCATATATATATATATATATATATATATATGTGTGTGTGTGTGTGTGTGTGTGTGTGTGTGTGTGTGTGTGGAATAAGCAAATATACAAAAGTGTAATCGACTGACGAACCGAATTCAAATTCAGTTCCATTTTCTTTCGTTGATATCGCGCTAAAATCATTGAAAAAAACAGAACACGATGAAACCATATTCTTCCCGTTACTGGGCCCTCTATTCTTAGATGGCACCCATTCTATAAGAAGTCATTCAAACGTTGCCATGTCGCAGATGGTCATGGTTAAGTTCATAAACTGCCCCTAGGCTTGGACATTATTATGGGGTGGAAGTTAAACTCCGTGATAATAAATCATTAGGATGGATGTTCACAGATTTCTTGGCGCACTGTACACTATTTTTTATATGATTAATTCTTCTTAGAAACGGGCCTAGTTTCAAGACACAAGTCTTTATCACTATAATGTACACATCTTTGTGAATAATTTAGATGTTTGGTTCTCAATTGAACTGATGGACTCTTTTACATCGTAATGAACAGGAAAGTATATCATAGTTGCCCGGATAGTTATTAGAACTTTAAAATAAAAGTTCACAAGGTCAGCAAACATTTATCAATGAGTTCAGTCTTTTTAAAAAAAAAACTAATTTTTGAAGAAAATGAAATTGCCGAAACATATCCTTTTCTTCCCCGCCCCCATGTGTGGCTCTTTTAGGCTTTCTACTTAAATTAGTATATATCTCTATTAGGAATAAATATGCTTATATTTTCATAAATACAATTATAACCGTTTGGTTTCATAGTGTAGTTGTTATCGGCGCAGCAGATTTGATTGGCGTGACGCGTTCAAATTCGAGTCGAAGTCGTTAGACTCGCTTTCACAAAAATACCCATGAATGAATCCATCTCTTTTTAGCCCTCGACTAGCTTCTTCAAATTACTGTTTTGGGGGCGAGGCCAACAACTTCATCCTGTAAAAAACTGCTTGCTACAGAAGCAACAACTAGTGCAGCGAGGTTGTAGCCCTATAGTCTACCGGGGGTGTATAGGTTAACATATAATATCTAGCCATTTGGCCTTGAAATTTAGCATTATTATTATTATTATTATTATTATTATTATTATTATTTTACCCCTGTGTAGTATGAGTTGCTTCTATGATTCAACCAGAGACTTCAAGAAAAGACGTTTGTTTTGTATCAATGATGAGTCATCAAACATGGAAAAAATATATACTTGTTTGTTCCTTTTGATATAATTCGCAAAACCCCAATAACAACAGGTTATGTTCTTGTCTACAGATGCCACATTCTACTGATTTCTATGTCAAGGGACTTTTATTTACTTAGTTTCTCAAACGTTTTCAAAGATGTGTTTTTGTCGGTTGGGGTTGCAACATCTATCAGAAGACATGTGTTTTTAGCATGATTTTCCACAATTATTATTATTATTATTATTATTATTATTATTCATTGAGAGAGGAGCACACGAAAGTGTGACGCTGGGGTCCAAATATACAAAGCCCAATATACTTATCATGACACTTAATCTGATAAGAGTTTACCTGATACATTCGTCAGTCATATGTGCGCGGTATAGAGATATGTTTTGGTACAATCGGCAAATATCCTTGCAAGTGGGGATCAGTTAAAAATACCTTCAGGTCGGATAAACCACTCCGCTCAAATAATCTCCGATTGAGGGTGTCCCCCAAGTATCTGAATATGACTCTCTTGTCGTATTGGCTGGTTCAGTCTTTAAATTTAGAAGTAAAGAAAAGGCCCTCTCGGAACCCGGTCGTTATACCCTTCAACTACTTCTACTAATGAACAGAAATGCAGTGTCCCTATGGGACTAGGAGACATGCCCAACTGGGAAAACTTCATTATTATTATCATTATTCACAGAGGGAAACCATGTAATTGCGGGGACTTCATAGAGAGAAATTCATGCAAGATGTGAAAAGTACCAATGAGAATGATTTTCTACAATTCATATATTTTAGGGCTTCCAGGAATTTCTTCCATATACTCGTTTGTTCCTTTTTATATAATTCCCAAAACCCCAATAACAACAGGTTATGTTCTTGTCTACAGATGCCACATTCTACTGATTTCTATGTCAAGGGACTTTTATTTACTTAGTTTCTCAAACGTTTTCAAAGATGTGTTTTTGTCGGCTGGGGCTGCAACATCTATCAGAAGACATGTGTTTTTAGCATGATTTTCCACAATTATTATTATTATTATTATTACAAGTTTACTCGTGCCGTCACAAAATAATCAATAGCTAAGTTTTTTTGTTACTTTAGAGACAATGCAGTATTTATTTAATCGTGAGCTAAAGTTAATTTGGGATGTTAAAATAATGTATGAAAAAGAAATTATAGCTTTGTATTTGTTAAGCTTAAACTACGAGTGGTGAAGAAAGGGTTTTGGTCCAGCTCGCTTCCTATCTGACCAAACACTAAATTATTATTTTTTTGAAAGAGCTTCTGGTTCGGAGCGAACACTTTTAAGGACGCGCACGCCGTCACGAAATCACATCCGCAAACACACACGTGTGTGTGTGTGTTGAAGATGTGACGGTTGGTAATTATGCGTATAAATGATCTATTGCCCACCTGTGTTTACCTGTGCACACACAGAGCATCAATTATATATCCTGCCTTGGCAAAATGCCTCGTTTCAAACGAACGAGAATCTAAAACCTAAAGATCTTTTAACTAATGAGGTTTTCATTCGGCTTTTTCTTTTCTCTTTTCTGTTTTTGTAACTATACCTTTTACTTTGTTTTTTTTTCTTTCATTCTTTGGAGATAGGAGCTTCTGTCAGCTGGGGCCGGTGTTCGAATTCACACTTCATACTTCATATACGACAGGATGTCACCTTGCTTGAGAGATGAGCGCGCTACAATCTTGAGATCGTTTTGTAAGATTCTGCCACAAGCCTTCCAATAATTAGAAGCACACTCCTCTTCTGAATATTCTACAATTATTTGTGCTAAGATCCAGATAGTTATCACGTTTGTCAATCTCTTTCAATTTTGCTATCACTTACAGCTTCGTATAAGTCGTATCAAATCTCCTCTCCTCTGTTCGCAACAAGTTTAACACTAGTGTAGTCGAAATTGTTTAAATTCCTTACCCTTCTAACTTCATCACTTTATTTGCAGAAAGTATTAGCGACATTGTTCAGTAGCCAGCACAGTTGTCAGCTTTATATTCAACAGTTTTTGGTGGAAGGTTCCGATATGTGTTAATCATTTCACCCCAAGAAAGGCGATAAAGTCAATAAGACTCAAGTGAGTTAATGAGAGTGAGATAAACTAAGAAAACCTTACTAATCAGAAAATACAATAAAACGAATAGGTTTCAAAAAGGAAGATTAAGAAAGACTGACATTGCATTTATATTTGTGAACATCTAAGCCTGAAGAAAATTTCAAGGGCGACAAATGCAAAAGAAAAAAAACTGTTACAATAGAACATGTGGTTACATCTAGCAACTTCAATAGTAAAATGGTGAGGCCAAGCTGCCAATCTAGTTTTCCTCTTTCTGTGTCATGTCCCTTCAGAACGCAGGCGATCATAGTTCTCCACATCGTTCTGTATCCTGACGCTCATAATAAACTTTGTCTTCCTGTTATTATAGAAAAGCCTAAAATATCAGTAGGTAAAGCAAGTTCTGTATGTAAGTTCATTTGAATTCTTAATATTTTTCATCGTTTCACCGAAAGCAAGGTAATAAAGTCACTAAGACACAATGGTTACTGAGAGTGAAAGAAACTGAGAAAACCTTATTGAGGAGAAAGGACAATGTAAGAACAGTATTCAAGAAGACAGTAGTGGCAACTGATGGTGCATTTAAATTTTTGAAATTCATTGTTGGCAGGAAAGCAAGAAGCAAGAAAAGAGTTCATCTGGTGAGAAGTGCAAGAGAAGAAACTGTTAGCATAGAACATACGGTTACATCTAGCAATTTCAATAGTAAAATAATCAGGATGAGCTGCCAATATAGTACTATGCTTAAGTTCATGAAGTTGAGTTAACGAAGAGGAAAGATCATCACAACAGTTGCCATGAAAATATTTATAGAAAAGTTACAGGGAATCTACTTTATGGTGGTGGGAAAGTGATTGAGGCTGAGATGGCTGACAACATTGCAGATTGTCTTTTTGGGATGTGGCAATAATATTCCATGTACGGACGAATGGTAGACACATCCGCTAGACACATTCGGTGAGGAAAAAAATGTCTTGCAGGACATAGCGAACCGGCTTCCATAACAGCAGATATAACAACTGATTTGATATAATCATTCCGATTCACATCAGTGGAAAGCATTAGACCGACAAAGCGCACTGATTCATCCTCCTGGAAGTTACCATCAAAATATAACGATGGGATGCAAAAAAGGTTCTCTAAGGTGATTAAAAAGTTTGAAGGCGTTCAATTTAGCCTAAATAATAACAGATTGGAGGTCATTTTTCAAGATCAGCTGACAATTTGACTTTATCAAACCAATCAGACGTACTATTAACTTGTTATATAATTTCCTCATATTATTAAATGTCAATTACGTTAGTAATATTGTTTCTTCGCTATTATTCAAGTTTTTACTCTCTTGTCACTTTTAGTTGAGTTTTAAGTGTAACGACTGCAGCTTCTTTCATTGCTTCGAAGAAGGTCAAGCAACTGAACCTACTTTTATATTTCTATACCATCAGTTTTGAAGTCAGAACAATGCGTTGAACACAATCAAGTCACTTTTTGACCGCGCTGGTTGTCTGTGAAGTAGCGTTATTGAAAACTTGCTCTTGTATAGAAGCACGCGCTTTTTATTTCACACACACACACCTATATATACAGTGTAACCCGGATATAAGATACCCGGGTATAAGAGAAACCCGGATATAAGAGAGGTTTTCTCTGGTCCCAAATTAGAGCCATACCTACCTAAACTAAATAGACCAAAACCGCATATAAGAGAAACCCGGATATAAGAGACTTATTCTCCGGTCTCGACAACTCTTTTATTATCCGGGTTACACTATATATATATATATATATATATATATATATATATATATATATAAACCCAAGTATAGGATTGGTGTATACGGAATAAAATCCAATAACCAAAAATATTATTCTTAAAAGAGTGCTAAATACAGAGAAGAGCAAATATAATTTATTCGAAAATTCAATGTATTTATTCCACCTCGTCTCATCGGCTAGCGTGAGACTAAGCAGGCTCAGAGAGGCGCTCTTGAGGAGTTAGAAATCAGTGATTCTGTTGGGAGTCAGCGAGGGTTCTCTGTGGTGGGCAAGATTGCACCATCCATGATTTTGTGCTCCGGAAAATCTCCATCAACTTCCCCGTAATATTCCAAAGGTTGAAAAGAAATGCTCATACAATGGAACTTTTCTTTTTTTCAGTCGATTGCTATGGGATCTGATAGAATGATTCATTCGGATATCTGAACTTCTCGTGAACAAATTCATGGAACATCGACTTTACTGATCAAATCCCATTACTATATCACGAGATTTGCACTATCTATCATCTTGAACTAAAATTTCAGCACGCTCAATAAACATCGGCGCCCTTTTTCTAGGTCCATATACCGTACTTCAGTGAACGCACCTATACAAGAGCGTTTTCAAGTCTAAAAGTCTTGATAAATCAAAGACACTCTTGGTCTTCTATATAAGCACACGCTTTTTATTTCACACACACACACACACACACACACATATATACATATATATATATATATATATATATATATATATATATATATATATATATAAACCCAAGTATAGGATTGGTGTATACGGAATAAAATCCAATAACCAAAAATATTATTCTTAAAAGAGTGCTTAATACAGGGAAGACCAAATATAATTTATTCGAAAATTATAACATAATGTTATAATTTTCGAATAAATTATATATATATATATATATATATATTAGGTTGGTGCAAAAATAATGAGGTAATAATGTCATTTTTGGACGTATTTTTTAACGTCAAAAAACGACATTATTACGTCATTATTTTTGCACCAACCTAATATATATATATATATATATATATATATATATATATATATAGGTGGCCTGACGATTGCGTTTGACATGAAACAGGCTGTCGCCTCTAAGTGTTGACTTCAATGTTCACTTTTATATTTACACACGGTCTATCTCTGATATTGAGCACTTTATCCCATAAATATAGCACACCTTAAGAGTTTATTTCTTTTATCTATCTATCTATATATATATATATATATATATATATATATATATATATTTAATAGCTGGCTACTTCGTTTTCGATCACACCCGTCTGCCATGTCAGCTTGTCAGATCCTATTAAAGGTTCCCGCTCAAACCATATTGCCCACCTATGGTTTATACTGCAACTAAGCTGAGCGGCCTTTAGTTACAATTTCTAGCGTAATCAATCTTTTTAACAAAGCCAGTATGCATAAGTGAATGCCATGAACTCGATTGGAGTTTGAACTTAGCTCTCCCATTTCCCAACCCGAGCCACTATACATTATACCACCCACGTGATTCTTGTATTGTTTTCCCGTATATACAATCACTTTTTTCCGTCGGCTTATTTTTTTTTTAAATTTACCTTTTTTTTGTCTTTCTTGCATTTGAAGATTTAAAATCTGTCTTACGTCAGTTTGGATGATGAAAGAAAGGTGGATTTCCTAGTAAAACTTTGTTTCATTTTCTTATAGCATTTTAAAATAAACTTTGTCCTAACTCCGACGATACTACAAATACCAACCGATGTGAAAAACAGAAATATAAACATTAAAAATATCTATTTCCTCTTTTTACACCAATCCGTTCGACCCTCGTCTGTCGAATCGCTTTCCACTCTGCGAGAAATCATAAGACTGTCCGTCATTTCTGTCTTTGAATAATTATTTCTGAGGCGTAATACTTTGTTTCTCACAAGTACAGGGTACGCATTGAAATTGAAGTTGCACTTACAACTTAGTAATTATTATATACAAGACCAACTTTCTCCCTATTACGCTATAATGATGCATATTAGATATTTGTTAGGCAACACGAAGTCGAGTCGACCGTGGATTCTTTAACATGGAATAAAAAGCATTCGATTTGATTAATTCGTTTTCTACGGTTTATCAATTCCTTTTCATGTTATTTAAAGCCAGAAAATATTTTTAGATTGTAAACATTTTTTATATACTAACGGTTTAATAAATTTCACTAATTAACCCATAGCTGGGGTGATAAGAGGTGGATTCATGCTTTTTTCCAAGGGTATTTGCGCATATGTGAATGTAATAAACCCAATGAGAATTGGAACCCGGCTCGCTGATTAGCAGTTCTGATCCATTATCCAAGCTTACAGTACCTGACTAGGCTCGATGTTGCTTAACTTCGGTGATAGTACGGGAACCGATGTCTACACGCGATGTGGCCGTAAGGGAGTAACAAGCAACTTTCGTATTCCAGTATAGGTGTAGTCATTGCGATCTAAGGCTGTGATGAATTGTTTATCAGGCTTAATTTAACATTTAATCCAATATAGACATGGAAAAGAAATGTGATATAAACAAAGTCACACGGCATAAGAAGTGATTCTTGATGTAACTAACAAAATATTGATTCTATGACGAAATTAATGCTACCATCGTATTCATCATGGTGGAAACATACAGGAGATATAAAAAAAATCAAATGAAATAACTCTTTTATCAGATAGTGTAAGACAGGGTTCCCAGTAAAAATAAAAAACGCGGTAAATTTATTATCACAGATTTATCTTTCAGTAATAATTGACCTTGAATATCCTTGAATAAATTTCTTGAATATTCATTCGTCTCTCGCGTAATTACTTAACTCTGGTCTTTTTTATGGTTGATTAATTGCTTCTCATTCTTGTGACTCGCCATTTCAAGGTTATTTCGTCTTTCTTTCTGCCCTTCCGTCTTTGGTATGACGATAAAACTCCATCGGCGTCCTGAGTAAGACGATAAACTATATCCAACAGCAATAACTTTGATCAGTAGGTTTTGAGGAGCGTGTGGGCACCTCTTTATTGCTGGTGTTCCCAGGTCCACTCTCACCCGGAATGGTAGCGTCTGTTTGGGGACCAAATATGGGAAAAAAGTTAACCCCAAAACTGGGGTTAAAACACTATGAAAGTGTAATAATACGTTTTAATACCAGCAATACATTTTTGTAAAAAATTATTACCAGCAATAAATTTTTGAAGAAAAAATATTACCAGCAATACATTATTACCAGCAATACATTATTACCAGCAATGTATTTTTGAAGGAAAAATATTACCAGCAATACATTATTACCAGCAATGTATTTTTGAAGGAAAAATATTACCAGCAATACATTTTTGGGGAAAAAAATTTACCAGCAATAAAAATTTTGTCAGCATTAAATAACCCATTGAGGTTGATATGCCGTAAAACAAACCAAAACAAATCAAGACTTTCTGCCCTTCTCGTATAGCTAAACAGCTCATTGAATTTGAGCGTGAAGTTATCGCACTTTTAAACGAAGGACATCCGACATAGGAATTGATGAAATGTGCAGAAATTCTTCCTGGATTTTTCAGTTAATATCGGTCGTCATCAGTTTTCAACGATTTTCTTTCTGAGTTTACTGCTTTTTTTTACTGGTCACTCTGTAGTTAGCGAGTTAGCCTTGTTGTCCATACTTTATAGTTTTGCATTAAAACTAATCTATGCTTAGCAAATAACAAAAATTTAAGTTTAACCTTGTCTTTTTAAACAGACGAAACACATTACAAAAAGATGACAGTTCTTTTTTGTTTGGCGTTTCCTCTTTACTATTATGGAAAACATATTTCCTACTTAGTCCTTTTGCAAGAATCATACGTAGCCTGAATCCATCATAAAAACTCAGGATGTGGATCTAGTATATCTTAAACATTTCAGATACCTCGGCATATGGATCGATTATAACTATTTTAGTATAGCTAACGAAATTGAACATAGAATTGGCTGCGCTAGAGATAGTTTCGCCCAACACCGCCAATTGCTACACAACCAAAACATTATGCTGGAAACTCGTGTCATGTTCTTAATGACACGAGATTTTCATATGGATGTCATGTATGGCGTCAAGAAATATCTAAACTATCAACTGTATACAACCGCTTCCTAAGACCAATAGTTAAAACCACTTTGAGCAATTGAAGCCTGTGAATCTTGGTGAAAACCACGCGATTTTGAACGTCCTAGACTGGAGCTACAGAATCACAAACAAGAACTGTACCAACTAACACAAATGCCATCACTTGAGGATTTTCAGCAGCAGTAACAACTAAAATGGATAGCTCATGCAACTCTAAGAGAAAATAATTACATAATCAAGATGCTGACATTCCACACTATGTCAAATAAAAGATTAGGAAGGAAAACCCTCATCAATCCTGAAAAGAGCGATAACAACTACTGGACTTGATAAATCTAAACCATTGTTTTAAGAGCGAGATTTTAAAATTTTCAACCGACAGCAGTAATGGCTGCTCAGTCAATGAATATTGAATGATTCCTTATAAATTTTTTCTAAGATTAAAACTTGGCATATTGAACCCGTGTAATGGAGTAAAGGGTTTCATGCAAGTATATAAAACTCCATTGTACGTGTTTGTTTTATTTCACACGATTTTCTTGACGTCTATTTTTATCGTTTTTTTTTTTTTTTTTTTTTTTTTTATTCTTGACTAAATATAAACTGAAAGTGACGTTTGGTGAAATGAATTTGTCCAGTCAGCGTCAATTTGTCTCTGACACAATTTCCTAAGATTTGCCTTGGCCATGTGTGGGAAACGAGGGCGGAAAAACGTGTGTTGCACCATTCTAATGACGAGAGTGAAACTCTGCCTTGCGAAACAACATTTGGAAATCCTAGCGTTTAACCCGGATTCGAAATCCGAACTCTGGTATCACAAGAATTATTTCACCTTTACTCTTTTTTTTTTTTTTTTTTTTTAAATCTTTTCGTTGGCTATTTTTAAAATATAAATCCTCCTGTCAAGAGTTTAAACTGATGCTTTTTTTGTTTTTCTGTATATTTTTCCAATTTTACTTAAAAGGTTGTATTTCCGTGAATTCAGGCTAAAACTTGAAAATTTCCCAAAATATTTCAATGGAAGTTTCAGTTTCCAAAATTATAGCTTATTTCGTTTCGAATTTGTTAAAAAGAGAATGCTTCAGTTTAAATTCACGCCAGTAGGATATGGGTTAATAGCTCTATTTTTCGTTTCACTTTTTTATTTGACACTAAAAGTGAAGAAAAACAGCATTTTCGGCAGCCTTCTATCGGGAATGATTAGTGAAGTTAGGGATGAACTAAAAGAATATTTACAAATATTCACTCGTTCAAAAATATCCTATTTGATGACGTGCAAGACTTCTTCCCATTTACATTTATTCATACAGCATTATTGACTTAGCGTAGTAGCATACGGTGTTTGAGTAAGTATTAACCAATCAGATACGCCAACTTCGCGTTTGAGTAAACATTAACCAATCAGATACGCCAACTTCTCTTTTGAGTAAACATTAGCCAATCAGATACGCCAACTTCGCGTTTGAGTAAACATTAACCAATCAAATACACTAATTTCGCGTATAAGACACGATATATATATTTTTCAGCCATTTTCGGAGGTGGAAGGAAAGGGGTCTTATATGACATTAAATACGGCAGAATGACTTTCAAGTACGATTCAAGTCAGTTAAAAAGTAGTCTGGTATTGCTTGCCACAATACACACACACACACACACACACACACACACACACACACACACACACTAGGTTGGTGCAAAAATAATGTCGTTTTCTCACATATGTGAGAAAACGACATTATTTTTGCACCAACCTAATACATATATATATTAATAAATAAAATAATTTAAAAAATATAGATTTCTAACCCATTAATGTCCACTGTCTGAAAAACAGGACGGTGGACATTTTTTTGTATGTGCCATGTCCTATCAGGGAGTGAGTGATCATGTGTCTCTACAACTTCCCAACCTTTGTAACTGTTCTGTCATCCATTTATATACGTTCGGTACGTAGGGTAAATTTTGCCACTTGTCCATCTTTTTGCTTATCGAGTAAAAATGTCTTCTTTTGTTTTTATCATTTAGTCATTTCTCATAGACACGGTTGTAATAAAAATGATTTTGTATATAGATGCATAAATGATTATCTCCCCTTACATATAAAGTGTCACGTTACAACATTTCATTAATCCTTACAGACTTAAATATTAATGTTAGCTTTGTCCTACATAAGGTTTTAACTGTCTCAGCTATGGGAAAATAGGGAACAGGCGAACAAAACTCTATGAAAGTCTAAAAATACATTTTTCATAGTAAAAACACCAGCAATACATTTTTATATATAAAACGACTAAAAATACATTTTTTTAAAGCAAGATAACCATAAATTTTATCTGTAGCTGAACGTATACAACTGGGTTCAAAATATATTTAGCTGAAGCCATAAAATTGTGTTCAAAATATTTAGATTTCGGCATTAAATAACTCATAGATATTGATATGCCGCTAAACAAAACCAAACAACCAACCGAAATAAGTTAAAACGAGAAATAATAAACTGAATTATTTTTTTGTGCCAATCATCTAAATGGAGAGAGACTCTCTGCTTTCAAGGTCACCGTCTAAAGATTAGCTTTCACCGAGGTTTGAACACTAAATCACTGACTCCGGTAGATAATCTTATTATATAAGGTGCCGAGCAGACCTAAATCATTGATGAATGATTTGGTTCCACGTGTTTAAATTGAGGTAGTAAGTTTATGGATCATAGGTTTTATACTGTGCTCGAAAACAAACCACTGAACTTGTTTTAAATATATGACTCTGCCAGCAGGCTAATTTTGGCACACACTCATTCTCATATCTAAGAAGGAGCATTGTAACGTCTCCCGTAATTTCTACACACAGATATACAGTTAACAAAGGAATTCAGCTCTGATTTGAACGTCCGACCTGTTAGTAAGAGGAATATGTTCTATGCCAACATTCCGTTGTAAAGCGTACAACTAAATTAGGCCGAGTGCACAGATACTGAACCGATCTTAGACAGTGGACGGGAGAGAAACACCTTTTCTTCTTGACAGAGTTCACAGATACTACATTGATCTTAAGCAGAGGTTCAGGGAAGCAACACTTTGATCCTAAGAAGAGCACACAGACACTACACTGATCTGAAGCAGATAGTCAAAAAACTAACATTTTGATCCTAAGAAGAGCACACACACACACTACACTGATCTTAGGCAGAGGGTCAAAAAAGTAACATTTTGTTGAAGATTGTAATTATCAGAGAAGCAAGTAAGCGGAAGGGAGTTCCACAGGCGGGAAGTGCTAGAAAAAACTGTTGGAGTAGAATTGGCGGTTACATTTAACTAATTCAACAATAAAAAGAGTGAGACCTAGATTCCAATCTAGTAGCACTCTTAAATTCATGTAGTCGGAGTACCAGCGGAAAAAGACAGTCAGAGCAGTTGCCATGAAAATATTTGTAGAAAAGACAGAGGGAAGCCACATCACAGATGTGCGGACGGCTTAATTATTAAAGACAAACTCCTGTCATCCAGGCATTGTAATAATTCGGCGAACACGGTCGCATTTCTTTCCATAAAATCATCATCTTCTTTCTGGTCATCTTGGCAAAGGATGATGTCATGAAGTTTTTGTATTCTAAGGTAGCCTAGGAATTTCACTTCCCACAATTCATATTTTGACTCGTCTCCATCAAAATACAGTCGTAATCTGGGCTCATAAACTTTGCTGACCATGTTCACCATAGTCTATGAATATAGAATACAGCGCAGTACGTAATCTGTTCAATGAAACAACGTTAAAGATTAACACTCACAAGTCAAACACTCTACTGAATCTGACTATATCGCCAATACCACCAGCAGCTGTTCCGTAATTCTTCAGTCTTATATCAAAGGCTGGCAGTGCATATTCGGGAAAAACATGGCCGCCTTTATACACGTCGCATTGAATATTTTGAGCCTTCTGATTGGTTAACCCTTCTAGTGGTGAACTATAAAATGAGTCAGCTCACTTTGGCTGGCTCACTAGTACACCAGGGTACCCCAAAATTCCAACACATTTTGATCCTAAGATCACACAGACACTCCACTGATCTGAAGCACATAGTCAATGAAGCAACACTTTGATCCTTAATAAGAGCACACAGACACTACACTGATATTCGGCAGATGGTCAAGGAAGCGACATTTTGATCCTAAGAAGAGCACACAGATGCTACATTAATCGCAGGCATAAGTGCTGATACACACGTTAAATCTCTCGTCATTTTTATGCTAGGATTATTGTCGCAAAGTTTTCATTTATAATACTTTCTTTCTTTCTCTCTCTCTTTCTTTCTTTCTTTCTTTCTTTCTTTCTTTCTTTTTGTTTGTTTACCTGTCTTGCTGTCTGGCTGTTTGTTTCTCTTTTTTCTTTTGCCAAAAATCCTTAATTAGACATCGCTGCTTATTGGCCATTTTCAAAAGCCTCATTAATTTTAATGCTTGTTTTCAGCTTTAAACTTTAAACTTTTAGACATTTATTGTTTCTTTTATTATCCGAGAGTAAATCAGAAAGTTTGTAGCCTTGCACGTTGTGAACTGAATTTTATTCGAAAATTTTCAATGTTTTATGTTCAGACGATATGATTCACCTCATTAAATACATTGGCAGAAATGGAGAATATTTTCAAATATAAATACTTCTTATGTAAAGTAAATGTCTTTCTTTATATCAGATTTTTTGATATAGCTATGGAACAATAAGTGTTTGCATGATTCAGAATATCTCAGATAGGATTTATCCCATGTAAATGACAAAACTTTCAACACTTTCATCAGATTATACTGGAATCTCACATTGTTTTCGACGTATGAGGGTACGGCAACAAAGTTCTTAGAAACCTGCAGTTTGACTACTCAGACATATCCTTTAATTATAGTGATGAAGGCCTGTGCAGAACCAACCGCATATTTTGAAAGGGCCGAATACAGAGGACTGGCACACATGGTGTGTCAGAAGGTCACCAAATGCCCCTCCTCAGGTTTTGAATTTCATGGGTCTGTTTCTACGGGAGGCTATAGGACACAGTCTGTTCTGCTATTTATCCATAGCCGTGGAAGTGGATGTAGGATATTTGCAAGATGCAAATGTAACAAACACGAACTCGGCGCTGCGATTCCTCAATCCGAGTTATATATATATATATATATATATATATATATATATATATATATGCAGCAAAAAATAAAGATTACCTCATGTGGGCATAGTATATTTCAAACTGGCACAACTTAATGCAGGCTCCTTATCTGAAACGAGGCGCTCTTTTAAGTAGGCGTGTACCCTCTCCCAACTGCTATCTAAACTAAATTCAAAACCTCTGATTCCGAGACAGTCAGTCTAGGGCTAAAGAAGGCTGGCATAAGGTTGTTCCAGTTCGAGATAGACTATACCCACATGAGGTAATTTTTAATTTTTGCTATAAAATATATATGCTCTGTTATAATAAATATATTGAGCTCTCTCTGTGGATCAGTTTTAATATCTGATATTACTAGGATCCACCTGGGATTATATACCAACGAATCTATTACCTGTACTATATATATGTGTGTTCGATATCAGAGATAAAGCTTATGTAAATATAAAAGTGAACTTTGAAGTCAACACTCAGAGGAGGCAGGCTGTTTCATGCTAGACAAAATCGCCAGGTCTCTCTCTCTCTCTCTCTCTCTCTATATA
>OZ010585.1:34418820-34461320 GCA_963932145.1 Acanthosepion lycidas | reverse complement strand
TCTTTCACATAAATTGCCTTGGGGAAAGTATGAATCCATCTTTGTACTCCGACAGCAAATCATAAGCAGGGCAAACTGGGCTGTCTAGCCGTTGCTGGTAAGCATTTTAGAGAAGGACAACTTTTATTTCAAAACTGAATGTAGCCCTAGTGAAACCTATGCTATCTTTTCTTTCTATGTACCGAGTCCTTTCAGGACGTAGGCGATCATGGCTCTCCACCACCTTCTATCCCTTGCAGCTCTCAACAAGTTCTTTCCCTCCGTCACCTCCACCTCCATACCACGTTCTGTCATCCATTTGCTTAAAGTCACTAGGTATGCCATGAGTTGTTTTCTCTTGTCTTTCTTTCCCTCTATTTGACCTGTGAGTTTCGGATTCTCCAGGGCCTCCTTTCTCATTATGTAGCCCTGAATCTTCAGCTGCCTCTTCCTGATGTTAAGTATAAGCCTCTTCCTTGTTTGCATCCTCTCTAAGACCTAATCGTTGCTCACACGCTCGTTCCATGATATCCTTAGCATCCTTCTGTAGAACCACATTTCCGTCGCCTTGAGTCTCTTCTTCATCTTTGAGGAAATCGTCCAACATTTACTGCCGTAAAGAAGGACTGATGTCACGTGATAGCTCAGTATTCTTTTCTTCGTTACCAAAGAAATTCTCCTGTTTCGCAATACTCTGCGCAGCTTTTGGAATGTATCCTTGGCCATCCTGATATGTTTACGGATTTCAGTATTGCATTTACCATCCTCTGTTAGAACGCTACCCAGTTATTTAAACTGCCGAGTCTGCTTGATTCTCGTGTTCCTGATCTGCAAATCGCATTTCGGGCTCATCGCTTTACTGATGACAATGAATTCTGTCTTCTTGTAGTTTATGCTTAGTCCCTTCTTCACACTCTCTGTTGCTACCTTCTGTAGGAGATTTTGTAATTTCTTTTCCGTGCCTGCTATCAATACTGTCTCATCTGCGTATCTTATCTTATTAGAAGAGGAAGAACTCTTAAATCAACGGCCAGCTAACTAGGGGTGGTGTCTTCATAAACCACCGTGGAGAAGGCAACGGGAAACCACTCCACTATCAATCCCAAGAAAAATCATGGTTAACCTATAATATACAAACACGAAAAAGATTATCCTAGTTAACTGTGGTATGATTTCGACTGACAGGTAGGTAACATATGTTTGATGAATTCTTTAAATAAGACAATGTTTATACAGCGCCTTATACTTTATATACAAAATTTTGGGCCCCCTTAACCAATACCCAACCTGAAACACCGCAAATTAAACTAGTTAAAATAGGTGTCAGCTTTTATGACGATGCATCCAGTTTATCATAAAATACGATATATTTGATAATATCACATTTCGATAATCATAAAAAAACAGTAACACCAGAAGTGAGTAAAAAATGATAGTGTTATGAGGTCAGATTCCAGCCACACGGCGTACAAGTGTTGGATATAAACAAATTAGAATACACCAGGATTTTACATGCATTTATCGATGCTTTATTATTAACAGCTATTTCCCTATTATTCAAGAGCTTCAATAATTTACATTGTCAAATTGTGTTGTAAATATAATTGCCCTATTTTTTCTTTTACTTCCAGCATTGTTTTATTTCGCTTATTATTATTTTTTATCTAAACAATATCTTTTATTTTAATCTCATTGTGAGCGAGACTATTAGATTAGGAACGAACGTCTTGAATTACGATCAGATATAATTTTTATTAGGAACACGATATAATATCCCTAAAAAACAGCGATCCAAATATGCTTGAACCGTCTTTACTATAATAAAAAAAAACAAAAAACTCGAAATAAACTCCATCAACATTTTCAATGACAACAGACAAAGCACGGTCACAAATAAACGGGGAACTGATCAACTGACTAATTTTATATATCTTAGTCACGACTAAAATATTGCAGTAAAAACAAATGAACCTTGGGTGGGCTAATTTGGGAAAGTATAAAGTTATGCTGGAATCGACTAGAATAAAAATCTAAATAAATAAACGGTAAATTCTGTTTGTCCGTCTGTGTTTCTGAAATTCCTCTAACTCGGGCCATACTTGCTCTACATAGACATATTATACCTTTTTGGAATCAGGACGATTCCGGGATTGAAAATATGTCCTTCATCTAGTTCTTGAACATCTAGCATTTGGGATTTTTGTATGGCTGAGGAAGGAACGGTTAAAAATTCAAATTTTAAAATAACTGAAAAAATTAGTGATTTTAAAAGTTTTTAAATTATATTGAGTAACAGAATCTTTGTGAATTAAAAAAAAATGTTTTAAATTCTGTTTAAAATATCTCCAAAACTTTGTGAATTGAGAAAATCAGTTTTATTCCTTTAAAATGCCAAGGAATCAGAGTTAAAGGGAAAGGTTTCGTGACTGGAAGTTTTGAATTTCTGAAGCGTTTGTGATTTGAAGAACTCAATATTCGGACCAAATCGTAGTTTCGGCCCAAATCGGACTTTCGGTCTAAATCGGTCTTTTGGCCGGGATTGGTCATATAGCCCGAATCAGAGTTAGAGTGATGTTTTGAAGTTCCATAGAATGAATTGAGGAATTCAAAGTCCGGCTTTTAAGTTAGTCTACAATAAAATGAATATATACTTCACACACATTCTTGTTATCTTGTATGGTTTAGAGTGTGAAAAGACTCAACAATTTTCAGCTCAAAACGAAACATTCCAAAATTGTACAGTGCGCATCCGCACAGACTACAAGATGACAGAGAGAGTGAAAATAACCACTTTTCAAAATGGAACCAATTTGCCTTCACTTTTCGATACTATTTGTAGCAGAACCTTGAAACTAGTTGGATACATTAAACGATCGAATGCACTGCTCGCTAAATAGTGTCTTTTGAGTATGGTGCCTAGAAAAAGACGTAACGGAAAATTAAAACAGACGTGGAAGGATGACATAATCTGGTGGTTACTAATTAATAAGTGGCAGACACTAAATGAACTTACTCATCATCTTAATAAAATGGCGGGAAATAAGTTACGTTAGTCCGCAATCTGCTGCAAGCGGAAACAGCAACTAATGATAATGATGATAGAATTAATTTTTTAAGCAATCGTTAATGTGCCCAGTCTCTCAACAACGATCTGTTCTTGATACAGAGGAGAGCTTCCTCTTACTTTGACCTTAAGCTTTTAAATCAATTTATATTAAGTCCTTCCAACCACCCCTCTTTATGCAAAATTTGTGGTTTTTAGGCTTAACTATAATTAACCTTTAATCTTTTATATTTGTTACATAACATGCGGTCTTTGTTGTTTTTCCTTTTAGTTCGTTATGCATATTTCTAGTCTCGGATTGTTGA
The DNA here is from genome assembly GCA_963932145.1 of Acanthosepion lycidas. NCBI lineage: Eukaryota > Metazoa > Mollusca > Cephalopoda > Sepiida > Sepiidae > Acanthosepion > Acanthosepion lycidas. The sequence continues at coordinate 34,457,972 of OZ010585.1, read as the reverse complement.
GAGAGGATCCTTAAACAGGCGAAAATGTTTTTTTTTTATTTTTGCTTTCTTATATTTCGTTATTAATTCACGGTAACATCAACCTTTTTTATTATTCCTTTTTACTTATTTTTCTTGTTGTCTTAATGTCTATTTTAATTGTTTTTATTAAATTTTGTACCCCTTTTAAGATATATAAAATAATGATTTTTATCTATTTTTTTAATTACCTGCCCTCCCCAGGAACGGCTATAATGCCACTAAGACGCAAGGAGCTACTGGGAGTGAAAGAAAATGAAAAAACTTTAGAAGGAACCAGAACACCAAACTTAAACAGGTAACAAGGGATAAATCTTGACTCGTGTCCAAAAGACAGAGGAAGAGGGGAACCGGGCGATAGGCAAACTTATCTCTTTCTAGAAAGCATAGCTCAATATGAGACAAGAATAAATTGGATATGACCAATAAAGGTTGCCGATTTTATACGATAAATCTCGAAATAAGGAAGATTTCTTCCTGTCTTTAAAATCAGCATTCGAATTCCTGTTACTTTGTTTCGATCCCAAATTCTAATAACAGAGGGAAAAATGGGTAACTGTTCTCGTCACGAAGCAAACCGAATCAATTATAATTATAGGACGAAAATGAATTGAAGATATAGCATCGTTAGTCATAGCTGCATAACATATAAGCCTCAATGTTGATTCTGCGTTGCATTTAAATGTTGATTTGATCTCTAAGACGAACAAATGTATATTATTTTAAGATTGGTATATATATATATATATATATATATATATATATATATATATATATATATATATATATATATGAGTCAACAGCACGAAAATAAAAATGAAAAAATCACGAACTCTACTAAGAATTTGTCACTCACATATAATAAAACTGGTAAAACTGGTAAAACCATCAACAGTTTGTATACTAAAATTCATCTTATACAAGGCACAAGGTAGAGGGTTATTGTATAAAAGGCGTGTGATATGAATGATTGTAGAAAATGAAGATAGGAGGATTCACAGAAAATGAAGATAGGAGGATAGTTTCTCTATGTGGGACATATTAATAATAAATATGTATATATCAGTGTAAAAAATCTCTTTGAGAGCCATGCATGTTTGTCATTTCTGCTGGTATTCTGTTCAGTCCGTGACATTAAGGCGTTAGTATACCCACGGATATATCAATGCATATAATAGGGAAGTGGTAAATTGGGGATAATCTTTCTTGGATAGCAAACCCCATTACAATTGAACTCTAGCTTAGTCTGCTGCGTTCACTTTCGCATTAATGCCTTTGCGAAAGGCATGGACCCATTTCTTCTGCGCTCCACCTATAGGTTAAACAGTAGAGTAGACTGATCGCTCTTGGATTCAAAACAGTGAAAAAGGTAAGAGGAAATCTTTATGTCGATAATCAAGTAAAGAAATCCATGGAGAGCCATGATCGACTACCTCCTGAAAGGAGGTCGCATTTAAAAAGCAATCTCTTTGAAATTGACCAATAATATATTTTAAACAAAGATTAGTATCGTATGCAAATTAGATAGACAAGTATAAATAGAGAACAACTGGTGAACATAGGGTGGCTATGCCTAGCAAACCCGGTTGATAATCAGAATATGGAGAACTGTACTACGAGTACTACTACGCATAGAAATATGAAAAAAAATAACATTAAGTTTACTTAAAATATGGCCAAGAAACATCCAAAACCATATCATTCGATAGTATTATTTAAGTACAACTTACTATAATTATTAGTACTTACTAGAATTGTTAGATTTTACAAATACACAAGGTGGGGAACTAATTAAACTAGAATAACAACGATCTACCTAACAGCTATAAAAATCAGTTTACGCTAATTACTATTACGATTAAACAATTTTAAATGGTACGGAGAAAGCAGTTATGTCCCCTAGAATCTACTGGGCGAATGACAAAATAGTTAGTAACACGAAAGGAGTGTCAAGTCTATTTAAATTTCATTTAAATTTTCTTTATTAATTATTAAACATTTTAAAGTATCCTTAGGATAAAAAAAAAAAAAAAAACTGTGGTAAAACCTCATCTATCAGAAAGGCCATAATACCAAAGTCCGTATCTATTCTTGTCGCCATGGATAAAAAGAGACCTGTTTCGGTTATATAAATATTCATTGCACGTATGAGTCATCAGCATTATTCTTCTCGACAAAAATGCCTGTCCTCCTACGCGTTTAGTTAATTTATAAAGCATTATGTAAAATGGAGTGTTTACATGCTATTTGCCTGCCCTCTTGTGATTTTTTTTGTGTTTAAAATTTGCCTTTGTCTTTTGCTTTGATAAATGTCCATTCTTTCTTGAATACGTTTGAAATAGCGAAGCCATAAAATGTAAAGAACACCAGATATCTAGCGTAAAGTCTACAGAAAAAGAAAAACGAAAGATAAAATGTTCGGAAAAAAAAAAGGTGTTGAAGCAAGGGACGGACGTGTCATCGCTCCAGACCACACGCAACAAGTAAAATTCTTTCCTTTTTTTTTTGTTTTTTGTCCAAGACTAAAACTAAATTCTAGAAACGAGAATATTTATATAAAAAAAAGATGAATAAATAAATCAAAAACGACCAAAGAAAGAAAGAACGAGAAAGACAGGAAAATGCAAGAAAAAGAAACAACGGAAACGAATGAAAAGGAAAAAAAGAAAAAGAAAAAAGAAAAAAGAAAAGAGAATGAAAGCAAAGAAGAAAAATTAACAAGAAAAGAAATGATAATCAATGAAAAATAAAATTATTCTAGTATTGCAATTTTTTTCACTGTTAGCTCACCCAATACAAGGCCTAAGAGTCACTCAAGGTAGAGAATTACTAAGTGAGATTGTTGTAAAAGAGTATTAAGGAGGAAGTAAGAAGTGCATTTTATGAGTAGTATAGATATCAGTTGATTCTGGACTTAAAGAAACCAAGATTGTAGTTCTCAGGAAAGCATACCCTCGGGAGTTTGTTCTACAAAATAACAATTCTGGAGAATCAGTTTCTGAGTAAAACTTACTTCTTAGCACGAAGGGAATGGGGATTATTTGTCACCATGAATATGTCACGGTGGGTTCTAGCTGTGATTGCCTAAACTGATGGAACTAAGGAATATAACGCGCCTGAACATTTCGATACTGTCATAGTATTAACAGTAGAGTAGTGCGAGGTCAGAAGTCTTTAGTCTGTGGATAAGAGTTGCAGGGTGGAGAATAATACATCAGCCAAAGGACCGCATAATCGCTTTTGAACTCTATCGAGATTGGAATAGTGACGACAGAGCACCGTCAGCCTAGATTTGGCAGCAATACTCCATCCTCGGTCCGATCTGACTCATGCAAATATAGATCATGGCAGCGAGAGTAAGGTATTGTCTGGAACGATACAAGGAACCGACCATTTTTCCAGCATCTTTTGCGATGGCAAGGATATACGCGTTCTATTTGAGGTCTAGAGTTGCCTTTTAAAATCAGCAGGTGTTCGAGGCCAGGAGTCTCAAAGAGGCTCTGACGACACATCAAGCTTTATGGTCTGTTCCGTAGTGATTAAATGTTTAGTCTTTAAGGCAGCATTTCTCAACTGAGGCACCCGGGCAGGCTAATGCGCCCTGTAAGGTAGCTATGTACGCCTGAAGTTAAAAGAAGAATAATTTATGAATTATTTTTATATTTAAAAAATCTTTATTTTTTAAAATCTAGAAACACATGCTTTCCATGTCTAAGTCAAGCCTTTGTAATTTGATATTTTAAACTTGATGCTAAATTCCTTAATCTTTAAGAAGGAGGGGATAATCCTTTCCCTTTTGCCTTCCTTAAGCCATTTAAATCACTCATTATCGGCCTCTCAAAAAAAAAAAAAAAAAAAAAAAATAGCAGATTCTTCATGGATCCCTTTAAATGAAAAATATACCACTAATCCTCTTTGGGTAATATTAAACCAAACATGACTACTATTAAAAGGTAATTTTCATCTTTGCTAAAGCACAACAGACACAGGTTTCATACAACCATACGTAAATATACAATGTACTGTCTTAAAAATAAATGATTATTTCAAGAAACGGCTTTATTATTTTCCTATTTTCAAATTTCATGACTAGTTTTTCCTTATTAAAATTTAAAGTGCGCCCTGGAGTTTTAGTTTTTGTACAAGTGCGCTCTGAGATAAAAAACAAAAAACAAAAACAAAAACAAAAAAAAAAAACATTGAGAAACACCGCTTTAAGGTATAGAATGATACCATCCAGTCTTTCCCCCATTGAGTTGTGAGAGTATTATTCACCCAGGTCTCCCCACTGAGATGGGATGTGACACAAGGCCGAGTTTAATGTGGGGAACCCAAGCGCGTTCACGCGGTCCAAGGACAAAAATTGCCCAACTTCCCGCAACCGTTGGTTGTGCTGGCATCAGTATGGCTATCGATCCCCACTCTTTACTGTAATTGGGGTGCAGACTCGGGCCGGGCACCTTGTAGCATTTATTTTCCTCAGCTGCGAACAGAAACACAACTGAGTCGCACAGCACGAAGAGAGATGATAAACCCTGACCGCAAACTAGAACTGTGAGAGTTAGTTTTTGAGGAAAGATCATCTTCAAGGCAGTGCTCATCAAGATATTTTTAAGGTGCGCTCATACACTGTTGTGTCATCTGCATATCTATTTACAAAGGATCTTAAGAGTATTATTGAGCAGATCGTTAATATAAAGCAGAAAGCCAGTAGGACCGTGGAGAGAGCCTTGGGAGACGCCAGCATTTATCTCATTTGCTTCAGAGCCGTGACCATTAATGACGACATTCATATTTCGCTCACAATAATAACAACAAAAATTGCAATATGACCTCTGGTAAAAACATATGTGATAACAGCAAAAATTGCAATATGAGCACTGGTAAAAAAAATGGTTGCTGAAGACATTAGGATTATAATACCCAGAAATTCATACAGAGATGTCCTCAAGGACACATGACACAGTGGATAACGGCGTTGGTTAGATCCAGTAGCAGGACCCAAAGAGTGTGAGTTCATTTCTTGAATACAGTGGAGAACTTGGAGAGGGGAATTAACCGATAACTGACATCCATTAAAAACATGGCACGTGGAACTAGAACAGTCTACCCCAGTGATCGAAATAAAAGGTGGATTTCGACATTCCAACCACCTGAAGAAGGCCAGAGCGTACAACGGCCGAAACGTTGTAATAAATATGTCGACAAAGATGAGGACAATAATCCGAATAGTGTAAATAGTGAAAATAGCATCTTACCAAAGTTAAGCATGGTTGACGATCTATAACGATGTGAGGTTGGTTTGCTGTATCACGGAAATCATAAACTCTCGCGATTTTTGAATCCGAAAAATTTTATCATGTTTAAACGTTCAGGCTAGTAAAATAAATAAGTATAGTGTTTAAAAAATAAACAGAACGTCTACTCAAATATGGTTATCCACTAAACATAATAGTGATAAAAATCTGTCGGGTTAATAAATAAAGATATCTATTAATTTAGAAATTGCTTTGTTTACGTTCGGATACGGAACTGAGCAAATATGAACTTTCGAAAATCTGGGAAGGATTTGCGCTTATTGGGTACTATTCGAACCTTTTTGATCGGCGGGATCACAGGTTCAAATCCTGCCGGAGTGCGCATATATTTCTTTAATAATATTTCTTGAATATTTAGGCCGGTACACGAAAATAAATAAGTGTACTGTTTAAAAAATAAACGGAACGTCTACTCAAATAAGGATATCCACTAAAATTAACGTTTAAAAGTAATAGATGAATAGATATATCCAGAGATTTAAATAGATGGATAGAGAGAGAGAGAGAGAGAGAGAAAGAGAGAGAGAGAGAGAGAGAGAGAGAGATGAACATACAAGCAGACAAATGTACACGCCATTTCCTCGGGTTTTATTTATCTTCTTTTATGTGACGTGTCCCTTCAGGACGTAGGCGATCAATTGCTCACCACTTCCCTTATCCCTTGTTGTTCTCCCTTTGCTATTTCTACCAGATCCTGTTCTGTCATCCACTTGCTTAAGCCCGCCAGGTATGTCACGCGTTGCTTTCCCTTGTCTCTCTTTCCCTCTATTCGACCTGTGAGTATCAGATTCTCCAAGCCTTCCCCCTTACGTATCCCATAATTTTCAGCTGCCTCTTCCTAATATTAAGTATAAGCTTCCTCCTTGTTTGCATCTTCTTCAAAACCTCATCTTTGCTAACACGCTCGGTCTATAATAACCTTAGCATCCTTTAGTAGAATCATACATCCGCTGCCTCGTGTCTCTTCTTCATCTTTGAGGAGACCGTCCAACATTCGCTGCCGTAAATGAGGACATATATCACGTAGCATTTCAGTACCTCCTGTCTTGTAATACTCTGCCTAGCTTTTGAAATGCGTCTTTGGCCATCCCAATATATCTTCGGATCTCAGCGTCGCAATTTCCGACCTCTGTCTTTATACATTATACATTAAGTTCTCATCTTTCATGGTCGTCGCAATTTCCACTGCGCAACTTTATTTTTGAATTTCGTCATGTTTTACTCCGACAGTTCATTGACCCAGTGTTTTCATAAAACAGTACATATTTCTTAAAATTTAATTTATATTCTCTTTTTATACACATCTAGTTTTTGAAACGTAATGTTAACTGTTTTTCCCGCCATTGTTAACAGTCACTATATATTTTCCCCTACAATGTTAACAGTGACTATATATTTTTCCCGTCATTGTTAACAGTGACTATATATTTTCCGCTACAATATTAACAGTGACTGTATATTTTTCAAGTCAGTTACCTCCTTTTTATTAGGTTGGTGCCAAAATAATGACGTAATAATGTCGTTTTTGACGTATTTTTAACGTCAAAAAACGACATTATTACGTCATTATTTTGGCACCAACCTAATATTAGTAGGTTTACAGTTTTCTTTTGTTTTCGTTTTTTCAATGATGTCTTTTAAAGATGAATCATTTTACGAAAAATGTCAATCGCTGTATGTTTGACCTACCTGTTAACAACGAAATCGATGAGAAGCTGCAAAAAATGCTGTAAAAATCGAACTGTAGGCTGAACCAGTCAATTAAAAGCAAAAGTTATATAAAATTAAATGCTAATTTATTTTATCTCTACTCCGAGTTTTGCAAAGATTACATCCATTCATCAGGAAACTTGATTGTAAAATTTAAATTTATTTGCAGAATTGTAATTTTTTTTTTAAATGTATTAATTATTATTTAATCTAATGCATCATCAGATGTAATTTCGAAACAAAGAATTAAAGAATAAGGAAGCCTTTTTTTTTTGAAGACAAAAATTATAAGACAACAGGAAATTTGATCACTGCTCTAAGGAATTGGTGCCGTTGATATATTAGTGACCATTTTTCTGATAGCATTTGGTATTGGTCTTTGAAAAAGAGATAGTCTCTTTTCTTATTTCTTTTTTACGGAATTACATCCGGCAAGAACTGAAAAATACATCAATCAAATATATAATTAAGGTAAGTATATACGATCATAGATTCTTCTGTTGTTCAATGAGCATTTTATTATTATTATTATTATTATTATTATTATTATTATTATTATTATTATTTTATAAACATTTTTATTAATCAATTCAACGCAAGCAAGGCGATAATACCACTAAGGCGCAAGGAACTGCTGTGTGTGAAAGAGAATGAGAAGACTTTAGAAGGAATCGGAAACACAATCCTAAAGAGGAAAAAAGGGATAAACCTCTACTCCTGTTCAAAAGACAGAAAAGGAGTGTGAACGGGACAATAGGCAAACCTATCTATTTCTATTGGTGGAGGAGATAAAGAATGAAGTAAAAAGTGAATAAGATTTCAGAGTTCAGGCGCAGAAGAGTACACAACTGAAGCAGGCTTTAGAAGGAACCTGAAACCCAATCCTAAACAGGAAACAAGGGATAAAACTGTTCAAAAGATCGCGGAATATGGTAACGAAGCGGATGTATTATAAAAGTAACGCTGGTTTTCTGTATATCACACACATTGCGTGTGACTTTTCATTCGCGTATGTCATGGGTATGCGCCTGTGTTGTACGTGAGTGACTTACATGTGCTTATGTCATATAACACGCACACAAGCAGAAACACATATATACGCGCATCTGAGTTTGAAATAAGACATTGGAATAATACTTTCCATTTAAACTGAGTCTGGACCAAACCTACCCTGATCTAGGCAATAAAATAATAATAAGTCTTTTTTTTCGCTAACAATTCATATAATTATAAGATTTTATTGAACATTTCAGAAATTTTTCGGTAATTAATAATATTATGTTTTAAAAAAAATTCTTTTTATGTTGATTAGAAATATTTTGAGAGGCAACATTAAATTAAATACGACATGGATTCATGCAAACTTACAAACGCGCACAATTAGAACGAAATTGAAATGGACATCCGAGTTGCAGGCGCTAAATTCCTTATCTGCTTGGCAAAAATCCTTATTAACTGGGAAATAATTTAATGAGTCATTTTTATGACTCCTTCTGTATATCAACAGAAAGTTTTTTCTAATAAATGAAGAATTTTAAATGGGTAAAATTTAGTCTTGAAACTAGATCATCTCATCGTCAGCAACACGACAAATATCGAACTAGTCTTTCTCATTATTTATATTTTATTATACATATATATATATATATGTTTGTATATATATATATATATATATATATATATATATATATATATATGTTTGTATATATATATATATATATATATATGTATATATAACATCATCATTATGCATTATATATATATATATAACATCATCATTATGCATTATATATATATATAACATCATCATTATGCATTATATATATATATATGTATAAACATCATCATTATGCATTATATATATATATATATATATATATATATATAACATCATCATTATGCATTATATATATATATATATAACATCATCATTATACATTATATATATATATATATATGTATAAACATCATCATCATGCATTATATATATATATATATATATATACATATATATATAACATCATCATTATGCATTATATATATATATATATATAACATCATCATTATGCATTATATATATATATATGTATAAACATCATCATTATGCATTATATATATATATATATATATATACATATATATATAACATCATCATTATGCATTATATATATATATATATGTATAAACATCATCATTATGCATTATATATATATATATATATATATATATCACAGTTTGTCTTCGAGTACGAAATTTTGGGTGTGGAAGTTTATGCCTGTTGCAAGTTCGCCATTAGCCGGCGGCTCCTAAATGGGAGAGGCAAGTATTTCTGCGACAGCTGAAGATCTGTCAACCGGAGGTCGGTCCGGTTTTGCGTCATCGCTTCTTGGTTGCTTGAGGACGTGGAAGCCCTCAGGCCAACGCTTATATATATATATATATATATATATATATATATATATATATATATATAATCCTTTTAGTACAACCTCTAAACACTCAGGCACATACACGCAATCATATTCTACAAGTAATACAAAGTTTTTTGTGATCTAATATCGTCCAAATTGCTATGTAATTTGAGACCTTTGATTCTAGATTAAATTCTCAATATCCGACCATGACACTGATACTTTTCTTATTTTTCCCACGGGATCTATAAGGAATCAGAGAATTGCAAAGTCTATTAAACCCAATTTTCTTGTCATACTTTTGTATTTGTCATCGACATTATTTCGAAAATCATTTGATTAGTGTATATAAATTCATTATATAAACACCAATCTTTAAACTCTATGAAGCTTTTGTCTTTCTCAGCTCACCGAACACAATTGACCTCAGTTGAACGACATAGCAGGGAACAATATACAGGTTGATTATCCAAACACCCACAATAGCCTTAGTCTACTCACTTCCAATGATAATCATTACTTACCTTTATACTCCTTTGAAATATCCGGACTTGGAGTTGACGCCATTTTTTAAGTGGACTTCTTCACTGGCGACGTTTTCCAGTTTCATTGTAATTTCTTTTGTTTCTTTTCCTGCATTGTAATTTTATGATGTTCTATTTGCTGAAAAAAAGGCCTATATTTTTTTGTTTCTTTTTTGTTCGTATCTGCATCTTTTAAGTAAGTCGTCACGCTTTTAAAAGCCACTTTTTTTTTTTTTTTTTTTTTTGAAACAAAGATTTAAACGTAAGAAAGATAGAGAAAGATAGATTGTGTTTATTGGCCCGACACCATTGATATTTTAATGCACTCTGTAGGCTTGGTTTATAATTGTAATATTATAAGAAGTTGTAATTTTATATTCTGAAAACCGGAAACAGGATTAGATAAAATATTATTGTAGAAGGAAGCGTGTTTATACGCCTACGCTATTGATATAATTTAATGGGGAGTTATCTATCAAACATTGATTTCATAAGTAAATATTGACACATTGATATAAGTGTTTGCATTTGACACAGGTCTTTGAGAATTTCTCTTTAATTTTCTAGATCAATATTCTTATATATATATATATGTATATGTATGTGTGTGTTTACACATATACATATATATATATACATACCAATATATATATATATATATATATATATATATATATATATATATATACATATACAGTAAAGCTTAAGGGTGTATGTACTTTGTTATATCAATAAGACTGTAACCTAATGTTAAAAAGACATTTATTTTTTATAAAAAATATTTATTTTACAACAGAGTCCTTCACTTACAATGAGCTAACATTATATCGTGAAAATTTCAAATCAAGATTCAATTATCAGGTTATTGACCTACTGTTCATACACCCATTGCATGTATAATGTATTTATGCTCATATATATATATATATATATATATATATATATATATATATATATATATATACGTGAAAATGCTGAAAGATCTCTGTTGTATCTATTTCTCCAAATCTGACCAATCACCAAGGTCGTGCTGGGAGATTTTCAGCATCGTCTGTACATATATATATATATATATATATATATATATATATATATATATATATATATATATATATATATATATATATATATATATATAACTGTTTTTATTGGTAAAGGAAGATTTATCACCTGCAATTTCTTGAACAATTTTCAATTAATTACTTTAATGAGGTTGATTCTTTTTGGGGCCGAGATGCAAACAAAGTATATAGATGATGTTTACTTACTAGTTGAGCTCAGTGTAGTGTAGTGGCTTTGTGGAGAGAGTGTAGGATGTTGTGTAGATCGGATTCTTGGATTCGTTGACTTTAAAATCCCAAATCAGTTCCGTTCCGACCGAGGAAAACACTGATACGCGCACCGTAAAAATACTTGAGGATTTGTGGGCTGAAAACAGACTTAAGTATTTGAACATATCACAATTTGAAGCCCAAGATGACAGCGAATCTTCGGATGTGATGTCTGATATATATTTGACCCAGTATGGTTTTGTCTGTAACTTTGAGAAGGTGCATTACTATTCCAAGTATGGTCCAAAATACTTCATCTCGTATTGTTTGTTGTTGTTAGGTTGGTGCAAAAATAATGCCGTAATAATGTCGTTTTTTGACGTATATTTTAACGTCAAAAAACGACATTATTATGTCATTATTTTTGCACCAACCTAATAAAAACCGCTTTTTTTGTTTTTGATTGATGCATTGTCAGATGTAATTGGCAAAGAAAATAAAAAAAAAAAATGAAAAGAAAAGGAAGTCTCTCTTTTATAAGAAAAAAAATAAATGATTGCAGGAAATATGATCGCTGATCTAAGGAATTAGTTCCGTTGATATATTAGTGACCATTCTTTGTGATAACATTCTTTGAAAAATATAGAATTTCTTTTCTTTTTTTCTTTTTTTTCTTTTCTTACGGAATTACATCGTCAAGAGCTGAAAAATGCACCAGTCGAAGCATTATGTTAACAATTACGCGAAGAAAGTATTTGTTTGAATAATAATTGAACAATATTTTTTCTATTTTATTTATCATTATTGTTTTTATTCGATTCGATGGTATATGAAAAAAAATGAAAATGCTAATTCAAATAACATTCGTTTCATAGGATCTGATGAATCCTTATATCTTTAAATGGTTTAAATTCTAATAGTTTAAATTTTTAGATTTAAATTTAATTTCATCTTTTTAAATAGATCGATTTAAGAGAGTAATATAATGTAATATAAGTCGTATATACTCGTGTAAAAGTCGATATTGGTCTATAGACGAATGATGAGTTTTCGTCATATCTAACCTCACAAACCTTTAAGCAAAAACTGAGAGAAAACAATCCAAAGTCGAGGTAGAATATTAGTGTGACTATTTTGACAAAAGAAATATGATGGGTAACTGAATGCTAAAATGAGAAACTGTATAATGCGTTCGTCCTTTAAAAGGGCTTCATTAGTTTAAAATAACATTTCTTGAAAAGGCGAGTTTCCCGTTTCTTTTTGTTTTTCTTGGTTAAAGAAAAACAATTCATTATACTAAAGTAGAGTTACATAGAAATTTTTTTCATCTTGTTATTCAATTACACACCATTAGTCTAATATATAGAGTTTCTTTTATATTAGGTTGGTGCAAAAATAATGACGTAATAATGTCGTTTTTTGACGTATTTTTTAACGTCAAAAAACGACATTATTACGTCATTATTTTTGCACCAACCTAATATCATATTCTCCCACAAAGAAATATCCAAACAAGTCTATTTTACTATATTATTAAACAATCATTTCTTACATTAGACTGGTTTCTCGTAATTTTTATATTCCAAATCATATTATTATTAATATCCCTTATAATTTACAATAATAAAATATAATTTTTCTTATATTTTCTATTGTTTCAGAGATCTCTTTAGACTCTGTCATTTTGAAGTTTGTATTGAACTCTTACCTGGAAAATATGGACGTGTTAATTTCTCTAATCTAAAACGGTTGATAAATTCATTTTTAGACGAGTATATACAATTTCTTGGGTTTGAGAGTTTGAAATCTAAAGATTAACGCTAGTTCCAAATGTCTTCTTTAAGCATCTCCATTTTATGTTGCACCGTTGCTGAGCAGCTCAAGTTTTTATTTCAATAATTTTGTTATTATAAACTTCCGAACCTCTTTAAAAAGATGCATTACTTTGTGTTATCCAATCCATGCATTCGAATATTAAGTTATTTTTCATCTAAAGTATAACGAATCGAAATTTATTTAATATATAAAGAGTACCATAAACGTTTTAACATACTAAGCGTATTTCTCTCTTTGCCTAGAAGACTTAGATCAAATTTTGTTCGATTTTATTTGTTTTTATCTACCATATTTCCCGTATGATAAGACGCTAAAGTTCGAAAATGCTCAGTGGTATAGTGTAGAGGCTCCATGGAAAGGGTATAGGATGTGGCACCTACCTCTGATACCTACCTAATTACCAGGTACCTATAATTAGGTAGGTAGTTTTTGAAATAAAAATATTTGAGGATCCAATAACTTACCGTACTAGCAAGTCCAGGTCGCTGACTTAGTTGCCATGTTACCATATGACTCTATTCAAATGAACAATGAGTATATGTTTCCTCTGATTTTAAGTTCATTAGTGGAAGGGTTATACTCTACTAATCGACTGTACTGACAAGTTTGGTGACGTCGTCTGCTTCAATGACGGTAGTTGACTTGTTTGCCTGTAGATGGGAGAGATAAGACACCCTCACCATAAACAAACATGGTGGATACTAGATACTGAGAATTTATAGTGGATTTGGAATTAGCGTTAGGCCTATTGGGATAACTGGCTTGTTTCAATAGTACACAAAGTGCGGTAACAAGGCTGATATTCTTGGTGTACATATGAAACATAACAGTCAGCCTGTATTACGTGGCCGGGGGTAGGGATTTGTGAAGATAACGTCTGGTATGCCTAGATGAACGAAATCCATTTTTTTTAATCAATTCACTCCAAACAAGGCGATAATGCCACTAAGACGCAAGGAGCTACGGGGAGTGAAAGAGAAGGAAAAGACTCCAGAATGAACTGGAAACCCAATCCTAAACAGGGAATAAAGGGTAAACCTTTACTCCTGTTCAAAAAAGCGGGAAGATGTGTGAACCGGACGATAGGTGAAGCTGTAAGAAGCTTCGGTTATCATCAATACTGAAAAAAAAAAACATATATGTTTGGGGTTCGTGATTGCTTGTATCTTGTGACTGTGGTTCGTGGTGATTGGCAAACTCCACTCTACAACTTGAGCTTTCAGCGCTAAGACGCAGGGTGATTTTCCTGGTCATTTTCTAGGGAAAGTTCGTCTTAGCATACGGAAAATATGGTAACTATGTCATTGGCTGTTTGAACCGAAATTCAATCTCTTTACCTGACATGATGATAGTTCACGGTTGTCCCTCTGAATATCGACTGACGGAATGATTCAGAAAAAGCTCAACTTGATTCCGGATTCAGATATATAAAAAAAAAAAAAAATTCAATTTAAAATCAGCTAATTAGTTAAACATTGTTAATCTGAATCAGTCATTTTCTGTGCTGATTTAAATAATGACCCTTATCACCTTTCACCTCAATCTTTGTTTATAATAATGTTAGCCAGTCAGCAACGCAACAATAAAATAATAATAATAATAATAATAATGAAAGACTTATAAATCTGAAGAAAAAATCGTAGCCATCAAGATGGCAGCATTGTTTACAGCAATGAGGGGACTTGCTGTCCCTTGATCTTCAGTGTAAGTCACAAGATTCTACTGGCATGTAAACTCAATAAGTACAAATAATAATAATAATAATAATAATAATAATAATAATAATAATAATAATAATAATAATAATAATGATAATAATAAATCGAAGAAAGTGAAAAGCTAGATAAGTATCTAGATCTAGCTAGGGAACTGAAGACATTATTCAACATCAACGTAACGGTTATGCCAGTGGTTATTGGTGAACTGGGTATAGTTTAGAAAAGTCTAGCGTAAAGGCTGGAAGAACTAGAAATCCGAAAAAAAAAATCAGATCCATCCGTACAGTGGCATTACTATAAGCAGCTAGAATACTGAAGAGATTGCTGGAGGATGGAGGATGATTGCTGCAATTTGATCTCCAATGAAAGCCAACAGATAGTATCGGTGCGAATACACAATTAGTACAAATAATAATAATAACAACACATTATAATGACATAAAGAACAAACCAATAGCAACAGCAGTAGCAGTAATAGCAGCAGTAGCGAAACACACACACGCACACACATGTTTTTTTTTTTTAAATATATCAATAGCATTGCGTGCAAAACATAGCGAAGCACAACAGTTGTAAGTTTGAATTGGATATTTTTTTCTTTCAAGAGAAATCAATTCATTTATGAGTTTGACATGAGACTGAAAGAAAAATAAGGAATGATTCTTCCCACGTTAAGTATGTCACAAAATCCTAAATATTTTGACGTGACAGCATAATTAATTAATATTTAAATACACTGTTGAGAGCAACATAGAAGATAATCTTTAAAAGATATTCTTAACCAAGACTTATAGTCTCCTTATTTGTAGCCTGTATATTCATAGTCTCTTTATTTATAGTCTCCGTATTTATAGTCCTCTGATTTATAATCTACTTAAATATAATCTCCTTATATATAGTCTTTTGACTTATAATCACCTTATTTATACTCCCTGTATTTATAGTCTGCGTATTAATAGCCTCCTTATTTGTAGTCCCCTTAATTATAATTTCCTTATCTAAAGTCTGATTTATAATGTCCTTATTTATAGTCTGCGTATTTATAGTGCCCTTATTTGTTATCTCCTTAATTATAGTCTTCTTATTTATAGTTTTCTGATTAATAGTCTCCGTATTTATAATCTCCTTATTTACGGTCACTGTATTTATAGTCAAATTAATTATACTCTCTTTATTTATTGTTTCTTTATATTTCATTTGCATTATTTTCAACAAAACTAAGCCCTATGATTTTTTTTAATCATCACTCGTTAAAACTTGTATAAAAATGATTTACGGTTTTTCACATTGTATAACGCGCATTTTAAATTTAACAACAAAACTGTGACGCTCGAAGCAAATATACGCCATGTAACCATAGCACAATTTTTCAGAATTTATTAAGCAGGTAAGTTTCATTGTTTTCGTTTGTTTGTTTTTCGTTTGTGATTGAAATTTTATCTATTTGATTCATCTATTTTGCTCTTTACTTTTTCATGAATTTTATTAGGAATGTTCAAAAGTAACCATAGCACTTGTTTTTGATAACAGTAGAAAATCATTTTATATTTGTTGTTTTTTTTGTACACGCCTAATAGCTTCACAGCTACGATGCGCCTTATACGGCGTGAATCACTGTAAGTTTTTTAATTTAATTTTTTAAATTGCGTTAATACTAAAAAGAATTTAGATTATATACATTTTCAGCGTGTGACTTTCTAGTTGCTCAACCTTTTCTAAATTGAAAGTAGAAATTTATTTTGCCTTGAATATCATGTGCAATGATATATTATAATTTACGGAATACATCAAACGCATACGCATGTGAAGTCAAATTAAATCATCCTGGTCTCGGCACCAAAAAGACACATCTTTTGAACAAACTAATCATGTTCAGCTTTTTTAAAATGAATTCGGTCATCAATCAATACTACAATATTGATATTTCCTAAAGTTAACTTAGTCTGATACAAGACCAATAGGTGCTCCTTTATTGGTACAGTACAGTTTTTCTTGGTGGAAACCTGTAATTACGTTCTATTATGATTTTTAAAAAAATATGATTTATATTTATTTTATTGCAGAGATTTATATTCAGTACGAATGGGTAATTTATGAAATGTTGTTATTCAAATGTTGATTAAGCGGATTCTTGATTGACTATGTCTAGAAAATTATTTGATATTTCAATGTGAAGATCCTAATACTTTTCTTGCTATTGTGACATTAAATAAATTCATGATAGTGGTATTATGTATAATGACATCTTAGAAAAAGATTTTTCGAACGAACTGGTGTTAATATATAGTTACTGGACTCTATGAATAGCCTTATGAAAAAGAAACAGAACTCATCACGAGAGCTCTTGATACTTTTATCTGGATTTTATTCTATTATTCTTTTAGTGGCTATAAGGTTTGTAGTTCGGTGAAAGAAAGATAAAAACGGACGGAGAAAGAGAAAATCAGATTAAGCTGATAAGAACAGATACTATACTTTGATCTTAGCCAAAAGACAGAGAATCGTTTATTTTTCAGTGCACCTACGTCGTTACTGAATGTGACACAAGGTCAAGAATTAAAGTTGGTTTAACGGCAATACCGTGGAAAAATTGCCCAAGCCTCCTCGGCATATCCTCTATTGGGGACACTTCAGGTGTCAGGCAATAAACCCAACCATCTCCTGATTGAGAGGTTCTGCTTGGGTGGAAGGTCCCATGGGGCGTGGGCTTAAAATTATTTGAATCTCTCCGAGCCAAAAGGCGATGGCGACCGATAAAAGTTCCAATTTACGGACGCACAGTATCGAAAGGCGGAAATCGAGTAAGCAACTGCCAAAAATTCAGTTATCATAAATTAAAGAAAATAACACTATCTGCTGAATTATTTTAAAAGTATTATTAAGGGAAATGTTCGTAAGACGGGGATTTGGTTGGAAAGAAAGAAAGAAAGAAAGAAAGAAAGAAAGAAGGGAAGATAAAAATGTTTGACGTCTCCTGCCAATACCTCATAAATAATGCCCTATTCCTTTTTGATCTCGTGGAAAGAGGGGGAAGACACTACTTGGTTTCAGTGAGAAATTGAATGAAAGAAAGAAAGAAAGAAAGAAAGAAAGAAAGAAAGAAGGGAAGATAGAATTATTTAACGACTGTTTCAGTGAAATGGAAAAAATGTTTAAATTTCAAATCTTTTCATTTCTCTCCACTTAAAATAACGACCAGCTTTCATATTTATAGCGATTTTCTTAGCGTAACTTAAATGTGGTCCAAGATCGAAAGTATGGTGCTCCGAATTCATATCTATGATTGTTATTACAATATTTTGTTATAGCTGTTAATCTCAAATATTCAACGATGCGATAGGGGAATTACTATAGATATTTTATCGTAGAACTCGCCATGAGCTTATTCAATCATTAACTTAAGAGTTAAGAATTAAGATTCATCATAAAATTTAAATAGGAAAACCTTGAAATTTTCACCGGTTAAAACTAGTAAGTATTATTCTATAGCAGAATAATATCTTCTATTTTTCTCTCTCAATTTCTTAGGTTCAACCGTTGGGTAAGAAGGGAAGAGACAAGCGGACATAGTGTAGTGGTTATCGAGGAGGAAAATAGATCCGGTATGCAGAGTTCAAATTGAGGCCGTTGCGTTCTCTTTTACACAAATGAACTTGAGTAAGGAATAAATCTTTTTCCAAACTCAGATATCGGTTAAATAGAATAGAATGAGCATTTTAGCTCCTGCTGGCAACCAGTCTAGAAAGAGGGTAACACTTGACTTCAAAATCCGTTGGAGACGGGACTGGCAGGCTACCTATTATCAGCGTATTTATCAATAAAACGAGTTCATAATCCAACAGCGACACGTTGTGTTCATTACGCTTTCTTTGGAAAAGGCATGAATTATCTTCTCCTTGCTGTTTCGATAGATATTCGGATAATATTGTTTTGGAAAAATCATGAATTAGCTCTTGCCTGTTCTCTCGATAGATATTCGGATAATATGATTTTTTTTAAAGGCATGAATTATCTCTTCCCTACTCTCTCGATAGATATTCCGACAATATGTTTTCTTCGTTGTTCCGATCCAGTGTTCCGTTTGGTAATACTTAGTTTTAGTTTAGGCTCACTCCTTGATATCAATTAGAATGTCACGAGGTCAAAGGTAAATTACCTGCATTTTGCTTTCCATGCTTATGGAGTATCTCGTTGTAGTTCGTCAACTCTAGTCGATTTGCCTGTGTGTCGCTTGTCTGTTTCTTCTACTAAACCAGTGTTTATGACCTTTCCGTACCACACGACTCAAGGATTGAACTCACGACTGACACAAAATCATCATCATCATAATCATCATCTTCATCGGTTTCGTGATTGAGTGTGGTCAATGCGAAGTTGAGCACCTAATCAGTTCTCTTTCCATATTTGGGTCAAAAGACTGAGAAGTATACATTCATGCGTAACATGTTCTTGGGCAAGCAAACCTGGCGGAGCCCCTCCTTCTCTAGGTCAAACCACAACCGATGTCCTCCAACTTGAAAGCTCGCCTTGGTCATGGACACTTAGCTGTTGATATATATAATTAAAAAAAAACAGATATGTTTTAATTAACGCTTTGAGCCTCCTGACTAGGTGCCCTTTGGAATCAGTTAAAAATTCTTGGAAGGTTACAAAGAACGACAGATCCCTGAGGAAAGCCGGAAGGTATAACGGCCGAAACGTTGTGAGAAGAGTACTATTTAAAATAGGGAGGCAAATAACGACAATTTATCATCTTAGAATGTCTGATTGAAACTGTGTTTAGTATGATTTGGCTTTCTGGTTCCACAAAGTGAAGTTTAGACCAAAGTGGAAGTTTTTTAAACGTACGAAAATGATTAACATATTAGAAGATACTTTGCTGGGTCTTTATTTTCTAACTAGAGCAGTCAGTAATTTATGTTTGATGAAGAAAAAAAAATGGCGAACTAAGATCGAAGAGCGAGAATATAACATTAAGTGGAACGTTAAGTAATCGATTCAACATTTTTTTTTTATTGAAACTTATCGATACTTCATCTGTTATCGTTGTTGTTAAGTGTAAATAAATGGCAGGAAAAGAAAAAAAGAAATGAAAACAAAACGGTAACGTAATACAGAGCGTTTCATCAATTCTTTTGTAAGTTTTTATAACTTCCGCTTAGAACCTTCTTCCGGTATTAGTCGAGGTTGAATCAGAAAATCGCTCTCGCGTGAAATGAGGCGCCCGACGTTGGTGGTTTCAAGAGGGAGATGGGAAACTGTTCGCCAACACGACCAGAGAAACAGGAACTTGTGTCTCCAATTGCCGACCATAGTATATCAGTTTTATTTGCAGAGTTCCTAGAGTGACAGACTGAATCAATGAACGGAGTTCGAATTACGCCATACGTTGTTACTAATGCTATTAGGAAAGGCATGAACCCAGTTATCTTCTATAGATATCTTTACAAAAGCCACATTGCTGGCATATATCAATGGCCAACGGAATAAAGTGCGAAGGGGTAATTATTTGACCAAAATGTTTTCCATAACTATATTACCTCCATTGTCATCCTTGAAATCCCCAAAGTCAAAATGCTGAAAGGTCGAAATCCCGATAAACACAACCCCTAAAGTTCGAAATACAGAATTCTGAAAGGTGGAAATCTCGAAATCCACAATCCTAAAAAGTTGAAATCCCGAAAAACACAATTCCGAAAGATCGAAATCTTGAAATCCACGGAAACCAGAATTCAGAAAAATGCTAAACTCTTGAAAATGCAATTCAGAAAAAAAAAAAAAAAAAAAAAAAACACGCAGAAAGTTCTTTAAAATTATTTACTGTTTTAAACGGTTTTATTTTTAAAATTGTATAAAAATAAAATATATTTATTTATTTTTTTAAATTTGAAAGAAAATCCACCATATGTAAAAATGTGTTACGTGGATATTTCTTTCCCTGTAAAACATTTTCATGGTCATTAACTATATTTGGGATTTTACTCCTACTCCTAACTCCGATTCCTAACATCTGCACCTAGCCATGAATGCATAAAAAACTCAGAAAACTTATCAATTATCAATTTGACTTTATACTCCGCTTAGGTCGTTTTTTATTTCATTTTAGTAATTGCGGCTTCCAGGGTTTCACCTTTCAGGATTTTAATCTTTGGGATTTTGATCATTTGGGATTGATAACTTTCGGAATTTTCACAGGACGTATTAAGCAAAAGTAGCGTAGAAGGAAAAAGGTAAACAGCTTATCTAATGAGTTCACGTAAATGGAAGGCAAAGTGGAGACAAATAAATAATCTAAAGTATCTAACGTTGCTTCAGGGCTTAACAATGCTTCTTTCGTCCAACTCGTAAAGAAACAACTTGAATCGGAAAAAAGAGAAGAGAAAGGGTAAATTTAATAAAAACAGTGGCTCCTGCTGCTATGAATGTGTTACTATTCAAGTCTGAATTGAGTTCTCTTAGCTACTACTGGCGTTTTTCTAAAAACGCCAGTAGCTAAGAGTAGCTAAAAATTTCCTATTGCCTCTGTCGTGTGCTGACGGCTTAGAGGTAGGATCTCTGAGTGATGCCAAATCACTCGACTTTCGATCCCGGCTTGAAGCAATCGGACGTCTAGCCACCGTCATAAGCTGTAATACAGCGAATCAGTCTTTCTGTGTATAACTCTCTCTCTCTCTCTCTATATATATATATATATTTTGAAACATTATCTTTTTCTGGTCAACTAAAAATATGGAATAAATAAGATGGCCTGTCAAGCTTATAAAATCACTATGTAAAAACTGGTATCTGTGAAAACTACGAAACAATCTGAGCCACTGGCATCTGTGAAAACTACGGAACCATAACAGCAACACCTTGCGTGGTTTGATTGTGGCTTTCTACTCCACAGTGATGTCTAAAGGGTTACACAAGAAATTTACAAAATCCGTCAAAACTATAATGGCAACTAAACTGACATAATACATAATAATCAGAAGTGGACATTTGAAATAAATGAGGCGCTTAATAAGGAAAAAAAAGGGGGTGTGAATACTCAGCACTCACGGAGAATTCTGAAGGTAGGAGAAGCAGAGTGGGAAAAGCCAATACCTAATGAGTGAATGAATGACAGAGCGAGAAGGCGGGATGAGAAATAGTCAAACGTTTCTTAGAGCTACAAGAGACAGGAAGTGGAATTGCGATCACCCATTTCATAGAGGGACACAGTACATATAATGCAGATTTCTGTATTCATGAATTCTATTTCAGTCTTATCGATGGCATCAACCGATGCAGAGCGATGGTTAACCAGTATCGAAAGTCAGTGTAAGTTCGTTCGTTCTTGGGCGTCTCACACTTTTGGAGGGTGGAGGCACACTAAACTAAGCTAAATAAATACTTTAAATTACTGACTTAAACCCTATCTTAGATTTGGTTGACCAGACTAGGTTACAAGTAGCGAACGAGGTTATACTGAAAAGCGCTACTATATTGGATGTGCGGGTGATGTAGACCTTGTTAGAGACTTTGAACGAGAAATTGGCAAGTTCAAAATACGATCGAAATCGTTACACTCACTTTCCTGGGAGGGGAAAGGTATGAATTCTTTCTGTTTAAATGTCTGGGAAGAGCTGTTATTACTTACATGTGAGCTACTGTCCTCATCTTTGTTGCATCTATATGTTAAATAGCAATCTAGACTGGAATCTCTAGCCGTGGTTGTACAACTATGAATTTAGAACCGTATGTGGCCCTGGTAGGGCACATATTTAAACTCTAAGTATAGTCTGCTGAACATAGAATAGTCGCAGTATAAACCAAAGTGTGGCTCTGTGGGCGTTAAAGAAACATACAAAGTAACACAAATGCTTCTGAGTAGATGGGCATCGTCACAAACGCGCACTCATGCTGAAGACGAGAAAATGTCTCTGATGACTACTAAATTTTGAATTGGCTTTCTTCTCATCAGCCTAACTTATTCTTGAATATAACACTAAAAGTCGAAAGCAGCACCGTTTGATATTTAGCAACATTTGCCTTTAAAAAGCTGTCCGATAGTTACTCCGGACAGAATAAGCTAAGTTTCATATATCCCCACATCTCTTTGGCCATAATAAGGTAATCTTATAAATTTAGACGATATTTTTTTAAAACAAACCACGCGAAATCATATCCCTATGACCGTAATTTTTACCAACATAATCTTTGTCACTCATTCCTTAATAGTAATTAGGACACCAGCTATTCGATCGTTTCTTTTTCAATATTAGTCACCACTGTATCTGTTTGCATTTCTGAGATGAGGTTTATACTATTTACATTATTCTATAAGGACACATGGCTCAGTGGATAAAGACGTTGGTTAGATCCAGTGACAGGACCCAAAGAATTGTGAGTTCATTACCTGGTTAAGGCAGTGGAGAACTTGGAGAGGTGAATTAACAGGGGATAACTGATAACTGACATCCATTAGACATGGCGCGTGGGACTAGAACAGTCTACCCCAGCGAGCGAAGTAAAGGGTTCAGTTCGACATTCTAACCACCCGCAGAAGGCCGGACGTTGTAATAAATATGGTAACAAATATGAGGACAATAGTTCGAATAATGTAAATAGTGTTGTCAACACTGATAGAGAACATATGCTTCTCGGAGACAACTTCGATAGAGCTCTCTAGAGAAAAGGGTAAATTTAATAAAAACAATGCTGCTATGAATGTATTACTCTTCAAGTCCGAAGTGAGTTCTAGCCACTGGCGTATTTCGTATAGAAAAACGATAAGATTTCCTTCTGCCTCTGACGTGTGCAGACGGCTTAGGAGTAGGCTCTCTGAGTGATGCCAAATTGGTCGAGTTTCGATCCCGGCTTGAAGCAATTGAACGTCTAGCCACACTAAAGAGCTGTGATACAGGATGGCCTAGCAAGCTTATAAAATCACTATGTAAAAACCCGGCTTTTATTAGGCATGTAAAACAGCCACTGACATCTGTGAAAACCGCAAAACAATCTGAGCCACTAAGCAGGAATAATAAAGGAGGTGTTTGCAATTTATGATATAAATTATGGATATTTATTAGTTTTACCTCACTATGACGTACGGTCAATAATAACGAACAACGTTTAGGGATATGAAGATTGTGTTGCGTAAGTTTTTATATCTAAAAAAGGCCTGACATCTTTCAATGCTTGTATTTGAAATTCTGAACCCAATGTCTATGGGCTATAAGCAACTATCTCCAAGTCCAAGCAAAGCATCAAGAATATAATAACACTTGCTTTTATTGCCTTTTATTCATTACTAGATTAAAAGCCTCCCTATCGAACAGCAGTTAAGCTAGCTCCCGTGACGGGCTCTTGATTGGCCCTTCGGCTTGTTCAGGAGTTTGAGAGCCCCCAAGTCTTTGCATATTATCAGCATTGGAAGCTCTCCTGGTTGAAAACTCTCCTGGTTGGGTTTTCATTTGCACGGGACTTTCTTTTCCTCGCTGCAGCCCCACTTTTTTTTATTGCAATTTCGCCCTCTGTTGGCGGAGATTTCATTTTGCGATGCATACTGCTGACGTATGCGATAGGCAACAATAAACTACAGAAGAATTTAAGCTTACCTTTCAAAAGTTCAACGATAATTCTTCTGATGCCACTTAATTTAAAGATAATTTGATCGAATAAAGTCCTTACTTTCCGTAGAAACAATTATTTTTATTTCATGGGTGACTTTCGCTGAATTTCGCAATTAATTTCAATTATTTCCAAATTTATTTCCAAGTTCTAAATTGCTATCGTACAGAAAATTCGTCGCAAAAATCACGTTACCATGATAGCCGAAAACAATCACAGTAATGAATCCTGAAGTAATGAATCCTGAAGGATTGCGGGTCCGAATCCGGCCAGGAATGTTTTTTAATTTGCTCACTGAATTGGGGTGACTCTAAAATGATATGATATGTTGGGTTACGGCCTCTCGGAGTAAAGTTGAAAAAGTGAAACACACTGACATTCGCATTTATTTATATAGATAGTATCTTGTAACAGATATTATATATTATAACTGCTAAATAGCTTCTTTACGAACAGTTAAGGAGTTTTGTTAGCATTTTATCAAAATTAGTTTCATATATAAATATAGTTTATTTAATATTTTTATTCCTTTTACTTAATAAATAAAGCTAGTGTTTTTTTTTTATGTTAGCAACTATTTTGTTCACTAAAGATAATGTTGAAAATAGAATTCTTTGCTTAATAAACCGAATCAACTCTTTCAAGTTTTCCTTACATAAATAGCTTACAGTTTATCAATTAAAAAAAGATTGAAGCGTTTTTTTGCGAAAATATATGAACAGATGATACTAATTATTTTATGTTCTCTGAAAATGAATTGCACATGACCCTCAATGAAATTTGTTTAAAATCATTTTACAAACATCCATAAAAACAAAAGTAGTCCCTGAATTACCACGCCAGAAACAGAATTTGAGCAATCTAACATATTGAGCCGAGTCGATCTTCTGAATTGAATCGGCGCAAATGACCGAATCTTTCCATCTTTAATCGTTTATAATTCACACGCTGATTAACTTTCTATTACAGTTTTTTATACTGTTGTTTTTTGTTTTTTTGAATATCATTTTAAAATATCATTTCAAATTAAATCCTTTGGTTGGTTTAAATAAAAGCAAATAACGCGGAGAAAATACAAACAAAATATTCACAACTAAAAGAGATTACAAATGAGACAATCAATAGTTTGATGCAATATAACATAATTCTTTAGATAAATACATGTGACATACTTATATAAATTACACTTTAAATCGAACCCAATTTGGATCAGTCTCTTTATTACAACTGGTAACAAAAAAGAAAAAAAAAAAGAAAAATGTTAAATATTATTTTTCTTACAAAGTCTCCATTAAAATTGCTAGAATTTTACGTGAACAAATTCGCAGGAGATTTTCTCTTGTTTCGTTGATTGAATCAATTAGTATTTGGAAACAAAAAACATATTGAACAAAAAGTGAATCAGAGCATCAAAAGTTGTAAGTATTTCGGCGATGTATTCAAAATGTACTGTAAATATCATCGTTTGTTTTTGTTTGTTTGTTTTTGTGTGTGTGTCTGTTTTTTTTTTTTCTTTCACTTCCCCCCCAAAAGTTCTGATCAATTCCTGTGTTGTTTGGGGCGGCTTTGGGCGATCAAACAAATCAAGGAAATAATATTTGAATTGGCTCCGAAATCCTTTCGTATTTAGAGACATAACCGTCCAAATGATACATATTTCAGGCGACATTATATACATGTTAATATTTTGGGAGTAACTTTTCACTGATTCATATAATATTGAAAAAAAAAAAAAAAAAAAAAACAAAGGAAGAAAAAAAATGACTATACCTTTATTTATTTAAAAAGATTTTTTTTGTTATATTCTATTCCTTTAAGGAAATTTTAAACACGCCACTTAAGATTATTACTACTATTTGTGCAATTCCGGACGCGCTTATCATCCATTTTTTAATCATTTCACCCCAAGGAAGGCAATAAAGCCACTAAGACGCAAGGGGTTACTGAGTGTGAAAGAATCTGAGAAAAGATTAATAAGGAGAGAGGACAATAAAAGAACATTAATTCAGAAGATAGATGATAACGATTGACATTGCATTTAGATTTTTTGAAGACCAAAGTTGACTGTGAAACAAGAAGCCGAAAGCGAGAACTGCGGGAGAAGAACATGTCAGCATAGAACTTACGGTTATATCTAGCAATTTCAACAGTAAAACGATGAAAACCTCGTTGCCAATCTATTAGGTTGGTGCAAAATAATGGCGGTTTTTGACGTTAAAAAATACGTCAAAAACCGTAATTATTTTTGCACCAACCTAAAAGTACTACCCTTAAATTGGTAAAGTCCAGACACCGAAGAGGAAAGCTCATCGGAACAATTACCATAACGACGAATAAAAACACGAGACTTCCTCTCTCACATACGTGACAATACGAGACTTGATCTCTCTTATACGTAACATCATATTTTATTCAACTCCGAACTTGGTCAATTGCTGTACGTTAATGTGTGTGCGAGCGTGTCTACGCGCAGGTGCGACCTCAGGCCCTCATCCGAAACGTGGAGTTTACATTCAGACTTCCTTTTACCACTGGGGTGGGTGTTTATATATTTATCTCTCATATATTTCTTTCACGCGTGTATATCCCAGGTACAGCTGGGCCGATCACGTGGGTTTGCACACTGCGGCTGGGAGGTTACCTCTCTGGTTAACCCTGCACTTGGCTTCTCGGAAGGATACTGAATGCAAAGCCTATTCTGGCATGATTTGGGGGTTAGACTCATGCGACGTTGGGAAAGGTAGTGGAGGGGTCAAAAGTTCATCAGAGGGGTGAGGCACATACGATATTTTTTATTTGTTTTTTTTATGCTATTATAACATTTGTTTCCTGTGTGCTTTGCATGATTTCAATAATCATTCTAAGTTCCACAGAGAGGTTAAGATATGAAAAACGCACAAAATAGCGCTCGAATGATGAGAAATTCTTGAAGATTAAAGATACAAGAGGCGGCCATTAGACAAATATAAATAATAATTACCGTGGCAATGCATTTTCCGCAAAGAAATAAAACGTAACAAAATGTATATGGAATAATAAAATAAAGGCATAGAAATATTTTCGGTATTAAATACTCGCATTCAAGAATAAAATTAATTCGTCAGGGCAGGGAGGATATACAAACAAAGCAGAGGGCAAGGTAGAAATATTGGGAACATATTTATTGGGTTATACACATGGAATAATTTGGGTTCATTTGTTTTACGCGCCACAAATCGGCCGTTAATATCGCTGACAATGGATTAGTGTAAAGAGACATGGAAGCGGCTACACAGGTTGCAACAAAATAACATTTTGTTTT
Source organism: Acanthosepion lycidas (assembly GCA_963932145.1). Taxonomy (NCBI): domain Eukaryota; kingdom Metazoa; phylum Mollusca; class Cephalopoda; order Sepiida; family Sepiidae; genus Acanthosepion; species Acanthosepion lycidas. The sequence continues at coordinate 34,430,268 of OZ010585.1, read as the reverse complement.
TATGTTAAATTTATTTCTTTTTTTGTTTAATTAAAAAAAACTATTTATTAAAAAAGAAATAGAGAAAAAAAAATAGGATAACGAATAGTTAATGAGAAGCTATCATGCAAAATATCTTATCATAAACTGTTGGTGAAAATATCAACAGGATTTTGATAAAAATAATTAGCACTTCATTTTTGTTAAAAAAAAAGAGCATAATTCTTCATATGTTGTAGGATATTGCAGTTAAAGAGAATTCTGATCCTAAAATCTCCAAGAATTCAAAGTATTTTCGCTTAAAATATGCAATTATATTAATTAGAAGTATGAAGTTCGAAAGATGTTCAGATTTTCATTTATTCCATTCATAAATATATACATATAAACTAATCTATTTTTTAAAATCAAACATAAGAACAATAACATTGAAAGAAATAACATATATATATATATATATATGTATGTATGTTAAAAGAAAAGTCCATCGAGATAAAATGTGTATTTTAAAGTACTCGGGGCAATAAGAAAAAGATAAAATCTCAAATTGGGGCGTGAAAAAAATAATAAAACTGACAAGAAGCATCTTGATATTTAAGAGCCATTATACTTACCGTTGCTGTTTGAAGTGACCTACCTACTCTCCGGCCATAATCAGGTGTCATGTTTTGCATCTCTCAAACCTAACTCTTTGGGGTTAGTATTCATTATTTTCTCTCTTTTTTTTTTTTTTTTTTGATCATTTCACCCCCAACCAAGGTGATATTGCTACTATGACGCCATGGGTTACTGAGAGTGAAAGATATTGAGAAATGAGGAGAAAGGACAATAAAAGAACGTTTTTTTGGGGGGGAGGGGGTCATTTCATTTATTTTGTTTATCAAGCAAGTTAAGATTGCCAAATAAACGCCGATTTAGTTATAAGATTTAAAGTAGCACTGGAATATTCTGTGTAGCGTTGTTATAAAAGATAGTACTGTTCGCTCTAAATCACGATGAACGGTTGCCCTCTCGATGAGGTTCCGTACTTTGAACGTCTATTGGGTCTCAAGTTCATTCCAGGCCCCAAATGGAACTCATATACAAGATCCATTGCTAAGGAGGCTGGGAAAATGTTCAGTTCATTTTATCGCCCCATAAAGTACCTGACTTCTTCTACCATGCTATTAGGTTGGTGCAAAAATAATGACGTAATAATGTCGTTTTTTGACGTTAAAAAATACGTCAAAAAAACGACATTATTACGTCATTATTTTTGCACCAACCTAATATATATTTACAAAAGACAGATTAGACGGAGTATTGTTGCTATATCAGCCTTGATAGAGTTCAAAATCATTTACACGTTTTCGTTGCGGAAGATTTAGTCTTCACTCTGCAGCATCTTTCACAGAGACGCAACATTGCAAGCCTACCGCTACTCTGTTGTCATGGAAATGGCAACTGTTCAGATGTGCTCCATTCTTTAGTTCAACCATTTCAGAAATTTACTGTAGGGACAACCATGCTACTTACACGGAATCAAATCATACTTATTTCCTCCTTATTCCAAAATTTAAGGAGAAAATTCCACTTAGACACTTTTTTTTTTCATAAGAACTACTAGTTTATGAGGTATGCTCCCGTGTAGATGCTTCCCTGAATAACCTCTTCAAGTCAAGGATCAATCAATATCTATTCTCTCTAAAATCTTCACTTACAACCAACTGCTCTTTCTGTCGTAATACTCCTCATTCATCATAATTATTTTAACAGTAACCCTCTACCTTGAGTAGCTTTCGAGCCTTGTATTGACGGTAAATTTTGACCTAAAATATTTCTAAACTGTTTCAGATGACATTTTCAAAAAAATATCAAGGTATAGTAACAGTTTTTGTTTAATGGAATTCAAAGTTCCGCTCAAGTGTGAAACATGGCACTGGAGAAAACAGTGACCGATAGAAAAGTACAGAAAAAAAGAACCCCCCACCCAAAAAAACAAAAAACAAAACAAACAAACCCAAAAAACAGCAAAGGCCTGTAATGGCTCGTACATATAGTCTTTCATTTTGATAAAGCATCTGATGTCTTGCAAAATTTTCTACACATTTCATTATTTCTAATAATATATGCATATAGAAGAGTACAGATATTTACCTATGAGTGCGTGTGAGTAGACGCCCTCAAAGAGAAATTCACACGTATATATGTTCGAATCAATCTTCACATACAAATATATACGCACATATATATACGTGTGTGGACTTCATGGGTATCTTTTTGATACGTATATATATACAAAGACTCCTATATATTTTGTAAATATGCATGCCCATCAATAAAGATATAATTATACACATCCACACATATACACAAATATATATATATATATATATATATATATATATATAATATCATGTGATCCTTGCGAGACAAGTAACTATATATATATATATATATATATATATATATATATATATATATATATATATATATATATATATTTCATTGATGATTAATGAAAGTTTTTTGTGTAAGATATTTTTTGAAATTTATTTTTTCTCCTCTTAGGAGAATCTTTCTGGTTTTTATGGAAAGCTTGAACATTCAGATTCTCTCCAGAAAGAAGAAAAATGACCTGAATCGACGAAAAATTCTACTTAAAAATATATATAAAAAAAAATAAACAAAGAACGTTTAGTTATCTTCAATCAAGTATGCATAAATCAAAAACTACTACCACGTTCACGCAATATATATATATATATATATATATATATATATATATAATTGTTGTACGTTATTTATATAGACACAAGTATTTAAGTAAATGCTCTGTTTATAATAAACAGTATTAACAACATTTGCCGTTAAATGTTGTTAATACTGTTTATTATAAACAGAACATTTACTTAATACTTGTATCTATAAAAATTCCTGAACATTACTTAAATATTTGTAACTATAAAATAACGTATAACATTAAATATATATTAAAATAATTGCCGGATGTAGTCCATTTCGTATTGTGTGACGTCATATATATATATACATATATATATATATATATATATATATATATATATATATATGTGTTTGTTTGTGTGCGTCTGTGCATATATATGTTGCTGTTGTGTGTGTATATACAGTAAAAGGTCAAATGACTATAGTTATACAACTATCAACAGCATTTTAATTATTAGATTGGTGCAAAATTAATGACGTAATAATGTCGTTTTTTGACGTTAAAAAATACGTCAAAAAACGACATTATTACGTCATTATTTTTGCACCAACCTAATAGATTAAATGTTTCGTGAAGTATGTAGATAACGGATTTTATTTATTCATTTTTTGTCAGTAAAGTATCGTAAAAAACGACTTATAAATTTTAAAGGGAAAATTTCAGGCATACGGTGGTGGTGGTGGTGGGGGTATTACTAACACATAAGCATTTAGTATTGTATTTAAATATTTAGCGGTGTTTTTTTTTTTTCTAAAAAAATGTATAACTTTTTTATGATCTTTCCATTGCATAAGAGTTTTATACAATAACACGAAATCTCGTTATAAGAAAATGACTTTCGTACACACACACAAACACAGGCACACATACATATACATATATATATATATATATATATATATATATATATATATATATATATATATATATATACTATTATTATTATTATTATTATTATTATTTCAACTACACGGAAATGTGTGTTCATTGCTTTAAATTTCAACCAATCAAGTTTATGCGACATCCAGGAACCTTGCCGTTGTCTTAGAATAAAATGTCGGAGGATTACATCAGATATTAAAATTGGTAGAGGGTGGATAAAATATTAAGTTGTAAACAGTTCCTGATACCATATTCTTTTTAAGTCATCATCTCTTAAAATTATTATTTTTTAAATCTATTATCTGACCGTAAATATTTTTTAATTTGATTTTAAATACATAAATTTTGGTCGTTTGTTACTATCTACAATGAAATCCAAAGAATCTTTCCATATATGTATGTATGTATGTATGTATGTATGTATGTATGTATGTATGTATTATCACTAAAACATTATTTTAGTGGAAACCATATCGTTTACTCATTGTGAACATTTATTTATCAAACAATATATTTATTTAGAGTCATTTACCGGCCTGAATATTCTAGAAATCTTATTAATGAAAAATATGTGTTCTCCGGCAGGATTAAAAATTGCCTCTCCCTCTTTGCAGGAGAAACCGTTGTTATATTCGACGTGCTCCAGACGGACTCAGCCTCTCGGATTAATAATAAAAAATCCAAGAATGATATATATATATGGTTATATGGACATTTAAACAAAGATATTCACCATCAAAGATGATATTCTGTTCTGTTGACATGGAAGATTGCTATGCGACGATAACGAGTTTATTTGTTTAAAATCCACAAGAAATTTAGAACGGCTCATGATCAAACATAACAGCCATTCGTTGTTTGTTATATGATCTGCTGCCCCAATATTATATATATTAGGTTGGTGCAAAAATAATGACGGTTTTTGACGTTAAAAAATACGTCAAAAACCGTCATTATTTTTGCACCAACCTAATATATATACTTTACAGTCTTACAGTATTTCTGCTTTTACCCATGAATGAAGCATTTAGCGGACAGTGGTTCACCGATGAAGATAAGGTGAAAGAAGCCACTCGCAAATTGATAGGAGAGTACGTAAGAAAATTTTACGAAGCAAATATATATATACCTACATTCATATGTAAAATATCACGACTGCGAAGAAAGGAACTGCTGCTGAAAATATGTTCATTTTGGTATTTGGTGTTTTTTACCTTTTCCTAAGCTGATTGCCATCCCATCCAAGTCTATAGGACTCAAGTTGTCCCGCTATTTATCCATAGCTTGGGGTTGGGGTTGGGGCGAGATGAGATGGATTCATATCTTTCCATATCATTCGCATGTAAGTGAATATGATGAACTAGACTGGAATTCGAACTCTGATTCCTCAGTCTATTACTCAACAGTGTTTCCAATTCCATATTGACATGTACAAATTATAAAACAATAACTTATTGAATTATATGTAATATTTCGTTAATCAAATATATATTCCTATAGTTCATATAATTCAGATTGATTAGTTTAAAAAAAAATGATGTTACCGAATTCAATATTTGTATATCCCCCAAAGTTATCGATATTTTCTAGGGATACCTATTTTAAACTGAAACTAACGCGAGAAGTTGATTATACAAGCAGTATCCTGTAAATTTTACTAATATTGGTTGGTTAATACTTTCTTTTATTGGTGAAAACACTGATTTGCATAATAATATTTGAAATAGTGTATCTATTTCCATTTGATATCATCTGGAGAACAGTCTGTCAAAGAGGGATCTTTAGGTACTTGTCACATTTCCTTACCCAGCCATTTTTGGGGGAATATTTTTTAAGGTATGTTATATGGGGAGATTTTGTTTAGTGCAACAGTCTATTGTATTGCATTGGAAACAAAATAAATTTAACGGATATTTTTCAAATGTGCTATAAGTGTCAAGTGATTTGAAATATAAACTGACGATACAAAATAAAAGATGTTACGACCAATTCGAAAATGTTTCCTGTCGCCTCACCACATGAGTTCAATTATTTATTCATTTAAATATCAGTGTAACACTAACTATATTGGTAGAACTAGTCAGAGTTTGGAAGTGAGAATATGTAAATATGGACAGGTTAAAATTCAAACAGGGGGATGTGATCATTGAATAAATGTATCAACATTTCTGGCTCTAAGACATCTGTTAAATAATTTTAAGTGTGTCTCATTCTACATTACACACATGTTCTCTGCGTTAACAAAAGCGTGTTCAGAGTTCCATTTAAAGTCTTAGAGACAATATATAACAAGTTTTTACGGCCCTCTGTCTGTATGCAGAAGGAACGGTATTTGGCCCCGAATGTTGTTTGCCTTTGATATATGTTAAGACATGTCTCATTAAATAATTTAGACAAGTTTTGTTTACTTATTTTTAATGGGATCCTCTCATAATTACCGTCAAATTTCTTAGTAACTTTAGTAAAGGAAGAAGGAAAATGACCATGTTGACGCATATTTATTTCATTCCGATTACTTTGAATATTAGCACAATGTAGTCATCAGGGTCTTGATTTTTCGTAATGACTTCTCCCCACCAACTAAAGTGTTTTTTTAAAAAAAAAGCATTGTAAGTAAATGTAAATGTCCCTTGGAAACTGCATCACCAACAGAAAAAAATAATATATATGTTGGCCATACCACTACTACGTTGTCTCGAAGGTTGAATTTTCATATGATTGATGCATCTAACATCTCTCAATATTTACAACAGCATACCTGTCCACATTCATAATTTAGGAAAATTCTCGTTGCAAATACATCTATACTTTGTCATGAAAATAATAAACATTGATACCAACCCTTAATAAAAATTAATTATGGATACTGCACAAATGTTTTAAAATGTTTACAATAGATAGTTTAAAGCATCTAGGTTTTAACGAATAGTTTTAAATAGGTTTTTCCTTTTTAAAATATTTAGAAATTACAATAACTTAGTTAACTTCTCTGACGTTTGCACGTGTAGCTACTGATAAAATTTAAAATTGTACAGTACATAATATTAGCGATTTTCACTTCACACAAAAAAGATTTAATTTTCAAATTAACACAACAATGTTGTCTTAGAATATAACAATTTTTTGTCTTATAAAAAATAAGACCCTGATGACAACATTGTGTTAAAGTCGAAAGTACTCGGAATATGCATCAGCATGGTAATTTTCTAACTTCCTTTAATAAGGATCCTAAGGGACATTTCTGTACTTGTGAGAGGATCCTATTAGAAATAAGTAGACAAAAGCAAAACTTGTCTAAATTATTTAATGAGACATGTCTTAAAAATATACGCAATATATATATACATATGTATATATATATATTCTTAAGAAGTTACTTTGTTCACATTTCGAATGCGAAAAAAAGAGCAGATACCAACTTTCATGAAGATTTGAACGAGAGGATCTGCATTCTTGAAACACCCGTCATTTTTGTGTGTATATATATATATATATATATATATATATATATATATATATATATATATATATATATATATATATATATATATATATATATATATATATATATATATATATATATATATATATATATATATATATATATATATATATATATATATAAAACACATTCTTGAAACGGGTATTTGATGTTCTCTGTGCCTAGCTGTCTAAAGCGCACCAGCTCAGGCGGTTGTTTATTCTACAAAAGAGTACTCAGGTTCGAATCTAGCGGAACTCACTTTAACTTTATTTAATCTACGGAAGACTCTGGTCGGTAGGCGTAATTCACACTGTTTTAAACGAAAAAAACAAGGCGACTACTCAAACATAGGTGTCCACAAAATAATGTTTTGATCACACACACACACATATATATAGATATATGTGTGTGCGTGTGCGTGTTATAAGATGTAAAGTGGTTGCTTACTATTTTAAATCTCAAATCTCATCTTTCCACAGGGAACGAAAATTTTTAGTTTTGGTTTAGGTCCCCTGCTGTAGTTGATTTAAGAAAAATTTTCCTTTTATATTTGAAATAATTTTAGCTTATTTAATTGAAGTAAATATAAGATTTATTCAGTTTATTTCCTTTGGATTTCAGCCATATTATTTTATGCTTTCATTGCAAATATTTTTTTTTGTACGAAATTCTCTAAACAAATTGTAATTTAGGAAACCTGATCTTGTTACTTAGAAGTTAATTTAACATTTTTCACTTAACGTTAATTTAATATTTTTCTCTATGAAAATTTTATTCATAAAATCAAATACACTAATAATTAACTTTATTTCTTTCTGCGTAATCTGTATTTCTGTTTCTAAGATATGAAAAAAAATATGTTGAACTTTAACCACGCCTCTTATACAGATATATTCATTTAACATAACATTTTAATTTTCCTGGATTTTAAAGAAATAATTTATTAATTCTATTATTTTCTATTATTTCTTATTGCTAATGTTACAAAGTTTCTCCAGAGAAATTTAATTTTAATAATACTCTGTCATGTTTATTTTTTTAAAAAACTTTCCTTTAGATGTCTTTTCTCGATTTCTCATTGCAAAACTTATTTTTAAAAATTATTTGTTACAGAAAGGTAGTTTAATATTTTTCTCTGTGATGTATGAACAAATATAATATTCATAAAAACAAATATTTTTCATGAATAATTTGTGTTTTTCTTTTTCTAAGAGATATTGAAGTATGTTAAATTTTAGTTTAGTTTACCGGTAAAAACATACAATAGAAACAAACGGGATATACCGTATTTGACGGCATATAAGACGCACCTACTAAAAATATCTTTTAAAATTCCCCTGCGTCTTCCCTACCATATGTAGGTTTAAAATTCGCGATAGTCGCCCGAAATTAGCTACCTGGCAACTTCTATTAGCTTAGACTTGAGAGTAACTTTTATATACCTATTCTCATTATTTAAAAGGCTATTATGCAGATTAAAAGTGTTATCATTGATAATATTCATTATATTAATTTCATCACGTTTAATATTAGTATTTTGTTTCGCTAAAATCATATGGAATAAATTCAGATTATATATTTGTAAAATATATTTGTTTCATTAATATTTTATTGCGATAACTTCCGGTTGCATTGGTATAAATACAATGAGAATTTTTATATCCTAATTATTCCACTAAGATGTTTACAAGATCCAGGTTGTACAGATCATATAAACAATAATTTTTGACTGAATTTTAATGGTAACTGTACTGTTTTGTTCAATTGTAATGCTTGATTTTTATTTTGTTTTCTTACCTTTGGATATAATAAAGTTTTTTTATAGGCTCGTGTTCATTTTTTGCTATTATTTTTCGATTATTTGTAATCATGGCTTGTTTAACCAAAATAAACGCTTCATAAATATAACCTAGGCTGTATCATTTATTAATAATTTTGCTAATTTTACTAATTACTATTTTTTTCTTGAATTGCCCTGCTGAAATTGGGGTGCGTCTTATACAGTCATACGTCTTATATGCCATCAAATACGGTACTTATAAATAGAAATAATGAAAATATTATTTATTAAGAACGTTGCTACGCAAATGTCATAAATAAATTCAATAAATTTAGTCTGATATGTTTAGATATTATAAACGAGGTATGAAAAACATTATAGCTAACATTATTTATTAACGCTAACCTTGTAATTTTAAAAGTCAATATTTTTTACTTCTACTTTTCTGCTGTATAATCATACGAAAGTACATTTAGGATAAAATAAGTCTTTATTTCTAAACAACGAAATAAATGAAATACAAATTTACTTTAATGTTAATTTTGTTTCATGATATATTTTTTGTTTCAGAATTCATAGTTCCAATGTATTCATTTTCGTTAAAACTGTTTATATTGCTCTTTCTGTATAATCTAATAATGGTAGCTTAGATCTGACACAAGGTTATATATATGAGGCAGCCAGATTGCGTTTCTTATCCACTGAAACGTACACCTTGAAAATATATGTTGTGAATAATCATGAGTGGTCTCCCCTTGTTTTGTTACGCTCATCTTTGATAGAACTATTTCTGTTTACTGGGACTATAAAAGGACGCTATACGCGAACCTTGTATTCTCGGTCGAATAAAGCTTTCTTAAAGCCTACACCTGCGTACTTTTGTCATTACAATATGTTCTCTTGAAATCAAATAACTGATAGTTTTTGATGCTGCAAAATGTATAATCAGAAGATGTAAATAAAACAGATACAGGATAACACTATTAGATAGCTTGTGAAATCAACACCTGCTTTTGTAGGGGCAGAGGGTTCCCGAATAGAATATCCCCGTTTAGTTGTGTATCAATACACATAATAAAAAAAACTATATAAAATAGTAGTACTCGGAGCTGTATGTCAGAGATTAGCTTCTCTGAGTTAAACAGTGTTTTAAAGTAGATACCTGTACCAGTTCGTTTCTTGGAACTTTTAAGTCTGAATCTACCGCATTGGATATTTAACTGCGACAAATACTCGTTAAAACTAATGATAAGTTACTTAAACAAATTCACGTATATATGTATATGCACGTATGTATATGTATATGTATATATACTATTTTAATTTATATACACGACAACAAGTGTAAATAAATACCGTAATCCTGTGTGTATAAGGCGCGGGTCTTTTAATCAGAAATCGTGTCCAAAACTCTGCTGCTTCTTATATTAGGTTGGTGCAAAAATAATGACGTAATAATGTCGTTTTTTGCCGTTAAAAAATACGTCAAAAAACGACATTATTACGTCATTATTTTTGCACCAACCTAATACTTCGACTTAAAACTCAATTTCTTTTTTATTTCCAGGACTCAAAACGAACAAAGTTGGACCAAATTAGATTTATTTGTTTACCGGATAGATAATGCCTATCTAATTGCGTATTGCAACAAAGGGAGATAAATCTTTCATAATGTTTCTCATAGTCTCGAACGGTTCCGTACTTTTTTCCGGATTTCGTTTAGTCCAGAGACCTATATGAGTTTGGAAATCATTCAAAGGTAAAAATAGTACTTAATTTACCATTTAAAAAAATACACAATAATGCATAAACAAGATCTCCCTTTTTTAAAAATTTTCTTAAAAGTATTTTCTCTTCCATTTTCACATGTTTTGTTTTAAAATCATGTGCGTTCTATACATTAAAATAATATTTTTTCCCCGGAATTTCTCTGCTTTTTTTTTAACTGCGTCTTATTCTCCTTAGCGATCTATACACAAAGGATTACGGCAATAAACAAAAATACAAACATCAAAAATATAGGCTTTCTAGCAACAAGTTAATATCTAGTATTGACGGGCATTTATTTAGGTAATATCCATTGTCCAATTTAATCTCTGTACTATTTTTCCTTTCTTAGTTTTCAATCTAGTGCCTTGAACAAATTCTTTCCAAAAAAAAAAAAAAAAAAAAAAAAAAAAAAAGAAAGAAAAAGAAAGAAGTTAAATAAATAAAAAATAAATTAAGATTAAAATCATAATAAGATGGGAGTCGGGGATTGGTTGGGAAGCAGCCGAAAGCTGCTAGAGACTCGCACCAATTCAAAATCTGATCGTAGCCTGCGTCGACTTCTCTTTTCTGTGTTTTCTGTTTTTCCTCTTTCGCCCCTTACGGCCGCGCCTGCGTATCACGTCGTTCTTACCGCCCTTACGCCTCCCCTTTCGTTTGCGACCTTTTCTTGATTTGCGAACGCCATTTTTCTTGCGATCTTTCTTCTTCCGCTTCGATATCTTCTTCCGGCGGCGTCCCTTTTTCTTGATTGTACGCCTTCCGGTCTGCTTCTGCGAATCGTTGCCCTGATCGCCCTTTTTCTGAACACCGTTGTCTGTTTCCACTCCT
>OZ010585.1:34381320-34416320 GCA_963932145.1 Acanthosepion lycidas | reverse complement strand
ATATATATATATATATATATATATATATATATATATATGAGTGTGTGTGTGTGTGTGTGTGTGTGTGTGTATTGTACAATAAAACCTATTAAAAATTTCAGACACACCGGGTCGTATATTAATATTCTTTCGTTTTTATTATTATTACATTTAGATTCCTCGACTAGTTTCGGCCAACATGGCCATCATCAGGAGAAAAAAATCTGCTTGCTGGTAGCAGTGAACTACAGAAATGAATGTCTTGATGGAGAAAATGAACTTTTGTCTGTAGTTTTCATTTGTTTTTTTTGTTTTTTTCATATTTTTAACATGAATTTTGGTTAGTCCCATATATATATATATATATATATTATATATATATATATATATATATATATATATATATATATATATATATATATATATATATATACTGTGATATCTCTGTATGTAAATAAGCAGTATGTGTGTCGACATCTATGTTTCGAATTTCACCGGGGGCGATTTGTCAAGAAGGCTGATTTTTTTTATAATATCGGTCTGAAAAATGGATTCCATCAGGCGGCTCTATAGGAAGGTGCCTGAGAACTATGTCACTTGTTGGCCCGGGTCTTGTGAGTAAAACTCGGTAGACAACACTGTTCGGAAGCAGTCAGTGGTTGTGTTAGCAAAAAGTTACCAGTCATCAATTACTAAGGATTGGCTGTAACAGACTTTGTCGCCCACGAATCACACCAGGATTTGTATTCTCTCTCAGGCGCTATAACTATTTTACGCTCATCATAGTTGCAATATAAACTATAAGTTGCCTAGGTGTGCGCTGTGAAACACAAATATGCTTGTGCAGGCGTCTACAAAATGGATTAGCTTGCCACCCTAACAGACAGGCATACTTGAAAATGAGTCACCGGCCATATGTAGTAATGAAAAACAAAATATATATCCTCTACATATTCCCAGAAAAAGAAGTCCATTGGAATGAGATCCGGCGAACGTACAGTATATCTTCTTTTGCAGTACCCTTTTTTGAAAATTAAATGATGGCATCATAAAAGATGAAAGGAATTGCTGTGGATATTCTATGATTTATTTAATATCATCTTTGTTATTTTGACTATAGCTTCTTAGCCGATATATCCTCATCCTCTTGCATCCAACAGATGCGCCAATTGCTGAAACTTCCTGACGAGTAGATCGAACGATGACAGAAGGTTTCGTCTACGAAACTCTGGAATCGAAATACTGAATATAACATCAATCAGCTAAGTCATAAATTTTATTTGCATTAATCTTAATATATATATATATATATATATATATATATATATATATATATATATATATATATCCGGGTTACACTGTATATATATATATATATATATATATATATATATATATATATATATACAGTGTAACCCGGATATAAGAGACCCTGATATAAGAGAAACCCGGATATAAGCTTATCGAGAATAAGTACACAGAATATGTCTAAATTATTTAACGAAGCCTGCCATACGCATAAACATGTATATATATATATATATATATATATATATAGATAGATAGATTTATATATATATATATATATGTATAGTTAGTTTATGAAAAACTAGGTAATCCGTATGGGTAGATCCAAGGAGGATATAATCCAGAGAGCTCAATGTAAATCCAGAGCAAATAATTTAAATAAAAACAGACCACTTTAAGGTTCCATGTAATAAATTATTTCACCACAGCCCTTTTTTTTCATTTTTCGCTTCAACCTTTGGAAGTAAAGTCTGATGATCCGCAGTCCTTTAAAACGGCTGTGGTGAAATAATTTATTACATGGAACCTTAAAGTGGTCTGTTTTTATTTAAATTATATATATATATATATATATATATATATATATATATATATATATATATATATATATAAAGAAGTAACCGATTTTTTATTTATTAATCTGACATTTTTATCATGTTAAATGTTATGTTTTAGTGGCTAGCCATATTTGGGTAGACGCTCCATTTATTTTAAACGTTATATTTATTTTCGTCTACCTGCCTGAATGTTCAAGAAATATTAATTCAGTTATTGAATTCACATTCAGTTTTTAAAGAAAAATGTCGTCCCTCCGCGCATATTCGAATAATGCCGAAAATATTTTTCTTTAATAAAATTTCTCAAATATTCAGGCAGGTAGATGAAAATAAACATATTATATTAAAATAAATGGAGCCTCTATAGAAATATGGATATCCACTAGAATAATGTTTAAAAGTTATATATATTTATATATATATGACGGCATAGGATTGCATATATTACTCAAGGCTTACACACACACACACACACACACACACACACACACACACACAGACAGACAGACAGACAGACACAGATAAATAACTATTAGGCCAAACTTAAGGAATAAAAATATTCAACATAAAGCTGAAGAAAGCTAATGACCACATCAGAGAATAATATCAAAGCTGCATATTCGGTTGTCCAAATAACTCGAGGACTATACAGATAATTATTTACTGTTTTGGTTATATAAATTAAGAAAACACACACACACACCCACACAGACACAAAGAGCCACACACATACATACATACATACACACACACATATATTACAATATAAACAGTAACAGTTCTATTTCTCTCCCAATTATTTCCCTTTTTTATATACGACTGGTTCCATCAATAAAAACGCCATTAGTCTGTATACGTTCTTTCTTGGATGGCACGCGTCACTAAGAAGTATTTGTCATCTTGTCCTTCACTTACTTAGGTATTAGTTTGGTATATGTTGATATCACGCACACACACACACACACACACAAACAAACAAACAAACCTTACCGATGGAAACCCTGGTAGCATAAGTGGTTAGTATTCCTTGATTTTAATATATTCGGTTTTTCTTTTTTACATTGTGTATTGAGCACTCCTTTATATAACCGTTTTCTGGAAAAGCCTAACTTTAACCGAAAAAAAAAGCTGCTTATATATATATATATATATATATATATAAATATAGCATGAAACAGACTGTCGCCTCTAAGTGTTGACTTCTATGTTCACTTTTATATTTACACACGCTCTATCTCTGATATTGAGCACTTTATTCCATAAATATAGCACACCTTAAGACTATATTTCTATATATATATATATATATATATATATATATATATATATATATATATATTAGGTTCCTCCATTAGGCTACCTAAAAAAGCAGCATATCACGATTAAAAAAGGCTCATAAATCAACTAAAACAAAGTTTTTTCTCAATATGTTGTTATTAATTGAAAGTTAAAGCATTAAATTTATTACTTACAGTAAGTAACATATTCTGGTGTCTTTCAGACAGAAATGATATAGATTGGGATGTCAAATATATGCTCGATTTTTGTTTAATTTTCTTAAAAGCGGCCATTTTCTTAAATTTTAAGAAATTTGTAAACAAACAAAATTTTGATTTTAAATTTCTTCCTAAAATAAATTTGAATATTTTTGACACGTTATTTGAGTAAAATTAGAAAATTTAAAGTTAAATTAATTTGATATGAAACAAACAGTACTTACTTATAGCATAAAAATTTGTATCCAAACATTTCTTAGCGATGTGTCTGAATTTATCAAAGAAATCGATTGTGACGAGGTGATGACAGATTACTATGGATGATCAAAATTGACAATTTTTGCAAAGTAAGCAAACGCGGCTTTTCGTTTTTAACTAGTACTTTTTAAATATTAACATTTTTATTCAGCAATTATGTAATATCTATTTTTTATTTCATACTTTCTTAATTAGATAATAGTTTAAAGTTTTTTATTAATTAGATTATTGTTTAAAATTTTTTAAGGATTATGTCATGTATACATTTCCATACGTAGAAATTATGAATGTTTTTTTCAATAAATTTTTTTTTTAATTATTTTTAAAATATCTGGGGTCAAACGACTGTTATGTGCTTTTCAAATTTCGATTCGTAAATTTACTTTTTCATTAACGTTATCATTGCATTTCGTGCTTGAGAAGCAATAAAAAATTTTAAACGATTTTTGAAGTATTAAGAAGTTAATGAAAAAAATTTTAAAAATGGGAAAAAAATTTGTAAAAAATACATTATTCATCGAAAATTTTTTATTTCTTCACAAAATAATGTCCTTAGTATAACGTATTTACAAAAACAGGTGAAAGCTTTTCTAATAAATTAATGTCATAGTTTTTTACATTTTTTTTTTATAATTCAGAGCAGATTTTCTATGATATGGGGTACTGTTTTACAAAAAAAAAAAAAAAAACTGGTGATTTACTTTCTACAAAGAGTCCTGTTTATAACTAATAAAACAAATCCCGCACTTGATTTAATTTCTCGAACTTTCATGAAAATATGTAAGTGGGTGGAAACCTGTTAAAAAAAAAATCTCTTTTTAACAAGATTTTCTAAAAAAAAAATTTCAAAAATAATTTCATTCATTTATGAATAAGTCCTGAAAGTTTCATTAAAATCCGACAATCCTTTGATTTTTGCAAGAATTTCCTAAATTATCGTGTGTTTTCCTCGGGAAAAGCGCAAAATAAAACAAACATATTGATACAAAACTTTGTTTTCGTTGATTTATGGACTTTTTTTCATCGTGATATGCTGCTTTTTTTACGTGACCTAATGGAGGAACCTAATATATATATATATATATATATATATATATATAAACAGTTGTCTTTCCCACCACTCCTCCCTACTCTCTCTGTTAAATTACATAAACTTGATACTACCCGTCAAAAGTATGAATTACATAAACTTGATACTACCCGTCAAATGTATGAATTTTCATATCATCTTTCATTTCATTTTTGGAAACGTTATCTGATGATCCAGCGTCCCTTAAAAGGGCTCTGGTAAAATAAATTATTATAATGGAACCTTAAAGTGGTCTGTTTTTCTTTAAATTATATATCTACATATATATATATATATATATATATATATATATATATATATATATATATATATATAATTGCTTTAACATGAAAGGAAACAGAGAAAAGTGTTTCATTTAGTATTGTTTCGGTCGAAAAAAGAAGTTTCTTTGTGCAATTGCAATTGTTACTGTAAAATCATCTTTATTGGATAATGTGATTCTTACTACACGACTTATCACACCGTGTGGCACTCCCCTTACCAAAGAAGACTGTCTTCACGTCAGATAGAGGTCCTGAAAGCGGGAGAAGCAATGCGTTCAAGACATACAAAGAAGGAAAAAAAGCATATACATAATTTAAACACAATAAAGGCAGCAAATTGTCCACAATTAAATTGAAAAAAGAAAACACATCGGGGTATAGGAAAAATGATAAGAAACACATAGTGTAGGAAAAGGCAAAAATACAGTGTGTAGGAAAAGATAAAAAAAAAAAAAACACACGGCTTACGAAAAGAAAGCGTGGGCGCATGCATGTCCAATACAAACACTCAAAATTTAAAATATTTTTAATGTTAAAAAGTTATATATATATAAAAAAATAATAACACGTATACTAATTGTTTTGGAATAAATTTAAACACACCCACTCTTAAAATAATTTTAATAATGCAAGCAAAGCTATACTGAAAAAAGAAGAGGAAAAAGAAAGAAAACGAGTGAGGCATGCAGTTGTTCCTGTTTTGGAAAAAAATGTTTTAAAAGTTATCAAAGATAAATATTAAATAAAACTGGGAGAGAAAAAAATAACCAGAAAGTAAGAAAGAAAATCAGTTGTTTGTTCATATAAAAAATACTTACGCGAATTCTGACTTGCATAAATGCAGTCTTTAGCAGAATGTGAACATTATTTCTTTGAAAATAAAACAATGTCAATAAAACACAAGCCGTGATATTACGGTCTGATGTAAAGACTTTGAAGATTAAAGGCCAAGTTCCTATGGAATGGATGGACTATCCATATAGGGAAAACTTAACGACGTATAAAATGTTAGTTAGACGGGTAGGGGCAAAATGAAGCTAGAAAAGGGGAAACATTTTCTTTTCTTTTTTTTTTCCGTTCCCCAAACCTCATTTTGTGGTCAGTCTATACTTTCCATTTATGGCGTTCGGTCTTCTGCCGAATCAGAGACCAAAGAAACACTTGTGAAAACAAGCACTTCGGAAATGAATATGATGACAGCAATAATGATAAAATTTAAAAGAAAATAAATGTTGCACGCATAAATATTACACACACACACACACACACATATATATATATATATATATATGTGTGTGTGTGTGTGTGTGTACGGGACTTCACAAAGAGAAAGAAAGGTAACTACGTCACAATTTAAAAACTGGGCCATTGTGGAAAAGAACAGAACAGTGAAAAAGAGAAGATAAGTAAAGAGAAATAGCAAATAGAGAGAGAGAGGGGTGATGAGGGAGAAACGGAGATGGGATTTTATGTAGAGGAAGATGAGAGAAAAAATATAAAAGAAAGAAAGAAAGAAAGAAAGAAAGAAATGAAAGAAAGAAAGAAATGAAAGAAAGAAAGATTAAAGAAAAAAATCGACAGTAAATAAGTACGAAAAGAAGCAGAAAAGAAAAAAAGCAGGAAAGAAAATAAGTAGGAAAAAAGACAAGCTGATGGATCAATACAGAATGATTAAATGCAAAAACAAGATTTGAAAAGATTAAATGAGAAAGAGCCATGATCGCCTACGTCCTGAAGGGACACTTCACATAAAAGAAGAATATATATATATATATATATATATATATATATATATATATATTTATATATATAGATACACCTAGTGAGCCAGACAAACCTACCTAGGTTTCACCTAAACGGATCGTCAGGGAAAGTTCGGCTCCGAACTTTCCCTGACGATCCATTTAGGTAGGTTTGTCTGGCTCTCTAGGTGTATCTAGGTCTGCTCTACGGTTGTATTGAGCTCTTTTGTTAGTTAGTTGTTTACTCGTATCGGGGTTTTTTCTTTGGGCTTCAGACCTGCATCTGTGCGATTTTTTTTCTGCAGTAGTTCATGTTTGTAGCTCTTTCTTTTTTTAAAAACCTTTTTTCCCTCGAGATTGATTTGATTATTGGCAAATCAAAAATTCGAGGGTTTTTCGAAACGAGTCTAGTTATCTATATTTGTATATATATATATATATATATATATATATATATATATATATATATATATATATATATGTATGTATAGGTAAAACTCTGTGGGTAAATTATCCAAGTGAATCCTATTAATATAAAATATTAAAACTGATCCACAACAGAGATTTCAATATATTTATATAGAGGCTAGAAATAAAATTAAGCACAATAGTACCCCCATTTTTATGGCCATTTCGCTCCTCGGGATAAGTTACCTGGAGCTTGTCAATAATAAAACGTTTGATAAAAAAGTTTTTTTTCTTATCAAACGTTTTATTATTGACAAGCTCAAGGGTATTTATCCCGAGGAGCGAAATGGCTATAAAAATGGGGTACAATTGAGTTTCATTTTTATGCAATTCATATATATATATATATATATATATATATATATATATATATATATATATATATATATATATATATATTCACACTATTTACGTTGTCCAGGTTACTGTCCTTATCATTATTGTCATATTCACGACGTTTTGGCCGTTCTACGCTCTGGCCAGCTTTCGAACGGAGTCCTTTATTTCGCCCACAGAGTTAGATTGTTCTAGTTACACGAGACTCGCGCCTAGAACGGCCGAAAAGTCGTGAATATGACAATAAAGATGAGGACAACAGTTCGAACAATGTAAATAGTTAAAATAACTAGTCTCAGAATTATAGACATATATATATATATATATATATATATATATAGAGAGAGAGAGAGAGAGAGAGAGAGAGAGAAAGAAAGAGAAGAATGTATAAAAGAAAGGTTCATAATATAATGGAATGAAAATTGAGTGGGGCACGATGGCGAGGGTGTGAGAAACAGAGGACGTGTCTGATGTCAAAAAAAACAAAAAAAACAAATGCTCATAAAGGGAAAATCGTCCGGGAAATGAAAGCCTGCTTCATTGATTCGTGTTGGTAGGGTCAGATATAGAAATGCGTGGAAAAAATTACCTTATCAACAAAAGATAAGACGCGTAACGGACTAAACCACAAAAACCACAAAAGAACCATTACATTCATTCATTTCTACCTACTAACTGTACATTTACATAGCTAAGTAAGTAAAAATATAAACTAGGTCACCACCTCAATTTTAGATTTTAAAAAAATATTCAAAATGCTGAAGGAATAAAAAAAAATGCTTTAAGTTTTGCAAAATTTTCGTTTAAGAATCCCAAATAAAACTTTATAGATATGTGGTGGATGGCAGTCAACTAGAAATTAATTTACCACTTAATTCACTATAAAAAAAAAACCAAGGTAGTATTTCAATACAGATCTATGGGAGGTTCTGATGCCTTATAAACGAAACAAGAACATTTGATGTAGGGGTATAAAAAAAATGATAATAACGACTTTTACTGATTTTTCGGCAACGTTGGATATTCGTACACGCAAAAAAAAAAAAAAAAAAAAAAATGGTGTTTCAAAAAGATAGTTATTTTTCATTGACTCCGTTGTTATTTTAACACCATTCATTTATCGGCAATGTTTATTGTTTTAAAAAGCGGTGATTAGAATTTTAATAGAACCCAAACATATGATGAAAGTGGATTTATTTTAGACATGTTTTGTTTTTGAGAATTTATGATAAAAATATCAAACACTATTTATTAGATTGCTTAATTATAGGAATAATTTTATCTTTACAACATCTTAAAAAAGAATAAAATTAAAACTAATGCAATATGTATCATTTACCAATTTACGAAGAAATAAACATGAAAAAGATTTTTTTATTCATAAATTTATAAAAATATGTTAAGAAACTGTAAGTAAATCCTTATTGTTTTCCAGTTTATATATATATATATATATATATATATATATATATAATGTATATACACATACATATATATATATATATATATATATATATATATATATATATATATACATATATATATACACATACATACATACATATACATACAGATATACATACATATATTATATGTTGTATCCTTAAAGAGATTACAAACTGACAAAGGTGGTACTCGAGTGAAAGGAACAGCAACACGGGCGTAGATGAAAGAAAGAGAGATTTATTGTAAAATAGAGAAGACACTACTGAAAAACAGGGAATCGGGTGGCAGGCTAGCACTTCCTGAAGCAACTCTCTGGTATGTCCTATGCACATTATATATATTTACTGATATAGTCAGTCCACAATAGGAAATAGAGAGAGTGGAACATTTCATTACAAATATATATATATATATATATATATATATATATATATATATATATATATATATATATATATATATATATATATATATATATATATATATTATATATATATATATATATATTTATAAATTATAACATAATTACTTCTGGCGCCCTGTCAAGTGATCGCTTGACAAGACACCAGAAGTGTTTAAACAAAATGGTTATTTTTGTAGTGATGTTATAACATAATTATTATGTTATCATTTTGAAATAAATATTATGTGCTCTACTTTGTATTGAGCACTTTTTATAAAATAGTGTTTTTCATTACTGGAAGTTTATTCCATCTATACCAACCTTTTATTCTGATATATATATATATATATATATATATATATATATATATAGCGAGTGGCTAGAATGTTCACTTTCCGACCATTAAACCAGAATCGATATTTTTCAGAAAAGGCAAAATACCATAACAACAACAACAACAACAACAACAACAATAATAATAATAATAATAATAATAATAATAATAATAATAATAATAATAATAATAATTGCCTTTATGCTTTCGTAGCTTCTGATTTTAACACGTTGACTGCCAAAGGTCAATTACAAAATCTGACTTTCAACGCCAATTTTATAATTACCAACTTAGGCTATAGAAATTCTTCACGAGTTGATTTATAGCTTCAATTGAAATCTTAACATTGTTTCCCCACCCCCGCTCCATCTTAAATGTATCACTTCACTGCGAATAAACCTGTTGTTGGCGCCCGCAGATGAAAATGTATCAGAAAATGCCAAGCACGAGATAACTCGTAGTCGGCACTCGATAACTCGTTCAGGGCGTCATAATAAAAACTGCCAACCACGAGTTTTCTTAAAGTCTATGTCTGCTAATTCAACCCAGAAAATAAACAATCCGTAGGATGCAAGTTATCCAAATTATTTTTGATATTCAAAAGCAACCAACAGGAAGCTCTCCGAGCTGATTGGGCACATAACGTTGCTCATCTGGTAAAGCCGTTTGTGGTTCACGTGGTTCTATTTTGGAATGAGAATTGACGTCTTCATCAATTATAAAATCTATTGTATCTAATGTCTTAATATTAGTGTGTTTGTGTGTGTGTGTGTGAGAGAGAGAGAGAGAGAGAGAAGGAGAGAAAGAGAGAGAGAGAGCGCATAACAAAGTATTGGCGTTCAGAACGGTGACTGTCCGCCAGGAAACCATCAAAGAGAGATGCAGACGATAAGATTGCCGCCATGGTAGATTTGTCGGAAGTTTCTTCATTCTCAAATGTCTGAATGGATAAACCTTTTGAAACACTTAACTGGATAATAAAAAAAACAAAAAACAAAAAATACTTAAAGATTAAATGATGAAAAAGAAAAATTGATTAGGAAATTAGGCGTACCCACCATAAATAACTCCGCGAAACAAGAAGGCATCAAAGAAAACAGTTTTGTTTTCATTTTTTTAGCTTGTTTAATACCAAAATTTAATCTCATAACACCGCTCTTAAATTATTTTCTAACAACAGCAGCACCAAAAATCTTTAAAGTTCTTTAGTTTTAACCCCAACTCACCTCCACCATCTGATAATCTTTTCCATGATCCTTTTCATATCATTCTTTTTCCAGGGGGAATCCTCCTTAACTCTATTCTTAATGACTTCTTCACACGCAGAATTATTCTTTTCCTATGAGTCATGTTTTCATAATAAAACGAAGGGAACGTGCAAACTATCAAATAAAGGAACCTAACCGTGCTGCGAGTCGTGGGTGTAAACTTCTCTTTTTTGTCGATATGAGTTGTGCTCCCCGCACGAGCTGTACACGAATATAGACATTTATTTCTCAATTTTCTATCAGATATAATAAAGTCCAATGCTTATCGACGTTTCGTGATTTTCTCATTCATCAGGACGATCGATATGACTCTTATTACGAACCTCAGAGTTGACATCGATAAGTATTGAAATTATATCTGATTCAATATTTGCTGTTTGCTTCTTAATTTCACTAAACTTTGGGGTGGGTGGGGGTGGAATTTGAAAGATTTAATTCCTTCGCTAATCTAGAGGAATTAAAAAGCAAACAGAAAACTATTCAGAAATACACGTGGCTATTTCAAAACGAAGTTGGATTTAGTGAAGGCTTTTGGTTGGAAATCAGTTGAGAAATTATTTGTGGTATAATGTTGGAATAAATATTACACTCGAATTTCATAAAAGACTGTTAAAGGAAGACAGGTGCTGGGTTGACCTGAGGTTACTCCCGGTCACCGAATACAGAAGTATGTGACCTTGCACCAGCATCCAGTATTGGAAACGTGGGAGCGAAAAGTTTGGACAGATGGATATACAGTGTAACCCGGATATAAGAGACCCGGATATAAGAGAAACCCGGATATAAGATAGAGTGTCTCTGGTCCCAAATTAGAGCCATACTTACCTAAGCAAAATAGACCAAACCCGGATATAAGAGAAACCGGGATATAAGAGACTTCGTGTCCGGTCCCGACAACTCTCTTATATCCGGGTTACACTGTATAAGCAACCGAGAGCTGATTTGGCCAGTTTTATCTCAGACATTACAAGATAATATGAGGTCCACGTACCAGACTAGAGTTCTAGGGGCCGTATCGACAAACTTTTTTTTTTTAATTTTTTTTTTAAGCTTAGCGCCCCGAGCAAGGCATGAAGCCACTAGGATGCAGGCGGGTTGCAGAAGATTTGTAGCAAGAGCAGATAGGAGTGATAGAAGAAAGGATGAAGGGAAGGGTAGTGTGTAGATCAAGGTAACTGGAGATGTCGATTGACATTACATTTGAATAGTTGGAGATTATAGCTATCAGGGAAACAGTAATTGGGAAGGGTGTTCCACAGGCGAGAGGTGCGAGCTATTGGAGTAGAAGAGACGGCTACATTTCTACAGTGTAAGGGTGAGAGCGGGATGCCAGCCTCGTAAGGCGCTTGTATTCATGGAGACTGGGGACCAGGAAAAGCAGCTCATCGGAGCAATTGCCATGAAAGTATTTGTAGAAGAGACAGAGAGAGGCGACGGCGCGTCTGTGAGATAGTGGCTGCAGGCGAGACGCCAGATCAGGGCCAATCACATTACATATCCGTCTCTGGATCTTGTCAAGAACTCCGAGGTAAACAGAAGGTGCCCCAGACCATATATGGCAGCAATACTCCATGCAAGGGCGAATGGTCATTTTGTATATTTGAAGTATCGATTCAGGGGAGAAAAATTTCCTGGCGCGGCACAGAGAGCCAACTTTCCTCGCGGTGGACGATGCAATTGACTCAATGTATTTGTTCCATCTCAGGTCAGCAGTCAACGTGAGACCGAACAGACGCAGGCAGTCACTCTCAAGAAGTTGACTATCAGACATTCTAATGGGGGGGCAGGTAAGGATATCTATGGTGGTTAATGGAGAGTAGTTTAGTTTTAGAGGCGTTAAATTTGACCATCCAATTGTTGCCCCAGTAAACAACCGATTGGAGGTCTATTTCAAAACTGGCCGAGAATAACCGAGGAAATAAAACGCTAAATAATAAATATTCAAGTCATCTGTTATCCTTAGTAATGGAACAAACTATTACATTACATATAAATAATACGTTGATTTGATATTGCCAATAAAGATGTTGTATTATTATAAGACACTGTTTGGACATAGGGGTTTCGATTCTTGACAAGCACTTTCTGTTTCTACAAGTGTTAGGTGGATGTGCGGGTGGTGGGAAGATATGAATGTATTTATTCTCGACCCAGTTATGGATTAAATTGTAGGATATGTATTTGATTTGAAAAGAATTATTCTTATAACCCAAAATATGTTCCGTCCTGGGTCTGACTATAAACTATATCCGCGTCCTGGGTAAGACAATAAACTATATCCAACCGCAAGGCCTTTGATCAGAAGGTTTTGAGGAGCATAGAAACACCTCTAGCTTGCTGGTGTTCCCAGGTTCATCCTGACCCGGGGTGGTAGCACCTGTCAGGGTCCCTGCTATGGGCAAATAGTTGCCCTACCCACGAAAGTGGTCAAAACACAATGAAAGTATAAAAATAAATTTTAATGCCAGCAATACATTTTTGAAAAAGAAAAAAAAATTATTACCAGCAACAAATTTTTGAAAAAAGATATTACCAGTAATATATTTTTGGAAAAAAATATCGCCAACAATAAAAATCTTGTCGCCATTAAATAACCCATTGAGGTTGATATGCTGTAAAACAAGACAAATCAAACCAAACCAAAGCAAAACAAAACAAAATATGTTTCGGCTTTAAATAACCTACAAAGGGTTGATAATCCGTAAAAATCTCCAAGTATTGATTGATGTGATAGTGACACATTATACTTGCTACTGATTAATTGAACGGCGCTTTGAAGAAACATATTTCAAACTTAGTGAACAATTCTCATATATGTTTCGAGATTTTCTTCAGGTGAGAGATCTTCTCAAACACATGATTTCAAGTCTGTATTATTTCCCTTAACTTACTGACAATACATACTCATAAGACGTTTTTAATAAAGTCTAGGGCTCTAACTTTCCTTTACTCTTATTAACTCTACGCCAATTACAAGAACCAAGGACCATTCAAAATAGAGCGTTACCGAATGAGATTATTATATGAACGTAAGAGGAGGATGTAAGAAGCGCAGATATAAGAAGAGGTAGGGAAAAAATGGTTGACCTTAGACTTGAAGAGGTTAAGAATGTAGCGATTGTGGAAGTATTCTCTCGGGAGTCTGTTCCATAAAGTAGCGGTCCTTACTAAGAAGCTGTTTAAATAGAACTGCCCCGCTTACCAAGAGAATAGGGAATATTTGTTTCAGTGTACGTCGCATGATGATTCTTAGCTGTAAGGGTTTGAAATGGTGGAACTATGGAATATGGTTCGTCAGAACATTTGATTAGAAATAAAGATAGAGGAGCGAGAGACTTGTGACGTTTCGTCTATGGGTAACACCTTACCCATAGACGAAACGATGCAAGGTGGAAAACTCACAATATTGCGTCGATGCTTTTGAACTCTATCAAGGCTGGAATGTGAGTATTGGGCAACTTTGTGCCATTTCTGGTTTGATCTGACTTTTGTAACGATAGAGCATGGGAAGTACCTTCTGGAGCAGTAAAAAGGAACCGAGTATTTTCCCAGCATCTGTCGTATAATTAGAATATTGGGTTGAGTATACAGGTAGCAGGTCATTGATGTGCTGATTTTGTTTACTTGCAAACATTCTCAATGGTGAACTTTTACCTGGTGTGTATTTCTGATGTGTGTTTGTAAATTTTCAATTAGTATATAAAGGGTATATTTTATCGATAAACAATCCTTGGTTGTTTATCAGTAGGCGACGAGTCTCCCTATTGGTTGGATGTAATAGCATTCGAATGGATATAGGTTAAGAATGTCGTAATCTCTGCCCTCCTAAAGATAGATAGATAGATGAACAGACCAAGATAGATAGAAAGAGAGGCAATCAAACAAAAATTTAGATATATAGATAGATAATGAATAGACTGAGATAGATAGATCGATCCATCGTTCGATAGATACATAATGAATAGACTGATATATATATATATATATATATATATATATATATATATATATATAGATAGATAGATAGATAGATAGATAGATAGATAATGAATAGACAAGAGATAGATAGATAGATAGATAGATAGATAGATAGACTGTGATAGTGTTGTGGAGTTATTTCGCAGTGGAGGTTTGTATTTGTACTAAATCGAACTTAAAATAGGTTCGACGTACAAAAACGTTAGGAACTTGATATAATAGGTATTACGCAGAGTAATCTGTTGTGGTCGTTGACTACTTTCTTATTTGACTAACTGTCGTCCGACATCGACTAGTATTAGTCACCCCCCCCACGAGGGTATCATGTGGCACAAGGCCGGTTTAACGTGGGATCTCCGAGCCCGTGGGCTCGGCCAAAAATATACTCTTTGAACCCGTATAAACGGGTTCAGGGTCGGTTTACCTCCCCGAACGAGACTCCGCCCTTCGGCGGAGCCTCGTTCGGGTTCCTCCCCGCCCGAAGGCAGAGAGTTCAACCGTTCAGCCGGTCGTCCGACATCGACTTGTATTTAGTCACCCCCCACGAGGGTATCATGTGGCACAAGGTCGGTTTAACGTGGGATCTCCGAGCCCGTGGGCTCGGCCAAAAATATGCCCATTGAACCCGTATAAACGGATTCATGGTCGGTTTACCTCCCCGAAAGAGAATCCGCCCTTCAGCGTAGCCTCTTTCGGGTTCCCCCCCGCCTGAAGGCAGAGAGTTCAACCGTTCAGCCGGTCGTCCGACATCGACTGACCCTCGTTTCTATTACTACTCCTACTTATATTAGGTGGGAGAGTCTATTAACTATAGAATAGTTGTGTTTCACCATAAGATATAGATAGATAGAGACAATCAAACAAAAATGTAGATATATAGATAGATAATGAATAGACTGAGATAGATAATGAATAGACTGAGATAGATCGATCGATCGTTCGATAGATAGATAATGAATAAACCGATATATATATATATATATATATATATATATATATATATATATATGTATATAGATAGATAGATAGATAGATAGATAGATAGATAGATAGATAAATAAATAGATAGATAGATAGATAGATAATGAATAGACAAGAGTTAGACAGACAGGTAGATAGATAGATAGATAAATAGATAGATAGAGAGATAGATAGTGAACAGACCGAGATAGATAGAAAGAGAGACAGTCAGATAGAGTGAGAATGATTTAGATGAGGCTTTAGCATATCTTATTGATAATTTTCAGATTAGTGTGTGTAGAGGGGGGATGATTTGTTGTCATTGTTAATAATGAAAGTTTGAAGTTCCCCACAAAAATTAAAGGAATGAAGGAAGAAGAAGGAATATCAAAGAGAAAGAATTGAAAGAAAGGAAAAGTAAAAGAAAAAAAATCACATAGAAAAAATGAGAAAAGAAATAGAAAAAATTAAAAAGAAAAGTTTGAAGAAGAAAAGAGCAAAACAAAAAAAAAGAAGGAAATAGAATCAGAGAAGAGATTCGAGATGAGATGAACAAATGGAAGTCAGAAAACCTTATTTTAAAGAAAGCTGAGAATAAGTAAATTAATAAATATTGAAAATAAATATAAGTCCAAAAACAAACAAAAAAATGAAAGAAAAAGGAACTGATGGCAAGAACTATGTCGTGTTTTAAAAAGAAGAACTTTGAAATAAAGAATGTGACCTGGAGTTGGGTTTAAAATGTAGGAGAAAATTGGGCTCCAATTCAGATAAAACCCAGTTGGAAAAGAAACCGGAGACCAAAAAGCATGTGAATAGCCAAACAAAACCGAAAGTAATGGCTAAATTATGAAAGCAGTTATATGAACGAGATGTGGGGGACTGTTTGCTGGATACTTACTGATGCATGGTGCAATTGCCGACTGACTCTGTTGGTAGCCTTTGGCGCACATATTGCAAGTTAGACCAGTGACACCATCTTTGCAAGGGCACTGGCCCGTCGTTTGGTTGCATGTCTGGCCCAGCGAACCAACAGGGTGGCATTCACAACCTGGAAAAAAGCCAACGAAAAGACAAACGTTAGAGACAATAATACAATTAAGAATAACAAACTAAAGATTAAATATCTCTTTCTTTCTTTTTTATTTTTATTTTTTGCTCTCTCTCTTTCTTTTTATCTCTTTATCCCTCTATTTCTTTATCTCTCTCCTTGTCTCTCTTTCTCGCACTATTTATCTCTCACATTCTCACTCTTTCTCTATTTATCTCTCTATCTCTTTACCTCTCACATTGTTTCTCTTTCTCTCTTTCTTTATCTCTCTATATCTCTCCCTCTAATATTTCTATGCAAGACATTTACGATCATGACTTTCCGCATATATTTGCCTTTTGTTGTCTTAAGAAATATTTTATATTTTACAACTTTTTTTTCTAGTTTCTGTATCCATTTTCCCAAATTTGTCAAGCGCTTTCGTCTACTTCTCTTGCTTTTGTCCTTTGAGTGTTAAATTCTCTATACCTTCTTTCCTCTTACCTCTTTATTATTATTATTATTATTATCATCATCCGTTTCTTTGTTTCGTTTCTTTTGATGACATTCTCATTTCTCACATACTATGATGATCTCAACGGTCATCGTTAGAACCATATACAGACGGCCTCAAGTTTTATTTTCATTTGAGACGAATTTTTACAGCATTCACCGTTTTTTTAGTGTTTAACAGGCCTTACTGCACTGTGACAACTATATCTGTTTGTAATAAATCTTCAGCCATCAATTTTGTAAGTAGGAACTATTGACTCAGTATCTGTCTATATTTCTGAGATCAGGTATTACTATTTACATATTTCGTCCTCATCTTTGTTGCCATATTTATCACAACGTTTCGGCCGTTGTACACTCCGGCCTTCTTCAGGTGGTTGGAATGTCGAACTGAACTCTTTATTTCGCTCACTGGGGTAGACTATTCTAGTTTCACGTGCCATGTCTAATGGATGTCAATTACCAGTTATCTCTTGTTAATTACCCTCTCCAAAAAGTGGGAGTTCAATAAGGCAGTGGAGGACTTGTAGTCTTAAGCTTTTCAAATTTAAGATCAACCGTTATCTCTCCTACATGTCTTAATCTACAATTGTTACATTCATAAAACAACATTATGACTGACTGAGAGGTAGATAATCAGAAATAGCGACAGATACGGGGATGTACCTAATCAGAAATAGCGACAGATACGGGGATGTAGCTAATCGCAAATGGCGAGAGTTACGGAGATGTAGCTAAGCAGAAAAGGCGACAGGTACAAAGATGTAGCTAATGAGAAATGGCGATAGATACGGAGACGCAGTTTATCAGAAATATCGACAGATACAAAGATGTAGCTAATCAGAAATAGCAACAGATACAAAGATGTAGCTAAACAGAAATAGCGATAGATACGGATATGTAGCTCATCAGAAATA
Source organism: Acanthosepion lycidas (assembly GCA_963932145.1). Taxonomy (NCBI): domain Eukaryota; kingdom Metazoa; phylum Mollusca; class Cephalopoda; order Sepiida; family Sepiidae; genus Acanthosepion; species Acanthosepion lycidas. Next base: position 34,397,974 of record OZ010585.1, on the reverse strand, counting down.
GCGACAAATCCGGAGATGTAGCTAATCAGAAATAGCGATAGATACGGAGATATACCTAATCAGAAATAGCGAAAATTACGGAGATGTAGCTAATCAGAAACAGCGATAGACACGGATAAGTAGCCAGTCAGAAATAGCGACAGATATGGAGATGTAGCTAATCAGAAATAGCGACAGATCCGGAGATGTAGTTAATCAGAAATAGCGACAGATACGGGGATGTAGCTAATCAGAAATAGGGAGAGATACGGAGATGTAGCTAATGAGAAATAGCGACAGATAGGAGGATGTAGCTAATCAGAAATAGTGACAGTTACGGGGATGTAGCTAATCAGAAATAGCGACAGATACGGGGATATACCTAATCAGAAAATAGCGACAGATATGGAGATGTAGCTAATCAGAAATAGCGATAGATACAGAGATGTACCTAATCAGAAAAAGCGACAGATACGGAAATGTAGCTAATCAGAACTACTGAAAGATACTGAGATGTAGCTAATGAGAAATAGCGATAGATAGGAAGATGTTGCTAATGAGAAATAGCGACAGATACGGGGATGTAGCTAATCAGAAATACTGACAGATACGGGGATGTAGCTAATCAGAAATAGCGACAGATACGGGAATGTAGCTAATCAGAAATAGCGACAGATACGGATAAGTAGCTAATCAGAAATAGCGATAGACATGGATAAGTAGCCAATCAGAAATAGCGACAAATACGAAGATGTAGCGAATCAGAAATAGCGATAGATACGGAGATGTAGGTAAACAGAAATAGCGAGAGAACCAGAGATGTATCTAATCAAAACTATTGAGAGATACGGAGATGTAGGTAATCAGAAATAGCGATAGATACGGGGATGTAGCAGAACAGAAATAGCGACAGATTCGGGGATGTAGCTAATTAGAAATAGGGAGAGATATGGGGATGTAGCAATCAGAAATAGCGAAAGATACGGGATGTAGCTAATCAAAAATAGCGATAGATACGAAGATGTATCGAATAAGAAATAGCGACATATACGGGGATGTAGCTAATCAGAAATAGCGACAGATACGTGGATGTAGCTAATCAGAAATAGCGACAGATGCGGGAATGTAGCTAATTAGAAATAGCGACAGATGCGGGAATGTAGCTAATCAGAAATAGCGACAGATGCGGGAATGTAGCTAATTAGAAATAGCGACAGATACGTGGATGTAGCTAATTAGAAATAGCGACAGATACGTGGATGTAGCTAATCAGAAATAGCGACAGATACGGATGAGTAGCTAATCAGAAATAGCGATAGACACGGATAAGTAGCTAATCAGAAATAGCGATAGATACGGGGATGTAGCTAATCAGAAATAGCGACAGATACGGATGAGTAGCCAATCAGAAATAGCGACAGATACGAAGATGTAGCTAATCAGAAATAGCGACAGATACGGATGAGTAGCTAATCAGAAATAGCGATAGACACGGATAAGTAGCTAATCAGAAATAGCGATAGATACGAAGAGTATCGAATCAGAAATAGCGACATATACGGGGATGTAGCTAATCAGAAATAGCGACAGATACGGGGATGTAGCTAATCAGAAATAGCGACAGATACGGGGAAGTAGCTAATCAGAAATAGCGATAGACACGGATAAGTAGCTAATCAGAAATAGCGACTGATATGTAGATGTAGCCAATCAGAAATAGCGACATATACGGGGATGTATCCAATCAGAAATAGCGATATACAGGAAGATGTAGCTAATCAGAAATAGCGACATATACGGGGTTGTAGGTAAACAAAAATAGCGATAGATACGAAGAGTATCGAATCAGAAAAAGCGACATATACGGGGATGTAGCTAATCAGAAATAGCGGCAGATACGGAGATGTAGCTAATTAGAAATAGCAATAGCTTCAGAGATGTAGATAATCAGAGATAGTGACAGATACTGATAAGTAGCTAATCAGAAATAGCGACATATACGGGGTTGTAGGTAAACAAAAATAGCGATAGATATAGAGATATAGCAAATCAGAAATAGCGATAGATACGGAGATGTAGGTAATCAGAAATAGCGACAGATACGGTGATGTAGCTAATCAGAAATAGCGATAGACACGGATAAGTAGCTAATCAGAAATAGCGACAGATACGAAGATGTAGCTAATCAGAAATAGCGATAGACACGGATAAGTAGCTAATCAGAAATAGCGACAGATACGAAGATGTAGCTAATCAGAAATAGCGATAGACACGGATAAGTAGCTAATCAGAAATAGCGATAGATAGGAAGATGTAGCTAATGAGAAATAGCGACAGATATGAAGATGTAGGTAATCAGAAATAGCGACAGATCCGAAGATGTAGCTAATCAGAAATAGCGACATATACGGGGATGTAGCTAATCAGAAATAGCGACATATACGGAGATTTAGCGAATCAGAAATAGTGACAGATTCGGGGATGTAGCTAATCAGAAATAGCGACAGATACGGAGATGTAGCTAATCAGAAATAGCGACAGATACGGAGATGTAGCTAATCAAAAATAGCGATAGATACGAATATGTATCTAATCAGAAATATCGACAGATACGTGGATGCAGCTAATGAGAAATTGCGACAGATACGGGTTGTAGCTAATCAGAACTACTGACAGATACGAAGATGTAGCTAATCAGAAATAGTGACAGATACAGGCATGTAGCTAATCAGAAATAGTGACATATACGGAGATGTTGCTAATCAGAAATATCGACAGATACGGGGATGCAACTAATCAGAAATAGCCATAGATACGAAGATGTAGCTAATCTGATATCGTGATAGATACAGAGATGTAGCTAATCAGAAATAGCGACAGATAGGGCTATGTAACTTTTCAGAAATACTGACATATATGGAGATGTAGCTAATGAGATATGGCGATAGATACGGAGATATAGTTAATCAGAAATGGTGATACATATAAAGATATAGCTAATAAGAAATAGCGACAGACACGGAGATGAAGGTAACCAGAAATAGCAACAGACACTAAGATGTAGCTAAACAGAAATAGCGACAGACACGGTGATGTAGCTAATGAGAAATAATGACTGATACGGGTATGTAGCTAATCAAAAATAGCGACAGATACGGAGATTTGTCTAATCAGAAATAGCGACAGGTACAAAGATGTAGCTAATGAGAAATGGCGATAGATATGAAAATGTAGTTAATCAGAAATAGCGACAGATACGGGGATGTTTCCAATCAGAAATAGCGACAGATACGAAGATGTAGCTAATCAGAAATAGCGACAGATACGGGGATGTAGCTAATCAGAAATAGGGATAGATACGCAGATGTTTGTAATCAGAAATAGCGACAGATCCGGAGATGTAGCTAATGAGAAATAGTGACAGACACGGAGATGTAGCTAATGAGAAATAATGACTGATACGGATTTTTTTCTAATCAGAAATAGCAACAGGCACAAAGATGTAGCTAATGAGAAATGGCTATAGATATAAAAATGTAGTTAATCAGAAATAGCGACAGATACGGAGATGTAGCTAATCAGAAATAGCGATAGACACGGATAAGTAGCTAATCAGAAATAGCGACTGATATGTAGATGTAGCCAATCAGAAATAGCGACATATACGGGGATGTATCCAATCAGAAATAGCGATATACAGGAAGATGTAGCTAATCAGAAATAGCGACAGATACGGGGATGTTACTAATCAGAAATAGTGACAGATACGGGGATGTAGCTAATCAGAAATAGTGACAGATACGGGGATGTAGCTAATCAGAAATAGCGACATATACGGGTTTGTCGCTAATCAGAAATAGCGATAGATACGAAGATGTAGCTAATAAGAAATAGCGACATATACGGGGATGTAGCTAATCAGAAATAGCGACAGATAAGGGGATGTAGTTAATCAGAAATAGCGACATATACGGGGATGTTTTCAATCAGAAATAGCGACAGATACGAAGATGTAGCTAATCAGAAATAGCGACAGATACGGGGATGTAGCAACTCAGAAATAGGGATAGATACGCAGATGTTTGTAATCAGAAATAGCGACAGATACGGAGATGTAGCTAATCAAAATAGCCACAGATCCGGAGATGTGGCCAAACAGGAATAGCGTTAGATAGGAAGATGTAGCTAATCAGAAATAGCGATAGATACGCGGATGTAGCTAATCAGAACTACTGACAGATACGAAGATGTAGCTAATCAGAAATAGCGAGAGATACGGGGATATAGCTAATCTGAAATAGTGACAGATTCGGGATGCAACTAATCAGAAATAGCGACAGATACGGAGATGTAGCTAATCAGAAATAGCGAGAGATACGGGGATATAGCTAATCTGAAATAGTGACAGATTCGGGATGCAACTAATCAGAAATAGCGACAGATACGGAGATGTAGCTAATAAAAAATAGCGATAGATACGAAGATGTATCTAATCGGAAATATCGACAGATACGGGGATGCAGCTAATCAGAAATTGCGATAGATACGCGGATGTAGCTAATCAGCACTACTGACAGATACGAAGATGTAGCTAATCAGAAATAGTGACAGATACAGGGATGTAGCTTATGTGAAATAGTGATAGATACGAAGATGTAGCTAATGAGAAATAATGACTGATACGGATTTTTTTCTAATCAGAAATAGGGACAGGCACAAAGATGTAGCTAATGAGAAATGGCTATAGATATAAAAATGTAGTTAATCAGAAATAGCGACAGATACGGGGATGTAGCTAATCAGAAATAGCGACTGATATGTAAATGTAGCCAATCAGAAATAGCGACATATACGGGTATGTATCCAATCAGAAATAGCGATATACAGGAAGATGTAGCTAATCAGAAATAGCGATAGATACGAAGATGTGGCTAATCAAAAATAGCGATAGATACGGTGATGTAGCTCATCAGAAATAGTGACAGATACGGAGATGTAGCTAATTAGAAATAGTGATAAGTACTGTGATGTAGCTAATCAGAAATAGCGATAGCGTTTCATCTGTGGGAGAGTGGTTTTCGGTTGGAAAATAATTAATCACACATCAGGTCGCGTAGATGCTTTCGAGCTCTAGCTTAAAAAATGGTAATTGGGCAGTTCCGGTGCAAATATGCCACAAACAAAATATTAGGTTGGTGCAAAAATAATGTCGCTTTCTCACATGTTACTATGTGAGAAAACATTATTTTTGCACCCACCTAATACAAGCAAGAGTTAGGTATTTAGTAAAAGATAAAATCCGTCATAATTTCTTGAAATATTACCCGACGTGTGTTTGTATATATTAGTGTGTTGTAATGAAGAGAGTAAAATAACAAAGGTATCCCGCCATGATTTCAAAGCACCGCCTAGTATACTGCGAAACACTTAACTTATCCATTACATCAGCAGCCTTCTGCTTTAGCGTGAGTCTAAAATTATCTAATTTAGACAAAACTCCCAGATACTTCTGTGCCAAGCCATAAGTACATGCTTCCGTGATTTTTTTATGGAAACGATGTATATGTAGATATACAGTACGTATTGTTGTAGTATACCTACGGACGATAATGGGCATGTCTCCGTTCCCATAAATACAGTAGTGAATACTGTACCTGATCTCGAGTTGGAGAATTGTCTCTAGCTGTGCCGGTCAAACTCTCTGCCCCCGGGCAGAAAAGATCCCCAGGTGAGGCTATGTCGAAGGGCAGAGTGTCGTCTCGTGAAACAGCTACCCAACCCCGTTTTATATGGGGTCTACGTGGAATTTTTGGCAGAGCCTCCGGGCTCGGATATCCCATATTAAATTCGGCCTAGTGCTACATCTGACAGCGTGGGGCGGTTTGCAGATATCCTAGAGTTGGAGACTCGTCTCTAGCTGTGCTGGTTAAACTCTCTGCCTCCAGGCAGTGAGAATCCTCTTATGAAGCTATGTCGAAGGGCAGAGTCTCGTCTCGGGAAACAGCTACCTGATTTCGTTTTATATGGGGTGTAGGGGAACATTGTGGCCGAGCCTACGTCTCGGATACCTCGCATTAAATTCGGCCATGTGACATCTGACCACGTGAGGCGGTTGGTAGATATCCTGCAGTTGGAGATTCGTCTTCAGCTGTGCTGGTCAAACTCTCTGCCTCCGAGCAGAGAGGATCCCAGATGAGGCTATGTCAAAGGGAAGAATCTCGTCTCGGGAAACAGCTGACCGCGTGGGGCGGTTGGTAGATATCCTAGAGTTGGAGATTCATTGTGGAATTCACTTGAATCACTTCTAGCAGTTGACTAATACTTCTACGCGCTGCTGGGGAATCTTGTATGTGTTGTTCGTGTACTAAGTATTACCGTTTATTACCAAGCATAGTTTGATTATTCTATTCAGTAACCTTCCCTAGTTTACAACAGTTTGTATATTGAATTGTGTTTTTTGAACGTGGCTAAATTTCAAACCAAGCGGACATTAATGATCTCAGTGTGATAATCACTAATCCTTTGGTCGTGGTGACTGATAAAGATTCTTGTTGCTTCTTCTCCATTTTTCCCGTGATTTTACAATAATAATAATAATAATAATAATAATAATAATAATCCGGCATGACAGAGTGGGCCAATATCTGCACTGGAAAATCTGCAACTTCTACGGGAAGGAAACTGAAAGAAAATGGTATGAACACCACCCAGACCCGGTTACAGAGATAGGACCTGTTACAATTCTATGGGACTACACAATACACACTGACAGAACAATCAAATCCAACCGCTCAGATATTGTTATTAAAGACCACAAACAAAAAAAGTGCCCCCTTATTGATATGGCAGTCCCTGCTGACTGCAATGTATGTTTAAGATATTCAAAAAGCTGTCAAAATACAAGAAGCTTGAAATAGAAATCTCAAAAATGTGGCATATGGGAACATCAACAATCCCTGTCGTAGTTGGTGCCCTAGGACTGGTTGGAAAAGATTGCAGTAAAATAATTGAAGGGATTCCTGGAAGTCCATGCCTCAAGAAGATACAAAAAATTGTTCTGACAAGTACAGCCGAAGGGCCTTATCTATGTAATTTTTTTTTGTCAGTGTAAAGTGTCATGATGCTATTTCCGGAAAGTAACGTGTAAACGCCAGAAATCAAAGAAAATAATAATAATAACAATAAAAATAAAAGATAATGAACGAACAATACAAAAAATGTATAAAATGTCTCCAAATAAATATACAATTAATCAACATCTATAACATATCTATAGCATATAGCTATATAACATATATTACAAGGAGCCCAATCCGGTAACATTTCAAACCTCATCAGGAATACGATAGTGAGGTCCCCAGTCTATTCATACATTTCGTAGACTATGTCCTGCGCATTTACCAGCATAGATGCAAAGAGATGGGCACACATCGTTGAAGCATTTCATTTTACATCTTAAATGAATCTAGTAATACAGACAACCATCCTGCTTTCTCTCCCAAGGCCAATGTACTGATGATGAGGGGTACTATGCTGATAACATAGGTATTTATAGTTGAGATAAGAATGATCTTGAACGGAAACTCATCATCTATCAAATGCTCTAAAAAATAGGACTCAAGATAATCCTTTCCAAAACAGAAGCAATGATTCGGAACTGGAATGAAAACAGTGTTGGTATCTACCCTGAATCTGTCATAAAAAAATCCAGCATTAGGAATTAGCAAATTCCAAACACTCAAAATACCTTGTTGTGTGTATCAGTTATAACAATTTTAGTATATGAGTTAAGTAAATTGAACATAAATTATGCTACAACACAGGGAGTTTCGCCCAATACCGCAAATTACTAGAAAGCCAAAATATTAAACTGAAAAGTTAATAACCTCGTCAGATCGAATCTCTCCTATGGATACAATGGTACCAAAGCCGTTCAAAATATGTCAGCTATATAAACTATCAGCTATATACAACCGCTTTCTCAGATCAATGGCTAAAAGTGCTTTGAGCGAGCAAAGCCTGTGAATCTTCTTCGAACCTCCTAGACAGGCGCTAAAGAATTGCAACTCTACAAGATATCAGAGGTCACATCACTTGAGGGCTTTCAATATTAGTGACAACTAAAGTGCATATCACATGTAACTCGAAGAGAAAATAGTGACATAACCACGATGTTCATGTTCCACACTACTTGAAGCAAAACTTTCGGAAGGAAACTACTATGAATACTGAAACGAACGATAACAGCTACTGGATATGAGAAGCCAATTTTCCTGAAAATTTTAACCGACAGAAGCATTGGCTTCTCCGTCAATGAACGCTGAACGTTTTCTTATAAGGAAACGACCAATATTGTCATTGCTATTACCATATGGATGCATACATATGGTTTTGAAAATAGACACATAGAAAAATGTAACATATGAGCTCATATACATAGTCAGGTTCTACAAACATTAAAAATATACAAAGAATATTTTTGTCATGAAGTTTTTTATAATATAAGGAGTATATATGGACATTTACTATCAATATATATATATATATATATATATATATATATATATATATATATATATATATATATATATATATATTCAGATGGAGTATATCTGAAGAAGAGACGAAATGAAAGAAAAGACAAGAGGAAAACTATACTTAGTTGAGCCGATGCGTTTCACCATTCGACTGACTGTATCAAAACAATTGCCTTGATAAAATCTGTTGAATGAGGAAATGCATCGGCTTAACTAAGTATTGTCTTTTTATTCATATATATATATATATATATATATATATATATATATATATATATACTAAAGCTCATTTTTAGATTTTTTTCCAGAGTACTTCCTAATTTTGCTACATTCGTTTTCAAGGATTTCGTTTTTTGTGTTTATATATATATATATATATATATCTGTTTTTGGCTAATTCTGGTGTTCTCTCGTTTAAAATATGATTAATATATATATATATATATATATATATATATATATATATATATATATATATAGTACTGTCCGATAAAAGTGACTCACCTGATTTTTTTTACTAAATGTTCTCTTCTCCGATGAAACAAAAGTTGAGCTAAATTCAAAGGATAAGCGATCTAAAATCCGAAGAAGAAGCTTTGAAAGCTCTTTGAATTTAGCAGTAAGTACTGCCAAGCATCCGTTCAGTATGATGTTCTGGGGGATGCTTTTCTTTTCATGGAACTGGTTTCTTAAAACCTATTGAAAAAACCCTCAGGAGCGAGCAGTACAAGAGAATTTTAGTATCTTGTCTGCTCCCTTCTGCTGAAAAGGTGCAAATCGACCCCAACAAGCTCATAATGCAGGATAATGCTCCCTGTAACAAATCAAAATTGATGAAGGTATACTTTGATGAGAAGCAGGTGAGTGTTATGACATGGACGCCCCAATCTCCTGACCTCAACCCCATAGAAACTTATGGAGTATTATAAAGTACAGGCTCTAGAGAAAGCAGTTGAGCAACAAAGAGGATTTGATTGTGAGTTTCATATCCGAATGGAATTCAATGCTTGAAGATGAGATTTGCCAGAACCTAATCAAGTCAATGCAAAAAAGGTTTGAAAAGATTATTCAAAATAAAGGAGGACCCATAGATTATAAAATATTTCAAACTATATTACCTATTATAAATAAATTATACCTCTGTTATTCTTTATTTAAAGCTGTTCGGTTATGTTTCTATTGATTACTAGTTGCAGCAAATAAGTGAGTCATTTTTTTTTGCTCAGAGTTTTTCCCTAAATCTCATTTATATCCCAAATTATAATTATCAGTAGAATAACTTAGGGTGAGTAAACTTTTTTACTACGTGGTCGGGAAGGGGTCTTTATATTAGTAAGATTAAAAATTAGTTTGACCCTAAAAAGAATAGGCGAAAAAAATTTTAAGTAAAAAAATCAGGTGAGTCACTTTTATCGAACAGCACTATATATATATATATATATATATATATATATATATATATATATATATATATATATATATATATATGTGTGTGTGTGTGTATGTATGAGTGTATATATGTGTATATTGTATATATATATATATATATATGTGTGTGTGTGTGTGTGTATGTATGGGTGTATATATGTGTATATTGTATATATATATATATATATATATATATATATATATATATATATATATATATATATATACCGGATGCAGCAGCAAAATTGAACAAATCGTATAACAGCATTGAATAATTGTCCATCCCCAAAAATATTTAATATCTAAAAAAAGAAAAACACTAAACTAATTGATTTTCTTTTTTTGAAGTTTTCAGATAAGACGTTTAGTCATCTTGATACCATTTGTCGTAAGAATCACTGAAAAACTATTTGAGTTATTCAGCTAGAAAAAGAACAGGTTAAAATCGTTTTGCGTCAGTCCTACTATATCTTTCCAACTGGGCCATGGTGAGAAGAAGAAGAAGAAGAAGAAGAAGAAGAAGAAGGAAAAGAAGAAGAAGAAGAAGAAGAAGAAGAAGAAGAAGAAGAAGATGATTCAGGCCTTCAGTAATCATACTAATATTGATACTTTGGCTTCCATCTTCACCGTCCATTCAAGAACCATCAAGAGAATGGTGAATGTTTAAAAAAGAGTGAGCAGTAGAGAGGAAAACTTGATGAGGAGGTCAAAACAGCGAGAGGGATCATCATTTCAACATTCATACATTCTTATTGTTCAAAGTAGAATCGAAAAGTGTTATAAAACATCGGAGAATTCAGAAAGATATCTTTAATCATTTCTAAGATACAATATATATATATATATGTTTCTTTATGTCTTTCTGTGTGTCTACTGTGATGGTTCTGTGACATATCATGCTAAGTGAATACCAACAGAAAAACATCGGAATTTCAGTGGGAAAATGCGCACCATAACTACTGATACACGATATTTATGTCTATCTATCTATCTATCTATCTATCTATCTATCTATCTATCTATCTATCTATCTATCTCAGTCTGTTCATTATCTATCTATCTATCTATCTATCTATCTATCTATCTATCTATCTATCTATCTATCTATCTCAGTCTATTTATTATATATCTCGAAGTCGCAAGTCATAGTCATCGAGCGTTTGAGCCTACTGGCTTTGTTCAAACTGCTGATCATAACAGATTATGCACTTTTTCCAGAAACCGTGTCTAAGGTCCGTTCAGTATAGTTGCAGTATAAACCAGAGATGGGCCTGTGGTGTTGGACAAACACAGATATGCCTGAGCAGATGTCTGCCACAGGATTGGCCAGTTGCCCTAGCTGACAGGTTTTCTCGCTAGATGTGTGTAGCTGGTCATTATATCTATCTATCTATCTATCTATCTATCTATCTATCTATCTATCTATCTATCTATCTATCTATCTCAGTCTATTATCTATCTGTCTCTCTCAGTCTATCTATCTATCTATTATCTATCTATCTATCTATCTATCTATCTATCTATCTATCTATTATCTATCTGTCTCTCTCAGTCTATTATCTATCTATCTATCTATCTATCTATCTATCTATCTATCTCAGTCTATCTATCTATCTATCTATCTATCTATCTATCTATCAGGTTGGTGCAAAAATAATGACGTAATAATGTCGTTTTTTGACGTATTTATTCAAAAAACGACATTATTACGTCATTATTTTTGCACCAACCTAATATCTATCTATCTCAGTCTATCTATCTATCTATCTATCTATCTATCTATCTATCTATCTATCTATCTATCTATCTATCTATCAGGTTGGTGCAAAAATAATGACGTAATAATGTCGTTTTTTGACGTATTTATTCAAAAAACGACATTATTACGTCATTATTTTTGCACCAACCTAATATCTATCTCAGTATATTAATTATCTGTCTGTCTGTCTGTCTGTCTGTCTATCTATCTATCTATCTATCTATCTCAGTCTATTAATTATCTATCTATCTATCTATCTATCTATCTATCTATTTTTCCCAATTTACGCAAAAATACACACACATATGCATATATATACACATACACATACACGCATACACGCATACACACACACGCGCATGCAAGATACACACACGCCATTTGTTCGACACGGGATTGCCATTCTTGCAAAAGCAAATTCAACAAAAAATTTTGAATCTACTTAAGTAGGTAAAAATAAATTGAAGTAAATTGAGATTAAATGACATTTTAGAAGTTTGTACCCACAACTTCAATATTTTCAGAGGTGCGTGGGATAACCAGGAAATTTATCTAACAAATTAAATTGCTCCCTCCAAAGAAAAAAAAAATTACTTAAAAAATGGAAAGGTCTATGTGGAAAAAATAAAATGATTATGTTAAGATTTTTGTTGCAAACTCGGGCGAATTTTCACATTTATATATTACTAAATAGGTAATTACAATAAAAGTAAAACAAAACGCACAAAACAAAAAAACAAAAACAGGAAAAGAATTGAGGAAATATAGGAGTGGTTGCAATTGAATCTCTTTTTGTTGATCAGGGAGGAGATTAAATTTAATTTTTAAACAATGATGTGTTTAAAGAACCCGGAACTTTTGGCTATATCTGCTAGTGCGCATATATATATATATATATATATATATATATATATATATATATATATATATATATAAACACGCTATTTCCCAGAAACTGTAACTAAGGCCTGCTCAGCATAGTTGCAGAATAAACCGCAGGTGGGATTTGTGGGTGTTGAACAAACACAAAATGTGCTTAAGCAAGCGTTTGCAATAGGGATTGGGTAGCTGCCCTATTAGACGGGAATCCTCGAATACGAGTGCCCAGCTATATATATATATATATATATATATATATATATATATATATATATATATATATATATATATGTAAAATGACAATTGGAAAAAAGATCTTAGATTTTGCCGACGCGTTTCGTCTTCCGACTTTTTCAAGGCAAAAATGAAATCGAAATGTTCTTGTTGTTATAGTTACATTAAAAAATCCAAATTTAAAAAGATAGACGCTTGGATTTTTTAATGTAACTATAACAACAAGAACATTTCGATTTCATTTTTGCCTTGAAAAAGTCGGAAGACGAAACGCGTCGGCAAAATCTAAGATCTTTTTTCCAATTGTCATTTTATTTATACCAATCTGTCTTGTCCACAGAATTGATCTGGGAATTTATCTATATATATATATACATATATATATATATATATATAGTAAAGGTAACAAATTCGCTGGTATATAATCAAAGTGGATCCTAGTAATATAAAATATTGAAACTTATTCACAAAAAGACCTCAATGTATTTATTATTATAGAACAAATAATTAATAAACAATAAAAGCCATAATCACTCCATATGAGGTGATTTTCAATTTTCTTGTTTATTATATATATATATATATATATATATATATATGTAGAACAATCTACCACGGTGGCCGAAATAAAGAATTCGTTTCGAAATTCCAATCACCCGAAGAAGGCCGGAGCGTACAACGCCCGAAACGTTTTGAATATGGCAATGAAGATGAGGATAACAGTCCGAATAATGTAGATAATGTAAATAATCATAATATCTCATCTCAGAGGTATAGACAGATGTTTCATTGAATAATATAGACACAGTGTATCTACTTATTTTTATACTGATCCTTTCCAGTTCTCCAATAATTTTCTTGATAATGCGATGAAATTCATCAAGGCGCCGTAGTTCTTTTCAACCCAAGTACTTTTTTACCTTTTATAAATATCATTTCCAAGGATGAATTACAAAGACAAACAAGTTTTGTAACTGCAATAAAATCATCATTCCTTTGTTACAGGGATTTTCAAAAATACGCGTCCTGTTATCTTTATTTTAGAATTTTAAAATTTATCCGTTGTAGTCATGGATTTCTTTTTGGAAAACAAGCGTTTGAATATAAGGGAGCTGTCTGGGAATTGGTAGAAATGTAAAATGGTATCATTATATAAATGTTATATGCACTTTAATATGTTTTTGCTATATTCGTAGCAAATAACAATATGGCGCCGATTTCATCTGAACATCAAGAAACTGATTAGACAACTGGAATGGATCATTATAAAAATAAGCAGACACAATATGTCTATATTATTCAATGAAATATATATATATATATACTCACTTATGTATAAATATAGGTATGTGAGGGTAAAAGCATGTGAGTGTAAGTTGAAACGATGTTTATTGAGGAGATTTTTACCTTATGATCTTACAATTGTATAATATTTACGTGTTTTGATCGAGAAAAAATAGCACGAAAAAACCATGAAATAATTAGTATCAAATAAATACATCAAATATCAAATTAGTATGAAATAGAGGTTTAAACCAGTAATACAAATAATGGTAGTTAAACTTTTGGGGGAAAAACTTCCGAAAAATCCCAAATAAATGTTCGCTTTTTTTTTTATTTATTTTTTGTTTCAAATTGCAAGACCAACAATAAATGTTCTGTTAGTTCGATACAGAACAAGGCAGATACATACTTAGAAATAAAACAAAATTAAAAATATATGTGAATGTTTTATTTATGTGTATGTATGTGTGTGTCTGTGTGTGAGAGAAAGAGAGAGAGAGAGAGCGCGCATGCTCATAAGGTCAGTTTAACTTGAATTCCCAGCCTTGAAACAAAATGGCGAACCTTTTTTTTCTCTCTCAACTGTTCCGTTATAATTCGTAGAAGACATAACCAGGACAGATTTCATTGTAGTTAAATCGAACTTCCAAACCAAAAGAGTCCGGTTGTCACTACTCAATCCAATCCTATCGGAGCTCGATCAACACACACACACACACACACACACGCACACACTCACTCACTCTCTCTCTCTCTCTCTGTGTTCGAAGCAGAGAGTTTGATAGAAACGACAAGCAACATCGGACGACACATTGAATCTCAGCCCACATATCTCAAAGAAATAAGCGCTTATCACAGGATTTAATGGCTCAATGCAAAACTGTCGACCAGCTAATTGTTCTTTTATAACAGCAAGTGAATCACCCAGCTTGAGTGCGATGTTATGTTCGGCACTAACGAAGACTGACAGTGTTGATCGATACGATGACAGTTTCGTGGTTTATTGATGTCGATGGCTCAGACCTTTTGTGCTACGTTCAACTGGATCCAGCATTCGAGTTTAACCGAATGAATAAACAAAACGAAAACGACAAGCGATTTAGAATAAAAATATCACTGAATACTTTTCTTAATTCTGGTGAATTCCTCCTGTCTTCAAGGTTTCATAAACCATTATATTTATGGTTATTTTGCTTTTGTCATCGACATTTGGAAAGGTAATGGTGTCAGCTGACTCAAGTAAAAACAACGCCTGCAATATTTAGCAGCAGTTGATTGGTTAAGTATGTCTCATATCCTGTAGTCCATTCAGCACCTCATAAATTTTGGTTTTATTAAGAGGTTTGTATATGAATCAATCCTTCTAAATTTGATATCTATCCAGTAAGCAATATGCTTTCCAAATCTCTGCCTATATTCGACTCCGATAAGAATGATTGCATTGATTACACAATGTATATTTTATTATGGTATTTTATATTAATTATATCTATTAAGCATATATAAATAAGCATTTATAAAAAATAATAATATATATATTCTTGATTCTGCTCTGACAAGTGAGAAATAACAAAACTCCGAGTCGATCTCCGATAACCGGTGTGAACTTAAACTACTTCTTGTACAACAATTATTATTTCTCTCGATAACTATTGAGTCCTTTACTGGCAGAAATTATGTTTGCCTTCATATACGTTGAATCATATAAGTTTTAGTATATCAATTGGTTGCATTATATATATATATATATATATATATATATATATATATATATATATATATATATATATATATATATATATATATATATATATGAAAATATATAGAAAATAGGAAAGAACTGGTTAGGTAAATAATCCAAAGTTCTTTAGTATTTTTGTTATTATTTAAAAAAAAATAGTGCTTGATAAGTTTTCGGCTCTTGTTTTGAAACATGAGAACTCTTATGTAGCGTGTTGGAATCATATTTTTAAATAAATAATTATATATATTATATCAATAGGTGACATTATATATATATAATTATATATTGTTTATACGTTATTTTTTATATGTACAAATATTTAAGTAAATGCTCTGTTTATAATAAGCAGTATTAACAATATTTACTGGCCTGAATGTTCGAGAAATCTTAAAGAAAGTATGCGTCCGCTGACAGGAATCGAACCTGTATCCTACACGGAACCGCCGTAAGGCCTGACGTGTTATACCATTTAGCTACAGAGAAAGTGTCACGTTAGGAAGGTTAAATTACTGTTTTTCTTAATCAGACGCTTCCTCTATCTAAATGGTATATCACCTCCGGGTGTTTAATTCAATGCACACATTTATATTTACAAACGCTCTATCCCTGATATCGAGCACATTAATCCCAAAATACAACACAATATATATATATATATATATATATATATATATATATATATATATATATATATATATATATATATATATATATATATATATATATATATATATATATATATATATATATATATATATATATATATATATATATATATATATTAAGAGATGTTTTATGTTTATATATTCT
>OZ010585.1:34318820-34376320 GCA_963932145.1 Acanthosepion lycidas | reverse complement strand
ATTTAATTTGCATCAAAGATGAGTCAGTGTAAAAAGCCATCAAACAAGAAACAGGCCTGTTGGAAGACCTCATATCAACCGTCAACAAGAGAAAGATGAAAAGGTATGGGCGTGTTATAAGAGTCAAAAATATTTCTACCTGTTATCCTAAAAGGTATCACCTTAGGTAAAAAAAAGAAAAAGAAAAAAAGATGCAGAAAATGAAAAAATGGACGGCCAACTTTATTGAGTGAGCTAGTGACAGAAACTCAGACATTGGTATGCAACCGAAACATAAGAATGGTGGTAATCAGAAGAAACAATGTATCTGAGCGGGCGTCTCCGGCAGGGATTAGCTAACCATGCTGGCAGACAGGTGAACTTGAAAACAAGCAGACAGTCAATATTATTATTCATACGAGGTAGTGCTGAAAACTTTGACTAAGATCATTTGATCAGATTTTGGGAAGTGAATCGAGATAAAATATATTTTTCAGCACCCATTCGTATGTATATGTGTATATATGTTTGCATCGACACGTATGCATGTAAATGAATGAGTATTTATGCATAAATAGGTTCCGGCACTAAGCTAACAAATGTTAGTAAAACTGTGTAGCGTCATTCTATCAAATGGAAGGAAATCAGCATTTTAAATTCTAACTTGTAAGCCGGCAGCTTTTGAATAGCTCGATATCCACGCTCCGTAAATATAGCACATTTTAAACAATACACACTCCGATATATATATATATATATATATACATATATATATATATATATGGGGGTGGTTATTGTTTAAAATTTAAAATGGGGAGAAGGCCAATAACCCTGAAGATCGAAGCATTACAACAATGTGTTCACGAAACTTCGAAGTTGGCATGACTGAAATATTACTACTCAGTTAAGTCACACGTTTCTTCACATTAATTCTATCTATCTATCTATTTATCTATCTATATAGATAGATAGATAGATAGATAGATAGATAGATAGATAAGAAAATTGAACGGCTGAGGATTGGGCCAAAGTTGTCTAGTCTGATGAAAGCAACTTAGAATGAAGTTAATACTGTATTTTTGTTGAACAGCTGTAGTGATGATTAGTTACAAGAAGGGGGGTGCACAAATACTCTTCAAAACGTGAATTAGAAATCGAACTTCATGAAGAATGTCAAAAAATTGAGCCAACAACTTATGTAAAGCTGTTTTCCAATATGCAAAAGCACATAAAGTCTGTTTAAAATGCAAAAGAAGCCCATACCAAGTATTAAATATGGGATATATTTATTTTATTAGCTTTGTGTGTGTGTGTGCGTGTGTGTGTGTGTGGAATTAAAGTTAAATACTGCTGACCAGTTTCGAAACATAGTAATTTCTGTGTCGCGATGGAATCATATTTTAAAAAAATAATTATTATATATATATATATATATATATATATATATATATATATATATATATATATATATATATATATACAGCCATGGACAAAATTATGGGGCAAGTGTATACAAGTTAGAAATATAATTGAAACTCATTTAGTTTATCATTTGAATTTTTCTTCAAATGATAAACTAAATGAGTTTCAATTATATTTCTAACTTGTATACACTTGCCCCATAATTTTGTCCATGGCTGTATATATATATATATATTTATATATTATAATTATTTTTTAAAAATATGATTCCATCGCGACACAGAAATTACTGTTTCAAAACTGGTCAGCAGTATTTAACTTTAATTCCACACACACACACACATATATATATATATATATATATATATATATATATATATTACATCGAGCACTGTTTTATTAGCACTAGTACTATATGTACAATATATTACAATTATATTTATATTTTGATCCTTTTAGTTGAGCAATGTTATAAAATGTAATAATGTATTTATACTTTGTATTCTAACGGTTACCGGAAGATGGAACCAATTAACTTTGACTACTCCACTAAAAACACCATAGTTCCTGACAAAAGATCATATATCTGATCCTTTTACACAGTATCGAGAGCGTCATAAAAATGATTTGGAAACTTTTTTTCTTAAAACACAAGAACAAGTATAACAACTTAAAAGATGCCGAGCTTTATGGATTTAAGTCCCAAAAACCACCACCATGCGACGGGAAAGATCTATTCTCGCTAATAGGCAAAATTAAATTCGCTAAAACTATCAACGATCTACAGCAAAAAATGTTAAAGAACGTTTCTATGATCAAAAAGTCCGACAAAATAATTAACAAAGCAGATAAGACGATATAGATAATGTACCCTAAAGCTATTAACAAGAAGTGTTATAAAAAGAAAACCAACAACTGTGGAAAATAGCGTCAACAGTGAAGCCAAGTGGCTATTTTAGCCACTGAACTAAAAATTAATGATAGGATATAGAAATTTTCCAAACAAGATGCTTTCATCACAGTTAAAGATCACAAGGCAAATTTCCTAAACAACCCTCAATACCGATTACTGAACCCAAATAAAAATAATATCAGTAAAATCAACAAAACACCTTTCAAAGAGCATGCAAATATACTCAAGGAATTAACCAGTGGCATAAAACAGCAGAAGCCATAGAATGGTTTACTAATATAAAAAGGATGAATGAATGTACATTCATCCAATTCGATATTTGTGACTTTTACCCATTCATCCCTTAGAACCTGCTAATGTCGGCTATAAATCTAGCAAAATATTAGTGTCCTATTAGTGATCGTGAAATAAATATCATAAAGCAGGCACCAAAACCTATACTATTCCATAATTATTATCTGTGTACCAAAAGAAGTACCCCAGAATTTAATATTGCTATGGGAACATTTGATTCGGCAGAGGCATGCGAACTAGTTAGAATCTTATTCTTGTGGCGACTTAGATTTATTTTCGACATTACGACACCAGACTGTATAGATGTGTAATTCTTCTCCGTAAAACAAGTCCATGAAATACAAACCGATTGAGAAAGGAACTGATAACTATTTTAAAGATCACGAACTACCACCAATGCTAAAGTGATCAATTTTCTCGATGTGACCTTAGACTTGAATAATGGTTATTACATACCATATACCAAAGATCTATATAAGCATAGATACAGCAGTAAAGAATCAAACCACTACCACAAAATTCTAGATAATTCACATAAATCAGTCCGAGTTAGATTACCTGCCAACTCTAACAGGAAGGAAATATTTGATAATAAAATTAAATATATAAATACTTTAAAACTAAGCAATCATAAAGTAAATTTAGAGTATTTAAAAAAAACAAAGAAGGTAGAAATAAACAGAAACATCATAAGCGTAACATCATATGGTTTAATCCACCTTTTAATCGTAATGTTCAAACGAATATTGGAAGAGTTATCCTGAATTTAATTCATAAGCACTTTAACCATTCACCAACACTAAAAGATTTTTAACAAAAAATAATGTTAAGATCAGCTATAGATGTGTTAATAACATAGACAAATCTATATCCCAACATAACATTATATTAAGCAAATATATGTATTAAACATCCGCGTATGCTCCTTATATTATAAAAAAAAGATGTTGACAAAAATATTCTTTCTGTATTTTTTGTTGTAGCATACCTATGGATCATAATGGGTATGTCCTTATTCACATAAATACAGTATTAAATACTGTATGTTGTTCTACTGTTGGAAATTCATTGTGGAATTCATTTGACTCACTTCTAGCAATTGACTACTTCTACGCGCCGCTGGCGAATCTTGTATGTGTTGTTCTTGTCCTAAGTATTATCGTTCATTACCAACCTTCGTAGGATTATTCTATTCAGTAACCTTTCCTAGGTTACAACATGACTCTATTTGTATATAAGATGATATGTTACATTCTTCTATGTGTCTATTGTCATTACCATGTATATGGTTCCATATGGTAATGGTAGAAGAGAGGAGGAGAAAAGAATACCGAGTTCTTACGTGACATCTTGAAAGCGAATGTTGGATGATTTCCTCAGAGATGAAGAAGAGATTCGAGGCGATGGAGATGTGATTCTACGGAAGGATGCTAAGGATATCATGGACCGAGCGTGTGAGCAACAATGAGGTCAGAGAAGTTGAAAACAAGGAGGAGGCTTATACTTAACATGAGGAAGACGTAGCTGAAGTTTCTGGGACACATAATGAGAAAGGAGGGCCTGGAGAATCTGATACTCACGGGTCGAATTGAAGGAAAAGAGACAAAGGAAAAAAGCGCATGACATAGCTGGTGGGCTTAAGCAAGTGGATGACAGAGCGTGGTCTGGGGGAGGTGGCAGAGGAAAGAAACTTGTTGAGAGCTGCAAGGGATAGAGGGAGGTGGAGAGCCATTGTCCTGAAAGGACATAGCACATAAAAAGAAAAGAATGAAAATATTGGCCGTTTCCTTATAAGGAAACAGTCAGCGTTCATTGACCGAGTTGACATTGCCTCTGCCGGTTGAAATTTATGAAATCCTTGTCTTACAATAAGTTTTTATGAAAATAGGTACCCATCCAGTCGCTGTTATCGTTCTTTACAGGACTGATGGCGGTTTTCTCCCTAACCTTTTGTTTCAAATAGTGTGGGATGCTAACATTTTGATTATGTCATTATTTCCTCTTCGATTTACATGTGCATTATTTACATTATTCGTACTATTTATCCACTGTGTCAGATGTCCTCAAGGACACATGGCACAGTGAATAAAGGCGTTGGTTAGATCCAGTGACAGGACCCAAAGAGTGTGAGTTCAAAACCCGGTTAAGGCAGTGGAGAACTTTCAGAGGGAAATCAACAGGGGATAACTGATAACTGACATCCATTAAACATGGCACGTGGAACTAGGACAGTATACCACAGTGATCGAAATAAAGGGTTCAGTTCGACATTCCAACCACCTGAAACGTTATAATAAATATGGCGACAAAGATGAGGACAATAGTCCGAATAATGTAAATAATGTACATAATACCTCATCTCAGAAATATAGACAAATTCGCTATCCATTTTAATTGTTGCTGATACAGAAAGTCTGCGATTGACGCGGTTTCTGTTCTTTGCTACATTTCTTTGTTTGTGATTTTGTAACGCCATCCATATTGGTCCATTTAAACTATTAGGTTGGTGCAAAAATAATGGCGTAATAATGTCGTTTTTTGACGAATTTTTAACGTAAAAAAACGACATTATTACGTCATTATTTTTGCACCAACCTAATAAAATGAAACTTGGCAAACTTCGATTCGCAAACATACTCGTCGAAAACCGAAATATAATTCACATTTCTAACAATAGAAAAGACGTCTGGAGGTGGAATATTATGAAATGAAACGTTGCAACAATGAAAATCACCACCATATGTAGAATTAGTAAAAATAATTTGGACACAAAAAGTCAAAGATGATCTGGGTAAAATAGGCCGTAGCATCAAAATGCTTTCATCAAATGAAAGACGTAGAATAAAATGAAGAACAGAGAGATGATCGGTAAACAGGGATAAGAAAGAAACTGATAAAGTAAGGGAGTGAAGAAAAGAAACGAGTATTAAAAAAAGGGAGAAAACTGATGGGAAAAAAGGAAAGTAGACGGGAAGAAAAACTATCCGGACAAAAAAGAAACGTGAATCTAAGAAGTAAAATAAAAACAAAGGAACAAAGGACTGTCCTGGGTAAGACGATAAATTACATCCAACAGGCCTCTGAACAGGTTTTGAGGATCATGGAACCAGCCTCTAAATTGCTGGTGTTCCCAGGTCCACTCTGGATACACCTTTTAGGGTCCCAGCTATGGGCAAATAGTTGACACCATACTGGGGTCGAAACACTATGAAAGTGTAAAAATAGGCGCTATAGTGGAACACACCTATTCTATAGTTAATGGACTCTCCCACTTATAATAAGTGGGAATAGTAAGAGTAACGAGGGGGTCGCTCAGTGAGTTTGTCTGATTTCAGTCTGTAGTCGGACGACCGACTGACCAGTTGAACTCTCTACCTTCAGGCGGGGAGGAACCCGAACGAGGCTACGCCGAAGGGCGGAGTCTCTTTCGGGGAGGTAAACCGACCCTGAACCCGTTTATACGGGTTCAAAGGGCATATTTTTGGCCGAGCCCATGGGCTCGGAGATCCCACGTTAAACCGGCCTTGTGCCACATGATGCCCTCGTTGGGGTGTGACTACATACCGCTCAGTGAGTTAGTCGCTCAGTCGATGCCGGACGACCGTTAGTCGGATACTAAAGTATCAGCGACCACAACTAGATTACTCTGCGTCATTACATATTATATCAAGTTCCTAACGTTTTGTACTTCGAGCCTATTTTAGGACCGACTTAGTACAAATACAAGCCTCCACTGTGAAATCACTCCATAACAATAGGTTTTAATACCAGCAATACATTTTTGTAAAAGGTTATTACCAGCAAGGAATTTTTGAGGAAAAAATTATTACCTGCAATACATTCTTGAAAAAAAAATATATTACCAGCAATAAAAATCTTGTCGGCATTAAATAACCCATTGAGGCTGACATGCCGTAAAACACACTAATCTAAATAAAAAAATAAAATAAATAAAAATGAAAGCTACCCTGGAGCAGGATTGAACGCAAACTGATAAACGTTCTCATGAAAAATCCCGCTTGTTACTCGACGCGAGCGATGGGCAACAACGATTGGTTGATTTTATCTCGTTCCGTTCTTATGCTATTCTGCCTTGATGAAACAAAATCACTCGAAATTGATTGGACACAAACAAACAAACAAACAAACAAAAAGCGGCAACACAGTATTGATCTACTGGCAAAATGTTTATTTTTCGAACGATTCTCGAACAAGTATAGAAACTTAACACACGATGGGAATTTGTGCTTAAGGACAGAGACGGGAGGGACTTCATCGCTTCTGGCGTAAGAAACTAATACATCCAACCTTTATCTGAACCGTTATTTCTTTCCATATATTTCTATTATGAAAAATCGATAAAGGCCGGGAAAAAGTAAACTGTAATAATGAAAAGACGTGAGAGATTGATGTCGAGTGACAGCGTCAGATCATTTTTTTATCAGCTGTCATTGGTTCTGTATTTGCAGCAAATAAATATCTGTCCGAGAAGATAATATTGTAGAATGCTTTCACATAAATAAAAATCTATACAAATAAATTGAAGTGCCTGTCTGCTCCCTATAGACTCAGAAACGACAAGATGGATTTCAACCAAAATTGGCATGCCGATAGGCTATGAACTTGTGAGTGTTATAAGTTCTATAAAGTTCACCTAGATCAACCCAGAAGGTTTTTTTTTTAAAAAAAAGATCAAAGAAGTCATTTCCCATGAAAATTAAATATTTATTCCCACATAAACATGATAATAAGGGAGCACTTCGATGTGATGCAGTGATTAGCAAGCTTGTCTCACTAGATCAAATACGACTGAATAGTGAGTTTCGATCTTCACTGGGTGGTTCAAATTTTCAATCACATCTGTGCTTAGAAAATCACCGTATGATGGTAAGGAAGGCAAATCAACATTTAGTAATAAATTAATGCGTGGTTACGTATCTTAGTCATTTTAAAACTCTATACAAATAAAATGAAGTATCTGTCCTTTGATTTAGACAGAATTCCCTCTAGAGCAACGCCAGCTACATCAGCTAGGAATAAAATGAAATAAAAATATTTTTCAGTTCTTAAGGACACATGGCACAGTGGATAAAGACGTTGATTAGATTCAGTGACAGGACCCAAAGAATCGTGAGTTTAATACCTGGTTAAGGCCGTGGAGAACTTGGAGAAGGGAATTAACAGGAGATAACTGATAACTGACATCCATTAAACATGGCACGTAGAACTAGAACAGTCTACCCATGCGAGCGAAATAAAAGGTTCATTTCGACATTCCAACCATCTGAAGAAGGCCGGAGCGTACAACGGTCGCAACGTTGTGATAAATATGGCAGCAAAGATGAGGACTATAGTCCGAATAATGTAAATAGTGTAAATATTTTTTCACGAATGGTGATAGGTGAATTCTCATTGTCTAGTGAAGAGACCCTTTCATATTGATTGATTGTTCTTTTAGGGCTTATCAACGTTTTGCAGGTTATTAAAACTAAAAAATTCTTTTAGGTTGTAAATGTTTTTTGGAGATAATAATGATTTACTGATACTACTATTTAACCCATAAATGGGGGAAGATGAGGTAGATTCATGCCTTTCCCAATGATATTTTGACATAAGTGAATATAACGAACCCGAATGAAATTCGAACTCAGCTCTCCAATTTTTAATTCCGATCCGTTATCCATTACACCAACCGTACATCGAAACATATAGCACCTGGTACATGAATCCATCGATTAGTGCGGCTAATATGTAAATCGGTAACTATTAAAAAAAATAAATTTTTATTTACTATGATTAAACTGAAAAAAGTTATACCGCACTAATCGAGTTTTATGTATGCACTAAACATGTTGGTATATAAACGTTTGAGCGCACTAATCGAAAACGCATTAAACAAATACGCATCAATCGAGGGATACCTGTATTCCCAAACGGTCACCCATCTAGGTACTAACTAGACTTAACTTTAGATGTTTCTATATATATATATCAGAGATTCCTAAATATAAAAATATCGGTTCTCGTGCGACCACCTGCGCTTTCATATTGAGGTATCTTTGGTATATAGAGAAACATCTAAATTCTGATCATCTAAATTTGGTTCTTTCCTATTTAAAATAATGTTCTCTTTTACCTTATACTAGCAGCATAGCCTGGCGTTGCCCGTGCTTGATTCAAAATTCGTACGACTCATACAGCAATCGCTATCACTTGACTTAAAATATTTTTGCCCTTCCTTGCCTTTAAAGTGCCCTTTGCCGTGATGATGTTGCTACATGCCTTACTTCTTGTCTATCTCACACTGCGATTTTTTTCTAAGCTCTATACTAAACATTAAATCTGTTACAAAAAAAGAACTAAACAAAATGAACACAAAACGATCAGCTTTAAAAAAAGGACTCGTAACTGGAAAAACCGAATGAAAAAAAGAATGTTAACAACAAATACTTTTTCACACCCAACCCAGTTCTGCGGAATCAGAATCAACGTTGAGTTTAAGCAAGCGAAAGGGCCAATTGGAGTAAAGTGCCATGCAGATTTAAATTTTTCCCACTTGTGACGAATGCAGCTATCGATTTTTTTGCATGCTAGCATGCTAGTTAACATTCGTGTCAGTCAGCTGTTGGCTCTCACGCTGGTCAATAGAATCTACCTGTCTATTCGTGGCAGCCAGCTATAGGCTCACACTCTGGCCAGTAGAAAATGGCCGCAAACTACATGAAAACTGCCGTAGAAGTATAAAAAAACGATAATTTCCACTATCGATGGGAGTTGGGAAATGCTAAGTCGGTCTTGGCCTCCCCGCTAACTTGGAGCATGTACATGTAAATTTTGGTGCAAATCCGTCGAAAATTGCGGCCGTGCATTCGTCACACACACACACGCACACACACACACGCCCACACACACAAACACACGCACACACACACGCAGACACACACACACACACACACACCCTGCCTTTTATAGAGATAAACTCTTTTTGAGCACTATCACTACTTTTTAGCTCTATCACTGATACTTAGCGCTTTCCAATAAGTACCGCGCATATATAATATATAAATAATATATATAAAAAATTATATATATATATATATATATATATATATACATACACATTATATATATATATATATATATATATATATATATATATATATATAATATGTGGTGCAGTTCAATTCAATTTATATTACAAAAAGTAGATTAGTAAAGTTAATGATATAAAAAGGCAAAATCCCTTCGCAAACAAAATTTTAAAGCTGCTTTAAACAACAAATCACTCGATGAATGTTATTATCCTTGTTTTTAAAAATTACAAGCTGTATAAGGTCTTTAATGTATTTTCGACTGTACATTCAGTCATCTTCAGGCATGGAAGTTATTTTGTTTTTGGTAAAATTCAGGTAGCATCCGAGACTAAAAAATTAAATGCGAATTAAAAAATATATATTTTTTTAAATGTGTTATTGTTAACGGATACAAACTTTTGGAGCGTGGATCAGTTCTTTAAATATATTCATTTGTCGAGTGATTTGTAGGTTAATTTATCTTTAAATTTTGGTTTACAAAGGGATTTCGCCATTTTATATCATTAACTTTACTAATCTACTTTTTGTATGAATGATTCACTGTAATATAAATTGAACTGCACCACATAGTTTATTTAAAAGAACTGATCTGACGTGCAAATTTTCGAGATAACAACTGAGATATTACATATATATATTGAACAATTTAGTTCATGCCACATTGACTGATAAACTCTTACAACAAAACATTCTCAAACTGCAATTTATTAAAAAAAACGCAGTCTCTTAAATTTTCAAAAAATTCGAACATAGCGTTGCGACTGCACGTTCCAAAAGTTTGTATCCGTTATCAATAACATATTTAAAAACAAAAAAACAAGAAAAAAAACAAAACATATTTTGATTGGCATTTAATTTTTTTGTCTCGAATGCTACCTGAATTTTACCAAAAACAAAATAATTTCCATGCCTGAAGATGACTGAATGTACAGTTGAAAGTACTTGCGTATTAAAGAAAGACCTTATACAGCTTATAATTTTTAAAAACAAGGATCATAACATTCACCTAGTGATTTGTAGGTTAATGTACTTTTTTTTTTGCGATTTAATGTAATTTTTTTTGCGAAGTTATTTCGGCATTTTATGTCATTAACTTTACTAATCAATTTTTTTGTATGCATGATTCATTGTAATATATATATATTAGGTTGGTGCAAAAATAATGATGTAATAATGTCGTTTTTGACGTATTTTTTAACGTCAAAAAACGACATTATTACGTCATTATTTTTGCACCAACCTAATATATATATATATATATATATATATATATATATATATATATCAATTCTGATCATATAATTAACCTAATTTTTTAACTACACCTTTGGCTTTTTGTTATTTAAAATATTTTTTTTTTTAAATCTTATATAAACTCTCCTTGATAGAAGGAACAAACGAATGATCATATTAGATTGAATCATAAGTAATGAACGTTTTGGGGAAACAATTGTAAAGACCAATATATACGTGGCAAGTAAGAATAATTTAGGCGTACCCTATCATACCTTAGGTTTTGATCGGCAGTGTCAGCCTACACAGTAGATTAAAGGAAAAATGTTGTTCTCGTCCATGCCAACGCAAGGGCTTTTGTGCAATAAGAATAACACAGGAAGAAAAATTGAGAAGTCGGTTTGCCTGTTATATCCCAACTCCCCATATTCACCTAACCTTCTATAACGTGGTTACACCTGTATGTGTGTGTGTATATATATATATATATATATATATATATATATATACACACACACACACACACATATATATATATATATATATATATATAGATAGATAGATAGATAGATAGATAGATAGATAGATCTAGTGAGCCAGACAAACCTACCCAGGTTTCACCTAAGCGGATCGTCAGGGAAATAGGTTATATATATATATATATATATATATATATATATATATATATATATATATATATATATATATATGCATGCATTCTGTTGAGGTGTCTTCTAGAATCGATGAATTACTTAATTATGATTATTTCAAATCCTCCTTAGTATTTCTATCTGTATATCATTGCTGGGACCAGCTTCTAATGCTCTGGACTGAGCAGCTTGGAGATAGTAGTCGTAACTCGTGGATGCACAGTCCTATGGGTAAAAGAGAAACTCGGATGAGTTCCACCACGGAATATGTGATCGTGCGGCGCTATGTCGAGTCTAATTTGTTAACTCTTCGTCACCGAGTGACAGTTGGTATGGCATTTGCTTCCTGTCGTAACTGTTCGAGTTTCAATTCTCAGTAGTGGATACGCACTGCTGATGAGTTCCAAATATAGGAAGAAACGGTGCTTTCTGCATTCTGCTGAGTTTTCTTCTAGACTCGATGAATTAATTATGATTATTTCAAATCTTCCTAATTACATATATATATATATATATATATATATATATATATATATATATATATATATATATATATATATATATATATATATATATATATACCACTAATCCTGCAACTCCGAAAATGTCTGAATCTGGCACTGCTCGCAACAAATTAGAAATCTCGTCTGGTATACTATTAGTTCGTGTTACTGGTGACCTTGTGTCAGAATAGGTATATAACGTGACGTGATGATTGTGACGGAAGTTTGGTTCCCACTAGGTGCCGCACTTGTTTTATACGCATATAATCAACATGAACATCTCTCTCAGCGTGATGATTTGCCAACTATCCTAGTAAAAGTATTCAGTGAGTTCAATCCTTGCGGATGCCCCATTATTTTGATCTATTTCTAATGCGATGGTTAATAAGTACCTGTCGAGGATCAAATTACTTTTGTATTGAGTTCAAATCTCATTGAGTTTCCTAATGATTTACAATTGTGTTCACCCTGAATAAGGCCAAATAGCCACTTGAGGTAGAGGGTTACAGAGTAAGAGGCACCACTCTAATGGCACCAAGACGCAACGGGTCACCGGATGTGAAAGAGGGACCCTATCTACTTCTATTGAGGAAAACAAAAAAAAAATAGATCGTAAATAAAAGTTAAGAATTTTAAGCGAAGACGTTAGAAGTATAGAATTGAAGTAGACTTTAGAAAGAATTGGAAACTCAGTCCTAAACAGGAAACAAGAGAGAAGCCTCTACTTCTGTTCAAAATACCGGGAGGAGTGTTATCCGGGGGACAGGCGAACCTGTCTAATCTTATTAGATTAATACTATGGCATTATATCAATTGAGTACATTCGCAGAAATCATAGAAGGAACAATATATAATAAATCTAATGCTGACTTCGACGTGGTGGGATGGTTAATAATCTTGTCCCTCTAGATCAGTTACGGCAGACTCGGCAGTTTAAATATCTGAGAAGCGTTCTGACAGAGGACGGTAAATGCGACACTGAGATCCGTAGACGTATTGGGACGGCCAAGGACGCAACCCAAAAGTTGGGCAGAGTATTGCGAGACAGGAGGATTTCTTTGGTAACGAAGAAAAGAATACTGAGCTATTACGTGACCCCTGTCCTTCTTTACGGCAGCGAATGTTGGATGATTTCCTCAAAGAGGAAGAAGAGACTTGAGATGTGATTCTACAAAAGGATGCTAAGGATATCATGGACTGAGCGAGTGAGCAACGACGAGGTCTTAGAGAGGACGCAATCAAGAAGGAGGCTTATACTTAATATCAGGAAGAGGCAACTGCAGTTTCTGGGACACATGAGAAAGGAGGACCTGGAGAATTTCACACTCACGGGTCGAATAGAGGGAAAGAGAGACAAGGGAAAACAACGCGTAACATACCTGGTGGACTTAAGCAAGTAGATGATAGAACGTGGTCTTGGGGAGATGGCAGAGGGAAGAAACTTATTGAGGGCTGCAAGAGATAGAGGGAGGTAGAGAGCCATGATCGCCTACGTCCTGAACGGACATGGCACATAGAAAGAAAAAGTTAGTTCGATCCTCACTGGGTACTTCATACTTTCTGCCTTGCGTTACATCTAAGCTTAGCTTAGTAAATGAATGGGCACTTCGTGGTAGTGGAAAGCTTAACAAGCTTGTGTCGTTGGATCAATTACGACAGAATAGTGAGTTCAATCCTCACTGGGTGCTCCATACTTTCAGCCTTGTGTCACATCTAAGCTACGCTTAATAAATCAGTATAATAAATTTTCGAAATTATGGAATAAATAAGAAATAGCATTTTCTCTCCAGAATCTGTTAGATATCTATAAGTCTACCATTCTTCCATGCTTAGAATATTGCTGTCACATATGGTCCGGTTTCCCCTCTTGAGTTCCTTGATAAAATCCAAAGAAGAATCAGCAATATTATTGGTCCTGATCTGGTTTCAGTCACTTTCTCACCGTCCTAAGGTTGCTTCGTAATCGATTTGGTACAATGTCAAGACTTGACGGAGAGGACTGTGTAGCACCAACTCTGATATGACCGTAATACTTCATTCTTGGTATTTGAAAAAAAAATGGGGGTAATTCTTTATTAAGTTAGATTTCGGTCCGTTCTTCCACTATTGAGGCAAGCACTTGAATGCAGAGTAGACAAAAACAGAACAAAAAGGGCTTCTTAAGAATATTGTAGCAATTACCAGTCCCAAGTGACAAATACCATCGAAAACGCTTTATTAAAATCTCCTAAAATTATTACAGTGTTAAATGTCCCGCTTCTTGTTCAACAATTATAAAAAGAAAAAAAAATTGCACTCAAAGTCTTTGCCAATAAAAATGAAGGCGTCAACCATGTTTAGTTAAGGGTTAGGAGTGGCAGCAACAAGTCGAATTCATTCGACCTAGCAGATATTCAGTCGGAAAAAAGAAAAGAAAGATGTAATTTTGTTTATCTTTGTGTCCGTTCTCCGTTTAAATATTGCAACTGTTTAAATTGGCAACGAAGTAATTTCAATTGGAACTATCAATTTATTTACCTTACTTTTATTTATTTATTTGTTTTTTTGTCCATCTGAGGCGGAAGGATTTTTGCTACGTTTTGTGTGCTTTGGCCTATTTAAGTAATTCTCCAACGCCATCAAACCAACATAGAAGATGATAATACCAATCGCATAATAGGCGAAAAGATTTTTTCTTATGTTCTGATTATGTCAATACAAAAGATAGCGACCTTTGTGTTGTGTGATCTTCATATGAAGAATCTTGAATAAGGTGTGAAGTGGCAGCTTGTGCGTAAAGGAGAATGGGAGGTTCAGCTAAAAATCTATCGTGTAGATATTGTCAAAAGAATTGTTTCTTTTACATTGACGAATCTATAACAACAACGTTGCGAAGAATAACTACTATTTTCTGCCGTAGGTTATTGAGCTTGTTGAATCACGGGTCTTTCTTTAATACTAACAGATTTCTCGCTGTAAAGCAAGGTAAATATTTAATTAAATTCTTTTTAGATTCAAGTATTATAATGCACAGTGGATAAAAGAATAGCGGCTTGAATTGTGTAATCGGAGAGCCGAGTTCGAATTCCAGTCGTGTTCATTACGTTCTCTTACGTGCTAATACCCTGGAGAAAAGTATTAATCCATCTTTTCTCCCTCCTTCCAGCTATGGGTAAATAGCAGGGCAGGACAGGGCAGGGTGTGACTTTGGATGTCAACAGGATTTGAAGAAAGAAGAACTTTGAATATAAAATCAGCCTGGAGAGGTATCAGCTCCGTCAGCTGATCTTATCCAGGAAACACCACTGCTATCGCAGCTGCAGTACATACCCCTACGGCTC
Source organism: Acanthosepion lycidas (assembly GCA_963932145.1). Taxonomy (NCBI): domain Eukaryota; kingdom Metazoa; phylum Mollusca; class Cephalopoda; order Sepiida; family Sepiidae; genus Acanthosepion; species Acanthosepion lycidas. The sequence goes on along the minus strand of OZ010585.1, from coordinate 34,360,912 downwards.
TCACGGTTTAGGGATCTCATGACAATAGTTTATTAAGACCGAGGAGAGTTCAAAAACTGACTACGCAGCTTCGAAGGTGATTAATTATTTACTCAAACAACTCCTTTGCTACTTAGGAAACTTTTATAGTCTCTCATTACTCTATCGCTATTTCCATTGCAAATGTTCAGACGAGCTACATTATTACTTCCAACACTTCAGAACTTCACATCTAGGGCCCGCGGTGGTACGTCTACGGCCTCAACTTATCCTCTTTCCTTTCGTATTCCATTGGTTAGGAGGAAGTTTCAGTCAGAAAACTTCTTCACAGAACTATCTCTGTGTAGAACAGACTCATGAAAGAATGCTCTTCCGACCATTACAACCTCAACCTTTTCTAGTTTAGGGTCAACCGTTTTCTACATATCCTCATAATATGCATTTCGTACCTCTTCTCTTTACGCCCTTATAACAACTTCATTCAGTAACCCTCTACCTTGAATTACTCTTGTGCCTTGTATTTGGTTAACAATAGTATATAAGAAAAGCTTTTCTTTTACTTAACACTCTCGTTGTTATCGACGTACTTAAAAGTCATTATGAAACTTACATTGTCTGTTGTCGTCCATACTAAGTGCTTGGTAGCTTATAAGCTACCAAGCACTTAGTGTTATTTCAAAACCAACGTAGACGTATAGTAGCGTACAATGAAATCTGTTTTCAGACATATTTTTTATTATATTGCATATTTGGGCAACGATTAGTTTAATCTGTACTGCAGGGTATCCAAACGAAATCAAAATGGCGGCGCTTATTAGAAATCGCCTTCACTGTCTTTATAGTCATTTATTCCCATGAAAAAGAAAATTTCCTCTTTTTTCCTAAAACGGGTCGTCGCAGCAAGGCTATAACAATGCAGCAATGAATGTGTTAAATATGCATGCATATTTTGAATGTATATTTTGGAGGATATGCAAAAGTTCTCAAAAAAATTTTTTTTTCGTATAGACGAAGACATAGTAGAAAAGCATTTGTTTTTTTAATTAAAATTAAGAATGAACGCTGAGAAATTAGCACACACTTGAGATAAGGCCGTCTTATACATGCTAAGTTTGAGGACTTTCTATTGGAGCCAGGGGAACTTCGACGTGTGTTAGCAAGATAGTCTCGCCAGATCAGTGAGTAGTGAGTTCGACCCTCACTGGGTGCTCCATCCTTTCGACCTTGTGCCACATGTAGGCTGTGTTTTGAAAATCACCACTAGGTACTTCAATTACGACTGAGTCGTGAGATCGATCACTCCACACTTCCGGTCTCGTGACACATCTAAACTATGCTTTGTAAATAATTATATTCCCCTCTCCCCACAGACAAGATTGTATTTATGGGGTTTACTTAGAACTTCATAGAGATTCTGACGCATTATGTTGGACGGTTGATAATAGATAGCGGCTCAGATTGAGGCTGAGTTCGAATTTCAGTTGAATCCATTACATTCACTTACGTGCTAAAACCATTGGGAAAGGTACGAATCCTCTTCTTCTCCACCATCTATGGGTAAATAGAAGATAAATAGCAGAACAGACCGGGTTCTATAGCCTTGGATGGCAACTGGTCTATCGCAGAAGAAAAAATCTGCCTCGTCAGTCATGTATCGCCTAAGCGTGTATCACGCATGGCACATAACTGACTGAGCTTAGAATGTGTTGTTTCAGTGTCTGGAATATTGCAGTTTGCTTGAGTCGGTCATTGAAACAAGGTACGTTCAAAGATAAGACATTTTGAAGACCAGCCTTTCCCCATCCGCCTTTTGGCCTTGTGCCACATTTCTGCATTTCGAAGAATAAATATCACTTTCGATTTGGAGCTAGTGAACTTGTGACTTTGGAAAAGTGTTGATAAGCCCACCTCGCACTGATGATTACAGCAAACCAATCTGTACAACCTGTCTTTGTTACTATAACCGACTAAGATAGGTTTAGTAATAACAGTTTTCAAATAGAAAGATATTTCAATAAAGTAAAAAAAATGATTTTTTATGCTTGGTCACTTGTTAAGTTGGGATGAGACAATAAGTAATACTGTTCATAACGAATCAAAGAAAATATATAAACATCCGAACAATTTTGGATATAGACATCACTTATTCCATGAATTATTCAATCTGTGTCTTTTTTAAGATTGCCAGATGTGTCAAGTATAAATGCTACCTAGTAAAATTTAACACACGTGCCGGCAAACAAACGTTGTGTCAGAGGGACGGATTTTCACTTGACACCGCTATTACCGTATCCTCCCACGATAATTTTTGTTGGTTTTGAAAGCTGTTTTTAAAATTTTAGTAAAACAAATCTATGAAACTAAATCTATACATCTTCTCATTTCCCGAGAATTGACAAAAATATATTAAATACTATATATCTATTTAGTCTATTTATTTGTATTTACCCAACGCCCCCACGAGGTCAGGTTGTGACATAAGGTCGGTTTAATGTGGGGGAACCCGAGCGCGTACACCCGGGCTAGGAACAAAAATTATCCGCAGCCCCCGCAACCGTCGGTTGAGCTGGCCTCGGTGCGAGCACCGATCCCTCTCTCTGGTGCAATGAGAGGCGCAGCCTCGGGCAGCTGTTCCTCAGGGCTAAGGCACCTCTCAGTATTAGTCTATTTATTTAGAATAATATTTTTTATTTATTATAAAGATATGTGAACCAACTACAATGTAATGCTTATTAGTTACCATATTATAAAGAAATAAGTATTTAAAACATATCCATAAACTTATAAACAAGGAAACTATTTGTAATTGAAGAAAATTTGAATAAATCTATAACTACGAGTAAATGTAACTTATAACGTTTCATTTTAAGTTGGAAAAACATATTTTCTTGGTATTTCTTTCATTTTCTCTCGTGACACAAATTCACTAAAACAGGCTGAAAGCCAAGAAAAAAAAAACAAAAAAAACGAGCTATCACCAAAAATTCGCTAAAAATAAAAGTGACGTCATGAAAAAAATGCCTCAAACGCAATAAAAACAAACTTTTATCGTCAAAATGTTTGTGTTATTATCAAAAGAAAAGATCAAAGTGTTTTTGATGTATTAGTGTTTATACATTTTTAGAACCTTAGAAATTTTGGTTAAAAATCTTGTTTTTCTGTCGTCAACGAAGAAGAAATTAGTACGGGAAATTTGAGCGTTTTCTGTTTTCGTTTTTTGTTTTTTTTTGTCTTTTTTTTCGGTGAAAAATCGATTTTTTTTTAATTCTTTCAAAAATCGGATATTTGTCAGATTTTAATGAAACTTTCGGGAATGATTCAGAATTGAAATTAGATTATTTTTTAAATGCTTCTGATTAAAAAATCTTTGTAAAAATCTTTTTTTACACCTATTATCCAATCCCCCGTCCCACAATTCAATTTTTATGAAATTTCGATAAATTCTGTTATGCATCGCTTAATGTTTTTATTTAAACCCTAGGAAAATTTTAATCAATTCCAACTTTATTGGTCAAACAGCATCCACCCCGCTAACCAGTTGTAAAGAAAAAAAATTCTACCTCCAATCGTAAAATAAAAAATGCAATAAAACTAAGATACTATTTTATTAGAAAAGCTTTTAATTGCTTTTATAAATAAAATAAAATATATTATACGCACTATCTTTAGAAAAATATTTTTCGATGAATAATGAATTTATATAAGAAATATTTTCGTTTTCTAAAATTTTAATTAGAATAAAATAAATAATTTTTTAAAGTTTTTGAAAATGTTGTATTAATCTGTTGCAGTCAAGTGATATTGTTATTAAATTAAAACTGTATTTACTAATCATAAATGGAAAAGCTCACGAAAATCCAACGGTCAACAGTATTTAAAAACGAATTTTTATTTTTATTGTATGTGTGTAACCATGTCGATGATTGTAAATCCATTCACGACATTATCAGAAAATAAGAGTGGTACATACAATAAATTTTGAAATCTATTGGTAATTTGATAACATTTTCTCAATAGTCGTCTTTGTAACTTAGGCTATAATGTCAATGTACCTAAATTTAATAAAATACAGAGTTCCCAGTAAAAAAAAAAAAAAAGTGCCAAATTTATTATCACTTTTTTATATTTCAGGGATAATTGACCTTTAAAAAACATGAATAAATTTCTTGAATATTCATGACCTTGAATAATCATTCGACTCTTGCGTAATTACTTAACTCTGATTGGTTCTTTTATGATTGATTAATTGCTGCTCGATCTTGTGACTCGTCATTTAAAGGTTATTTGCAGACAACTGTCGTCTTGCGTTCTGCCCTTCTCGGATGGCTAAACAACTCACTGATTTTGAGCGTCATGTTATCGTTCTTTTCAACGAAGAACATCCAACGTGGGGATTGACGAAATGTGCAGAAATTCTTCCTGAATTTTTCAGTCACATCGGTCGTCACCAGTTTTCAACGGTTATCTCACGTCTTTCTGAATTTACCGCCTTTTTTTTACTGGGAACCCTATTCTCTTAAATTTTTAAGATTGCTATGTATTAAAAAAAATTATGGTAAAAAAAATGACGTTCATGTTATATTCTAGTAATTTAATTCTGTTCTACACCCCCTTCCTTATATTTGTTAAACACCATGCTGTAAATAAATCACTCAACGGGTCAGAAAAAAACACCCCTTCCATATTAAGAAAATGGTTTTCTGTGGTATTTTAAGCTAAAAACAATATTTGTTTCAATTCGGATTAGGTAAACTTTCAATCAACTAATATATTTTACTTTTTAAATATTTTTAATAAAGAGAATTATTTGTATTGACATAGGAGTTATTATATACAAATTTATAGATTTTACTAATAGGGATGAAAAAAGATTCCAGTCAATTTAAATTCAGTTTGAAATACTCCGGGAATATTATGTTTAATCTATAAGCTTGGAATTAAAACCTAAAATAAAGCTTTAAGAACTATTTTTCATTTTTTTGAACGACATTTTAAAGACAGGTCTCGCTTTTTTTGGCAGGTACCTATATGTTTGGATTTTATTAACAATAACATTTATCTAAGGAGTATTCTGTAATAGCGATGCCAAGTAAAACCGCCCTTTTGCCTTTTTTCAGAGACGTTTGTTAAACTTTAGCAGTCATCCTAGATTCAAATGACTTTTTTAGTATCTAAACATTTTCTATGCAGTAATATTATTTTGTCTCAGTTTACATATGTATATCTTCTTTTATGTAACGTGTCCCTTCAGAATGTTGAAGATCATGGCTCTCCACAATTTCCTGCTGTTTGTAGCTCTTATATACAAATGATGACTCATCTAAATTGACAAATTTGGTAAGCCGAGTATCGACTTTGTTTCTTTCGTCACAATTTTACGACTTTCTTTTTCTTCTGCATAGTTGGGTGTATTTTTAATTTAAAATGCCATATCCATGCAAACTTAGGCGATCATGGCTCTCCACAGATTCCTTTTCTTTATTATCTCTGAATTGTCATGTCTTCTTGGGAAAGATTTATCATTTATTCTTTATCGCTATTTTCTATTCTTTTCTTTTTTTAAATCAATTTGTCCCCATAGAATAATTCTATATCTGTCTATATTTCTGAGATGTGATTAAATAACATGCTGTTGTACATTACTTTTTTTTTAAGAATAAAATGGTGAATGTTTGATTAAATAACATGTTATCGCACATTACTTTTTTTTAAGAATAAAATGGTGAATATGTGATTAAATAACATGTTATCGCACATTACTTTTTTTTAAGAATAAAATGGTGAATATGTGATTAAATAACAAGTTATCGTACATTACTTTTTTTAAAGAATCAAGTTGCTAAACAAAAGCGGAATTTTTTTAATGACTCAACTAAACCGAATCATTGATAGAATCATGTCATCGCCTCATCTCAGAATTTTTAGGCAACATGAAGACCTCTGTATTGCATTTCCATTCATCTGCTTCGGTTCTGTGGACACCGATTCTTTCATTGAGGGTTCTTAATTAACGCTGAAACATTCCTAACCGCAAGTATGGCTCTAATTTGGGACCAGATAAAATCTCTCTTATATCCGGGTTTATCTTATATCAGGGTCTCTTATATCCGGGTTACACTGTATATAAAGTACATAAAAACTCCAAATCAAATACGGACCTATTAGCTGGGGCATCAGAATACGCTGACTGCACCTTTGCAGAGGTGTAAGACTACCCCCACCAAATGAGTCGTCCTGGTTAAAACCATAAACTGCATCCAACAGCAAGGCCCCTGATCAAGAGGCATTGATGGGGCGTGGAATCACCTCTTCATTTCTGGTGCTCCCAGATCCACCTGAACCGGGGTGGTAGCACCTGTTCAGGTCCCAGCTATGGGCAAATAGTTAGTCCCTAAATTGGGGTTAAAACACTATGAAAGTGTAAAAATATGTTTTGATACCAGAAATAATTTTTTTCGTGGAAAAAATTATTACAAGCAATACATTGTTACCAGAAATACATTATTAAAGAAAAAAATATTACCAGCAATACATTTTTGGAAAAAAATTACCAGCAATAAAAATCTTGTCGGTATTAAATAACACATAAAGGTTTATATGCCGTAAACCAAACCAAACCAAACCATAATGTCGTTTTTTGACGTTAAAAATACGTCAAAAAACGACATTATTACGTCATTATTTTTGCACCAACCTAATAAAATAAAAAGGGATTTAAAAAGCGATTTTGTTTTGTCTGGGTGCAAATCATTATCCCTTTTGTTTCAGTGTCAACTAAGATATAGTAAGTAACTAAAATATAAAGAATTAAAAAATATATAACGCATAATTTCTAGAAGCCTGGTTTGGTATAGTAATATTTCTCCAAAAAAGTATTACTGGCAATATTTTTCTCCAAAAATGTACTACTGGTAATATTTTTTTCTCTAAGAATGTATTGCTGGTAATAATTTTTCTTGATAATAATTTTTTTGCTTGACATCGCTATTACAGAATACTCCTTAGGTAAATGCTATTGTTAATAAAACCCATATAGGTGGAATGATATTACGTAACCGGTCAACACACTTTTCTTTCTTTATACCCACATTTTCTTGTTTCTTCATACCTTGTTTAGCTTTTTGAAGGTATCTTTCGCTATCCCACTGAGCCTTCAGAGACTTAGGTTATTTTTTCTGTCGCCTTTTATAACACTTCCTAGACAGTTAAATTTCTGTACTTCCTTGATTTCGATGTGTCCGATCTGATCTTCACATTTTGGGTAGTTCCTCTCAATGACAACCATACAGTCTGTCTTCTTACAATTGATAGTTAATCCTTTCTTCTTGCTTTCCTTTACTGCCTTGTCTAGGAGTTCCTGCAGTTTTATTTTTGTGTCTACCATTAACATGATATAATCTGAGTATCTTATGTTGTTACCTTATTTTGACGAGTACGATGTACAAGTAAAACTGTGATATATCATAAAATTTTGATATATCATAAATTGTGATATATCATAAAACTGCGGTATATAATTAACTGTGATATATCATAAACTGTGATATATCATAAAATTGTGATATATCATAAAATTGCGATATATCATAAAATTGTGATATATCATAAAACTGCGATATATCATAAAATTGTGATATATCATAAAATTGCGATATATCATATAATCGTCGACTTCTACGAATTTGATTCGGTGTTAGAGAAAATGAGCTTATTCGCATTCTAATTTGTCTTTACCTAATGAGGATTCTATGCAGGATTAGGGGTATTATTAAGTTTTGCCAGGAGATTGAGCTCAGCTGATTAAGTGTTTATGCAAATAAAAAAATGTACTTGCCTGTTTATTCGTTATTAAATTAGCAAATAAACAGATTTTTCGCACTTGACACTCAGAGATGACTGAGTTTTTCTGCATAATTCCGATGTCATTTATTCTGTGTAATTTTAATTAAATAAAAAAATCCTAGCATGTTTTAAATTGCTATTTATTCGATAATATTTGTAATGAAATTGAGAAAGAAAAACAATTGATAGTCGTAAGGAACGTTACTGGTAAATAAACGTCTCATCGCGACTACTGTAAAACTATTATGATCACAGAGGTATTGCAGGTAGTGCACCTGTTGCAGAAGTGGTGTTTTTAGGGAAGATAGCTTGACGGGGCTCATCGCTCTTCATGACTCGTCATTTTTAATCATGTCATCCCGAAGCAAAGCGATAAAGCCACTAAGAATGAAAAAAAATTCTTCAAGAAACGTTATTGAGGAAAGAGGAAAATAAAAAGAAACCGGAAGAAAGTCCACATGCAAGAAGTGCGATTTCAACAGTAAAGTGACGAGACTTAGCTGCCAATTTAATACGGCTCTTAAATTCATGAAGTCAAAGTACCAAAGATGGTTAATTGATTTGATTTTTTACGGCTTAACAACGTTTTTCAGTTTATTTCAATAACCAGAAATATTTTAGGATTGTAAGAATTTTTCGAGATAATATTTTTTTAATGATACAAGTCCTATTAAGCCATAGCTGGAGGAGAAGCTGTGGATTCATACCATTCCAAAGTATGTTTGCGCGTAAGTGAATATTAAAGACATGACTGGAATTTGAACACGGCTTTCCGATTTTCAATTTCGAGTCATTATTACGCCACACGCACATCCAACACCTGGTATGCCCAATCGGTCACTCATCTAGGTACTAACCAGGCTCGACGTTGCTTAAATTCGGTGATCGTACGAGAACCGGTGTTTCAACGTGATACGGCCGTAAGCCTAACAAAGAGGAAAGGTCATCTGAACCATAAGGAAAGATAATGAGAACTAATTAAATTAAGTGGTGCTCCCGTAAAAACGGAAGTTTTTTAATAAAAAGGTGGAGAATATTTTTGCAGATTACTCTTTATTAAAACCTTCCTTTACCCACATTTATTAAAATAAAAAAAAATGATTTTTATCAATTTAGAAGTGGGAGTCCTATTAATAATATAAATAAAGGATCAAATTAACCTCTGACTTCTTTATGTATTAAGAGTTCCAATTAACAGGAAATTGTGGAGAGCTATGAACCTCAACGTCCTGAAGGGACACGGCACATAGAAGATTTTTTCTAACTTCTGCTTCAGTATGCTGGTAAATACCGACCAGTCAACTTCCGGTTGGCTTGTAATCGGTTGGATCCTAACTCTCATAAACTGGAATAACTGATTTTTTCTAACTTAAATAAATCTTATTTTAAACTGAGCTATCTGGGATATCGCGTATTTAGTAACCATTTATTTTTATCACTTTAGAAGTGGAGGTCCTATTCATAATATAAATAAAGAGTCAATCTCCGAGTTCTTAAAGAGTTGTCTGCTCTTTGATTTATCAAAAAGTGCCATGTTTGAAACTGTGCTAATGTGATTGATAATTGCGCACTATAGATGCTATTATTTTTTTTCTCAATTTCCCAATCGTTGAGGGCGAGAAGAAGTAGAGTCATGCCTCACCCAATTGTGAAGTAAAAGCGAACTGTGCCAGCCAGAGTTTGAACTCAGTTCACTTAATCTATTCTCGATATCACCAACCATATTTATTCTTATGCTATATTCCGTGCTAAGGGAATAAACACATAACACCAAGTGGATACTAGAAGAAAAGTTTATTGTACACAACAAGTACAATATGAAATACAGTACCGTTATACACACAGGCCAATCTAGTACTGAGTGCCACTAACTGGAAGGTCTGACGTGCTTGAGTCGTCTCGCTCTCACCCCCTCTCCCAGTCTCTCGGAGACAGTAGACTTTATAGGTACTAACTAGCGTAATCATTCATGGGGGGCGACCAGTCATTCCATTACATCATCTTAGGTTGATTCAAAATTTTGATAATTTTTCTTTACGCCATCTTCATATCGTCAGTGAGGTTCTAAAAGAACGTAAACAGACATACGCCATTTTTTGCTTATTTTCTATTTTAAAAAAGAATGGCAATCCTATTATGCAAAAATGAAGTATATTGAGGAAGGTCCCCGTCCATATTTTTTCTCATCACACGAAAAAAAAATCTACTTTAGCCCTTTTAACATCACATCAACGATATGAATTCATACCTTTAATATTCAGCCACCAAATTATTGCCTGTGTCTTTCTATGACATTACGCTACCTTTCAGTTAAATGCTGTATTCGATAATCAAAAAACAATTAGGATTTTTGATTCGAAAAAAGTTCTTTAGGCATCCGTCCTCCGCCCCCCAAAATAAAAGCTATACATTTATTTTATTTTATTTTATTTTTTTAAGCGTTTCACACCCAAGCAAGGCGGGAAGCCACTAGGACGCAAGGGGTTACAGAAGATTTGGAGCAAGATCAGATAGGAGTGATAGAGGAAAGGATGAGGAGAAGGATGTTGCTAAGAGCTACATGGAATAGGAGGTTATGGAGAGCCATGATCGTTTACGTTCTAAAGGGGATCGACATATAGAAGAATACTAGCAGCATGGCCCGGCGTTGCCCGGGCTTGATTCAAAAATCGTACGACTCATACAGCAATCGCTATCACTTGACTTAAAATATTTTTGCCCTTCCTTGCCGTTAAAGGAGTGCCCTTTGCCGTGCTGATGTTGCTACATGCCTTACTTCTTGCCTATCTCACACTGCGAATTTTTTCTAAGCTCTATACTAAACATTAAATCTGTTACGAAAAAAGAACTAAACAAAATGAACACAAAACGATCAGCTTTAAAAAAGGACTCGTAACTGGAAAAACCGAATGAAAAAAGAATGTTAACAACAAATACTTTTTCACGCCCAACCCAGTTCTGCGGAATCAGAATCAATGTTGAGTTTAAGCAAGCGAAAGAACCAATTGGAGTAAAGTGTCATGCAGATTTGAATTTTTCCAACTTGTGACGAATGCAGCTATCGATTTTTTTGCATGCTAGCATGCTAGTTAACATTCGTGTCAGTCAGCTGTTGGCTCTCACGCTGGGCAATAGAATCTTCCTGCCCATTCGTGGCAGCCAGCTATAGGCTCTCACTCTGGCCAGTACAAAATGGCCACAAACTTCATGAAAACTGCCGTAGAAGCATGAAAAAATCGATTATTTCCACTATCGTTGGGAGTTGGGGAGTGCAAAGTCGGTCTTGGCCTTCCCGCTAACTTGGAGCATGTGCATGTAAATTTTGGTGCAAATCCGTCGAAAATTGCGGCCGTGCATTCGTTACACACACACACATCCTGCCTTTTATAGATAGAGATTAAAAATAATGATAACAAGCTGATATTAAAATTTATGCCCGAACATTTCTTGTGAAAGTTTTGATTTCTTTTCTCCTAGAAAAGCCCGATCTATCAAGCCGACAAGAATTTGACCAGTGAACTGAAACTCTAAGAATGTTTATCTTATAGTTTAAAACGATTTTTCATTTCACAGCCAGCTCTCACCGCGCGAAAATCTCCCCACCCCCACCCCACGGTTCCTTTGTCGAAGTACAATTATTTACGCCTTAAGTTAAGAGAGGCTAAAATCACAAACAAACAGCTGGCGGAATAATTTGCAAAATACTACCGCCTCCTTTCGTCATACTGAAACTGGGAAAGATCCAGGCGTTCTCTTTCTCAACGCCAGATTGAAATCGGTCTGACACATTCAAATCACCGAGTGTTTACACCACTGCATTCAACCTCAAGACCTATCTCGATGTACGAATGTCAAACTGGACGTTCGACATAGAGCCCAGCTCACACGAACGTTCCTGCAACATTGCGTTAATGAATAGCGACTTTGAATGAGAAATCGGAGATCCGAGAATTCATATCCTCTCCAGCTATGGATTAAATAGTAGGACTCTTATTTTCAGAAATCAGTATAATTCTAAAAGAAATTGTTAATTCAATATTCCCTCGCAGTAAATGAATAAATATTCTTATATTCCAAAATATATTTCGGTTTTAATTAACCCAAAAAGGATTGCTGTTAAAAAAAATCAATCAATCAGTTGGTAATATCACCGATCTTTTGTATTAGGTTGGTGCAAAAATAATGACGTAATAATGTCGTTTTTTACGTATTTTTTAACGTCAAAAAACGACATTATTACGTCATTATTTTTGCACCAACCTAATATTTTGTTTGTGATGTTGTGGCAATGTTTATGTAACGTTGATTTCCTGATCCCCCTCAAACTGACCGTTCGTCGCCAGCTTACGACCGTATAACGTTGAATCACCGGTTCCCGTATGATCGCCTAAGATAAGCAACGTCGAGTGTGGTCACCCTTCCAAAACAATAGAAATTAGTCCCCAAAAAGGTCGTATTGTACTGTACTATATGTCTAAGCTAGCTTGGAAGTAACACTATGCTCTAGTTAGTTTATAACGCAAACGCTTTTGCATTATAAACTAATTCGCAGTTATACAACATTTTATTACAGTAATAAAAACAGGTATATTAAATCTATATTCATTACAAAAAAGAAGGGTAATAAAAAATGTCTATTACCGTAAATTGGTAATACCGAAATCTAAAGGTTAAAAGCAGCTAAACCGGCTTATACTTCCTCTCTCATCAGGGTAAAAACTGAGAATCAAAAATGTGCATAGTGACTAAAAAATGAACAAACTCATTATACTTTTTGTTTTTATATAACATTAGTCTGGGGCTGTAGAATTTTATTCGTTTTGCACATTTGTTTTTCTCTTCAATTTTGCTGTAATGAAAGAGGACCTACACCCTTGTGCAAATTAACTGAAACAAAACGGAAAATTCCGTTATTATTTACTTTTTTTTCGTATTTTGAAACATGACCCAGTGCACATGTTAGTACTTTGTATGTCTATTCGACGAAGTCATTCCTCGATTGGATTTAAATCAGGAGAGTTTCCGAGCCAATCTGTGGTACTTTGATTTGCTCACTGGTAAGGCCTGTCGGTGTGCCCGTACAGCGTTACAGTCTTCGTACGCTTCCTTGGAATAACGCCCATCGCGGAGAAGGGCCAGAGGACAACTAATCGACAGTCGAGACAATATGGTGTCCGGGCGTGATAAAAATCTGATGCAATCACGGATGACACAATATTTTTTAAGACCATCATATTTTTCAATTCCATCATACGCTCCGAAAATAGATTCATATTACTGCACACCACTGCAAATGACCTAATCTGAGGAAAAAAAAAAATAGAAATCGATTGCACCCTGTCACTCCAATGGGTCTAAAACTGACCTTATAGTGAAAAAAAGGAAACTAAAGCGGTTGCTTCAATTAATTGGCACAAGGACGTATTTAGTTGTTTTTAATCGCTATATTTCGATATTACTAATTTACCGTAATAGTTTTTTTCGTTACCTCACATTTTTGTTATGAATGTTCTTTTAATATGTCTGTTTTTATTGCTGTAATAAACCAATTCAAAATGAGTCCCTCGAAGATACAGTGATGACGAGGAAGTCAAGATTTGTATTGACTCTAGTCTGTTTCAAATGTGACAGATGCTGGCAGTGAGATTCAACACAAATGATGAAAGCATCAATAGATATCTGGACAACATCAGAAAAATATAAATATGAAGAAAATAAGCTAGGAACTCGGTAAATAGAACAAACAACCAAAAAAAGAAAATATGTTACGTAATTACCTTGAATAAATTCTTTTTTCAAGACATTTTTCTGGTGTTTTCATCATGCTAGTTAGAAACTCTATAAATTAGCAGACGTAGAAGATTTAACAAAACGTCCGACTCGTGACGATTTTTAAAGCCATCATTTTAGACGTAAACAACAACAAAATGTATAGCATCATCAAGTTTACCTAACTTAGAGGAGAGACTAGTCGATATCACATAGCATGGTAAATTCTGCTTTGACTAAAGTTGTTACCTATTCGTTAGTGATCAGACATTAAGTTGCTTAACCTGTGTTGATTTATCGAGTTTATAGTTAACGGCTAAATAACTGGCTTTAGTTTTCATCCACGAAGATCAATAAGATAAAACCTTAAACCTTATAGTAGCTAATTTACTAGTACTGAAAACTAAACAAAATTAAAAAAAACAAAAAAAACAGGAAAATATCGTTGAAAACAAAAATAAGAGTGCTCAATTGTTATATAAAACCAATACACGTGTATGGCAGTGAATTTCCTCACAGATAATAATGAGACTTGAGGCAAAAGAGAATATCAGTAAGAGAATATGAGAACAACGGAGAAGTTTTAAGAAAAAATAGGAAGGAAAAGAGCATTTGTCCTTAGAATTAGAAAGAAACAGTTCTGGGACGTATTTCGAGGAAACGGGCTTGGAAAAATTGACACTCACAGGGCAGGAATGCAAGAGACGTAGTAGCAACCAGCGGGTAACGGACCTAACGAATTTGTATAAACGGATTGCAGAACATAGAATAGAAGGCGGTATAAGGGAATAAATATTGCTTAGAGCTGCGAAGGACAGGAAGATGTGGAGAACGGGTTACAAAGCACGTCAAAGAAGAAAGCCAAAAATAAACAGATTTTATTTGCGTTTTATTAGGCAACCAACAACTCGCTTTGCGTGGCAAATATCAGTTCTAGAGAAATGCTTTGTCATTTCATGATTTCCATGAGACAATTTTTGTGTAAGCAAGAAACTAGTGTTATGTTTTAAGACGCTTATCAAGTAGATAGTATTTCAGCGGCTTTCTTTCGAATAGACGGTCACTTTTCAGTTCATTTTACTGACGTTTCGAATGTCGACTTACGGTCAAGAAATTTTATTTGATGATTTGATACATGCTTTAGTTCCACAAGTTCTACCCTTCACGGCTAACACCCGCCATCCCATGCACATTGTAGCGAACCACCGTGTTCCATTGATGAGACGTAATTTCCATTCGAACAGCATCTTCCCACGAACCGCTATATTGTGGAACCGGCTCCCGAGAGGATGCTTTCTCGATCACTATAATCTTAACCTGTTCAAGTCTAAGGGCTTACGGCCACATCACATTGAAACATAAATTCCCGTACAATCACCGAAGTTAAGCAACGACAAACCTGGTCAGTACCTAGAGGGGTATCCACTTGGGAATACCAGGCGCTGCAAGCTTGAACGTGCGGGTGGTGCAATGGATAATGGCTTGGAATTGTTAATCGGACAGACGAGTTCCAATTCCAGTTGGGTTAGTTATATTCACTTTCATTCGTTATATTCACTTGGAAAAGGAATTCATCTTTTTTACTCCCAGCTATGGGTTAAATAGTAAGATTTGTATCACTAAATCATTATCATCTAAAAAATGATTCTTAAAATCTTGAATATTTTCTGGCCTTAAATAACATGCGAAAGGTTGATAATTCATAAAAAAAAAACAAGCCAATCAATCAAAATATGTCCAAATCTAGGGTTAACCGTGATCTTCCGAATATATAAACATCTTCCCCATATAAACTGTGACTAACTCTTACTCTGTATTCCTCTATCTCGAGTGAATCTTGGGATTTGTACAGGGTTAACATTAATGTAAAAATAATGTTCTGCCTTTCATTTACATAAGCTCGCTAGTTGGGTGATTTGCTGTTTCCTTTTGCTTCTCTTGCCTTCAGTATGTCCTGTAAGTGTTAAATTCTCCAAGTCGTCCTTCCTCATTATAAGTATCAGAAATTTCAACTGTCTTTTTTTTATCCTAAGCACAAGTGTCATTCTCGTTTCCATTTTCCTTGAGACTTCCTCACTGCTCACATGTCCCGTCCGTGACATTTGCAGCATCCTTCTGTCGAACCATATTCCTGTTGTCTCAAGTATTCTCAAATCGATTGGGCGGCATGTGGCAAACGAATTAATTTCATAATATATTCTCTTTAAGTTTTCTGAATAACCAGATGAAAAAAGTACTTCTAGCTCCGTTTCATAATAGTTGCATCTATTTCTATTAATCATTGGGGGTCACATTAAAGTGTATACTTATGATTGTAAAAGACAATTTCGTGTTGTTACGTTAAAATCTGAAAGCAGCAATTCAGTCGGTTAAGTGTCATACGTGATACACGCATGGGAGATCATGTCTCTTTCGATTCACGACTGACTAGGCATAAGATTTTCCCGCAGTAGGTTGCCATTTCTTTCCGTGGTAGACTGGTTGCCAACCAATACTATAGGACCAAGTCTACACTGTTATTCAACCATGATAATAACAACAGTCAGTCATTTAAAAGCCATACGTGATACGTGTTTGGGCGATCATGTCTCTTTCGACAGATTCTTTCGACAGACTAGGCAGAAGATTTTCCCGCAGTTAAGTTGCCGTTTATTTCTGCGATAGACTTATTTTTAAAGAGGTAGAGAAAATTAGGCGTTTGGGTTACCCAGTTAAGTGTCATACGTGATACATGTTTGGGCAATGATGTCTCTTTCGATTGATGACTGACTAGGCAGAAGATTTTCCCGCAGTAGGTTGCCATTTCTTTATGCGGTAGACTGGCTGCCAACCAATACTATAGAACCCAGTCTGTCCTGCTTTTCAACCCATCGCTGATGGGAAAAGAGATAGATTCATGACTTTCCCAAGGGTATTTGCGCGTGAGTAAATGTAACGAACTCGACTGGAATTCGAACTCGGTTCTCGAATTAATAAAAAAAAAAAAAGAAAAAAAAAAGAAATGAAATAATATATATTGAGCCTTTCCAAGGTAAATAATAACTGAAATTGAAAAAAAAATTCTGTTGCATTTATAATTTTTATCAGAAAATATCAACAAAGGGTAGGGATTTAAGAATATAAAAAACGAAACACAAAAAAAAAAAAAAAAAGAGACCAGAAATGCTGGGTTACAATATCAACAATTATTTCAATGTGAAGATCAGTTACCAAACAACATTGACTGTAACCCTGACACTATTCAAAAAAAAAAAAAAAAAAAAAGAATAATGCTGCAATGAAAATTAAATGGTTTAAATGTTATATATATTAGGTTGGTGCAAAAATAATGACGTAATAATGTCGTTTTTTGACGTTAAAAAATACGTCAAAAAACGACATTATTACGTCATTATTTTTGCACCAACCTAATATATATATATATATATATGTGTGTGTGTGTGTGTGGATGACAATATATATGCTTGTGAAAAATTCATTTCGGTTGAGCTCTCTGGGGAGGAAGTGTGGGTTTGTAAACAGTGACTATTACAGCTAATGATGCAAAACTCTACGGTAAATCGAATCGAGTCCTCTCAGTCACTGTGTTTATCTAAAAAATAAATACGCTTAAATTCACCTTCATCCCTGCCGTGCGCCAACGGCTTAGTTAGTGGTAGAATCCCCGACTGACGAGTTTCGATCCTAACTAGAGGCAACCGGACGTCTAGCCACACTGATGAGCTGTGATACAGCGAAAGAGTCTGTCTGTGGATGACAATATATATATATATATATATATATATATATATATATATATATATATATATATATATATATATATGTATATATATATTTGTTCCAAGCATTGAATCAATAAACCATTCCATACCAAATGTAGTAGGGGACAAAAGAGCTTGGGGTTGTTTGTTAGCGGCTCATCAACAACTCCTTATGAGTAGTTTAATGCCGAAATTTATTTTTGGGTGGTGGTAGGGGAGTATTAGTAATTTTAATTTCAAAAAAGTATATCTGGTAATGTTTTGTTTCCAAAATCGTATTTCTGGTGTTTTTACTATGGACATCTATTTTTTATATTTTCATAGTGTGGTTAGCTACTTGCCCATAGCTGGAATCCTAAAAGGTGATACTACCCTGGGAACAACAGCAATTAAGAGGTAGTTCTACGTCCCTCAAAGCCTGATTAGAAGACTTGTTGATGGATGTAGTTTATCCAGGACGGATAAGCGATAAAGATACTGAACACTGAGTAGATTGCGTTAGATGTAGTTTCACCCAACACAGCAAGTTGCTACAGAACAAAAACATTAACCTAAAACCTCGAGTCATGTACTTAAGTATCCTTTGATATGGATTTTATGCATGGGACAAAAATCATTTCAGTCGAACTATTTGGACTGACACTAATGAATCACAAACAAAGGATTTTAGAAAATAACAGAAATCCCTTAAGTACTTTCAACAACAGCAATAACTAAAATGGATAGCATAAATAACTCAAGAGAAAATAATGAGTGCAGCTGTAGTACAGGTTCTGCCCCTGCGACCCTAACGAGTTACGGGCCACTCGAAAGCCTCATATATATATATATGTGTGTATAGGCAGCAATCCTTCTTTTATATATGTTTCATTAAAAACGATAGACAAGGTACTACGGTTAAGCTTTTTATTTAAATTTTGTTGTGTTCGAACAAGAGCTTTTTTTTCTCGACATAGTTCCGAGCACATTCGGCTAAACCATTAGCCATTATCAACGATGATTCGATTTTTCAGCTTAATTGACTGTGTGCATAATGTGTATGATTTACTGTGTTGTAGGGATGTTTTAATTTCCGAATATTGTTAGCAATAACATTTGTAAAAAAAAATGTCTTAAAATAATTGTCAGACTTTCATATCATTTCTTTACATTTGGTTATGCCTCATGACGTCATTTCTTTACATTTGTATACGCCCCGAGCAGATATGAATGTATGAATATATGAGAGGAAATCATGGAGAATTGTAGTTTAAAAACAGTAAAATCGACCTTGCTAACCGAAACGCTCCTCTGTGGCTCATATATATATATATATATATATATATATATATATATATATATATATATATATATATATATATATACATATATATATATATGAATTACAAAGAATAGAAATTCAAAATTAGCCCAGCTATTCAAATGGGGTAATTTTGAATTTCTATTCTTTGTAATTTATATATATGAAGAGTGAACATGTAATCCTGATGTGCTCACGAAATTACGTAATAGGCATGACTGAACCAACACCTCTCAGTTAAGTGGTAATCTTCTCCAAATTAATTCTCTCTCTCTTGCTCTCTCTCTCGCTCTTTCTCTCTCTCTCTCTCTCTCTCTCTCTCTCTCTCTCTCTCTATATATATATATATATATATATATATATATATATATAGATAATATTAGTGGTAAATATACATATATATGCAAAATCCACAGGTGCATATATACACATGTATATTTTAGAATAAAAAATTTCCGAGAGGATAAAATCCAGGTAGAACTCAATGTCCAGGACAGAGTAAGGATATAATAAAAAGGCTTAAACACTAATATTCCATGGTCATAATTTATTAAACACTAATTCCAATGGAATAAATTATGACCATGGAATATTAGTGTTTAAGCCTTTTTATTATATATATATATATATATATATATATATATATATATATATATATATATATATATATATAGTATGCTTAAAATTGGTAATTTTAATTGTCAGTTTTTGAACCAAGGTATTAGGTTGGTGCAAAAATAATGTCGTTTTCTCACATAGTAACATATGTGAGAAAACGACATTATTTTTGCACCAACCTAATAATAAATAAATAAAAAAAATTTAGTAAGCAAGCCGTTTTTGCTTAAAAGTTTGACACTGTATAATGTTTTTACGTTCCATTCACAATCAGTACTCTCCCAAAAGATGTCAATCCATCTGTCGGTCTATATATATTGAAATGCCTCTGTTATAGTGTTTCCAAGAGTCTTCCTCAGCTAATGATGCTGAGATCAAATGTCGTTTCGGGATTGGAGCATCACTAACCCAACAGTATCTTACGGCATTACCAGATTGTATTGGTTACCTTTCACATGCATGCGTGCATAATCTGGTGAGAGGTGTCAGTAAATAGTTGGGATTATCTCACTTTTACGAAGTGCAATTTCGTAAAAGTGACATAATCCCGTTAAATGTGACAGAATGTCAACAAAAACTGAGTAGACAGAAAATCAGTGTACTTACTTTTGCATGCTTTCCGATGTTTTATTGGTTTGGTGTGGTCTCGGTAGTAACGCTGGCGACAATAGTTGCAATTCCGTCCAGCGGTATTATGGCGACACTTAAGACACACCCCGCCACTCTTGAAACCGGATAAGGTGTAAATTTCCATGTTAAAGTGACACTGGCGTGCGTGTAGGTTGCATTTGCACACTGAAAGAAAACACGAAAAAGGAACTCTTCAGAACCAAAGCATATATAAACACGGTTTAGCATTTATAATATGAAAAAAAAAAAAAATAGAGAGATAGCTAATGTGTTATGTCAACAAGCAGACAACAGAATTGACGCAACGTTTGTCAATTCCTGCGTAGAGAATCAATGAATCTAGTTTTGATAAACGCTAGAATTAATTTTAATATTGCTAGAATCATAATCTATATAACTTGTGATCACACTGGTATTTTTTTAAAATAAATACGTCTGTATTTTCATCCATTCTAGGAATTTAGCAACTTAAAAGAGCAAAGATTATTTGGCAAAGTTAAACCTTGGTGTCCGAAAAAAAAAGTTTTAAAAGGATGGGTTTTTCATTGACATCGCTATTATTTTAACTACTTTCGATGTTTGTTGTTTTAAATAGTGATGATTACAAGTTTAATGAAACCTAAACATATGATGTAAGTGAATTTATTCTTGTTATTTTTTGTTCTTGAGAATTTACAACAAAAATATTAAACACTATTTATTACATTGTTTATTTAGAAGAATAATTTTAGATTTACAATATTAAAAACTTATACAATTGAAACTAACGCAACACAATATTTTATCATTTACCAGTTTATAAAGAAATAAATATGAAAACATTTTTTGTTCATCATTTCATAAACATTTACTAAATAATTAAAATGTTTCAATTAATTATAAGAAAATCTTTATTATTTACCAATTTATAGATTTTGTTACGGGTTTTTATCTCCAAAACACTAAGAGAAGTTCGATAACAAACAAACAAACAGAGGCTACAACTTTATATATATAGATGTGAACCAATTATAAAGAAATCCTTATTATTTACCATTTAATAAAGTTCAAATCGATTGGTAATTAATCGATATTTTGCCAATCCTTCCAATAAAGAATATGATAAATAGTGTTTGTTAATTTTTTGTCAATCCTCAAGAACAAAGAGAGTGTATAAATTCACTTTAGTACGGTTTGGTTTTATAACAATTCAAATCATCGCTTTTTAAAAGAATAAACATTGCTGAGGAGTGAAAGTAGTTAAAATAATAGCGGTGTCAAGGGAAAACCGTGCTTTTGATGCTCCATTTTTATTTCGGGCACGAAAGTTTAAATTTGCCGATTATTTATTATTGAAAGAGCAAATTCTAACAAGAGAGAAAAAAAGCTCTTCCTACAAAAAAAAAAAAAAAAAAAAGAAAAAGAAAAAATACACTATATCAGATTTTATTCTACAAATTAATGTTTCCTTAAGAATTTCAAATAATTAGCCTAATGTTGGTAGCATTTTCAGGATTTATTTCTATTTATATGAGTAATATATCATGTGAGTTTAAGCTTGTAATTATCTAACTTTATTTTAAAAAAATATTGGCAATAACTTGTCCTGGGAGTATCGGGTTTTATTATAAAAACAAATAAATTGAAACATTTTTTTTTACATAAAGTAAATCCATCCAAAATATATAAGCTACAGAAACGTGTATTTGAGTAACCCAATCTGCCATAGGCCTGGATAAGATATTACTTTATTATGTTATATGCTATAATGAGTCCATTAATATGAGCGAATTTATTCATTTTCTTTGTTCTTGAGAATTGACAACAAAAATAAAATAAAAAAAACGCTATTTATTATATTGCATATTGGAATGGTTGGCAAAATATCGGCTAATTGCCAATCGATTTGAACTGTAAAAAATGGTAAATAATAAGGATTTCTTTACATTTGGTTCACATCTACAATAATATAGGGATAATAATTTGATACTAAATTTTTTTTTTAAATCATTTAATCAACAGTTACTTACTATCGCCAGGCCAGAAGAAGTACAATCAAAGTATTGAAGATTTTGTATAGCGATTTCAATATGTTTTTATTAAAATCTCTTATACTACAACTACTACTACTACTACTACTACTACTACTACTACTACTACTAATAATAATAATAATAAATAAATTTATATATCTATTTCTCTATATCTATCTATCTATCTATCTATCTATCTATCTATCTCTCTATATCTATCTATCTATCTATCTATCTATATATATATATATATATATATATATATATATATATATATATATATATATGTATATATATATATATATGTATATATATATATTTATTTATATATATATGACATCATATATCAGACCAAGTTCAATGCATAATCTCTACGAAATTTCTCGGACATTCAGACCAGTAAAGGTTATTAATACCGTTAATTATAAACAGAGCATTTATTTAAATGTTTGTATCTATAAAAATAACGTATGATATATATATATATATATATATATATATATATATATATATATATATATATATATATATATATATATATGTATATATATATATATATATATATGTATATATATATATATATATATATATATATATATATATGTTTCAGTTGGTAAAATATCAATTCATGTAAATAGAATTATATATCAATTTAATTCTAAAAATATCACGAAATCAGAAATGACAATTTATATCAATAGAAGTATATACCAACTTAATTCTGTAAACCTTACCAACACTAAATGGTAAAATACCAACTTATATAAATATAAGGATATACCAACTCCGAATGGTAAAATGTCAATTTATATAAATAGAAGTATATATCAATTTAATTCTAAAAATGTTACTAACTCTGAATGGTAAAGTACCAAATTATAAACATAGAAGTATATTCTAAAAATGTTCGGTTGGTAAAATACTAATTTATATAAATATAAAAATACCAATATATAAAATAGCAAATTGTTGCAAAAAACATTGACCGGCCTCTTAAAATTTGATATTGTGTTATACTAATATTTGTTTTTCAAATACCAATTCTATTTGAATTTGTTCAAAATATCGGCTTTTCTTAATACTGCCCTCTGACTTTACCGCTACTCCACCTATACCTCCTCCTATTTCCATTTTAAATATTTTCTGTATTAATAAATGTATCCCGTTTATGCTCATAATATTCACTTCCTATCACTTCCACTTCTATATCACACACCTCATTCATTATTACCATTTTAACAGCAAAATACTATTTTGAGTGACTCTCTTATTGAGTGAATTTTAGTATGTGAAAAGCAAATTACAGTTCCAGTATCTTACGCTTTGCAAATATGAACAAAAGACATTGACAGTGGTTAGGAATTAAGGCAGGTGTTACTAAGTGAATATGGTTATTGATATTATTATCATAAGGTTATTACTCTTATTGCCGGGACGTTTGATTATTATTATTATTATTATTATTATTATTATTATTATTATTATTATTATTATATTTCCTTTGATTTCTGGTGTGTACACATTTCGTTCCGGGTCCCGCCCAGAGACCTAAGTGTAGAAATGGCATCATGGCATTTTCCACTGACACACACACACGAAAATAATTACATACATAAAGCCCTTCGCAAGGTGTGGGCTGTACTCCTGAGAACAATTTTTATATTTCTTTAAGGCATGGACTTCCAGGAATCCCTTCAATTAGTCTACTGGAATCTTTTCCAACCAATCCGAGTGCTCCAACTACAACATGGATTGTTGATGTTCCCATGTGCCACATTTTTGAGACTTCAATTTCAAGGTCCTTGTATTTTGATAGCTTTTTGAAGATCTCAAAGATACATTGTAGTCTGCAGGGACTGCCATATCATTAAGGAGGCACTGTTTTTGTTTGCGATCTCTAATAACAATGTCTGGGCGGTTAGCTTATTATTATTATTATTATTATTATTATCATGTTAGCAGAATATTTTTTCTTTTTTTTTTTTGCTGTCGTTAATTATTACTGTTAAATTATTACAAGTTAAACTAAAAACGGTTTTCATTTGATGCTCGAAGTGAAAAGATCAGACCTGGGATCACTGCTTGGGAACTTCAAGAGCTGGATGCAAATTGTGGTCTTGTGCCAGAGTAAGCAAGGCTCGGTAAATAATTACTCTTGTCCGAATTATTACTGTGGTCCTTATGACGGTTTTTGCAACTAACTTTCATTGTTGTCAGTATTACGTGTATCTTCAGACCAAAGGTAAATGGTGGCCATTATTAGGAATTGAGTAACAGCGACACCCTTTTCGGTATTCTCACAGTTTTCCGGTCCCCTCAATAGAATATAAAGGGAATGAGGACAATCTAGTGTTTTCCCAGGAAGTCGTAGCAATTCATAGATAATAAAGTAAAGTGATATATAGATTGATTGATTTGTTGTTTTTTTACGACTTATCTACCTTTTGCACGTGCAAGAAAATATTTCTAGATAGTAAGACTTTTTGGAGATAATAATGATTTACTGATACAAGTCCTACTAATTAACCCCTAGCTGGGGGAGAAGAGGCGAGTTCATATTTTTCTTATCTGGTATTTACGCGTAAGTGAATATAACGAACCCGAATGGAATTGGAACTCGGCTCACCAATTTTCAATTTTGAACCGTTATCCATTATATCGCCCTCATATCCGAGCTTATAGCACCTGGGATATGTGGAGAGCCGTGGTCAAAGAACATGATATTAAAAGAAGCATCAGTAAGAAAAGAGAATACATAGCGAATGCAGTCAAGCATGAAAGCAACAGCAGAAAGAACATTAGCCTTTAGCTTTAGGATTGCCTCATGAGACAATAGACTAGTGGAGCGATAAATAGGAACAGAACAGGATATCCCTTGACATGGACAGCGGAACGGGTACAGTCTACCACCCCCGTAAATTAAATAAAGATTCCAGTTCGAAATACCTTGAAAGTTACCCGGATCAAAAGACACATGAAGACGGCCGAAGATGACATCGTCATAATAAAACCGAAGATGTGAACATTAGGCTAAGAGTGTAAATAAAAACAAGAAAAAACAGTTATTTATTGGAAAACCTGCAGCACACTCACCATTTCCTTCAAAGAGTTTATCATTAGCATAACTTGAATTCGCACCAAACTACCAGATGCACAAACACCAAATTCCTACTTTCCTGCTGAAAAATCTTCCTTTTTGTCCTAATCGTTGCTTAAGCGCAACACATAAATACAAGCGCAATAAGAAAATGCATTGCAATTTAAATAAAAACTCTGTGAGAACAAAGGCATTAGCGGGCGTTTTTGTAGGTGGGTTATTTGTTAATAAAAATTGCTGTTTTGTTTCCCTTTTTTTTTAAATAAAAATGTTTTATTTTCAGGTTATGAAAATGCGGGTCGATAATCATACGCTGCGGAATAATCATTTAAAAATGTTATTGTTGAATCGTAATGTTACTTTTTTCGTAATAAATATTATTTCAAAAACGCCTGATAATTATGCACCAACCCGCTTGTAGCATTTAGCAAGTCAGTGTCACAGTTCATTACTTGTAAGTTCTTTCCTCACTAGGTGCCTCATACGTTTGGCCTTGTACCAAAGCTACTATAAGCACAAAAAATAACAGAAAAACAAACAAAAAAAAAACACCATTTTCTCAAGAACATACCTTAATTCCCCTGTATAATACGCCTTCATCCATAATACGCACACCTATAATTGTGCTGAAAGTGTGGTAAAATACTTCTACTTACGTACAATACGCAACACCTGGTAATCAAACCCTATAAATTTTACCTCTCCAATTTCATTACGGTCAGCCTCTTATTAAAAAAAATGGGTTTAAACATAGAATAATATTATTTTAATTTAGTTTTATGATAATTCTTATTTTATTTTACGGCAATTTTTTAAAGATTTTTTTGTAGCTGTGCATAATGTATACCCCTGATTTTGCTTATTTATTTTTTAGAAAGAAAATGCGTATTATTCATAGGGAATTACGGTAATTTATAAAGGGCTGATTTTCTGTACGTCACACAATCTGTCTGCGTGTGATTTGCCTGCATTTATGTAATGTATATGCGAATGTGTCTGCTGTACGTGAATGACTCACATGTGTTTGTGTCATTTAATATACATACACTTACAATTTTACTGAGTTTGAACTAAGACATTGGAATAAAATTCCTCACTCCATACACAGTCTTGACTCACCTTACTCTAGGCTGCTCAATAAAATCATATATTTGAAGACAAGAAAAAGTCAATTTTTTAAAGCCGAGAATATAGGATTTATTGAACTTTTCGAAAATTATTCGGCAATAAACAGAATTATTTTTCAAAGCTTTTTCAGTCTTTTTTTTTAATTAAAATACACATATGCACATGCAAACGTACTCCCACGTGCAATTTGAATTTAATTAAAATTTGTGTCGCAACGGTTAATTTCCTGATCATAAAATGACTTCAAATGATCACAGATTTCATGGTAGGAAAACACTATTCGTGTTTTATAGTCGGAAAAAATTCTATTCGTTTTAAAAATTTCAATTCAACACTGTCAGAGTTTTATTCGTCGGAAGTCCCTAAATATTTCAATAAGCAATAAAAGAATTAGGTTCAAACTAGACTTTTGTCATGGTTAATAAAGATTATACTTGGCGGATGAATTCCATATGTGTTTCGTCCTGGGTATGACGATAAACTACAACCAGTATCAATCGGTAGGTTGGAGGTTTTGGGGATACTTATACCTCTATCTATTGTTTTTCCCATGTCCGCTCTGACCGGGGTGATAGCACCTGTTAGAATACCAGGTATGGGCAAATAGGGATCCCCCCACCAAACAAGAATCAACAGTACATTTTTATAATAAAATTACCAACAGTACATTCTATGATCTACAAACTATATATCTAAAAACACCTTTTTCCCATGTAAGTATAAAAGTATGTACAAAATGTCTGCAGTTGAAAGCATAAAATTACGTATTAACATTTAGATTTTAGTATTAAATAACCCATAGAGCTGTTGATATGCCGCTAAACAAAATCAACCGACATCAATATATAAATGATATTTTATTTGTTATAAATAAAATGCAGTCTTTATTTAACACACACACACACACACACACACACATATATATATATATATATATATATATATATATATATATATATATATATATATATATATATATATATATATATATATATATATATATATATATATATATATATATATATATAAAAATATAAATAAATAAAATAAAAAAAGCGAAATGTACGAAACAGAATCGGGAGGCAATTGAACTCGTCACGCCTAATTCATTTTCCACGCCGATATCCATTACACCATCCACACCTCAAACCGTACATTTCACTACATGTAAATCTGTATTCTTTTCTCTTCAGATTACTTTTATTTTTTTCAGTAAAACTTTTTTTTTCTACAAAACACTCTTTTCCTTTTTAATAGGCCTTTCTATTTTTTTTTCATTTGCATAAATCTTATTTGCTATTTTTTACAAAGCTTTTTCATTTTTCTGCAATTCTTTCTCTATAATTAAATTTTTTTCTCCAAACGTTCCCTGTATTTTCTTTTATATAGGTATGGATTATTATTTTACCTTCTCATTTTCATTTATGTACAAGTTTTTTTCGATAAATCTGTTTCTTGCTTGAGCCTTTATTTTCATTGTTTTAAAATAGATTTTATTCGTTATTTTCTCTTCTACAATCCATTTTTATTTTTATGCAATTTTTTCTTTAATTTTTTTTCTCCAAACTTTTCCTTATATTTTCTATTAAGTAGATATTGTTATTTTCTCTTCTGCAAATCTTTTTCGACAAACTATTTTTTATTTTTCTGCAAATATATATAATTTTTCTTTTTCTTTCTACAAACTTTTATTTTGTTTTCTTTTACATCAATTTTATTTCTCATTTTCATTTCTACAAATCATATTTTTTTGTAAATCTTTTCTACAATTTTTTACTTGTTCTTCTTACAAACCATTATTATATTTTTTGTTACATACATCTTATTTTTTTATTTAATTATCTCCAAATCCATATTAGTCATAGTTTTTATCAGTTCGTCTCAAGCAAGGCGATAATGCCACTAAGATAAAACGGGCTACAGGGAGTGAAAGAGAATGAGACGATTTTAGAAGGAACCGGAAACCCAATCCTAAATCCCTATTCCTGTTTAAAAAAACCGGAGAGGAACGTGAACCGAACGATATGCGAACCTATCAACCGTATATACCCGAGTATAGTGCAAGATTTATTGATCAGTTTTTACGCAAAATATCAGGCGGCGGGGTCGCACTATACACAGGTGATTTTTTTGTTGAAGAGGTTAAAAATCATGCATTTTCAGTAACGGATTGCACTATACACAGGTAATTTTTTTCTTCTTTTAAAATTAATGCATGTAAACACTTGCGAAACGGAAATGAATGCAAATTTGAGTAACGAAAAATCTATTAATTGATCATTTACATGAAAAAGTCATGTTTTTCAATAAAAATTAAAAATTCAGGGGTCGCACTATATATGAAGTAGGCCTATACACAAGTATATACAATACAATATATACAATACAATACAATATATACAATAAAATATATAATTTACTTAATGATAAATAGTAAATGGAATTTCAGAGTTTAAGCGGAGACGTTAGAAGTATAGAATTAAAGTAGGCTCCAGAAGAAACGGGAAACCCAATCCTAAACAGGAAAGAAGTGAAAAACCTCTACTCCTGTTCAAACGAACGTGGAGGAGTGTGAACCGGGCGATAGGCAAACCTGTTTACTCCTATTGAGGAAAAATAAATAAAAATAATAAATAGCAAATAAAATTAAACAGTTTAGGCGGGCACGTTAGATGTGTAGAGTTGAAGCAGAATGTAGAAGGAATCAGAAACCCA
This sequence comes from Acanthosepion lycidas, assembly GCA_963932145.1. Taxonomy (NCBI): domain Eukaryota; kingdom Metazoa; phylum Mollusca; class Cephalopoda; order Sepiida; family Sepiidae; genus Acanthosepion; species Acanthosepion lycidas. The sequence continues at coordinate 34,332,061 of OZ010585.1, read as the reverse complement.
ATTCTAAATAAATGATAAACCTCAACTCCTGTTCAAACGACCGGGGAGGAGTGTGAACTGGACGGTAGGCAACGGGACACAACGTTTAAATAAAAGAAAAACGTTTAATTTGAAACAAAAATGGCAGTTCGTTTGGTTTGATCCTAGCGTTTCCGACGTAGACAACTTTTACTTTTACATGCTTATTTAGTTTTTTCACTGCAAAAAAAAAAAAAAAAAAAAAAAGTTTTAAATCTTCGTCAATGAAAGAAATTGAATTAAATAAAGAAATAGCCGATATCTAATCAGTTTAAACGCATAAACACGCAAATCAGGATACCTAACTCCTTTTTTTCTCTCACTATACTTTATTTATTGAAGGGAGTTGTACACTTATATAAGGGAAAAGCTGTAGGTCTCAACAGTCTTAGAAAGACATACCTACCTACCACCGTTATTCTATAGTATCGTTTCAATGCTAAAAAGGCAATAAGAATAGTAAAGAAAATATTATGATAAAGACGTCGTTGAACAATGACATAGCAATGACGTCATCAAAGATTGTTTGGACAAAAAAGGGTGCAGTATTTCACTGCAGACTAACTATTATGAGCATAATCTGTTATGATAAAGAGGTAAGCATTAGTTACGTCTTTAAACAATTAAAGATCGTGACAAATTCTAGTTTGCAGAAATATTTTCTGGTAGAAGGGAAGGAAGCTAACAGCCAATAATAGAAAAAAGCGTTCAAGTTTTAAAATATTCATGTAAATTTAAACGATATATTTCCACCATTTTGCTTACCAAATTTTCACCCTTCATTATTGATATAGTTATTTCCTTTAGCGTTTTTTTTCTAAGCTTATCTCTATCTATAAAAGGCAGGATGTATGTGTGTGTGTGTGTGTAACGAATGCACGGCCGCAATTTTCGACGGATTTGCACCAAAATTTACATGCACATGCTCCAAGTTAGTAGGAAGGCCAAGACCGACTTTGCATTTCCCAACTCCCATCGATAGTGGAAATAATCGATTTTTTTCATGCTTCTACGGCAGTTTTCATGTAGTTTGCAGCCATTTTGTACTAGCCAGAGTGAGAGTCAACGGCTGACTGACACGAATGTTAACTAGCATGCTAGCATGCAAAAAAAATCGATAGCTGCATTCGTCACAAGTGGGAAAAATTTAAATCTGCATGGCACTTTACTCCAATTGGCTCATTCGCTTGCTTAAACTCAACGTTGATTCTGATTCCGCAGAACTGGGTTGGGTGTGAAAAAGTATTTGTTGTTAACATTCTTTTTTCATTCGGTTTTTCCAGTTACGAGTTCTTTTTTAAAGCTGATCGTTTTGTGTTCATTTTGCTTAGTTCTTTTTTCGTAACAGATTTAATGTTTAGTAGAGCTCAGTAAAAATTCGCAGTGTGGGATAGGCAAGAAGTAAGGCATGTAGCAACATCAGCATGGCAAAGGGCACTCCTTTAAAGGCAAGGAAGGGCAAAAATAAGTGATAGCGATTGCTGTATGAGTTGTACGATTTTTGAATCAAGCACGGGCGACGCCGGGCGACGCTGCTAGTCGACAATAGGCCGAGGCGACAATTATGTATTTTGTAACATCTATCTTAATGGTCCCACTTAATATGGATAATGAAAGGTTTTACCATCAATGTTGAAGAGACATTTTTTTTCTTTAAGCATTTCACCCCAAGCAAGGCGGGGGTGCCACTAGTACACAAGGGATTACAGAGAGTGGGAACAAGAGTAAAGAGACGTGATTGAGGAACGGATAAAGAGAAGGACGAGGAATTAGATCAAGACATCAGAAGATGTAGATTGATATAAATATATTATTAGTCTGTTAGCCTTTAAATTATTTGCTTGTGTTCGAGCCTAACAGCGAACGTCTTGAAAATTCTGAATGTATTTCTTGCTCGGATTTTCAATATATTTGTGAAATCCACGCTACCCGAAGACTTCAGTTCGTTACCTGTGGCATCCGTCTGGTAAAACCCACATCGAGATGGGAGGTTTCACTGACCCCTCATGAAGCATCAGAAATGAGAGGGGCCCCACCCTATCGCCAACTCTGCGCAACGATTAACTTAGTCTTATCACTGGCTTATTGGTTTCCCTGAGCCCCGTTTTACGATTCACCTATTTTTATTTCCCTTTTTATGCGTTTTAATGATATTAGCTGGCAGGCAGAAGCGCAATTTGACACCCCAAATTCGCACACAGTGACCTGAATTGACTAATTGAAGAACATAGATCACGTTAAAAAATGACAAAGCTAACGGCAGTTTAGACGTGTGTGTAAATATATCGAAACGCAAGTAAGAGAAGCTGTGTGTGTATCTCTGTGTGTGTAACTGCCAGATTTATTTGTTCTTTCACATATTTCTGTCATGCGGACACGGCACCTTCTCTGTTTGTGTGTGGCTCTTCCTCACTCCCGTCCCCCAGTGCCACTATCAGCGAAAGTGTCATCGTCTCTGTTACGCGCACATGCCGCAAAAGAAGTAAGCTTTAATCTGCTTAGAATCTATTACTGATAAGGAATCTGTCACCCACCCACGACACCACAACATGGGACAATGTCATATACCCAGAGCTAATTCTTTAAATCATCTTTGCTTAATCCCATCGAGAGAGCGATCGTGTACTATTAGACTGACATCTCATTATTCGCTGTGTAACTACAAGAAGTCAGTTGTCGGCAAAAAGTTGAGCCCAAAATGGAAAAATTACAAATCGGGGATACTAAAATCAAACAAGTATAAAAATGTAAATATCTGGGCAGTGTTCTTACAGAGGACGGAAAGTGCAAAACTGAAATCCGAAAACGTATTGGGATGATATTGTAACCTAGGGAAGGTTATTGAATAGAATGATCAAACGAAGGTTGGTAATGAACGATAATACTTAGGACACGAACGACACATATATGATTCGCCAGCGGCGCGTAGAAGTAGTCAACTGCTAGAAATAAATCAAGTGAATTCCACACTGAATCTCCAAATGCAGGATATCTAGCAACCGCCGCACGCGGTCAGATGTGGCACATGGTCGATTTTAATGTGGGATGTCCAAGCCCGCAGGCTCGGGCAAAAATTCCCCGTAGACCCCGTATAAAATCGGGGTCGGGTAGCTGTTTCCGAGACGAGACTCCCCCGCGACATAGCTTCGTCTGGGGATCCTCTCTGCCCGGAGGCAGAGATTAACCACCAGAAATGGAGACGAATCTCCAGCTGCAGACCAACATACAGTATTTACTACTGTATTTATGTCAATGGGGACATACCCATTATCGTCCGTAGGTATGCTACAATGGATAACCAAAGATGCATTCCAAAAGCTAAGCAGAGTATTAAGAGACAGGAAAAACTTCGTCAGAAACAATGAAAAGAGTACTCAACTGTTACGTGATATCTGTTCTATATAGCAATGAATGGTGGACAATCTCTCCAAAGATAAAGAGACTTAAAGCAACAGAAAAGTGGCTCTACAGATAGATGCTGGGGATATCATGAACCGAACATGTGAGCAATGATAAAAATGGAAACAAAAATGAAACTTATACTTAACATCAGAAAGAAGCAGTTGAAATTTCTAGTTCACGTAATGAGGAAGTAGGGCTTGGAAAATCTGATACTCTCAGGACAAATTGAGTATAGCGATTCAATACTTTAGTTACTGTAGCCTGTGTTGCTAATGATTCTGAATTTTGGTTATAATATATAATATTAGAAACATATAATTCATTATCATTAGAGACACAGAAAACAATTCAAGACGACTCTAGATTAAAGGAATACTTCAACATACTGCTTACGAGGTGGGGTGATTTTCTAAGCTCGGCTTAGATGTGGCACAAAACCGAAAGTATGTGGCACCCAGTGAGGATCAAACTCACTACTCTGTCGCAATGGTTCTAGCGAGACAAATTTGCTAACCATTATACCACGTCTAGGAAATGAATTTCTAAGTGTAGCTTAGATGTGGCACAAGGCCGAAAGTAAATGGTACCCAGTCGTAATTGATCTAGCGAGACAAGCTTGTTAACTATTACAACACGTCGAGGGGCCTAAATTATTTTCTAAGTGCAATGTGGTACAAGGCTGAATGTGTGTTTATACCCAATAAGGATCGAACTCACAACTCAGTCTTAACTGATCTAGCAAGACAAGTTTGCTAATCATTACAATACGTACAATGTAATGCATATGATATTTGCAGACTGCTTTGTGTTCTTTGTCAAGTGTAGTTATCTCTTTATTTAGTTTGTAAAAAATATCCCATTCCATTTGCCAGAAATATTTTCATTTGCACAAAGTCTGAAACAATGAAGTCTGTTAAATGAGGAAAGAGTTAATTACACATCTGCTTAAGTACAGAGGTTGAATGTAACAGTATAGTTAACTTCAAGGTTGTAGGTTGGTGTTAGGAGATTTATCAACCATGATAATTTATTTATTTATTTTTTTAACACTGCAACTGTATAGTGTCTTATCGAAGCTTCTTTCGTTTGAAGAAATAATGAAGAGGAAGGCGATGCAAATGGTTAAAAAGAAGAAAAACAAATTACACAACAAGAATAGATAACGACAACAAAAAAGAGCAAAGGAAAGAAAAAACCGGGAAATACAAAGAGGGACAAGTGGAGACTAATAAATGAAAATATAAATAGACTTCGTTTTTGTTATTATAATAAGTTTGTTGGTTGGGAGAAAATAACTTAGACATTTTCGCTGAGAGACGTAGACACAACAAAGCGTAAAGAAAACCATTCTTTACTTCGTACTGTCAGGATGAATTATCTTCTATTGATAAGATCGGAAAACGATTATCTTTTTGAAGTACTCCATGTTGATTAGGTTGAGTCATTCTTTACTTAAGTAGTATATATATATATATATATATATATATATATATATATATATATATATATATATATATATATATATAAGTTAAAGAGAAGAGGGAAGCCGCAAACGATATTGGTCATAATGTAGATTTTTTAAATATATATTATACTTTATTTCCCATATTTTTGCTACACGTGGTTCAGAACTTGTGATCTCCATCAGGCAAATACTGGTTATTTCTACTTATTATTAAAAGGAATTAATTTTCCTTATGTTGTCCGATGTCTAACCATTGTCCTTTGTATGGAGTAGTAATCCAAATCTTTTAGAACTTGTGGAAAAAATATTCTTCTACTTAAGGGGTAATAAAAGAATTAGGATTGGTCAGGGAAAGGGCGAAGGAAGGAGGAGGTCTTTGTTCTTATCTTTTTATGGCCCCTGTATCTTCTTAAGCCTATCTCCATTTTGTGTATTGTGTGCGTGTGTGTGTTTTGCTAGTATGTGTATATATTCCTTCTCTATACATACATATTGTTTTATTATAACAAATTAGTATATATATATATATATATATATATATATTGTCAGCTGTCAATATAACTCAAAATATCCTCGAACGCTTAGCATTGGAGCGGGTAGAATGGAGATCAACGTGATTTAGTGGACTTAGCAGTTTTCATTCTGCTAATCTGAATCGTCTTCAAGAAGCGAGAGCAAGATCTAAAACGTCAGCCAATCTAACAGTGATCGTATCCCACAATCCTCACTCTTGCTTCTTATGTGGCCTTCTTCGTAAATCACTAGCGGGTCTTAAGTGCCACTTAAGATTATCACATGAAAATTTCATAACTGAATCAATTGGTTAAGTTTTCAGATTCTCATATGTCGAAACCGATGTATATATATTAATCACTTAAACGTTACTTTTGATGGGTACCCATATTTGAGTAGACGCTCCGTTTATTTGTTATACAGGATATCTATTTAGTTTCGTCTACCGGCCTGAATAATTGAGAAAATCTTAATAAAGAAGAGATGCGCCCTCCACCAGAATTCGAACCTGCTTCCCCTTTAGCAGGAAAAACTGTCGTTAGATCCGACGTGCTTTAGATTTATTCAGCCAGAAGGGTCTCACCAATCAACCAAAGTTGAATAGCGCCTTTAAGCGCAAATTTATTCAAATATTCTCGATATCTGCTTTGATCCACTATAAGAAATCTTGCTTCTTGCGTTTCATATACACGAAGTTACATAGCAATCTTCCATGCAAACAAAACAAACTATCATTGTTGCAATGTCTGCATAACCAATCTAAAACAAAAATTACCATCTTTATTATTTAATTTATTGTAATGTACTTGTAATCTCTGATGATGGCTTATGTAAGCTAAAAGCTTAGAGAGGATTAACAATAAAAACATGTATCAACTTGGTGATTTTCTTTCGTGTTTCAGTGATAATGCTAAAAAGCTTATTCGACAATATGAAAGGAATTTACTAAGTAAATAGACAAAACTTGTCTATATTATTTAAAAAAACATGCATTAATGAAAAATGCTGCCTAAATAGACACAATATATACATATATATGTTTATAATTTATTTAATCATATATATATATATATATATATATATATATATATATATGATTAAATAAATTACAAACATTATGTCTGCTTATTTTTAGTATAATCCATTCATATTCACGTGTATTACAATGAAATGATGTAAGAAATGCACTGTAACAGTTTTCACGCTTTAATGCGCGCTTGACCATGACATGCTAACATAAAAGAAAAAAATCCACAGTGGATAATTTTTTCACCTTCTCATGAACGCTAAAGCATAACTGCCAACCGATGTATTTAAAGGCAAAAAGTAAAAATTCAGTAATAGATAGCTACACATAGTTTTTGCCTTACCACTTGTACCCCTGATGATGGTCTCTGTAAGAGAGGAAAATACTTGGGAAATAAAAGTGATTTTCACTGTTATAGTGAATATGAAAGAATTATGCGAAAAATAAGCAGACATAATGTTTGTAATTTATTTAATCAGACATGCCTAAAAGAGAATTTGCTGCCTAAATACACAAACACACACATATGTGTGTGTGTGTGTGTATGTATGTGTGTGTGTGTATGTGAGAGAGAGAGAGAGAGAGAGAGAATGAATAGGATTTAGTTTGCTGTGTTTGTCTTGAGTGGGGTACGGATTAGCGGGTTGCGTCAGCGAGTGACATAATATCAGGAAAGTATATAATTGCGATTTCAGAACTCTGCAAGCATTATATGTTTGGCTGTTGTTGCTGTTGTTGTTTTTTTAACAGCTCCTCAATTTTAGGCCGTTAAGCTATGGGTACAGACCAAGGAACCCGCTTGAAGTTTCTGATCCGGTAAAGTAATGTATAGCAGCTCGGATTAAGGATTAGGACAGTTCGAATTCCAGTCGAGTTTCTTATATACATTTAAGTTCTAATACCCTTGTAAGAGGTATGAATACATCAATTTCTTTTCGCGCATTGGTAAATAGCAGGACAGTCTGGGCCATGTAGCCTTGCAACAAGGACAACTCTGAATTCAGAATCTGTGGAAGGTCGTTTAGAGACCGTTTTCTATACTGTGCACAACTTCTCTGCATTCGGCTATTCCCCCCCCAAAAAAAAATGTGACTGTTTCTGCACATTCCCTGACCACTCTAATCAAATGATATGCGCGGATAAACTGACTGTTTGTTCTAGGAACTCAGTTGCTTGACCCTCATACGACGAAAACGACGCTAGAGTCCAGCAGCAGTATATATGTGTGTGTGTATGTGTGTGTGTATGTGTGTGTGTGTGTTACACATTACATGCAATGTTACTAATACTGTGTTAAACATTTCGACCATTGTTAAAATATAAAAGGTTGCAATTTTCGTATTTACGACTGCGACTGAAGAACAACAACTACAAAATGGCGACAGCGAATCCTACCTTGTCGTTACGAGACGGACTTACCATAACATTGTGTTGAAAACTAAATACAGTATAAACACATTTTTCTCACTGTCTAGTTAATTCTTTGGTTTACTGTTGCGTCACAAAACAGTTTACAAATGCATTGGAGATTAAATTTCAAATGTCTGGGTTGACAATCTGATCTTTTTCAACTTGGATAAAATTACGACATAACTTCTTTAATCTATATACAAGTCCTGTTAAAACTGCGATATTCAGAGATCTTTGTATATTAATATTTGCATTATGAGCTTTTAAATACCCGATATACAAGAACATTTAGTATGAAGTGCTGAAAATGAGATTCAAAATTAAATATCCTGTCTAAATATTAATTTTAGGATGTCCAAGAAGTGTAACGGTAAACGGCTCTGAAAGAGAACTCAGCGAGTTGAGTTTGTTTTGCACAAATACTTTGGGAACAGAAAGCACAGTACGCCCTGCTATTTAACTAAGTTGTGGTTTAAATAGAAGGGCAGACCGAAGTCTCTAGTCTCAGTTGGCAACCAGTCTAGGAGAAGGATATCATTGAATTTAAACCCAGTTTTTGTGGTAATGGAGATATAATTCTTACGACCTGTTTGGAAATCTGTTTACAGATATCGACTCAATAAAAATACCCATCTCCCCAAACGCCTGAGCTATTCGTGGGGATGATTCAGTTTGCAGAAATGCAAAACGTTTATAATTAGCGTCCGTGGCTCAATCTACCACAGTTGGAGAATAATATAATGTTGTTAGTATAGGGTGAATATTAGTTAAAAAAGAAAGAAGAAATGATAGATAATATGTTGATCATTGCAGCGAAAGATTTTCTTCTCTATGTGCTGTATACCCTCAGGAGATAGGCGATCATGGTTCTCCACAATTTCTTGTCCTTTGTAGCTCTTATTAAATTTTCTCTTTTCGTTATTTCTCCTAAAACCCTGTTTCGCCATCTATTTACTCAAACTCACTAAGTATGTTATGCTTTGTTTTCTTATGTCCGCTTATGTTCAATCTGTCCTGTGAGTATCAGATTTTCCAAGCCCACTTTCCTCATTATGTGCTCTGGAAATTTCAACTTTCTCTTTCTGATGTTAAATATAAATTTGTTTCCATTTTCTCTAGGACTTCGTCGTTGCTCACATGTTCAGTTCAAGGTATTCTCAGCATCCTTCTGTAGAACTACATTCCTGTTGCTTCAAGTCACTTCTTCATCTTTGAGAAGTCCAGTATTCACTACCATAGAGGAGGGCAGATATCATGTAACAAATCAGTACTTTTTTTTTGTTTCTAACGAAATTATTTTTTGTTTCTCAATACTCTGCTTAGCCGGTCCTGGATATGACGATAAACTACATCCGCGTCCCAGGTAAGACGATAAACTACGTCCAACAGCAAGGCCTCAGATCAGAAGGTTTTGGGGAACGTGGAAACACCTCTTAATTGCTAGTGTTCCCAGGTCCACCCTGACCCGGAGTGGTAGCACCTGTTAGGGTCCCAACTACGAGCAAATATTTAACACCTAAACTTGTGTAAAAATAGGTTTTAATACCAGAAATACTTTGTAATAAAAAAAATTATTACCAGCAATAATTTTTGAAGGAAAAATTATTATCAGTAATACTTTAAAAAAAATATCAGTGATACAAACAGTTCTTTTAAAAAAAAAAACTTTTTCCGGAAATAAAACCATCTGAGATTGTAAATTTCCTAAAAGAAGTTGGATTGTATTAAAAAATATGAGTAATTGAAAAATAGTTCAAATATATATGTATATACATACACACATTTTTTTTTTACCAAACTATCGCTATGAAAATATTTCAAAAATTTTGTTGACATTAAATGATCCACTGAGGTTTTGATATGCCATAAAACAAACCAAACTCTGCTTAGCTTTTGGGATGTATCATTGGTTCTTCAAATGCGCCTTCGATTTTCCCGTGTCGCACTTTCAGTTCTCTGATAAATCACTTCACAGATATTTAAATTTTTGTACTTGTTTGGTTTTTGTATCTCCGATTTATAATTTGCATTTTGGCTTTATCCTTTTGCTAACAACCATGCATTCTGTCGTCTTGTAGTTTTTGATTAGTCCTCGTTTTCCTTCGCTATATTACGACAACCACCCAAGATAAATCTATAGATTTTTCAGACTCAACGAAACTTCATATACTACAAGACGTGAAATGGGCTCTTAAAATATGGACTCAATCAAATGATTTGATGGTTGCCAGACGTGCCCCAATGATAATCCCGTGTCGGCTGCACGCGTCTTTGGAGATATCTCACTTACACAAACAAACGCGCTTAAAACGAAAACATTAACGCGGATTACCCACACCCGATCGGTTGCTCTCCCACTGCGCGTACTACTCTAGTGAATTTGCTAACTGCAGAGCGTGGGTGGCAGTGCACCGTATATCACTCGGGCCACCGCCTCCTGGCCCGAGGTCTTCGAATTCTGTTAGATTTGTAGACTTTTGCGTCTAAGTTTTATGAGCATAGTCGGCTTGACTACGGTGAAGAAAACGGGACATCTTTCATTAAGAAAATAAATAGAGTAATATTCCACCTCATATTTTTCTATTATATAGCAACAGAGTCCAAGAACGACAACTAATTGGAATCAATATTGAAAATGCGCTCCAATCAGGTGTCAAGTGGGGCAATAAATTCTCGCTTTCTTGCTTCCTGCCACTTACGCTCTTCAAAATATTAAATACAGCGTCAATCGCCCTCATCTACCTTCCTGAAGCCTGTTCTTTTATTGTCCTTTCTCTTGACTAGCCTCTTCTCCTTTTCTTTCACCCACCGTAACTCCTCGGGTCTTAGAAATATTATCATCTTGCTTTGGGTGAAACAATTAAAAATAATAGGCAATTATGCATATTAAATTTACAAATGAAGACGATCAATTGTTTTCATGAAAGCTAAAATCTATTTGCTTCAAGTTAAAACAACGCATATTAACTTGTCATTAGCCATAGGCATATGGCTGATTTGTCTTTACGACTTATCAACCCTTTGTAGATTATTTACAGCTGAAACATATTCAGGATTGTAGAGGTTTTCTTACAACACTCGGCGTTCCCGTCCGGTCTTCCATCTAAATATTGATCATGCGCCTATTTATTATAAAAATACGCTAGACAGACTTTGCTCTCAATTAAAAATAATGCGTTCGCCCAGAAAAAAAATAATAAAAATAACGTATCATTGGAGGATTAGGGTCAGTATTTGAAGATGTGTAAGAAATTGGCTCGTCTCATTTGAAAACGTTACATGAATTTAACACCAAATAATTAAAAGAAAAACGAAAGGTCTCATAAAAAAGAAATAAAATTGCAGAAGGTTTTAATTAAAAATTAACACGTCCTAATTAAGACTGCATATTAATTTCTTATTTGAACTCGGCTAAATTTCGTATTATTTGAAATTGCATTAATTGAAGCCTGGCAGCATACAGACGCACACACAAACACACATTTATATAACATAAGTAAATTAAGTATCAGAGCTCATTTTGAAATGCAGACACGAAGACAAATTCTTACTACGCTACCTACTAACACATCCCAATTCAATAAACAAATAAATAACATTCCATAATCTAAATCTAAAAAATTATTATAAATTACAAAATTTAGAACAGAAGCAATTATACAAAATATTAAATAAATAAAAAATTAAAATTAAAAATTGTTAACTAAAAGTGAGGACTACGAATAACCTAAAAATTTAGTCCTATTTGAAAGAACTGAGAAGGGCTGTGTTCTCTAGTCTATTTCTATTAAGCCCCCAGTATCATACATATGTAGCCTGCGTAAGAAGTAATGAAACATGATCTGGAGATCGCTTGAGGCGTGAAATTGACAGTCACTATGCAGTGTTGATTTCTGTGTCCACACTATCTCTCTCTCTCTGTCTCTTACACACACACACACACACACACACATGTGTATATTTTTTTTTTTCATAGTAAGGTTCGCCATTTACAAGGCTCGGCGCCCGCTCGAGATAGAGTGTGACGTTAAGAGGTAATTTTTGCGGATAAGAGTGGGAAATGGCGGTTGACCCTAGCCATGAATTGGTTAAGATTATAGTGATTAGGGAAACATCACCTTGGGTGTCAGTTCAACAGGGCAGTGATTCACTGAAGAAGCTGTTCGAGTGGAACTTACTTCTCACCAGAGAATACGGTGGGAATGTGGATGGTTTGCTACTATGTAAGTGGCATGGCGTGTTCTTGCCATGCAGATTTGAATTAACGGAACCAGAGAATGTAGTTCGCCCGAACACTTTCCGTACACGCTAGTTCCCAAACTGCATAAATTTAAACGTGCTACTAGATTGGCATCTTGGTCCCAACCTTTCACTGTTGAAACGGTTAAATGTAGCTATCTTCTACTCCAACAGCTTCTTATCTCGCAACTCCCGTCAGTGGAACACTCTTCATATCGCTTGCTTTCCTGATAGCTATGATCTTAAAATATTCAAATATAATGTCAATACATTCACTTACGTACTAATACCCTTGAGAAAGGTATGAATCCTCTTCTTTCCACCCTCAGCTGTAGGTAAATTGCAGGACAGACCGGATTCTATGGCCTTGGATGGCAACTGATCTACCGCAGAAAGAAGTGGCAATCTACTGCGGGAAAAAAATCTGACTCATCAATCATGTATCGAAAGACACATGATCGCCAAATCGTATATCACGTATGGCACATAACGGACTGAATGTCAATCGACATCTTCTGATGTCTTGACATTGATCACTGTCCTTCTTTTATCTTTTCCCAAACACTCCTCTTTTCTCTCACTCCCTGTAACCCCTTGCGTGCTCGTGACACTCCCATCTTGCTTAGGGTGATTTACTTAATATATATATATATATATATATATATATATATATATATATATATATATTATTATTTATTATAATGTTATCATATAGACAAAAGAAGTTTAAATATCCTATAATTTTTTTCTACTTATATTTAATTTCTCAATCAAAACGTTTTTGTAAACGCGAATAACTAATATTTCCAACATACCAAGAAGAATTCACCATTTCTAAATTTATTAATTCACAAAACACTTTCATTGATTACAGAATTAGTAGTGATAACCCCAACATAAATATATATGCAATTCAGCTTTAGCTTGATTTTTATAGTAAGCCAAAAAAAAAAAGCATTCCCAATTACTACTATAACTATCGCTCGAATTTATCTCTCCTACTTTTTCCATCGTATTACTATCTCCTATTCTAACCTTTCCTCCCACACCCCTCACTCTTAGGACGCTTGTGAGATGATTTAGCTAAACATTTGACCGTGGCTATCGGCAAGGAATCTTCCCAGACTAGCCAGCATTCAACACGCCACCCATCCATCACCAAACTGC
>OZ010585.1:34303820-34313820 GCA_963932145.1 Acanthosepion lycidas | reverse complement strand
TATATATATATATATATATATATATATATATATATATATATATATATATATATATATATATATGTACATATATATATATGTATATATATGTATATATATGCATATATATGTGTCTATATGTATATATATATGTATATATATATGTATATATATATATATATGTATGTATATATATATATATATATAAAATGTATTAAATCATTAATTCAAATGCAGTAAATCATTGTTCAAACATATATTGTAAAATACAACAGACAATGAATGTCTATTATGTTTGATCATGAGCCGTTCTAAACTTCGTATATTTGCTTTAATTTAGGGAGAAAATAAAGGCAAAACTTGTCCAACATTTGGATATTTTTTTTTTATGCTGTTAACCACTCTGAAGATGGCTCATATGAGCTGAAAGTTTAGATCAAGGAACAGCATAATAAAAAAACATATATATATATATATATATATATATATATATATATATATATATGTGTGAAAAATGTGTGTGTATAAATATAAATAAATATATATATATGTATAATTATTTATATATTATATGCGCGGTACTTATTAGAAAGCGCTCAATATCTCTGATATATATATATATATATATATATATATATATATATATATATATATATATATATATATATATATATATATATATATATATATATAATAAAAACAACGAATACGCCCTCATTTTTGGACGCCACGGATAAATTAGTAGATATATAACGGAGACACACGATAAACAAAATCCTGCCTATTGAAAATAACTGTAATTTAATTGACGCAAAAATCTGTCGTTTTTTTTTATTATTATTGAGAAACAAGTCATATTTGTTACTATGAAGACAATCATAAAACCTTAGAACCTTTTATATTTGCTTTCATTATAATTTATCATTTGTGGTTCTCGATCAAAATAAAGTAAACTTTGTAGATACTTTTATTGCTGACTTTTTTTTATCGTTTCTATTGTTTCTCCTGTGTTAAGTACGCTTATCATTAAACAGTGTCATACAGATTCGCCATCCTGGGTATGACGATAAACTACATCTGCGTCCTGAGTAAGACAATAAACTCCGTCCAAAGCAAGGCCTCTGGTAAGGAGGTTTTGTGAAGCATGGAACCACCTCTTAATTGCTGGTGTTCCCAGTTACATCCTAACCCAGGGTGGTAGCAACTGTTAGGATCCCAGCTATGGACAAACTGTGGTCAAAACACTATGAAAGTGTAAACATAGGTTTAATACCAGAAAGTTTTTGTAAAAAATTATTAACAGTAATATTTTTTTTAAGAAAAATTATTACCAGCTATACATTTTTGAAAAAAAAAAAAAAAAAAAATTAGCAGCAATAAAAAAAAATTGTCGGCATTAAATAGCCCATTGAAGATGATATGCCGTAAAACAAAACAAACCAAACCGAACAGATTCGTCTCGGAGATGTTAGTGTTCGTTCGTGAAATGTGTTCGTTTTGTGGGCTGCACTATGGAAAACTTAGTAAACATCTACAAATATCTAAAGCAGGTGATGTCGAATGATTATATTAGGTTGGTGCAAAAATAATTTCGTTTTCTCACATAGTAACATATGTTAGAAAACGAAATTATTTTTGCACCAACCTAATATAATCTTTATGTTCCGTCCATTTGTCCGTTCGAACAATTCAGTTTTCGACACGTGTTCTTTCCCGCTGACAATTTCCTGATGTTGAGCTGTATAGAATTTTGCTCATGCAGCTATAAAATAGGCTGGATTGACTGACAATTTTCTTTTGTTGTTGTTGTTGTTTTGTTTTTTTTTTCTTTTTTTTTCTTTTTTTTACAGCTTATCATCACATTGTGGGTTATTTTAAACCATATGTTTGCGAGTGAATATTGCATTCATTTTAAGAATAACAATGATTTTTCCAGATAAAAATCCAACTATTTAACCCATAGATGGAGGGAGAGATGGCTTCATAAACATTTCTCAAGGATATTTGCTCGTAAGTGAATGTAACGAATCCGACTGGAATTCGAACTCGGTTCTTTGATTTCACATTCCGAGCCGCTTTCCTTTAGAAGACGCGCACATTCCAAGATAGGAATTATAACTGCTATGTTCTTAAGTTGGTTCTATACGCTGTAATAATTATATCTGGTCAGTAAAAATAACAATAATTGCTTCTTTACTTCTGTTTTTTTTTTGTTTTGTTTTTTGTTTTGTTTTGTTTTTTTTTACTACTAAATGCCGTCACCAACTTTCAGCTATTTATCAACATTTAAAAAATTCTATTATAGAACGAAATTTAAAAGACTATAAATTGTGGGGCAACCTTGTAACTCACCCCTAAACGTTTCCATCCCCATTTAATAGACTTCTCTCAAAAAGTTGACAAAAAACCCCCCAAATAAACAAAATGTAAATATAGCATAAATATCTAGTTATAAATAAGCGCTGATCTATCGACACCGAACAGCATTTTGTTTAGTGCCGAAATACATATATTTTATGTGAATCTATCAACAGCGAAGCACGCACACACACACAGAGAGAGAGAGAGAGAAAGAGAGAGAGAGAGAGAGAGAGAGAGAGAGAGACTCAAAGTTTCTATAAGTTAAAAAAATATATTAATGTAAATAGTGCTTTTAAATGACAATGCTCATTCTCTTCAGGAAAGAAACGACCATAACAACAATACCCTCCAACCAAAGTCACAAGGTCAATTTAGCGAGAACGGGGACAAGAAAATCACATATGAAGAGAAAAAAAAATCTGTCTGGGAGATTATTTTGCATAATCAACTTTTAGTCGGCATTAATAATGGTAATATTAGCTTGAATCAAAACGCAGAATAGGGTTCTTCTCCCCCTTTAACAGCAATGATAATAGCAAACATTTCCATTTCCGGAAACCTTCGGGATTCATTCACCGTGCAGCCAGTGCTACTCGAGTGACGCTTTACGGTACTCCCTGCCCACCAAGCTGAGATCAAAGTGTAGTATCTGCCTTCAGGAGGACATTTTATCACTCAATTTTGTTTCTTTCTTCGGACAGAATGCAACAAATAAATGACTCATTCACCAGAGATGGTGGGTCGGGGGAATATCGACGCCAGTGCGACGTTAGTTGCGGGTACCGGGCAATTTTTTGTCTTGGCCCATGTGTACGCGTTTGACCTCCCCATTTTCAACTTGCCTATTGTAATATTAGACGTTTCCTTATGTGGAAACATTCGGTATTCATTAACCGTTAAGTCAATACAACTCGAGTTAAGGTTTTTGTCGCACACTGCCTTTGGACTAGGATCAAAGTGTAGTATCTGTTCTTCTCATCTTCAATGACAGCAATTATAATAGGCGTTTCCTTATATGGAAACATTCGGAATTCATTGAGCAAACAGTCAGTGCTACTTTCGAGTGAATTCTCTTAAGATATTTTTTTTCAAGAAAATAGGTTTCTCAAGTCCACTGTCATCAGCCCTTCCAATATTGATGAGGGTTTCCTTCCTAACTTTTTGTTTGAAGTATTGTGGAACGTCAACATCTTTATTATGTTATTTTCGAGTTATATGTGCAATCCATTTTAGTTGTTTCTGCTGCTGGAAGTGCTCAAGTGATGCCGTTTCTGTTATTTGCTAAAATTCTTTGATTCTGATTCTATAGCGCCAAAGCACAAGGTTCGAAAAAGATTGGTCCTTGCTAAGACCTACCGATTTAATTCGCTGAAAGCCATTTTTAACCATTGATCTGAGAAAGAGGTTGTATACAGCTGGCAGCTGAGATATTTCTGGACAGGTTTAATGCCATGCATGACATTCACATGAAACCATGGGTGAGATTAAAGAGAACGCGACGAAACTGCTCATAGTAATGATAATATTAGCCATTTCCTTATAAGGAAACATTTGGCATTTATTGACTGAGCAGCCAGTACTACTATCGGTTGAAATTTATATAATCTTTCTATTAAAAATTTTTTTCAGTAAAATCACTTTCTCAAGTACTCTCTCTCCAGTATTGATGGAGGTTTTCTTCCTAGCCTTTTGTTGTAAGTAGTGTGGAGTGTCAAGGTCTTGATTCTGTCATTATTTTCTCTTCAAGTTACACCCGTTTTAGTTGTTGCTACTGTCGAAAGTCTTCAAATGATGTGGTTTCTGTTACTTAGTACAGTTCTTTGTGATTTTGTAGCTAAGACCAACATATTTCATTCGCGCGAAGCCATTGTGGAGTTGGGGAAATAAGCTGAATATGTCGTAAATACAGAAAGAAATATTCAATATCTGAAAGATGGACAGAACACATTTTAAAATACCAGTTGTTTGATCGAATGCAAGTGTCGAAGCCCACTTTTATGATTAGTATAATCTTTACAGGTGTTTCACACTGATGGACTTTTGATTTTGATTTGATTTGTAAATACCTACGGTTACCACACAATAATTAACTATTCTACGATACTGTGTACAATCTTCATGGGATGGGACAAACTTGGCTAATCTATAAACCAATAATTAAAGGCCGCAGAGTTTAGATGAGAAATAATGTTTTTGACTTATTTATAGCAAGTATCTCTTCCTAAATGCACACAGACACACACGCCTGTGCGTGTGTGTGAAATTGTTTAAAATTTCTATATTTATGGAGTAAGACCGCACAGTATTAGCGACAGTGCATTTGCAGATATAAATAGTGCAGACACTTTGTACTGTATGTTCATTGGCAGTTTCACGCCTAAAGGGATCATAATCTGACAATTAAAACGCAGTGTTGATTTCTATGTGCATACTGTTTATACATAAATACATATTATGAAATGGACAAAATCCGACAATTATTTTAAGACATTTTTATGTTTATACATTCTTTTTTATAGATACAAATATTTAAGTAAATGCTCTGTTTATTATAAACAGCATAAACAACATTTACCGGCCTGAATGTCCGAGAAATTGTCATAGAAAATATGCGTCCTCCAACATGGAAAATTGTAGTTTAAAAACAGTAAAATCGCTCTTACTAACCGAGACGCTCCTCTGTGGCGAAATCGGTAAAAGCACCTAAAGTCAGGCTATATGACGGGTCTATATAGGATACTGGTTCGATTCCTGTCGGAGGACGAATATTTTCTGTGAAAATTTCTCGGGCATTCAGGCCGGTTAATACTGTTTATTATAAACTTATTTACTTAAATATTTGTATCTATAAAAAGAATGTATAAACATAAAAATGTCTTAATATATATAATTTTCGTTAAAGACAACTGACAAGGTATTGCTTTTCATTTAATTTTTCTTGTATTTCTACAAGTGTTTTCTTTCCTGGACACAAAATGTGTAAAATCTGTCAAAACATTCCTATAACAGATGAATTTTAAAATAAATTTTTACAGTCTAACTATTTTATTTGAAACTGAAGTCTCACTGAATAAAATAAATAAATAAAATAAAAAATAAATAAAATAAAATCTCATTTAAGCATGAAGATACGACTTTATTGTTAAAGACAAGGGGAGT
Organism: Acanthosepion lycidas; assembly: GCA_963932145.1. Classification (NCBI taxonomy): domain Eukaryota; kingdom Metazoa; phylum Mollusca; class Cephalopoda; order Sepiida; family Sepiidae; genus Acanthosepion; species Acanthosepion lycidas. Next base: position 34,308,321 of record OZ010585.1, on the reverse strand, counting down.
AGAAATTATCAAAGTATTGATTTTGTTGTTCGAAGAGTGGTCCCCAAAGAAACTGAAAATATACAAAAATGTCACGTCTAGCTATGGAATTGAAGAAACTATAGAATATGAATGCTGAAATAATTCCTGTAGTAATGGATGCGCTTCGAACAACATCTGGAAAACTGAAAAAGACTAAAATTGTCGACCTCCAGAAAACTGCCATCATTTACTCAGCGAGGATTCCACGAAAAGTTTTGGGTTGATAGAAGTGTTGTTGGCATCATGACTTGACATAGAATTGATTACGTCAATGTGCGACACAATAATAATAATAATAATAATAATAATAATAATAATAATAATAATAATAATAATCCATGTACTTTAGTTTCTTATTGACAAGACAGTTCGTGCAAATTGTAACATATCTTTGAAGATCTTCAAAAAACTATTAAAATACAAGGCTCTCTCTATATATATATTGTACAAAATCATCATGGTACCCGGATGAAAATGGCTATACAACAGAAATTATAGAAAAATTGATGAAAATTCCAAGGCCCAAAGTCTATTTCCGTATTCTTCGTGTAATGCCAACTATCTTAACTCTATATAATCGAGTCCTTCTATGAACAAATGGTAAAAAAGTTTGATTACAAAGACAAAAAACAGCGTTTTTATAGGAAAGTGTCATAAAGTTCTTTGCTTATTTCCGCTATATATATATATATTTTTTTTTTGTTGCTAAACTTTTGTTTTTTTTTTTTTTTTTTTTTTTTCATTTTCAGAGTTTTCGCTGGACCATTTCAAGCATGTTTGTACTGTTAATTAATATAAGACTTTATAGAGAAGCCAGGCGTTACCGTTAAGTAAACAATGGACGCAAACAGGTGCCATACTCATCGCTGAAGTGTTATGTGATATCTAACACATTTTACGACTTCATCTATCCTCCCGGAAAAGAAAATCAATTCCTATATCAACAAAAAGACTTGGGTTAAATGGGGCTTCAAGCTGGAGCGTCCATATTGATGACGGAACGCCAATTCCTTTGAGAAATGTCTAAAAGCTAAGAGAATGTTAACTGTTAGAAAAAAAATCATCATAAAACCATAATCGAATTAAATTTGGTAAGAGTCAAGGCGGCAGTGATGTGATTCGACAAAAGGATGCTGAGAATACCATAGGGGCAACATATGATAAACGAAAATGTTCTGAGGAAATGGAATCAAAACAGACGCTTAGAATCAGGAATCGTTTACATTTCTGAAACGCATAATGAAGAGAATTAATGAGGAAAGAGGGTATGGAGAGTTTAACACACACAGGACATATTGACAGTAAGATCAGAAAAACAATAAGTAACACGATCTTGTATAAATGGTGGTGGAGCAGGGTCTGGGAGGGATAGTAAATGGATAAAAATTACTTAGAGCTACGAAACGATAGGCAGTTGAGGAGAGTCATGATTATTCACGTTCTGAAGGGACAGAACGCATTCAAGAACCAATAATATTAAATTAAATGTTTATTATTAGTGGATGTAGGACTCTCAAGTTTTGACACATTTTCTTCCATTTTAATTTCAATTGCTTTTTACTGTAGTCAGATCGTTCGTCTTCATTATATGTCTCTATGATTTAATTCCTAGACTCATAAATTCAAGACAAAATAATAATCATTTGTGTGTTGACACTCCGTTAGTATTGTGTGGTGTTGCAACAAACCACAGAGCGTTTTTCCATAGTATTTGGCAAGTGGCAAGTCAAATTTTCATGATTAGTCAAGTCGTTTTTTGACTACCTTTATCAACTAGTTTCTTGTTTTCGTCATATTTGTGTGAGTTACATTTTTATTTTTTTTACTGAAAATAAAATGAAACCTATTTTTGCTAATTTTAATTTTTGAAATTTAAAATTCATTTTTAATATTGTTCTTTTAATTCGATTTTTGAAAATAAAACCTATTTTTTCTACATTCTTATTTCTCCTATAAAAACTAAAAAGAATACTCAATACAAGGTATAACAACTAAATGATATATCTATTATTTTAAATGCTACGTTTGAAAACCTCACAGTACTAATGCTATTACAATGCCCCACAGTTGTTACTTAAAATACAAAGGGACAGACCCGTAAAATTTATGGGCAAGCAGTCAACCGTAAAAAGACCTATATCTTTTTATGAATCATCTGATTGGGGAAAACTATCTGAATTTAAAATTATAATATTAAATTATACAAGCCATTATGTTAATCGACTGGGTGATTTTTTTAATTTATTTATAAAGCCCAAATTACTATTATTTTTATCTTTTTTTGATGCCCTGTACGTCTTGTTAGCAGTGGTTCGCAATCATTTTTTGCACAGTGCACCATTTTCACCATATGTCAGAATATCATTCCTCCCCTTTCCAAGATTATCTGACTCAAAAGATGCATTCCAAATAATATGCATATATTATTGAAAATCTTCATTCTTTTCCATATTAGCACATACATATTTACATGGATAATTTCTTTTTATACAGGAATTTTACAAATTTAATATTAGGTTGGTTCAAAAATAATGACGTAATAATGTCGTTTTTTAACGTATTTTTTAACGTCAAAAAACGACATTATTACGTCATTATTTTTGCACCAACCTAACAGCAATAGAAAATGATGGAATTCTAAACTTGTATCTTTTTTTCTATGTGCCGTCCTTTCAGGACGTGGGCGATCATGGCTCTCCACTTCCCCCTATCCCTTGCAGCTCTCAACAAGTTCCTTCCCTCTGCCACCTTCCCCAGACCACGTTCGGTCAACTTAAGGCCACTAAGTATGTCATGCGTTGTTTTCCTTTCTCGCTCTTTCCCTCTATTCGACCCGTGAGTATCAAATTCTCCAGGCCCTCTTTCCTCATTATGTGTCCCAGGAACTTCAGTTGCCTCTTCCTGATGTTAAGTATACGCCTCTTCCTTGTTTGCATCCTCTCTAAAACCTAATCGCTGCTCACACGCTCCTTCCATGATATCCTCAGCATCCTTCTGTAGAGTCAGAGCTTCGTCGCCTCGAGTCTCTTCTTCATCTTTGAGGAAATCGTCCAACATTCACTGCCGTAAAGAAGGACAGAGGTCACTTAACAACCTAATATACTTTTCTTTGTTACCAAAGAAATCCTCCTGTCTCAAACATATACAGGAATTTTTTTTAATTCGTAACTAATTATTAAATAATTAATCTGAAACCTGGTTCGATAAACAAACGTTCAACAGAATTGTAGGGTATTATAATTCATTGAGAAAATGTTTCATAAAGGTCCAGGTATTTAAATTGATTTTATTGCGATAAGGATTACAGTCAATAAGAAACTTGTGAAAAAGTAAAAGATTTTCCATCGCCTCTGAAACCCTCAAATTCCTCCTAGTTGAGAAACCATGTGTTAGAAATTAATCGATGTATTTTTTCTTTCTGTCCTGTAAAACAGTAATAAGTGTTAATAGAGGCGTGTGCGTGTTTGTGCGCGAATCTGTCCACCCACGAAATTATATATGAAAAACGAGGGGAATAAAAAGTGTATTTCAGGGAAAACAATGCGATAGTCTCATGAAAACCAGCTTTGTCTACAAATTCTGACGGCTACACAGTAGCAGACAGTAGTTTTTGAAAGTAAGAAATTAGATTCAGCTTGTTTCCTCGTGTTTAATGAAACAAGATCAGCCTAGACAAAATAGCTTCCGGCGTTTTCTTTTTAGATATTTTCTTGCGATAATATTCTACACAGTTCTTCTTCTTCTTCTTGTGCAGTTCGCATTCAGGACATTGGCGACCATAATTTCCTGTCTTTTATAGCGCTTAGTAAATTTCGTCTTTTTGTTATCTCTCCTAAGCCCGATCCCACCTTCCATTTACTTAAGCTCGCTAGGTAGGTTACGCGTTGTTTTTCTTTGTCACTCTTGTCATCAAACTGTTCTGTGAGTGTCAAATTTTCCAAGCCCTTTTTCCGCATTATGTGCCCTAAAAATTTCAACTGTCTCTCTCTGATGTTAAGTGTTTTTTTTTTTTTGTTTTTCTCTATATTTTTAGATGAGGTATTGTAACTATTTACACTGTTGACATGATACATGACCCAGTGGATAAAAGCGTTGTTTGATTGAGCGAAAAAATTGACTTAACCCAAAGAGTTGCGCGTTCAATCCCTGGCCTCAACCGAGAGAACAACAACTTGGAGAGTTATCAAGGCGAATTAACTAAAACTGAGATATCCAAAGGCATGGCATGTGGAATTAGAACAATCTACCCCCACCATCATGGACTAAATAAAGGGTTCGGTTCGAAATTTCTACAAATATCAGCTGAAGAAGGGAGGGGTGTACAACGGCTGAAGCGTCGTGATATTAACAATAAAGATGAGGATAACAGTACGCACAAAGTAAAGAAATGTCTTTTTTTTTTAACATTTTCTCTAAAACTTCATTGATGCTCACATATTCAGCCCAAGGTATTATTAGCATCCTTCTCTAGAAGCACATT
>OZ010585.1:34278820-34298820 GCA_963932145.1 Acanthosepion lycidas | reverse complement strand
TATAAATCTCTTTTATCCAGAAAAGGGCAAACAAGAGTCAAAAAAATGGTAGACAACGGTCAGGGTCATACTTGAGTGTTCAAGTATCCACCAAAACCGTGACACCTTTGGCGAGGTCTTACCCCTCTGCAGGAGATGCAGTTGGTGTATTCTAAGCTCTGGCGATAGGGCAACTATCGTCATTATAATGTTAATAGAAATTCAGTCCGTAAATAGTTTAAATGAAGATGGATCGGTGAAATGAAATCTTATCTCGGGGGAATACAACACACTGTCAGATACTTTGAAAATATATGACCTTCTGTAAAAATTATCCAAATCTATGCGAAATATTAAAGGCAGTTAAGATACAAAAAAATTCGTTGGAATAAAAAAAAGAAATTAGTGAAATGTTACGCGATATCTGACCTACTGTATAGCAGCGAATTCTGGACAATCTCCTCAAAAATGAAGAAGAGACTTGAAGCAACAGAAATGTAGTTCTACAAAAGGATGCTAAGGATACCATGGATCGATTATTTAAGCAACAACAAAGTTTTAGAGAAAATGAAAATAACAAAAAACAAAAAAACAAAAAACAAAACAAAACAAAAAAAGAACTTAATTATTAACAGCGGGAAGCGACATTTGAAATGTCTGGGGTACGTAATGAGGAAAGAGGGCTTGGAAAATCTGATACTCACGGGACAGATAGAGGGAAAGAAGGACAGAAGAAAGCAGCGCGCAATATACTTGATGAGTTTGAGTAAATGGATGGTAGAACGGGGTTGGGGAGAGAAATAACAAAAAGACAAAACTTGTTAAGAGCTACAAAGGAAGGGAAGATGTGGAGAACCATGATCGCCTACACCCTGAAGACTCATGGCACATAAAAGAAGAAATAAAAAGATGCATGTTGCAATCACATTTGGTGTGACTTTTTGCTTAAAACAGCGCAGGCTTTCAGACAGGGTTTAAAACGGTTTGATATCATTTACAATTTTTGTTTTCTATTTTCTTTCTTTTTTTCATTTTCAGGAGGGTGGCGATATTGGTGTAATGACAAAGGTTCGAGGGTGTATGCTTTAAGAAAGCTTTATTCAACTGAGAATACAAGGTTTGTGTATAGTGTCCTTTTATAGTCCCAGTAAACAAAAACAGCTCTCTCAAAGAGGAGTGTAACAGAAATGGGGAGACAACTCTTGATTATTCATAACAATTAGCTTGATTATATTTTGTCTTTTTAAAATCGATCTTTTTTTTCTGTTTTAAACGATTAATGTAATGATTATGCTGACGACTTTTTTTAGTTAATATTCACGAGTGACATTTCTTTTTTGTAACATTCGAAATCGGCATTAATTGAGAAGAAACAATGTCTGTATACAAGTCCTGTACACAAAACACAGCTTTCTTAACGCTAAGTGTTTCCGCACAGTACAAATCCTCTTATTTACGGACTGCTTATTCGTCGGTTCCGAAGATCGAGACCAAACATCCAAAGCCATTATTCGGCTACTAAATAAATAAAAACAGCGGTTCTGGGCGAAACAGAATCGGCTCAAAAATAGTGTCACCCTTGGAAACTGTCGACAACAACTGTGCCCTATATTTCGACGGCTTCTAGATATGTTTGCCTAAAAGAGGCTAATGAAAAAGACAGCTGCCTTAGGGTACGTACTTCAACACCAGCGTCCGATTAAAAAAAAAAAAAAGAAAAAAAAAAGAAAAAAAAAACAAACAAAAAATAAAACTTTTCTTTGAATTTTTATTTTTGTTTGTTTATTTTTGTATCTTTACTTGTCCAATCCGGCTTTTGTGTGTGGCTATTTTTACATTGAACGTGGAATCATTTCGAAATGCTCGTTGTGATTTAATTCGAAGTGTATAAACCTCAAGTTATAAAAAAAATAAACATCTTTCATTTGGGCTTTTCAATTATTTACGCTATTTACATGCGGACTATTGTCCTCAATTATTTATTTATTTAAATTCAAGGTTTGATATGAAGTAGGTTGTAATTTAGAAACTAACATATATCATGTTCTTTTTTTTCTTTTTTCTTTTTAATATATAACATTCTTAATGCGCAGAGGAGATTTCTGGAAGATTCAATAACATTAAAATATTTAAGCGAAGGAGAAAAAATAGGAAATAATAAATGTAAAATCTTAAAGAAAAATAATTGTGAAAAAAAAAAAAGAAAAGAAAAAAAAGAAAAGATAACCAATAAAATTGATTACATAAAATTTATTGGTTCTTCCAGAAAGACTTATTCGTAAAAACAACGAGGAAAAATGTCTACAATTACCGAAGTTAAGCAACGGTCATTGCCTATATGGGCGACTGTGAGCTTGGATTTGCGGGTGGTGTAATGGATAACGGATTGAAATTGGAAATCGGAGAGCTGAGTCTCGATTCTATTAGTGTTCGTTATATTCACTTGCAAATACTCATGGGAAAGGTATGAATCCAGCTCTTCTCCTCCCGGCTATGGGTTAATTAGTATTACTTGTACCAGTAAATCATTATTATCTCCAAAAATATTCTTACAATTTAAAAATATTTTCTCGTTTTACATAATCTGCAATAGGTTGATAAGCCATAAAAAAACGAATCAACCAAAATCAAAACTGTCTATTCCTCCATGGAAGCAGCTGGCAACCACTACACTATCTTTCTCGAGAAAACATGGTAATTCATAGATAATAAAGAAAAGGAAGCTGATGGGAGTCATGATCGCCTATGTCCTGAAGGGACATGATAATAAAAAAAATCAATTTATTACCGGATTTTTGTGTATTAAAACCTCAAATGAACTGATGAATTCACGTACTACTAAATAGTTTATGTTTATACGTTATTGTAACAAATACAATTTATTTAAGTAAATGCTCTGTTTTTTTTTTTTTTTTTTTTTTTTAAATAAACGGTATTAATTACATTTACCGCCCTGTATGTTCGAGAAATTTCGCAGAAAACATGCGCTCTCCGATAGGAATCGAACCTGTATCCTATAGGGAAAACATCAATTGAAATGACATACCATTCAGCTATAGAGGAAACGTCTGGTTCGTAAAGTCCGAAATATTGTTTATAAACAACAAATCTTCGTCGATCTATCCCGAAAGATCATATCTGCAACGTAAACATTGACAATATATGAAACAGATTAAGTAGCTGGGTGGTTTGTCTGATGATCGCAAGGGCGTGAAACCCAGGCTCACAAAATCACATCAATACAACCTTATATATATATATATATATATATATATATATATATATATATATATATATATATATATATGTGTGTGTGTGTGTAACATTAGTTCATTCTTCTTTTATGTGTCGTGCCCCTTTAAGACTTAAGCGATTAAGGCCCGCTATAAATTATTATCCTTTGTACCTCATAACAATGTTTGTTACCTTATTATACATCCCAATTCATGTACTGCCAATCATTTGAACAAGATGGTTATGTAGACTATTTGATATTTCCATCTTGTCTTCAAAATGTCCAGTCAGCAGTAAATTCTCCAATGCTTCTTTTCTCATTATGTACCCTAGAAATTTCAGCTGCCTCTTTCAGACTTTAAGCATGATTGTTCTTTTTGTTTCCATTTTCCGTTGATAACATGTTCCTTCCTGGATATTCTCAACATGCTACTGTAGAACCATGTCTCTTTTGTTTCAATTCCCCATTTCATCTGTGAAGAAATTGTCTAACATTTTGCTATATAGGAGAATTGATTTTATATAACATTTCAGAACTCATTTTTTTTTTATTTAAATTTAAAAAAAAATCTTTTTCTTAATGAATTGTTTAGCTTTTAGTTGTCGTTTTGCTTTTTACGATGCACCTTAGGATTTCTGCGTCGCATTTTCGGCCTCTCTCCCAGTACATTTCCCAGATATTTAAATTTATTGAAATTATTCACTAAATAACTGAGAGAAAGGCAACATTTCTCATTCTCAACATTGATTCATTTGTTTAGATTCAGGCTGCAAAATGACTTTTTCCGCAGCTGAGAACAGCATTCATATATTAAAAAAAAAAAAAAAAAAAAAAAAAAATGAAATCACGTCTATAGTGGTTCTTTTATTGTTTTATTCTGCATAGTATCGAATATAGACATTCTCGAATATTCTGTATAGTATCGAATATAGACATTCTCAAATATTCTGTATAGTATCGAATATAGACATTCTCGAATATTTTGCATAGTATCCAATATAGTCATTCTTGAATATTCTGCATAGTATCGAATTTAGACATTCTCGAATATTCTGCATAGTATCGAATATAGACATTCTCGAATATTCTGCATAGTATCGAATATAGACATTCTCGAATATTTTGCATAGTATTGAATATAGTCATTCTTGAATATTCTGCATAGTATCGAATATAGACATTCTTAAATATTCTGCATTGTATCGAATATAGACATTCTCGAATATTTTGCATAGTATCGAATATAGACATTCTTGTATGTTTTGCATAGTATCGAATATAGACATTCTCGAATATTTTGCATAGTATCGAATATAGACATTCTCGAATATTCTGCATAGTATCGAATATAGACATTCTCGACCCGGCCAATTTTGCATTTGAGAAAGCTAACAGTACACGGGAAAATTTCACGATTTTGCTGTTTAAATTTTCTGATGGATCGTAATTCTTAAGTAAATGATTGCAAGTTTTATGACTATAAAATACCTTTGGAAGGTCTCCTATTACATCTTTAAATATTTGAGCTGAAGAACTTTAACAAAATATTGCAATAACAATCATAAGTATGAATACAGGTCATTAAAGAAGAGAGTACAAATGAAAAGATTCAAAATTGGCATAGTTTTCCATTTCACTGAAGCAGACGTTAAATGAATGGGAGAGTTATCGCCTTCTTTATCTTACACTTTCTTTCTTCTTCTTCTTCTTTACATTTTATTTTTCTCATTAAAACCAAACCACACATATATATATATTCTTTCTTGCGTCTTTCCCTCGCAATCAAAATAGATAGGTCCATTATTTATTTGAGGTAATACCATGATGCTTTAACTACGTTAGTAACTAACGAGGGAACAGGAAGAATTATAAGATGCTGTGAGTATAGTGATTTCCCAAGCGTAGCGTAGATGTGGCACTACGCCGAAAGAAGAGGGCACCCAGAGAGGATCGAACTCACTTCTCAGTCGTAATTGTTCTAGTGAGACAAGCTTGCTAACCATTACACCACCTCAAGGTGATCTAAATAGAGACTTTCTAATCGTAGCTTAGATGTGGTACAAGGCCGAAAGTATGGGGCACCCGGTGAGGATCGAACTCACTATTCAGTCGTAATGAATCTAGCGAGACAAACGTCGAAGTGACCTATGATTTTCTAAGAGTAGCTTTTATATATATATATATATATATATATATATATATATATATATATATATATATATATATATATATATATATATATATATATATATATATATATATATATATATATATATATATATATATATATGTGTGAGTATTTTTTTGCTACAAGCAGGATTTCTCATAACCATTTTCGGTTCTCACCCGTCGAAGTGCAGTTGAAATGCACCGAAACGAAGTTGCATCTTTGTAATGAGTAAAATGGTTTTGTCTTTATGACAAAATTATAATAAATAAATAATTATCGATCTAATATCGGTATCGAGCCCTTTTTAGGATTAATGCTGTGAACGTTGGAATTTATATATTACTTTCGTTCTCATCGCATCGGATATGCATATGCATATATATATATATATATATATATATATATATATATATATGTATATGTATATGTATATATGAACAGAAAGTTAGATAGATATAAACAGTCATTGATATATATATATATATATATATATAGAGAGAGAGAGAGAGAGAGAAAGAGAGAGAGAGGGAGGAGATAGATAGATAGATAGAAACACGTATATATATATGTATATATAGACAGTGATAGATAGATAGAGAGATAGATATAAACAGTCATTGATATATATATATACATATATATATATATATATATATATATATATATATATATATATATATATATAGATATATATATATATATATATAGAGAGAGAGAGATGATAGATAGAAACAGGTATATATATATATATGTATATATATAGAGACAGACAGTGATAGATAGATAGAAACAGGTATATATATATGTATATATATTTAGAGACAGACAGTGATATATATATATATATATATATATATATATATATATATATATATATATATATATATATATTAGGTTGGTGCAAAAATAATGACGATTTTTGACGTTTTTTTAACGTCAAAAACCGTCATTATTTTTGCACCAACCTAATATATATATATATATATATATATATATATATATATATATATATATATATATATATGTATATATAGATAGATAGATAGATAGATAGATAGATAGATAGATAGATAGATCATATAGAAATAGAAATATACAGCACTTCAGAATCATAGATGATCCTGTTAAAGAAAGCGCGTCATATCGATTATATTTTTCACTTTCTTGTATTCTTTCCTTTCCACACTGTTGTAGACGAATATAGTTTTGTCATCTTTGATGACATTTAGTGTGTTGGCAATAATTACAGCCCCGGGGACGAAAGTCGAAATCTATGAAGTGTGGTGTGATGTAGTGGCGAGAGATAAGAGAAAATTGCAATCACGACGGGAAATCCTGAAAAGGAATTCCTAATAAAGGAGCATGCGCAGTAATCAGCAAGGAAGGGTCGCTGCGAGATGCTGTTTTGATTAGATTTTGAATTTAACCTTTGTGTCAACTCCTCCATGGAGGGTTTTCCTGGCCTCGGGCCATCTGCATTTGTTGGGAGACTGTGGGAGATACGCCCGTCTCGCTGCATAATACAGGTTTCAAAAGAATTAAAAAAAAAATAATAATGTGGTTACTTGTGAGTCGATCAACAGCGAACGCTAGATTAAAACTAGAACGATGTCTGTCCATTTTGTTTGCTTATTACAAGATTATTTAGGATTTAGGGAGATGAAGACAACAAGTTTCAGCATCAATACCTTTTTTTCTTCTTCTTTTTTTGTATTTTCCATCAAAATAAAATCTTTATTATTTTAGTTTTTTTTTTTTTTCTTATCTTGGAGATATCGTATCAGATTTATATATATTTTTTTGTTTATTCATTTTTCCCTTTTTTCTCATTTTTTTTACACCATTTACGTTTCCATTTTCATTTAATTCCTTTCTTTCTCTTAATCGATATCAATTTTAATGAAAACAAGATTAAAAAAAAAAACAATTAAAAAAAAAATGAAACAAGAAAAAAAAATCCTGACATTTTTGAGGGTGTACTTCTTAGTCTCACACATTGTAGCCTGGAGCTAACATAATTTCAGCACCTGATTCGAACCCGCGACAAGAAGTAAATTAAGAAAGCAACCAAAAAAAAATCCGTATTGAAAAAGACAAACTAACCTCATAAAATTGGAACTTTTTTGAAAGGCTTCTTTTTTTTTTCGTTATTGATTTTTGTCTCGCCCAGAAGGGAAGATAGATTTTTTTCTTTCTACAACTGTAGGCATTAGTGGTTATTTGATTAAAAACAATAATCAAAATAACCTTTTTTTTTTATTTCGTGCAAATAAACTGCTTATTTACATAGTATTAATGACAAAAGATACACTCAACAACAGCATCTTCCAAAATCAGTGACAAGAAAGAACCCTGTTAATTCAATTTTAATTAAATAAGAATCCTCTGTATATGCCTATATTTCTGAGATGAGGTATCGTAACTACTTTATATTTACATAAAAGCGTTGGTTGAAGTAATCCAGTTATTGTATCTTGACCCAAAGAGTTGTGATTTCAATACCTGGCCACAGCAGAGGTGAACACAAACTTAGAGAGTTCAGTTGCGAAAGAGAAATAATTGAGATATACAGAAAAGGCATTGCACGTTGAACAATCTAACCCGGTGGGCGAAATAAAGTGTTCGGTTCGAAATTCCAGTCCCCAGAATAAGGCCGAAGCGTACAACGGTCGTGAATATGACAATAAAAACAACAGTCTGAACAATGTAAATAGTGTAAAGAATTCTACTGCTGTGTCGCGATGAGCAAGCCTATCTCTTATCATTGTGCAGTTAATTTGATCGTTAACGGATGTCTTCTAACAGATTATTGTTGCTAAGTCACAAACAGATTAAACCTGGGACATAGAAATCACAACTCTCTTTCTCTCTCTCTTTATTCGGTATAATCTTTTGAGAGAACAGACTATGTAGTCACTTCAGCTACAAGATGCTCTGTACAAATGCCACTCTCTTTGTGTGAAAAGCGTAAGCCTGGGATTCTCAGAAGACGCTGCGACAAATATGTCTTTGACGTAAAAGAGCTAAATTAATTCTTAACAACCCACCCACATAACACAATCCTTCTAACTTTCACTTCATTTTAGTTTGCTTTTATTTTCATTTTCTCTTCTTATGTCACGGCTTCATTTGAAGAGTCACTGAGTAGTATCGACCGAGAGATCTTTTTAATGAAAGCCTCATTTTATAGGACATGACGATCTAATCTATCACTATTTAAACGGCAAATGTGCAGCTTAGGTCCATGCTCTAGTTTCACCAGTTCAGACATTTACATCTAGGAAACGCCATGCCACTTCCACGAAGTCGAATTACCCTCATTTACCCCGTATTTCAAATGTAAGAAGAAAATTCAACTCAGACAACTTTTCCCCCAAGAACTGCTACTTTGTGAAGCAAACGCCTATTTGAATCCTTCCCTTAACGTCTTCAAATCAAGGGTAAATCATTATCTATCCTCCTTATCCTCTTCAGCGTGTCCATAATCTCTTTTTCCATCTATATAGCACACTTCATTCGTCATAAATAATTTAACAGTTACCCTCTACCTTAAATGACCATTGGGTGTACGGGCTTACGGCTATATCACATTGAAACACTGGTTCTCCGTACGATCACCAAAGTTAAACAACGTCGAGACTGGTCAGTACCTAGATGAATGACTGCTTCGGAAGACCAGGTGCTTAAGCTACGATGTGAGGGTGTAATGGATAATAGCTTGAAGTTTTTCATCGGAGAGTCGAGTTCTAATTCCAGCTGGTCTCGTTATATTCACTTACGCGCAAAAGCTCTTGTGAAAAGTATAAATCCGCCTCTTTTTCCCAACTATGGGTTAATTAGTATGTGTTATCACTAAAACTATTATTACCCCCACCAAAAAAAGTTCTTACAATCTAAATATATTTTCTGGCTTTAAATAACCTGCAAAGATTTGTTAAGCTGCAGAAAACGAATGAATAAATCAATGAAACCACTTTCAACAGTTTTGAAAACATGTATTGAAAGAAGAAGGAACGCTGGGATTGCTTTCCAGGTAGAAAAAAACATTGAATTATTAATAAATTTATAGGGAATAAGGTAATAATTGATGAGCCTGGAAGAGTTTTAGATTTCCCACTTGTGCCAGGGATTGATATACAATTTTGACAAGATTTGTCTCCCTTGAATCCTACTTGATAAATTATTCAGTTCTATCCAAACGAAGTTTGGCTTACATAATTTTATTTCTTAAAATAACCTACAAACGGTTGATAAACCGTAAAAAAAGAATCAATCAGTGGGGGGATACAAAAAATATGAAATAGACCCATAACAATATATATATATTCTTAGTAAACTATAAAGAACCAAAGAAGGGTCTACAATATAATCGATCCTGACCAAGTATCTCGATGTGACGTGGCTTCCCTCTGTCTTTTCGACAAAAGCAACTGCTCTGACGAGCTTTTTTTTCCCCTGGTGCCCCGACTACATGAATTTAAGCGTGGAACTAGATTGACATCTAGGTCTCATTCTTTTAATGTTGAAATAGCTAAATGCAATCGCCGCTTCTACACCAACAGTTTCTTCCTCGCACTTCCCACCTGTGTAACTCCCTTCCGTTTACTTGCTTCCCTGTTAACTACAATCTTCAAAAAATTAAATGTCAATCACCATCTTCTATCTTCTTGGATCCTGTTTTGTCTTTTCCTCAATCACCCCATAACACATTGTTTTCTCTCACTTTCACTCTTTGTAAGCCACTGCGTACAAGTTGCATTCCAACCTTGCTTTGGGTGAAAGGACTTAAAAAGAAAAAAGAAAAAATGGATAGTAGAATTTACTTTCAAATTTGTTGCTATTTTTTCAGTAGGAATAGAAAGTTTGTAAAGTTAAATAGTAAACTGCGTTGGCAATTTTTGTCTGATTGAACATATGAAATCAATCTGCAAATACAATGAAATATATAGCACACTTTCTGCAATATAACGTCTGTATGCTTTCTTCATATTTAAACAATTTTTTGTTAAATTCAACTGGCAAGGACTGTTTGTTTAATCTTTATTTCATTTTACTTCTTTTCAAATAAGTTGTTGCCTACCCCAAATCAAAACTGTAGCTATACAGTCTAACGTTTAAGTTTTTGTTGTTTCTCAGTAAATGCCAAAAACTGAATGCTGCCAAGATGGCGAACAAGCCTGTGTTGGCTTCATACTGGCGGGTTTTTTTTTTGTTTTTTTTTTTTAGAACGCTACAATTCAAAAAAATGAATCAATTGCTACGTCTACCATTAGGAAAATTGGTTCGCTGTGTCGTGCCAGAAAATCTTTCATGTCAGAATCCATCTTACACGTTTATAAATCTACCATTCATCCATGTGTTAAATATTTCTGCAATATCTATTCTGGTGCACCTGTTGCATATCTCGAGATTTTTGACAAAATTAAAAGAAGAGTCTGTCATGCAATCGATCCTGACCTGCTATCTTGACTGGAGCCACTTTCTTACCGACATGACGTGGCTTCTCTTTGTCTTTTTTTTTTACAAATATTTTCATGGCAACTGCTATTTCCCTCAGCGCAAAGAATTTAAGCGTGCTACTAGATTGGTACCTGGGTCTCATCTTTTTACTGTCGAACTAGCTAGATGCAATCGCCACTTCTATTCTGTTTCTTTTCTCGCACTTCTCCCCTGTGGAACTCCTTTCTGATTTCTTGCTTCCTGTCAACTACACTCTTCAAAAATTTCAATGCAACGTCAATCGCCATCTTCTGTCTTCCTTTACCCTGTTCCTTTATTGCCCTTCTTCACTTCCCCTAACTAAAGTACTTTCTTTCTCTTTCACACCCTGTACACCATTGCGTCTTAGGGGTATTATCGCTTTGCTTGGGGGTAAATAATTAAAAAAAAATCAATTCAAATATATTTTGAACAGTTTAATCAGTTTTGATTTGACTGTACAACATTTCGATAATTGGAAAAATGCAATCAAAATTTAAACAGACAGATCTTGCCGGTGGAATTGTATAAAATATATTTGAACAAATATTGGCTGCCTGACCAGTGTCCTGAGCCCGAAAGCGTTTGGGACAATCGACGATATGAACAGTTTTTTTACTCGCTCACACCCACCAAACAGAAAAAAAATGTAAGAACGATGCACAAAAATGAACAAAAATTAATAAAATTTTCCTTTTGTGTCTTGTTTAACGATAGATATTTAAAAGAAAAGTTGCCGCACAAAAAATGGGTTTATTAGTAATCAAACATTTTTATTACTTTAAAAGTTATTCAAATATGAAGTATAAATTTCGATAGCGTTTGAAGTTATATATATATATATATATATATATATATATATATATATATATATATATATATGTGGGGGTGGTGAAAATATATGGAAAAATAGGAAAGAACCGTATGGTAAATAATCCGAAGTGCTTTAGTATTTTTGTTATTATTTAAAAAAAAAAACACTGCTCAATACAAAAGTAGAGCGTAAATTATAATTATTTTTTTAAAAATATGATTCCTTCGCTACATAAGAGTTCTCATGTTTCAAAAACAGGAGCCAAAAACTTCAATATAATTATTAAAATTAAATGGAATTAAATTATCAAGCTCTGTTTCATCCTCAAGCGAAATTTTTGGAATAACTAATCTTGAAATTTACGAAGGTTTAAAAGCATATTCATTCGTAAAATTAATTACTATGGAAACGGCTGACACAATTATTTCAATAAGGGGCAACTATATATATATATATATATATATGTGTGTGTGTGTGTGTGTATGTGTGTCTGTATGTGTGTGTGGCATCGGTAGTATCAAATCCTTCTTGATGCAGTCACACTTCAGATGGGCTGGTCATGTCATCAGAATGATTGGATGCCGAAAATCCTCATGTTTAGCCAACTTTTTCATGGTAAACCTAATGTAGGCCGTCCTTGTTGAGGCTTCAAGGACAAATTTAAATACAATTTAAATGCTGCAAACATCCCTACAGAGGAGTTTGAACTTGCTGTTGAAAACCGAGCAAACTGGAGAAATACCTGCTACCGAGGGATAATTAACTTTGAAAAGAATCGTCTCGACCATCTGAGAGAATTACGAATCAACACTAAATCTCGGGCTTCAATCCTTCAGTATGACCCACGTGTGGACTTGTTTGTAAATACCGTGCAGGATTGTTGTCTCGTATGAAACATAAACATAAAACTGAACTGAAAGACACACATACCATCATATATATATATATATATATATATATATATATATATATATATATATATACAGAGAGAGAGAGAGAGAGAGAGAGAGAGAGAGAGAGATAGAGAGAGTGATTTTCCAAGCGTAGTATGAGGCACCCAGTGAGGATAGAACTCACTACCACAAAGCCGAAAGTATGGGACAACCAGTGAGGATAGAACTCACTACTCAGTCGTAATTGTTTTAGCGAGACAAGCTTGCTCACCATTACAACGCCTGGAGATATATATATATATATATACCGATAGATAGATAAAAAGAGAGAGAATGAGAGAGAAAACTATACTCCAATTTAGATTTCCAGTGTTTTAACATTTTCCAAAGCAAAGTATATTAATTTAAAAAAGGGTGTAATTTTGAATGTGTGTTTAGCAGCTTAGTCAAGTTTGGTATAAGGCATTAACAATGGAGCCGTTAGCAATTGATTGGTAGATTCGTTTACTAACCTTCGCTCTAGACATGCCGCCCGCTTTGTACCGTCTGTGTATAACAGTTTTGGGATCTTGTCTTCTTTTACAGTATATAAAATTCAATGTAATCACACGAGGTAACTCAGTGTGTCTTAACGCGTGAGTGAACTAATGACAAAAGATATTATCAAAATGACGCTCTGCGAATATAAGATTTAAAATCCGGCAACCATGACACTTTGGGCGTTGATTATCATAATTGGTAAAATAATGCCACCCATGGGAATAGTTTCAATTCTAAGAAAAATATCAGACGAGGAATTGTACAGCTGAACTATCTAAGAAACCAAGGGAAACAATTAAAAAGAATTCTATTGAATCCTGTAAGAAGGGTGATCCTATAAATACAGTCTCAGAACTTTGGTTTATTGTGAATGGTATGTAAGTTGGAACAAAAAGAAAATGGAAGAATCATCATAATCATTTATTTGCAATTTCCCTTCAGGACGTGGGCGATGATAGCTCGTCTTTTGTACTGCTATTCTTCTGCTAACATTTAGCAGAAGAATAGCAGTACAAAAGACGAGCGTCGCTCCGAAAGTCATACCTCCTATATTAACTGCCTGTCAGAGTCGGGGATTGATGACATGACAGTAAAAGTTGAACCTTCGCACCAATAAACCATATATAGTTTTTCTTTGTTACAGATAACAGCTGGCAAATTGACGTCTGACATAAAAGTGCGTACAGAAAACAGAAGTGCTTTCAATGAATTTTCCCATTGACAAAATATTGCGCCAAATGGTAATCATCGACTCTTGCTGAGACTTTATGGGTGGATGTGAACAGGATTAGACGGTGGGTAATGAGCTTCAACAATGGAGACAGCGATGTGTATGATAAACGCCATTTAAGAGCGTGGTATGCAGGATCTTGCTTATTGATAGTGGAAATGCATAGCCAATGGCTGGGACTATTTAGAAAAAGTAGTATTTTGTATATGAGAATGTACTCCAAGGAACAGTGTTAGTATAATATAACTGTTAGTTGTAGTTTCCATGAGAATAAATGAGAATCATTACTTTTGGAGTACTCTATGTATAAAATAAATTTCGTCAAAAAAAAAAAACCAAAAAAAAAAGCGGAAAGGGATAAATTTATGAGGGAAAGGGAGAAAGTGACAAAGAGATAGAAAAAGTGAAGGAAAAGATAGATCAGCGAAGGGAGGAGAAAGAAAGAGAGAGAAGAGTGGAGTTGCGAAAAAATAAAAATAAAAATGAAATATAGAGAGTGGGGAAGAGAAAAAGGAATTGGTGGAAAAACAGCGAAAATACAAGAGAAAGAAAAGGAACAAGGAAAAGTTGAAGAGACATGAGAAGAGAGAGTAAAAAGTCTGAAGAAGAAGAAGAAGAAGAAGAAGAAGAAGAAGAAAAAGTTGAAGATATATGAGAAGAGAGAGTAAAAAGTCTGAAGAAGAAGAAGAAAGTAGAAAAGATATGAGGAAAGAAGGTAAAAAGTCTGAAGAAGAAGAAGAAGAAGAAAGTAGAAAAGATATGAGGAAAGAAGGTAAAAAGTCTGAAGAAGAAGAAGAAGAAGAAGAAGAAATTGAAAGAATAACAGAGGAGAAAAGACTGAAGACGAGAGATAGGAATTAAAAGAGAAGAAGGAAGAGTGAGAGGAGAGGAAAAGCGAAAAGGAATAAAAGGAAAAAGAATAGAGGATAAAAAAAGAGAAAACGAGAAGTAGGAATTAAAAGAGGAGAGAGAGAAAGGCAGAAAAACCAATAAAAGGGAGAACAATAGAGGAGGGAACAAGACAAGAAGTAGGAATTAAAAACGGTAGGAAGAAGGTGGTGAGGCGAAAAAAAAAAGGGAGAAGACGAGAGGTTGGAATTAAAAGAGGGAGGAAGAAGAGAGAGAATGGAGGAAAGAGAAGAGGAAAGGAATAAAGTGGAAGGAAATAGGTTTAAGAAGACGAAAGGTAGCAATTAAAAAGAAAGAGGAAGAGAGGAGAAAAGAATAGAGGCGTAAAGTGAGGGAGAATAGAGGAGAAAAAAAGATGAAAGATAAGAATAGAAAGACAAATAGAGGGAGAGAGAAGAACAGAGAAAAAGATTAGAGAGTAGAGAGTAAGTCAGGCGAAGAAGAAAGAAGAAAGTAGAAGAGGGAGAAGAAAAATGAGAATATATAGCAAGACGGGGAAGTCGTCAAACATCAAAAAATGTTTGCCAAGAAAAAAAGAAAAGAAAAAGAAATTGAATGAGTAATAAACGATCATGGACGGATAAATCCGAGCGAATTGTGCTTTTATTGTCCAACCTCCATTTTGTTATTTAATCGTTGAGGTGGAAGGTCCGGGACTGTCCGTGACTGCCCGCCAGGCCTCTCAACATCAGTATGGCGATAGTTAATACGCTGGTTTCAATGTCTTGGCGATCCCGCAGGTGATTTAGATGATAAAAGTTCATATATCCAGGTTTTTATTACAGCAATCTGTGCTCTTCGTCTGACTGTGTTTGCAATACCCAAATTACACACTCGAAGCCGGAGGACCCCGCGGTCAGTTACGAAAGGTTTGCCAATTCCATATAAGGCAAAAACAATTATTTTACACCCTGCTTTGTTTAATTCCTGTGAGGGCAAACCGTGTATTATGTGAGAAATGCTTTCGGCTGGCAAAATAGAATTATTGTGAGATTTAATTGTCGCCAGTCCATTCGCTGTTTTGCTTCGTGAGCTTGTAGAAAGGAACGATTAGCACAAGCATGGTTTGTTACTTTCCGAATTTAACTCAATAAACTGGTTCTATGGTTCACCTCGAGGGCCAGATTGTCTGGTAGATTCGGTAGCGTGAAGAATTGCCTGGCAGTGGAAGGCGTAAACAGCCAGTTCAAGGAATTGTGTTTTGGACTAATTGACATCTCGCTCGAAATAAGGAAAGCGTGTCAATAAAAAAGAAGACATGAAGAGTAGCAGGTTTAGTTCAGTAGTTAAATAGCAGACTAGCGCTCAGCACCATTTGAGGTTCCCTTACAATTACCAGACTTCTTTTACGTGCTGCGTCGGTACCAGGACGTAGCCGACCCTTGCCCTCCACAACTTCCTATCCCTTTTACACTATATACATTGTTCGGACTTTTGTTATCATTTTTATCATCATATTCACAACTTTTCGGCTGTTTTACGCTCCGGGCTTCTTCATGTGATATTCGTTGGAATTTCAAACATAACCCTCTATTTCGTCCACGGGGGTAGATTGTTCTAGTTATACATGGCTCAGTGGATAAAATCGTTGGTTGAAGTAATCCAGTGACTTGATCTGAAGAGTTCTGAGTTCAATACCTCGCCACAGCAGAGGCGAACAAAAATCTTGACGATTTCAGTTACTAAAGGAAAGTAACTGAAACTGAGATATCTAGAAAAGGCGCGGCACGTGGAACTAGAACAATTTACCCTTGTGGACGAAATAAAGGATTCGGCCCGAAATTCCAACGTATATCACCTGAAGAAGGCCGGAGTGTACAACGGCCGAAATATTGTGAATTTGAGAATAATGATGAGTCCGAATAATGTAAATAGTTTCAATACTTAATCTCAGAAATATAGACAGAAATTTCTGTCCTGTGTAGTTCTAAGCAATGTTATATACATCACAGTTCATGTTCTACAAGGTATTTAGACAAGCCCGTTAGGTAGGTTACTTGATGTTTTTTCCCTAAAAATACGTCCTGTGAGTGTCAAATACTTCAGGCCCTCTTTCCTCATTATGCGTCCCAGAAATTTCAACTGTCTTTTCCTGTCACCCATTAAATCCCGAACCAGATAGATAAATTTCAGAGCAGGCTTTATTTTGACGTTTCAAATCTAAAACTCGCATCTTCAGTTTTCATCCTTTTTAACCACCACACGTTCTGTCTTATTACAAATGATACTTATTCCTTTCTTCTCGCTTTACTACGTTGTCTAGAAGTGTCTGCAGTTTTCTAGCACCAGATTGGATGTTACGGCAAAGAAAGCACGTAATTAATTTATGTGACTACGATACCAATGTGGTAATAACATCAACTTTTATTTTACTAATTGAAATGGTATAGTAATTCGTTGGTAATTGATTTTGAACCGTGAGAGTAAATAACAACCAAACATCTTATAAATTTTCAGAAGTTTAAATATTGTTTTCAACCAATTTACCAATTCAGTCGCATCTGCGTAAATATCAGTTTTTGTCCGATGAAGTCCTTTGCGTGCAACACAAAAAATTCCACTATGTGTCTGTGTGTTTCTCGCGTGTCTCTAGGTATCTCACATTGAGAAGCGATCTCGTCAAATTAATTACATATGTATATATTCTAACTTCCCAATTATACATACATACATACATACATACATACATACATATCCGACCCACTGTAGACCAACTCGACCAACGGCCAAGTTGGTCCTAGGGAAGTCAGATGGATCGAACGATGGTTTCTCATGAGGGTTCATTTTTTCTTTATTTAAATTTCTAGAATATTCAAGACGGTAAACATAAATACACTGGTTAATAAATAAACGGAGCCTCAATGCAAATCTGGGATATATATATATAAAAGAAAGAGGTTGTAGTGGTTCCATCGAGAGAAAAGTATGTATATTAAAAAGAAGAGAAGAGAGGTGCCGTAAACGTTTTTGGTTGTAAAAAGGTCTGTGATTGACATAGAGAGGCTCTTCGATTTTGTCATATATATATATATATATATATATATATATATATATATATGTGTGTGTGTTGTATTTGTTCGGGAGTATGTTCAGTATCGGATATATAACATATGTAGTTATAAACAGTGTGGACAGAAATCAACATTGCATGGTTAATGGCATCATCAGGTCTTAAAGCACATCATCCCATTTCTATGACATGAATAGATTTTAAAGAACGAAATAATTTTTCATATGTTTTATACGATGATAAGTTATTTAGAAAAAAATATTATGCTTTGTTTTACATAATGTTACACTACACGTGTTTCTGGTCTCATGACCGTCTTCAGGTAAAAGCAGAGATTTCCACATATTTTTAAAAATAATTAATTTTTTCTTTTGTTTTTCAATGTTAAATATTGTCGATATGAGACATTTTCTGTGTTTATAATCCGAATTTCTTTCTTGAATTGGCAATGAAGAGTTCTGCGCGAAGGGTCATAAAACAATTAAGGCTGGTCCAAGCGAAATGATGAATTACTTATCAGCATTTTATCTTTTAATGTTTTACTGACCCCTGTGTGTTCTTGGATCTGTTTCTATTTTTGTGTGTTTCTGTCAGCGGATTACATATATATGAAATATATATATTTAAGTATATATGTATATATATATTTATATATAAATATATATATATATATATATATATATATATATATATATATATATATATATATATATATATATATATATATATATATATATTTAAGTATATATATATATATATATATATATGAAAGTTATGTTATAAAATTTTCCTTATCAATCAAATAGGTCTGTGATTGACATAGAGAGGCTCTTCGATTTTGTCATATATATATATATATATATATATATATATATATATATATATATATATATATATATATGTGTGTGTGTGTTGTATTTGTTCGGGAGTATGTTCAGTATCGGATATATAACATATGTAGTTATAAACAGTGTGGACAGAAATCAACATTGCATGGTTAATGGCATCATCAGGTCTTAAAGCACATCATCCCATTTCTATGACATGAATAGATTTTAAAGAACGAAATAATTTTTCATATGTTTTATACGATGATAAGTATATATATATATATATATATATATATATATATATATATATATATATATATATATATATACGTGTGTGTGCGTGTGTATAATATTAACAGTCAATATATATATAATATTAATGGTCAATATATATATATAATATTAATGGTCAATATATATATATGTGTGTGTGTATACATACATACATACATACATGCATAAATTTTCAAGAGGATAGAATTCAAGTAGAACACAATGTCCAGGACAGTGTCAGAATATGATATAAAAGGCTCAAACACTAATACTCCATGGTTAAAATTTATTACATTGGAATCGTAATCACGATCCAATTCATCAGACTTTTTGAATTTGTTGGTCTGGTGAATTGGATCGTGTTTACGATTCCAATGTAATAATTTATAACCATGGAATATTAGTATTTGAGCCTTTTATATTATATCTTATATATATATATATATATATATATATATATATATATATATATATATATATATATATATAGTTTTGGATATGAGAGTAAGAGATTTTTAAAACAGAAAAATAAAACTATTATTTATAGTTCTTAAATAATGAATGACTAGATATCTTGTATAGTCTTAGTTTCATGAAGTTAGTTTTATCTTTGCTGTGCATGACCCGATAAACCACAATACGTCTTCATTAACTCTAACAAACCTTTTTACAACTTCATTGAATAATAATAAGTAAAACCTGCCTATAGCTAAACACTTATCCTCAGTCTTCATATTTAAAAGTGAAATTCTTTAAGAAAACAATAGTGTCTACAAAGTGAAGCTGATGTTTTAACATGACAAAAGATTTTAGTATATGTACTGGCGAAGCGATGACAAAAGATAGTGTAAAAGTATTGAAGCGTTTATGGGAAAAAGGAACACTTTTCACCGTAAATGCGTATGGTAATCTCCTTTCAACGATTCAGAGCAATGAAAAGCTAAATACTTACACAGATTATTCACATTGCAAATCTTATTTATTTGCAGAACAAAGAAGCGACTACAAGACATTGTTATGTGTAATTCTAAATCACACTCTGAGAAATTATTCTGAGTGCATTTCTAAGTGGAAAGCCAGCGATTCTTTCGGGATTAAGGCTGGGGAGTTAGTGTCAGACTGGTAGTTGGTACATTTTT
>OZ010585.1:34238820-34273820 GCA_963932145.1 Acanthosepion lycidas | reverse complement strand
GTGGAAAAGGCAATAAGAAAGTAGTAGATACGAACCTTATCAAAAGTTTGCTGTTGGGCTCTGTTTATTGTCATCGAATAACGCAGACGATAATTACAAAGCTTATCTTAGTCTGCCACAAGGCCAGATCGAGTTAGGAAGACTGTATTAAATTAACACTAAAAAAACTGGATTTTATCCCGGTGTAACAGTCCAGATTACCCACCTCTCAACACACACACAAACACCAAAAATATACTTGGATATAGTTTAGCCTAGTTCAGAATAAACCCCGGCGTATGGTTGGTAGGGCCTACTTCATACCTAAGGATATTATATAGCCTTGTCTAAATTACATCCTCTAGGGCAGCTTACGCCACTCCTTTTACTTTTAGTCTCAACAACTGTTTTTCTAAATTGGAATGTACCATGAGGCTCCATTTTACAAATTGATAATAATGGTCGACATGAACTCATTCGACAGAAACCCGGTATTGGCTGGAGAAAAACAATAGGCATCAAAATTTGGGTTGGGTTATGCCCCGGGTTCAAAGACCAACCTTGGCTTTGTGGCAGAATCCCCGACTGACGCCAATTCAGTCGGGTTTCGATCCTAGCTAGAGGCAACCGGACGTCTAGCCACACTCATGAGCTGTGATACAGCGAAACTGTCTGTGGATGACAATATATAGGCTCCTGAAAAAATTATTTTGGTTGAGCTCTCTGGGGAGGAAGTGTGGGTTTGTAAACAGTGATTATTACGCTTAATAATGCAAGACTCTTCGGTAATTCGAATCGAGTTCTCTCAGTCATTACGTGTTTATCTAAAAATAAATATGCTTAAATACACCTTCATCCCTGCCGTGCGCCAACGGCTTTGATGTAGAATCCCCGACTGACGCCAATTCAGTCGGGTTTCGATCCTAGCTAGAGGCAACCGGACGTCTAGCCAGACTAATGAGCTGTGATACAGCGAAACAGTCTGTTTGTGGATGACAATATATATAATTTCTATATATATTATTTATATATTATATATGCGCGGTACTTATTGGAAAGCGGTCAATATTAGTGATAGAGCTAACATACTTACATGTATGGATGTGAGTTTGTTACTCTTGGTTTCACGCCGTTGACGATGGCAAGGGCGTGAAACCCAAGGTCACAAACTGACATCAATACAACTAAGTATATATATATATATATATATATATATATATATATATATATATATATATATAGATAAAGTGGACACTGAGGTCAACACCAAGCGGTGACATTCTGTTTCATGCTTGATTCGTAAACATTCATAGGCTATACTGAAGGCAAGCGAAACAGCTTTCTAGCCAAACGGTAGATTATTTACTGTTTTCTCTTCTGCCTCTCTTGCTTTCCTGTGAGTATTAAATTCTCCAATCCCCCTTCTTTATGTGTCCTTGAAATATCAACTCTATTTATCTGATTATGTGTATTAGTGTCATTTTCGTTCTCATCTTCATCCCAACATTCTTAACATCGTTGCGTGTTCTCTGCATTGTATTCTCAGCATCCTTCTGTAGAACTGCATTTCTGCCGCTTCAAGTCTCGGCGTTCACTGCCATAATGGAAGGAAAGACAACATTTCAGCACTTCTTTATTTCTAACTATATTTTCCTATTCCTTAATATTCACCCCCTGGAAGACATCCTTCGCTATCACAATACACCTGCGCATATATTTCTTTTATTCACTAATTAAACTGAAAAAAAATACATAAAACTTATACAGGTAGATACTTTCGAAGCTTAACTTCGCCTGTTACAAGACTAAATTGTATTGATGGAGGAATATGAACACTGAGTGGCATAAACTCTTCGACAAGTGACTGTCTGTGAAATCTACAGTAAAAATGAAGGAATTTTAACTGGGAACAAACACTAACAACTACTCCCAGTCTAAAATACATAACTATTTGTTTGCATTGCCATTTCATAAACATATATATATATATATATATATATATATATATATATATATATATATATATATATATATATATATATATATATATATAAAATGGAAGAGGTCATAGTTGTTCCAGCAAGAAAAAAAGTGTATATATTAAAAAGAAGAGAGAAACCGTAAACCTTTTTGGTTGTAATGTGGATTTTTAAAAAAATATATATTTGTTATGCTTTATTTTACATAATTTTGCTAAACGAGTTTCGGGTCTCGTGACCTTCTTCAAGCAAAGATTGGATATTTCCACATATTAAAATGAATTAATTTTTCTTATGTTTTTCGATGTTAAACATCCTTTTTTGTGTAGTAGTGACACTTGAACTGGCAGTGATACATACATACATACATATATATATATATATATATATATATATATATATATATATATATATGTGTGTGTGTGTGTGTGTGTGTGTGTGTGTGTGTGTGAAATTTCCAAAATTCCTTTTTTTTTTGTATTTTTTTAATCCAAGTACTTTTGACTGTACAGTTGTCTTATTTAATCCAAATATTTTCGACGATACAGTTGTTTTCAAGAATTTATTTTTTCGTCTATTCATGAAACTGTGTTTGGCTAGTTCCAGCGTTCCCTCGTTTGCTGGAAAAAGGTTATACTAGTAGTTGAAAGTACTTGTGGTAAAAAAATAAAAATAAACATTGGAAAATTTACCATTTGTATAAAGCAACTTAGTTGGAAGTCGAAGAAAATGTGTGTAGCGAGGACACCTAATTTCCCCTAGTACGTAAACATACACTGCATAGCACCAAAATT
The DNA here is from genome assembly GCA_963932145.1 of Acanthosepion lycidas. Classification (NCBI taxonomy): domain Eukaryota; kingdom Metazoa; phylum Mollusca; class Cephalopoda; order Sepiida; family Sepiidae; genus Acanthosepion; species Acanthosepion lycidas. Next base: position 34,271,068 of record OZ010585.1, on the reverse strand, counting down.
AGCGTTCATCACTCCACACGTAAAATTATAAATTTCAAATGAACATAGCAATTTTGTCTTTGAAAGTAATGAACACTATATTTTTCTTAAAAACAAACCCTGAAGATAACATGTGTTAATGCCGAAAGTACTCGGAATGAAACAATATGTATCAACACGGTAATTTTCTCTCTTCTTTGAATATCGCCACCAAAAAAGCTCATCTGAGTATATTATCGGAACCTAATGAAAATAAGCAGACAGAACTAAATTATTCAATGAAACTTGCCTCAAAACATGCTGCTAAAACACACACACACACACACGCATATATATATATATGTATGTATTACATTGAGATATTGCAGGTATGGGTTCGTGGAATAACATGGAAATAATTATTAAAGAAAGTATTATTATAAAAATGATTTGCAGCGGCAATAGGTTTTTGTATTTAATTTTTTATATTTTTCTAAAGAAAGTTATCTTTAAAGAAAATATAACGAACTATGGTTTCTAGTGTGAATGAAGGCGACGGCTGGTTTGAAGAGTGAAGTGAAAATATTAAGGAACAAATGTGTAGATTGGGGAGCCGAAGGTGGAGAAGGAGTGGGTAACATGCTGCTGAAAATGTAGTAGACGTTAGTGGTTAAGTTAGAAAGCTAAGAAATGAAATTAGAATGAAAGAGAAAGAAAAGAGTAAACGGTAAAGAGAGGTAGTGGGGATCGAAACGACAAATAAAGGAATGGAAAAGACGATGGGAGAGAAAAATTAGTAAAGAAACTGAAGGAAGACAGCCGCGGGTGTCGTAGCTTGGGGGTAAAATCTACGGCGGATGAGTGGAGGCCTCGAGCGCCATCTGTACACAACGGTAGTGCAAACAAATAATGACTGTATTTTCGAAACTCCAGGCCCAGTGGACATACCTGGGTAAACAAACACGTTCCTTCCTTTGCTCTCACTCACTCACCCCCCACTCTCTCTCTCTCTCTCTCTTTGTGGCGTTCTCTTTTTTCTCTCTTTTATTTCTCACTATCCTCTTATTTATAGCCGCAATCAAAGATCTATTATGTTAAGCCTTCCTCACCTGACATATAGAGTTACCTTGCTTCGACGTAGATGCAAAGGTGAGATGTCAGCTCAGTACGATACACACACACACACAAACATACGCACACAATAACACACACACATCTATCTATCTATCTATCTATCTATCTATCTATCTATCTATTTATCTATCTATCTAATTCCGTTCATATCTATCTATCTATCTATCTATCTAATTCCGTTCATATCTATCTATCTATCTATCTATCTATCTATCTATCTATCTATCTAATTCCGTTCATATCTATCTATCTATCTATCTATCTAATTCCGTTCATATCTATCTATCTATCTATCTATCTATCTATCTATCTATCTATCTAATTCCGTTCATATCTATCTATCTATCTATCTATCTATCTATCTATCTATCTATCTATCTATCTATCTCATTCCGTTTATATCTATCTAAATATCTAATTCAGATCATATCTATCTATCTATCTATCTATCTATCTATCTATCTATCTCATTCCGTTTATATCTATCTAAATATCTAATTCCGACCATATCTATCTATCTATCTATCTATCTATCTATCTATCTATATATATTGAAGATAGAGATTTTTTTCCACATGTGTACATTTTAACGAACCATTCTATTTGTAGATCTTTTTCTCCAAATATGTAAAGGCTTTGCAGCGGGAATAATCCGTGTGTATTGTTGTTTATTTAAGAATACCGGAGAAGAAAGCCGAGGCATTAATTCACTTTCATAAGTTTGCTACCAAGTATTACATATCAGTAAGTCATGTCCCTTCAGGACGGAGACGAGCATATCCCTCCATGTATCCCTTTTTTATTATCTGGAAATTGCCATAACTTCTAGGGAAAGATGACGGAGTGGTTTTCTGATGTCTTCTCTACGGCCTTGATTTTAGAGTAGGCTGGGTTCACTTGGAGTGAGAAGTAAACCCAGTTCCCCTTGCTATTTAAGTCATAATAGTGAGGAGAAAGGGATGGGATCATGCCTTTACCGAACTTATAACTGCGTAAGTAAACACAGCAGACTAGACAAGAAGTTGATCCCTGATCACAAATTCTCATTATTTTACCCATAAACACAGGCGTGCAAGTTAAACGTATAATCTGAACATGCGCTAGTTTCTAAAATTTTGGAAATATATATATATATATATATATATATATATATATATATATATATATATATATATATATATATATTGACAGAACCTGGGCGCGATTTTTTCTCTAATTCTCAGAGACATTAAATTACTAAGACGAAAGTATATAAAACATCACCTGATTTCTGATGTTTCAAGATTCCGTAAGCCAGTATTTAATATTAATATTAATTCAATAATAATAATAATATAGCACTGGCGAAGAAAAAAATGTATATGAAATATTTATATGTAATTTACTCCAAGAGTAGTGGACGGGGTCCGTCTACAAAATTCTGGAGTCGGGCTGCTGAAAGTAACATCAATCAGCTAAGATACAAGCCTTTTACTTGTATTATTTCTCTCTCTCTCTCTCTCTCTCTCTCATTCTCTCTGATCATTTATATATATATATATATATATATATATATATATATATATATATATATATATATGTCAAGCAACAGCAGATAGTTTTATGTACAGTGCTCAATATTAAAAATATTAAAGTAATATGTAAAATAGAGCATTAATATTATATAAAATGATTACTTTGTAGTATCAATTCAAATTTCAGGAAAGCAACAAAAAATTGCTATTTATACACACACACACACACACACACACACACACACACACACATATATATATATATATATATATATATACAAATAAAAAATAAAAGAACGAAAATAAAATTCAAACGTTCATGACATTAATTTAAAAAAGGGCTTAATGCAACAGTAGAGGAATAAATATTTACTATAAACTGTTACATTAAAACATGCAAGCTGCATGTTGTAATGTAGCAGTTTATAATATATATATATATATATATATATATATATATGTATTGATTTTTATGAATATGGATGTTAAAATAATCTTACAATTAATATATATATATATATATATATATATATATATATATATATATATATATATATATATATATAATTGTGTGTGTGTTTTTATAACATTTAACCAGACTTTGTATGTCTTCTACTATTACAATGTGGGATATTTTTTACAAAAATGATGGAAACATAAACAAAAAAAAAAAAAAATTAAATGTAAATGGTTAGACGATGGATCCCACCCCCTACCCCCAAAAACAACGTAAATTTAAAATTCCCAGGGTCCCCTCTCCTCCGTACTAATGTTTTCTCGCATCAGCGTAAACATCACTTTTAGTCTGACGAAGCCCTGAAGGACGAAACCTGTCACGTGAAAACATTTCCCACTTTGTTAGAGTTTCTTTTCCCCCTAAAATAGTTCTGGATATATCAAAATTGATATAACGTTTTCCCATATTTGTATGTAGAAAATCAAATATAAATAAACATGTATCCGTAAAAAGACAATATGAAAGCTATAACAAAGTCAAAGTAAAACAACAACAACAACAAAAAACAACCTTTCAGATGCGTGACATAAATAACGCTCAGTCGCACGAATGTGGATTTTGTTCTTGTGAATTGATAATGTCCGTATATTGTTGAAACATGTCGAAGTAGACATTTTTCAAGTTGTCTATTTTCTATTTAGCAGGGTTCTCAGCCAACTTTATACACACCATATACATACATATATATATATATATATATATATATATATATATATATATATATATATATATGATAAGACTATAGTTACACAGTGTAACCCGGATATAAGAGAGTTGTCGGAACCGGGAAAGTCTCCTATATCTGGGTTTGGTCTATTTTGTTTAGATAAGTATGGCTCTAATTTGGGACCAGATAAAATCTCTCTTATATCCGGGTGTCTCTTATATAAAGATCTCTTATATCCGGGTCTCTTATATCCGGGTTACACTGTATAAGTTACGCTATATTTATAGGTAAAAATGCTCAGTATCAGAGGTAGAGCGTATGTAAATATAAAAGTGGATTCTGGGGTCAACACCAAGCGGTGACAGTGTGTTTCATGTCTCAGCACAATCTTCAGGGCTTCTAAAAACAAATGAAAATTGCGCTGAAGCATGAAACTGACTGTCGCCGCTCGGTGTTGACCGCAGTGTTTATATATATATATATATATATATATATATATAATTACAAATAAATGAAATTAAAAAATACGCCATCTGAATGGCCATCTTAAATACCTCATCTGAATGGCTATTCCGCTCCATAGAGCGAAATGGCTATTCAGATGGACTATTTTTGAATTTCATTTATTTGTAATTTATATTATTATTTAATAATTTAATTAATTTATTATGCTCTGTAATTAATGCATTGAGGTTTATTTGGGGATCAATTTTATTTTTTATATTATTAAGATCCACTTGGATTACTTAACCCTGGATTTTTAACATATATATATATATATATATATATATATATATATAGATAGATAGATAGATAGATAGATAGATAGATAGATAGATACACCTAGTGAGTATCTAGGTCTGCTCTACGATTGTATTGAGCTCTTTTGTTAGTTGTCTACTCGTATCGGGGTTTGTTCTTTGGGCTTCAGACCTGCATCTGTGCGATTTGTTCGACAGTAGTTCATGTTTGTAGCTCTTTCTTTTTTTAAAACCTTTTTTCCCTCGAGATTGATTTGATTATTTGCAAATCAAAAATTCGAGTTTTTCGAAACGAGTCTAGTTATATATATATATATATATATATATATATATATATATATATATACATATATATATAAATATATATAATATATGGGGTGGATATGTTGCTATTACATAATGAGGCTGTGTTAATATATCGAGCAGCAGTGTGCATGAACAATATACGAGATCGACGGATATTGGCTAAGAATGAGTAAGCGCAAGGAACCATTGAAATTTTTCGTTCACAAATGTCTTCAGACTGTTGTTGGGAATATCTTGAAGTCGAAATGTTTTTCTGACATGGCGTCAAATCTGTCAGTTCCAAAATCGAGAAATACATCAGTCTGATATCTTCGCTGAACGTGAACAAAAGGGTTAGCCATTGTTTTTCGTAGGCTAACTGAAGATTATGGAGGGGTCGGGTGGGAAGGATACGTTACACATGTACAAGTCTTCAAGTGGCACAAGTGATTTTAGGACGTGCAAGAGGATGACGCTGAAGATAATGAACATTCTCGTTGTGCATGCATGTGAAGCACCGAAGAGAATCCGAGAAAAAAGAAAAATCGAACAAATCATTCGAAATGATGGATTGACTCAACACCAGAACGATTGCAGAACCGGACTCCATCAGTAAAATCTGCCATGAAAATATGAACATCCTCATATTCGAGATCTTTTTGCACATAATTCTTCTTCAATTTACCATTCTTATTCAGGACTTAGGTGATCATAGCTCTTCACAATTTCCCGTCTTCTGTAGCTCTTAATAAATATTGTCTTTTTTGTTGTCTTCCCCAAACCTTGATCCACTATCCAATTTACAAAAGCTCACCAGGTAGGTTATGCGGCGTTTTTATGTGTCCCTCTTGCCGTTAATCTGCCCTATGAGTATTAAATTTTCCAAGCTCTCCTTCCTCATTATTTGCACTAGAAATTTCAACAGTCTCATTCTGATGTTAAATATAAGTTTCCTTTCTGTCCCCATTTTCTCTAATGTTCGGTCCATAGCATTCCTAGCATCTTTCTGTCGAGCCACATTTCTGTTGCCTCAAGTCTCTTTTTCATCTTTGAGGAGATTGTCCAGCATTCATTGCCATATAGGAGGACAGATATTACATGAGAGTTCAGTATTCTTATTAATTTGCAGTTCTCTTTTAGTTTTTACCGACGAAAGTTTAAAGTGATGCATTTTTTTTCCATATACTGAGACCACTTTGCTTAAAGTTCCTTTTATATTATTTTTATTTTCATTTCAGTCTGGCTTTACTCTTTTGAGCAGCTTCAACATTGCATATTATGAGAATATGTAGGATGGATATCGGTTGAATCGAGACTTCAATAAGTTAATATTGTCGTGATTGGGGAAACATCCCCTTAGGAGTCTGTTTCACAAAGTAACAGTTCTGGAGAAGAAGCAGCTTGAGTGTAACTTACTCCTTACTGTAGGAATGCGAAGGGAACGAGGACGATTTGAGGCCGTGTGACATGGCGGGCTCTAGCCGTAAAGGCCTGAATTAATGGAATTCAAGACGATAGTTCGTTCGAAGATTCATTATAGTAATAGCGATAGAGTAGTGAAAGCCTAGCAGCGTTTCAGCTGCGGAGTAGGGGTTGCTTGGTGGAAAATAATTCATCACCCCTAAAGCCGCGTATTCGATTCTGGCATTCGTTAAATGAGCAGCCATTTTTACTGTCGGTTGAAAATTGTAAAATCTTTCTATTAAAACAATAATATAAAAACAAACAAGTAAAATAAATTAACCCAAACAAATAATAAACAAATCAAACCACTCCCGTTAGAATAGACGAAATAGAATAAATAATAATAACCCAAATAAATAAATAAAGTAAATAATAATAAAGAAATTAAAAAACCAATCCCGCCAAAATAACCGTTAGAATAGAATACAACAACCAATCCAAAAATTAGAAAAATAACTACAATATAACGATAAAAAATCATTAATACGTTTCTCAAAAATCGAAAAACAAATAGAGTAAATAAAAATATACAAAATAAAAAATAAGTAAATAAATAAAAAACAAATAAATAAATTAACAAATCGGCCCCGCTAAAATAACCGTTAGAACTAATAAAAATAAGCATAAATAATCAAAAACAAGTAAAAATAATCAATCCAAATAAATATATAAATTAAAAACTGTCCTTCGCCAAAATAACAGAATAGACTACGGTAAGCAATCTAAACATTGAACGAATAAATAAGCTTAATTATCTTCCTAGACCAAGACTAACTATTAAATAAGCGACCTAAGCAAATCCCCCACCATTTTTTTGCTACGTTAATAAAACATCAAAAACCGAAAAGAATAAATAATACAAAATGAAAATGAAAAATAAATAAATTAACCGAAACAAATAAATAAATTAACAAGCAAGTCACTCCCGCAAAAATAACCGCCAGAAGAGATTACCCACAATGCACCACTGACCCATATATATATATAAATAGTCGAGGAAAAATCCAACATTTGCGCCTAGCATGAAACAGCCTGTCGCATCTAAGTGTTGACTTCAATGTTCACTTTTAAATATATATATATATATATATATATATATATATATATATATATATATATATATATATATATATATACACACACACATTCATTGTTTTATACTAAAATAACCACGTTTTATATTTTCATACTAAATCAAGAGATCTAATGTTAAAAATTTGCCTCACATTTTCATATTAGGATAATTATTTTTAAACGAAAACTTTTAAACTTTAAACTAATTTGGATATCGATAACCATAAGCAAGCGGCTTGGATCTCGATAATCCGAAGTAAGCAACTTGGATCTCGATATAAGCTGGCGGCTTATATCTCAATAATACTAAGTAGGCTACTTGGAACTCGATAATCCTAAGCAGGCGACTTGGATCTAGATAATCCTAAGTAGGTGATTTGGATCTCGATAATCCTAAGTAGGTGACTTGGATCTCAATAATCCTAAGTAGGTGACTTGGATCTCGATAATCCTAAGCAAGCGAATTGGATCTCGATGATCCTAAGTAGGCAACTTGAATCTTGATAATCTTAAGTAGGCGACCTGGATCAAGATTATCCTAAGTAGGCAACTTGGATCTCAATAATCCTAAGTAGGCGACTTCGATCTCGATAATCATGTGCGGGCATCTTGGATTTCGATAATCTTAAGTAGGCAACTTGGATCTTGATAATGTTAAGTAGGCAGCTTTTTTTTTTTTTTTTTTTTTTACACATAATGACCACGCTTCACAGTTCCTTCTCAAGAAATACAATATCTACAAATTTTACAGAATGCCACTTGAATTTGAGATAAATTTGAGATAAAAGTTTTAAGGTTTTTATCCATTCATTTACTTTCAAATAGCGGCATTTAGCGTATTTTAATATTCAGAATTTAGAGGTGACGATGAAACCTGATAATTTACCAACAGTTTTAAAAATTGAATTTACCCATAACAAGGCCGTAAAGCACTAAGCCACAATGGCTACTGGATGTGAAAGTATTAGAAAAAAGAAAACATTATGAAAGAGTGAGAACACTAGAAGAGCAATCATGAAGACAGTAAATAACGATTGACATTGCTTTTATTTTTTTTTATCATTTCACTCCAAGCAAGAAAATAAAACCACTAAAACGCAAGGAGTTACTTAGTGTGAGATAATATGAGAAAAAAAAAACTTTTAAGAAGAAAGAGCAATAAATGAACAAGAATTAAGAAAACAAATCATCACGAGTGACATGGTAACTAAATTTTTCAAGATCAAAGTTGACCAGAAAGAATGGAGCAGGAAGAAATTTTCACAGGCGAAAAGTGCGAGAAAAGAAACTTTTAGTGCAGAACTTAGAGTTACATCACGAGACCTTGTTGCCAATCTCGAACTGCGCTTAAATTTATAAAGTCTACGGACCATATTGAATAGCGATATTTATTCTGCTATACAGAAATGTGGCACAAGGCCAAAATAGGGAATGAGAAAAAGGACGGTTTTCATCTGTCTTAACGTTAAACTTAGCTAGCCACAAACACTGACCCAAACATACAACAATATTCCTTAGGCCACAACAGCGCATTCTTACTTACCTTTCTTGCTAAATCCACTATAATACTACAATGTCTCAAAGTCCTAACTAGTCCCTATATGTACAATTCATTTTTCTGTGAGGGGGAGGGAATAAAACAACAAATTTAAAAATCTAACCCAAATGAATATTTACAAAAAATGTACAAATCTATTTACAAGAAACTAAACAAAATAATGTTAGTAATAACCCTCCCTGCCCACAATCCCTAAATGTGTCAGAAACATCAGTTAACTTGGCGAAATCAATGCGGGACTATAATAATATAAAACATTCATTCATCCCAAGCAGTCACCCAGACACACACTCATTCAAAGCACAACAACAAATACGACCATAGTGAAAAGCGATATTTATTTGTAAATATTTATAAAATGTGGCACAAGGCCAAAATGGGGAATGGGGAAAAGGACGGTCTTCTTCTGTCTTAAATTTAAACTTAGCTAGCCACGAACACTGACTCAAATATATCACAATATTCCTAACACCGAAACAACACATTCTTACTTACCTTTCTTACTACATCCACCATAATACCTCATTGTCTCTATGAAAATCCTAACTAGTCCCCATAGTAAAGAGCTCATCCGAACAATGGCCATAAAATTATTTATAGAAAAAAAACCATGAAAACAGGGAAGCAAGTTTACGGCGGTGGGAAAGTGTCAGAAGCCGAGTTGCCAGGTTAGGACTACATTTCAGTGAAATTTCCATTACCAAAAACTGGGAACAGGAGAATATGGTTTAACCTTTTTGTTTTTCTCATATATGAGATTGGGTAAAAATTCTCGTGCAGTGTCGGAAAAAGAAGTCGTCGTTTAGTTTCTGAGTAATGGCGAAATTCAAGCAAAGGAGGAGAAACAAATTGTCTTGGTTGCAATTATAAAAAAAACTGATGAATGAGTCTCATGGAGGAATTTACTTTAATACGGATGACGTCAAAATAGTGCTGCAGGTCCGGTCGTCATCCCCCGGGGCAGTTGAACTATTGGCGGAAACTCGGGCTAGTATCATTCCTAAGCATCATCATTGTCGTCGTCACAACCCCGTGTCAACCTTTTCCCTCGCGTCAAGGAAAGGCTGTCACCTTATATGACCTGCTAACGGTAAATGAAATCAATCTGACCTGTCAACAAGGACGTAGGGAATGTCACTTTTACGCCTGACACACTCACAGCTTAGACGTCGTTAGTCCCACTTCGATATTTTTTCCACGCTTGTGTTCCGTTAATATCGCGTCTTCACGCGTGACTTTCCGGTCGAATGGCTATAATTTTCTTGCATTATGATTCATTATGTCTACTGAGATTTCCTCTTATTCTCTCTTGATAGCTCTGTCACCATGCCTTAACTTGAGGATGAATCTATCATGGTGTCAAATGCTGGAACTATTTGTTGTTTATATTTTTTATTTTCCAACCAGAATTCTATCTGTAAGGGGATTACTATATTATTAAGTTGGTGCAAAAATAATGACGTAATAATGTCGTTTTTTGACGTTAAAAATACGTCAAAAAACGACATTATCACGTCATTATTTGTGCACCAACCTAATAAATAATAACTAGGTGTTTATGTAACGAGTGATAGAACGCATATGATTTATTAAACACAGAGGCAAAATTTTAAATTCATGATTTTATATATATATATATATATATATATATATATATATATATATATATATATATATATATACCTAAAGATATGGATACAGAAGTTACATGAGTAAATCCGTACCCTGATTTATTTTAATCAACAAATATTTATTTTAAAAACAGCTTAATTTCTTGTCAATGCACAATTCAATAGTGAATATTAAACACAAAGATCTCACATTATAGATCAGATAATACGCTATAGGTCAGATCTGTACGGTGGAGTAATGGATAGCGACAAGGATTGGGAAATCAGAGAGCCGAGTTCGAATTCTAATCAGATCCATTACATTCGCTTACGTGCTAATACCCTTAGGAAAGGTATAAATCTTCTTCTCCAAGCTATGGATAAATAGTAGGACAGACCGGGTTCTATAGCTTGAGACGTCAACCGCTCTACCCCAGAAAGAAATGGCAACCTACTACGGGAAAAAATCTGCATCGTCGCCTAAGCATGTATCATGTATGGCACATGACTGACTTGGCATGCTAGATTGAACTGTTATGCATATACTTATAAAGAAGTAATGGATTTTATTTATTATTTTAGCGGATACTCATATTTATTAAATAAATAAATATATTGTTTGAAAAATAAACGTAGCGTCTTCTCATATATGAGTATCCACTAAAAATAAAAAAATAACGTTTCGAATGATAATATATATATATATATATGTATATGTATATATATAAATATATATATATATATATATATATATATATATATATATATATATATATACCGGAATTTGAACTCGGGTCGCCGATTCCATTTTACACACCGATAATGATATCCGTAGACTTATTAGGATGGCCAAGGGCGCATTCTAAAAGCTGGGTAGAGTATTGCGAGACAGGATAACAAAGAAAAGAATACTGAGCTATTACGTGACATCTGTCCTTCTTTACGGCAGCGAATGTTGAACTATTTTCTCAAAGAGGAAGAGACTCGAGGCGACGGACATGTGGTTCTACAGAAGGATGCTAAGGATGTCATGGATCGAGCTTGTGAGCAACGATGAAGGCTTGGATAGGATACAAACAAGGAAGAGGCTTATACTTAACATCAGGAAGAGGCAGCTGAAGTTTCTGGAACACATAATGAGGAAGGAGGGCCTGGAGAATCTGATACTCACGGGTCGAATAGAGGGGAAGAGAGACAAGAGAAAACAATGCATGACATACCTAGTGGACTTGAGCAAGTGGATAACAGAACACATGTTCTGGGGGAGATGGCAGAGGGAAGGTACTTGTTGAGAGCTGCAAGGGATAGAGGGATGTGGAGTGCCATGATCGCCTACGTCCTGAAAGGACATGGCACATAAAAAGAAAAAGAAATTGTGGTACTACCATTACTACAAATGAATGAATCGAACTCTTGATAGTTTGGGAAAACTCAAACGTTATCAATGTGTTAAGGTAATTTATTTATTCATTAAATTCAGGTTTACTGCGCTTGCAAATGCCATGCCGTCTATGAATTCTTAGATACCATTCTTTTCCAAAATATTTAGAGGCTAGCGCCGTGTTCCCTCCTTTTAATTCCTATTTTGTCAACGAGGATATCCAAAGATCAAAATAAGGAAACATACTATTTATCCGTTCATGTCTTTCAACAAAACTACTTACAGAAGACCACCATGGTTGAATTGGTGCTTGTTATTCATGGCATTTTTTTGTTCCTATGTCTCTTTCGGTTAAATTAAAGAATAGCGGTCAATGTTGAATACAATTCTGGTTGAAAAACTAGACAAGAGAAGAAATTATTGGTTTGTGTGATAAAGAAAAAAAAAATCTTATATTATCGGATCATAAAACGTTTGATAAGTACTTTAAATTTTAGCATAAATACAAATCTCATGAAAGTCTTTATACTACATAAGCCAAAAATATAAGCTTTTAATGGCGTATCTAAAATTTACATCCACAGACCAGTGGTCTGAAACATCCATATCTTAAATACTAGATTTAGTGCCTGGGGAGCTTAATTACAAAAAAATAAAGAAACCATATTTTGATTAAATTAACTTCTTGTTTTTAAACTTACAGATTCAAATAAGCACCGCCTTTAATTTCTAAAATATATTCGTTTAGTCGTCCTGGGGCCCTATTACAGGGGGTCGCTTATTTAAAAAAATAGTGGGGTTAATTATTCGAGATGGGTGGCAAATCTGACATTTACTGTATATTAATATCATAAAAAGTATATCACATCAGCACTTACTTTTTATGCTAACTTGTAGTATATCTGAATATTAACATGCACTAATTGTGGCATACATTATATAAAGTTTCATAATCTCATTATATATATATATACATACATATGGACACACACACATATATATATCTTTTTGCACCAACCGAGTATAGTTAATAACATAATATATATATATATATATATATATATATATATATATATATATATATATATATATATATATATATATGCATGTATATATATATATATATATATATATATATATATATATATATATGTATATATATATATATATATATATATATATATGTATATATATATATATATATATATATATATATGTATATATATATATATATATATATATATGTATATATATATATATATATATATATATATATATATATGTATATATATATATATATATATATATATATATATATATATATATATATATATATATATATATATATATGTATATATATATATATATATATATATATATATATATATATATATATATATATTGGAGATTACGATATATAAATTTCTATATGTCATGCTTTGATTTAGTTTTTTTATGCAATTTTCTTTTTTTCTTTTCAGATGATAAATTATATAAAATCTTATCTGAATGTTCTTTTATTCCGGGCGCCTTCGGCTATACATTTAGCCATTTTCAAGGATGAAATATTTTAACTTTTAAATAAGAAAAAGTTTGTTGCATGTATGTATTTATATAATATTTTCATTTTTCAAAAAACGGTCAAGATATTGTGTCCATGTTCATACTTGATATTATTAAGTGTTGTTTTTTTGCTTTTATCAATCAGGGTTCCATTATTTTTAGCCTTTTTTGCATGTATATAATTTATCATCTGAAAAGAAAAAAAATATTCGATCGCATGAAAATTGTATAAGAAACCTAAATCAAAGCAACTTGTCTGTTGTATTCAATGAAATGTGCAAGAATGAAGGATAGCTGCCTAAATACACATACATCCCCACATACGCACACACACGCACACACACGCATATATATATATATATATATATATATATATATATATATATATATTTTGAACAATAAAAAAAATTAAAAAATTAAAATCTTCAGACACACTGGGTTGTAGATTAATATTCTTTCGTTTTATAGAGAGAGAGAGAGAGAGAGAGAGAGAGAGAGAGAGAGAGAGAGAGAGAGAGAGAGAGAGAGCATCCATGGATTTTATTTTTTAATCTGACATTTTTATTATTTCACCTGTTATTTTTAGTAGACACTCGTATTTGAGTAGACCGGGCGTCCACTCAAATACGGTTAACTACTAAAATTGAAATTTTAATTAATATAAATCTGTTGGATTAAAAAATAAAATCCTTTAATCCTTTATAAATGGTTTTGTTTACATTTCAGATACGAAGCAGAGCAGATAAGATTTCGAGAAGATCTGAACGAGTGAATACGCTTTAAAGTAAATAGAATCTTGCTTGACTGTGAAGAGCTCCGTAGCCGAGCGGTCAAAGCACGTCGGTTCTCATTGTGTTTTCTCCTACAAAGGCTGACGCAGGTTAGAAACCTGTCCATCGGTATATTTTTTTATTAAGTTTACTTGGGTGCGCGGACAGGTAGAAGAAATAAACATTGTTAAAAAAACAAAAATCGAGCGTCTACTCAAATAAGATCATCCACTAAAAATAATACTTAACGTAATAAAAATAACGCGGTCGTTGTAGTTCATACAAAGCCACCGGAAATAAAAGCAACTCGTACAAAATCGTGTTTTTAAACAAAGGAAAGAGTACTGAACTACTACGTAATATCAGTCCTCCTATATACTGTACAATGCTGTAAATTCTCCTCCCAGATAAAAAAGAGACTTCGAAGCAACAGAAATGTTGTTCTTCAGAGGAATGTTGAGAATATCATTGACTGAATAAGTAATGACGAAGTCTTGAAGAAAATGGAAACAAAAAGGACACTTATACTTAACATCGGAAAGAGACAGTTGATATTTCGAGGGAACATAATGAGGAAAGAGGGTTTGAAAAATTTGGTACTCACAGGACAGATTGAAGGCATGAGAGACAGAAGAAACAACGTTTAACCTCTCTAGCGGGTTTGTGTAAATGGATGGCAGATCAGGTTTTAGGAGAGATAACAAAAAGATAGAATTTATAAAGAGCTACAAAGGATATGAAATTGTGGAGAGCCATGATCACCAACGTCCTGAATGGATACTGCACACAGAAGAAGAATACACAAAAATATATAGCAAAAAAAAAAAAGAAAGAAAAAAAAGAAAAAAGAAAGGAAAACAGAAAATTAACCTGTTCACGTTTTTGTACCCGACTTTGCACTCAGTGTGCATTGAACAATTATTATTCTGTGTATGTTTGTGCGTGTATGTGTGACTGCGTACATGTAGGTGTGGGTGTAAATGTATACATGTATGTGTGGGCGTGTATACAAACAACTACATCAAGATACATATTTTCATAGAGAACTATTGGTCCGTGATTATTTATCTATCATTATAGCTTTATACCTGTCAATACCTGTAATGAGCTTACAACTGTATTTGAAACTGTTTAGACATATCCGTATCAGCGAATGTATATATAAATGCATTATGAACCAAATATTAAGAACTATTTAATAGGAGTAGACAGGTTCGCCTATCGTATGGTTTAAACTCCTCCACGGTCTTTTGAACAGGAGTAGAGGTTTATCCCGTGTTTCCGGTTTAGGATTTGGTTTCCGGTTCATTCTAAAGTCTACTTCACCTCTGTGCACCTAACGTCTGCGCCTGGACCCTGAAATTTTATCTACTATTTTTTCTCTCTCCTCCATCAATAAGAGAAGGTAGGTTTACCAGGATAACACTCTTCTCCTGTCTTTTGAACAGGAGGTTATCCCTTGTTTCCTTTTTACGAATGGGTTTCCGGTTCCTTCTAAAGTATGCTTCAGCTCTATACTCCTAACGCTAATGTAACGTCACGCAGTAACCCTCTATCTCGACTGGCTCTTGGGGCTTGTATTGGGTGAACATAAAAAAAAATATAAACGTTTCCTTACAAGGATAATATGAACGTGCAACAATCTTACTCCTTCACACTGAATTAATTATAACGCTTAACTGTCAAATTTCGGATTCTAAGTTCCAGTCATGTTGTTTCCATTTTCATTAAAACTTCCTCATTGCTCACATGTTCAGTTCATGTTATTCTCAGTGTTCTTCTTTAGAACCACAGCTTCGTTGGCACCAGTTTTCTCTTCGTCTGTAAGGAGATTGTCCAGCATTCATTGGCATATAAGAGGCTTGGTATTACAGTTTAACACTGTTTTCTTTGTTATTAACGAAACTGTCCTGTGTGTATATACTTCGCTTAGTCTTTGGAATGCCTCTTTTGCTATTTTAATGTACTCTGGGATTTCGATGTTATATTTTCCACCTCTTATTTAAACACTTCCCAAATATTTAAACATCTATATGTTGATATGGACATTTCCAATTATTAGTTTTCATTTTTTTTTTTTTTGCATTCTGTTTTCTTACCGTCGATTGTTTGCCTTTTCTTCTCGCTTTCTTTTACTGCCGTGTCTTGAGGTCCTGTAGTTTTTCTTCCTGGTAGAGTCTCCAGTTCTCTTAAGTACCTCGCTGTAGAAGTCGAATAAGCCCGGCTAGAAGACCTATCTTTGTCTTTCGCCCCTTTCTATTTTGTGAAGCTATTCAATTCATTTTCCATCCGCATGCAGCTATTTTGCTCCCAATATAAATTCTGGATTATTCTAGCATCCTCCTTAAATAGACCTTTTTTTTATGACGGTTTTATTTTCCCTTTATGGTTTCACACACAAGTTTTGCTAATTTTGAAGATCTAGTTTTTCACCATCCCAAATTATTATGTTTGCTTTTACGACACTCAATTAGTTACAATAATTAAATCTAATTTAAAAAGAAAATCAATCGTTCGTTTCGAAAATATCATCTTTTAAAACTGTTATTTATATTTTTATTCATAGTATTTTGAAGAAGAAAATGCCTTCTTTTGAAAACTAAAGAAGAAAAAATATAGTCTACTCTCGCTTCCGAACTCTATTAAAAATATCTAATAAAATGTTTAAATGTTTAAAATATCTAATAAAATGTTTAAATTTCGGTTTTTTTACAAATTCCCTGGCATCAAATTTGATAATTTGGGACGTTAAACTACGACTCCGCACAAGTTTTCGAATTCTAAGAAAAAACAAAAAAAAAAAACAAAAACGAAGACATAAGAATCTCAGACATATTTGACATTTATGAACTTTTGGTAACTTGTGATATTTAAAAGTGGTTCCGGTGAAAAGTGGTCGTATCGACATATAAATGAGCAGAGGACAAAATGAAAGCAAGGTGCGTATTTAAAAGTGGGGATGTTAACATCATTTAGCGTTGAATATGATAAATCTCAGTTCCTTTAAGATTGGCATATATCAATTTCATCAGATTAAAATTCCTTTATGGGTGTTGACATACGTGTATGAGTGTATCACTAGCCTCGCAATATCAAAGATAGATATTGCAGACATTTTGCGCGTAATCTCTTGAAAAGCAAGGTAATGGTTTGAAATGTTCTTCAATCATTCACTTTTTCCTTTTCCTGCTATCAAGGAATGTTACAAGCAAAACCAGAATCAAAATAATATCGATGAGACAGAAAAACGGGAGAGTTGGAATCATGCCTTTTTGAATTGATTACAGCGCAATATTTTGAATGCGTTTCCTAATTTTGAGCCGATAAATTTCGGCAGTTCTAAATATTGCTGAAGTGCACATATGTGAATCCATATATGTGCATTCACTTCTAACAACATTAATAAAGATTATATTTCGTCAAAAAAGGAAAAATGTCAACCAGGGTAATTCTAAAAGATCACGTTTTTAAGGCAAGAAGTTTTTGTAAATATATTACTGATGTCAAGAGACAAAACATCAGTAATAATAATAGCAATAATAATAATAAATAATTTCAAGCCTTGACAATTACACGTTTTTCCTATTTTAATTTTCTGATGGATTTTAATTCCTCAGTTAATGAGTGAGCTAATGGCGAGTTCTTCGACAATAAAACATCCATAGAAATTCCTCTATCACATCGTTAAATATTTGAGCCTAACAACTTTAAAAAATATTGAAATAGCAATCATAAATATGAATGCACTTCATTATTTACAGAAGTAAGGGGGTACAAATGAAAAGATTTGAAATTGACAAAATTTTCCATTTCATTGAAAGAGTCGTTAAACAATTCTATCTTCCCTTTCTTTCTTTCATTCATTTTCTCACTGAAGACAAGTAGCGTCTCTGATATTTATTTTGTTTATCAAAATGGAATAGACCATTATTTATTAAGGTATTGACAGACGACATTAAAACACTTCCATCTCCATTTTCTTTCTTTGTTTCTTTGTTTCTTTGTTTCTTTCTTTTCCACACTAAAACCAAGTGGTGTCTTTTCTCCTCCTTTAACGCGATGAAAACGGAATAGTCCATTATTTATGAGGTATTGACAGGGCGTAACGGTCGTGTGAACTAACGAAGGGAGGAACATGCACAGTTATAATATGATGATGATAATAAATTGGTCCACTTTGCTGTTAAATAACTGTACTCTGAGTTACATGGACTCATATTCACTCTTCAGATTTTATAGAAAACCATTTCACGCACGCAGCCTCCCTATACACACACTAAACGTAAATGCTCTATTTAACGTCTCCTCCCCCTCGAATAAGCGCCCCACTAGAATTAGCACCTTTTTTCCACAAGGGATTTAAAATAATCACCCTTCTCGAAAAAAAGAGCTCCAGGGTAACTAAACGAAGATATTTAAAAACGTAGATGAGGACGCTGAAGATGATGAAGATGTTGATATTGAAGGAATCTAAAGAATTGAACAAAATTATATTTGTGTTAAAAGTGACGGTTTATTCGCGCTCTTGTCCTTATGCTGCCTCGTACAATACTCATAATTGTTTAAATTTAGAAAAAAAAGGGTTAATGTCTGAAAATTTCATTTTTATTATAATTAAGCACCCTTCCACAAACGCCATTTTGTAAATGAAGCTAAATAGTGCATGTACAGTATATATGTATGTGTCTTATAACCTATGTAGACAGTGTTTATATATATATATATATATATATATATATATATATATATATATATATATATATATATGGAGCGATGGACAAATTTTTATCTACACTGACATCTCATTTTAACAGAGATACTTACCAAAATTATACAAAAATGTCTTGAAATACGAAAGTGGAAATTTATTCAATAAAATCTTCATTGGCTTCAGCCATGGTCTGACAACGACTTCGGAATCTCCTGCAACTCTTCTGGACGGTCTCCTTTTTTCAGTTGGTGAATGCTGCCATATCCTTGTCTTCAGTTTATCTTTGGGGTTAGAAAGGGTTTTGTTGGTCTCTCGCTCAACTGCGCGCCACACATGATAATCAGTGTGGGTTGCCGTCTGGGGAGTTAGGTGGCCCGATGTAAAGGTTGATATAGTCGCAGAAATTATCTGACAGCCATGACTGGGTTCTTTTGCTTTTGTGGTATGGTGCAGTGTCCTATTGCCAGATATAGGGTCTTCCATCAGCCACCCTCTTCACCCAGGGCAGCAAAACCTCCTCAAGACATTTGATGTAGGCCTTCGTGTTGTGTCTGAGTCACTGTGGGAAGATGAATGGAGGCACAGCATCACCATCTTTAGTGATCAGTTCAAACACCATGATGCTGACTAGATATATCACCCTACTCGTTCATAATCCTCAGAGTGACAGCCAAACAATGTTTGTATTAGAACTTCAGGCGCGAATGCCAAGCAGTACAGTATACCGTTTCCAAATTTCTGGCAGAGTGAATTGCATCATGTTGCTCCTTTTCTCCCAGACGGTGCCCAACTGGGCCTACTGTACTGTGCAGTCGACAAAATCCAAAACAAACAAGGCGCATCCGTGAAATTAAAAATATAAAATGGTGGCAATTAACCCATCGCACCCTGTATATACCCACTTATACACAGGCTTCATTGAAGACAACTAACAAGGTATTACGATTAAGCTTATTATATATTTCTTGCATTTGTACAAGTGATTACTTTTTGGTACGTAGTGTATTTTTGGACAGATCATTTGAACATATACTATATGCCAAAAAGAAATTAATACTTTGTCAGTCGTTTTCAACGAAACATATATATATAGTAGGTTGGTGCAAAAATAATGACGTAATAATGTCGTTTTTTGACGTATTTTTAACGTAAAAAAACGACATTAACATGTCATTATTTTTGCACCAACCTAATATATATATGTGTGTGTGTGTTTCGTTGAAAACGACTGACAATGTATTGATTTTTTTATGTTAAATTGATATACGTTTTCCTATATGCTCCTTATGTTATGTATATATATATATATATAATAAGATAAAGAACATATAGGAATATATATATATATATATATGTATATATAACATTATTTATCATATTTACATTATAACATATATATATATGTTCTTTATCTTATTATAGATATATAGATATAAGATAAAGAAAATATAGGAAAACGTACATCAATCTAATATGTTCCACTTTTATTAAAGCTTCATCAGATATTGAGAATAAATATCAAACATGTTAGATTGATATCCTTTTTCATATATATATATATATATATATATATATATATATTTTTTTTTTTTTTTTTCTTGCACTTCCCACTTTAACAAAATTTTATTTGACTCTCACTGATAAATTTATTAACTTTTTGAGAATTCAGTTAATACCATCCAATGCATTACTTTTTTTACCAAAAGTTCATCCTTGACCGTTTCTGTTTTCGGTTCTCTGTCGAGATTCCATGATTCAATGTCGTTCTGAAGACGATAGCATTTGCATATTTTCTTTTTTTTTTTAAATAACAATACGTCGAAACTAACAAACATCTAAGCAGCACTCCTACCTTACTTAATAACTGACCCAAAATGAGCACGAAACAATATATTTAGGTTCTATCTCCTGAAATAATAAAAGTAAATAAATAAATAAACGGAATTTAGCAGCATATGCTTCCCATTTTAATCCTGGATGAGATATCCTACGAAAAATCTTTAATCAAATAACCACGGTCGGCTCTTTGCGATAATGGGATCTGTTATTAAAATTTTACATTCAAGATTACCCTTAATCCAAGATAATCCTGTCACTACCACTTACAAAAAAAAAAAAAAAAAAAAAAAGAAACAAATGTGGCTGTTGTGCATTTTATCATGGTAAAAATTATTTGCATTCACACCAAATGAAACGGTTGTCAGTTAAACGGTGTAAGTATGGCAGTAGATCATTAGCGTTGATTACACAAATATATAACAGACGACAGAAATAAGTACACGTGCGAGCACGCAATACACACACACACATATATATATGTGTGTGTGCGCACGCGCGTGTGTGTATTTAGGCAGCATACATTCATTCAAGCATGTTTGATTAAATAATATAGACATATTATGTCTATTTATTTTTATAATAATCCTTTCTAATTCTCTAATTAGATTCTTGGTGTTAAGTTGAAATTCATTAAGGGAGGCGCCGTATTTTTTGTTAACTCAAGTACCTTCGATCCCCACCGAGATCACCCTCAGGGATGAATTGCGAAGACAAACTTAATGTAAGTTTAATAGTTGTGATAGTGATTTTGCAAACACGCGCCAAGGTACTCTGCTATAATTATTTTAAAATTAACCCTTGTAGTTACGAGATTTTGAAAACAGGCATTTCTAGTCCAAGGGTGAAAACCAGAGATTGTAAAACTGCAAAATGGTAAATTTCAAAATTATATTAAATGTTAGTCAACAAATGCATTTAAAAGTATTGCTACTATATTCATAAGAAATATTGTTCAGTGTTGGTTGCTTTTGATATAGAAGGCTTCAAGAATTTGAAGTTTTTGTTTATTATTGTTCATGGTGTAGTATATTGGTGCTGTCAACAAGTATTTTCCTGTATTGTGAAGGTGGACAGGAATTTGTCTTTAAATGTTGTGCAACAGAACTTGTATCCGACAAATGGTGTGTAAGACGTCTTGATAATGTTGTGTCCGTCAAGCCAACATACGTACTTTTTTGTCAGAGATACAATCTTCCAAAGGACATTTAAACTCATATACAATGTTGGTATTTCTAAAACACTAGTTGAGGGAGTAGAGTTATTGCGTATGATTAAGTTGGTTGTGTTAAATTTAGTATGATATATAATTAATTTTATTTTTTTTACTGGTATCACTGGGGAATATATTAGTACTTATGAGATTAAAAAAAAATTCATCTTGATTATAATTAGAAGGCATTTGATTACGGTATATTAGGTTGATATGTTTAGGGTTATTTGAGGAAAGATTATGTTCTTTTTGATTTATGGTAATATCTCTAATGGCTCGTCTAATTTGTTCATCAACGATGTAATTAAGAAATTCATTATTAATGAATTTTTTTCGTGTAAGAGTTAATTTATGCATGGTTTATTAATTTATTTTATAATAGCTATTTTGTAATGGGACATTTGCTTTTATAGTTTATGCTAGTTGTTTTTTTTATATGGGGAGGTAGTAAATTTATTATTATTAGGTTGGTACAAAAATAATGTCGTTTTCTCACATATGTTACCATGTGAGAAAACGACATTATTTTTGCACCAACCTAATGTTATTAGTGTGTATCAATACATCAAGAAAAAGGAATTTTATTGTTATCGTGAAGTTCGTATGTGAAGGTAAAAACCTGATTTTTTTTTTTAACATTTTCTTGTAGTGCATGTATTTCATCTATGTTTTTAACTAAGATGATATGTGTGTGTGTGTGTGTGTGTGTGTGTGTGTGTGTGTGTGTGTGTGTGTGTGTGTGTGTGTGTGTGAAAACGCCTCAAGTTTATACTGACCTTAAAACAATATAATTTTTGTCCTAGGGGAGAAAATACTCATATTCAACTCCCTAAAAAAAGATAATAAGCACCTAAATCAGTCTGTTTCTAAATGCAGAAATGAAAACAAATTCTTATTACGCTACCTACAACCACATCATGAGCAAAAAAAGAAAAAGAAAAAAAAAAAGATTAAATAGAATCCCGTAACCTACAACAAATAAATGTTATTCTCAATGCCAAAACTAAGAACATAAAAAAAATATGCAACGTCAAAATATACATAAAAAATGATAAATAAATGAAATATATAAAAAAATAAATTACAGTGGAACCTCGGTTCACGAATTTACTTAATTCCTGAAGGCCGTTCGTTACCCGAAATGTTCGTAAACCGAAACTATTTTTCCAATAGGAACCAATGTAGAGAAAAAAAAAGACACAGTACAATAGAATTGGAAATGAAAAGCACTCCATAACACTGAATGTATACAACACGGCGGTCGATTCAGAAATGATTCCGTTCGTGTTAACTCGGTTCGGTAATGTTGTTCGAGAACCGAAATTTTGTTCGATAACCGAGGCATTTTCATCTCGAATTTTATGTTCGAAAAGCGATTTGTTCGACATGGGAGACGTTCGAGAGCCGAGCTTGCACTGTAATTAAAAAAAATGGAAAAGTGGTCTGAGAGTCATAACTCTATATAAGCTAAAGCAATAATCCCAAATAAAAGTCCTGAAATATGAGGTGTTACTCCCTCTCTCGATCTCTCTCATTTCCCTTGATCCATCAGTGACCTATATATATAGATCCTGCTAAAGGAGGAGTCACACATAGTCTGATGATCGCACTGAAGCGTGATTCCAACAGCAACACACACACACATATTGTTTAATATTTGCTATATTAATGAAAAATGATTATTTACTATGAAGGCTAGAACATTTGAAGATATAAACAATGTAAACATAGGAAACAATGCTGCATGGTGGATCAGTTTCATGCCTTAAGCAAACATCTCATATATTTTATAACTAGATTTTACGTTTAGAAGCCTCTTCCTTTTTTATATCCGCCAGAGCAGTTAAAAAATGGACAAGACGAGAAGATTAGGACGATTCTGATGAATTTGAGACATAACAAGGGGTGGCTTATTCTCAGTTATATGAAAGTTATAAACAATTTAAAACGTACCATTTTTTCTGATTTAACAGAAATTATACCTAATAGCGAGGGTATAAATGATTTCCCTATTTAATCAGTCTAAAGACAAGACATTATTAAATAAAAGCTAGGGAAAAAGCATTAAAAATTAGATATAAATCCATTAAAAAATAGATATATTATAAGTTGCATAATATATCTACAAAAAAATCATTTTACCAGAAGTGTTAAGCATAACATCTGATTTAGTCTTTCCATTTTAACATCTGATTTAGATCCTACACTTAAAATTTGATATATCCCCACTACATTTTATGTTGTCGGGTACTGCTGGATTAAAGAGGTCAAATATTTCTCGAAAATAACTCTAAACGACAGGGACAAAAACGGTAGGAAAGTTCACCATCACAGAAGCCTAGTTGTCAACACAACAAAGATGAAGATGTTATTCCGAATAAAATTAAATTATTTATTTTTTTAAATTAAACATGAAGCAAAAGGCACACAGACGAGTGTGCACTTGTATATATGCTGATATTATAAGAGAAACAAAGACAATGAAATCAAACACCTGTTATAGAGTGATATTTTAAAACGTTTTTCATGCAAATTACTGCTAAGGAATTCATTAATAACTCACTGGAATATATATATATATATATATATATATATATATATATATATATATATATATATATAGAGAGAGAGAGAGAGAGAGAGAGAGAGAGAGATAGATAGATAGATAGATAGATAGATAGATAGATAATTAATATATTTTCTGTTTATATGTTATCAGTTATGAATAGTAGTTATTTAAGTAAATACCCTGTTTTTAATTAAACAGTATTAATTTCATTTACCGGCCTGAATGTTCGAGAAATTTCGTAAAAAATATGTGTTCTCTGACTGGAGTCAAACCTGTGTTCATATACGGAAACCGTCATTTGACGTGCTACACTATTTAGCTACAGAGAAGCGTCTGGTTAGTAAAGTCCAAGTTACTGTTTATAAACACACAATTTTCGACGATTTTTCTCGATCGATCATATCTGCTCACGAAACGCATCTTAACGTAAACAATGACAACATATCATGAAATGGATTAAGTCCAACAATTTATTTAATATTTTATTTTTATAGATACAATTTATTTAAGTAACTGCTCTGTTTTTAATTAAACAGTGATAATTAGATTTACCGGCCTGAGTGTCCGAGCAATTTCGTAGAAATATGCGTTCTCCGACATTTAATTAAAAATAGAGCATTTACTTAAATAAATTGTATCTATAAAAATAACATATAAACAGAAAATATAATAAATAATTGTCGGAATTAATCATTTCAAGATACATATATATGTATATATATGTATCTAAGGCACCACTAATTCCGTGATCAGGCATATCAGTTGATAAGTCTTTAAGAAATAGATAAAAAAAAGATACATTATACTTTTTCTTTTTTGCTGCATAATATATATACTCCGTTAAAATAAATATATTGAGCTCTCTCTGTGGATCAGTTTTAATATCTGATATTACTAGGATCCACCTGGGATTATATATCAACGGATCTATTAGCTGTACTCACTCTCTCTTTCTCTCTCTCTCTCTATATATATCTATATCTATATCTATATATATATATATATATATATATATATATATATATATATATATATATATATATATCACATGTGATGTATATATATATATATATATATCACATGTGATATATATGACATATATATGTTATGTATATATGACATATATATATATGTGATATATATATTTTGTGAAGTCACAAAATTATCTATCTATCTATATCTATCTATCTATATATATATATATATATATATATATATATATATATCCCATGATTTTATAACATATATATAGAATATACATCCATACATAATTATATAATTATAGATATATAAATATATATCACATAATTATGCATATATACATATATATATATCATATAAATATATATAAATATATAAATCACATTTCAATATATATATATATATATATAGGTTTGTGTTTGTGTGTGCAAAATTTCAGATATAACTAAAATTATATCTGTAAAAGAACAATATGAATAAACACACATGGAAAACCTATCTTAGCCGACTGCTCCTCACAATACACTGGAGAAACTTGCAGCAAAATAAATAAAAAAACTTATCTATAAACAAAAAAAGGATCTTATACACAACAATTTATCTAATGCCTTAGTCATACAAAGAAATAAATTCGACCATAACTTTGATCTAAAAAATACTACACTTATTAAAAGAGAAAGTAAGTTACTGAAGACGGAAACTTTACTATAGAATCTTATCAAAATATATAACTTCAAATATTTTCAAATATCTCTCTCCAAGCCAACAAACATGATTATAAATGTTAAAAAAAAAACAGTTAAATACTTAAACTCCTTTTATTTAAAATATATAAATAAATAAATAAATATATAATACATAAATTATTCCCAAATTAAAGTCATATAGATGTTAATTAAATTATATTCAACATTCAAATTAATTATTAATTAAAAAGTTCAACGAGATCATCTACTCATTTTTTTTTATGACACATTGAATTGCGTCACTTAGTCTCTTCCATACTTTACGTAGACTTTAGTGTTCTTTAGTGAAAGCAATAATGTAGCATTCTTATGTCGTAAGGTTGAAACTAAGGTAGCGGATTCAACTGACCTAAATTTTAAAGTTAAAAATGTCATCTTTACGATCTTGCTTTATCAGGATCTTATTTTATCTAAGACAAATTAGTTGTGTTTATCTGAAAATAAACGGTAACGCATTACATTGCCTCTGGACATATGGTTCTGTTATTAATTTTTCGGTCTCTCACGTGGTACGACGTCATGAACCCACATTGTGAACTTACGACCTGCATTTGCTATTCCGCGACCGTTATCGTCTCATAGCAATCTTCTATGTCAACATAACAGAATATCATCTTTAAAGGTGAATATCTTTGTTTAATTGTCCGTATAACCACTTTGAAGATGGCTCATGTGAGCCGTAAGCTTAGATCAAAGAACAGCTTAAAAAAATATCCAAATGTTGGACAATTTTGTTTTTATTTTCACCCGAAATTAAAGAAAATATATGGAGTTTAGAATAGTTCATGATCAAACATAATAGACATTCATTGTCTGTTATATTTAACAATACACACACAGAAACACGCACACACAGAAACACACACACACACAAACATATATATATATATATATATATATATATATATATATATATATATATATATATATATATATATTTGTGTATTTAGGCAGCAATCCTTCTTTCATGCACATTTCATTGAATACGACAGACAAGGTGCTTTTATTTAGTTTTTTATACAATTTCTCATGCGATCTAATAATTTTCTTCTTTTCAGATGATAAATTATATAAAAACTGTCCCAATGTTCCTTTAATCCGAGCGCTTTCGGCTATGAATTATTAGATCGCATGAGCAATTGTACAAAAAAAAAAATAAATCAAAGCACGTTGTCTGTCGTATTCAATGAAATGTGCACACACACACACATATATATATATATATATATATATATATATATATATATATATTTAAGCTCTTGCTAATGACTGTAGTGAAAGTCGGAAGTTCTTGGATGTATAAAAATGAACTTTGGACAGTTTAACATTTTTAATCGTGATGTAAAACACCTAAGCCGGAAGAACTACATAGACCGTCAAATTTAACTAGTCATTGTTATTCAATTAAACTTTTATATATATATATATATATATATATATATATATATATATATATATATATATATATATATATATATATATATATCACATAATTATGCATCTCATATATATTAGTACTTTATTTATGTTAGAGAGAAAATAGCAAACAAACCAAAATGTGTGAAAACGGGAGCAAAATGTGATAAAAATAAAAGTGACAAATTGGCGGGTAACAAAAGCTCATGAGTAAAGGCGATAAGAAAATCATGGCAGCTCCATCGAGAGAGAATAGCGTAGCTTTGTTTCTTTGCAGGCCACACACTGACCGAATATTTATTAGTAGCTGACAAACAAAAACCGTAGAAATTAGCTCAAACTAATAATCTACTCCTTCCAGATTAAATCTTAAGGGAAGTAGAGGAGGAGAAGGAGGAGTAGGCATTCATGACATATTGTCGCTAATTAATTGTGGCAGGTTTCGTTTCAAGCGTGCAAACAAGGGAAACACGATTGTTACGCTCCTAACACCATTAGCGAAGCTTAACGAGTGACGCGTAACTACGCACCATATCGCCCGAATTTGGGAGTATTATCGTTATAGATTATTGCAATGGAAGGTCGAGAGGCAGAACAAAATACCAGACCACCACGTGGATTGTTGAAGATATCAGTTAAACAAGAACATTCATTAGATTACTGTATTAGTAGCAAATCTGTTTATCGCGGGTCCCATCGCTGGTTTTCTGTCTAATGAAAACGGACTGATCGTCGCGAGCTAATCTAGATGGCTACGAAATTTGAACTAATCTTACAACCATAAAGAATTTAATTAAATATATATATATATATATATATATATATATATATATAACTTTCCCTCTATCTATAGTCCCTTTTCAATTTACCTTAAAAACGTGACAAGCCACATGTTGAGTGTTTACATCAATTGTGATTTTTCTATTCGAAACTAAAACTGCTTGGTGGGATAAATTTTTAAATGAGATGTCAGAAAACACTAATATGGCGGAAGGTTGACAATGTAATATCAACCTTCGTATCAGAGTGCGAACGCCGGATAATTTCCTAACACAGTAGCAAACCCACCCCCCGTATTCCATCGGTGAGAAGTAAGTTCTACTCAAACATCTTCTTCTAGCTAACCACTGCCCTGTAAAACAGACTCCCAAGGGGATGTTTTCCCGGTCACTAAAATCTTAACCTGTTCAAGTCTAGCTCAACCGTTATCTTCCCTTTCTATCCATATAAACAATACCTTGACATAACTTTCTACTCCGAGTAACAGCCGAGCATTGTACAGTGTGAACCTTACTAAATATATATATATATATATATATATATATATATATATATAAAAGTGAACATAGAAGTCAAAACTTAGAGGCGACAGTCTGTTTCGAGCTATATGCAATCGTCAGGCCACCCAGGCCATATATATATATATATATATATATATATATATATATATATATATATATATGAAGTGATCTGAGGCAACAGAAACATTGTTTGTCTATATTTCTGAGATGAGGTATTATGTACATTATTTACATTATTCGGACTATTGTCTTCATCTTTGACGCCATATTTATTACAACGTTTCGTCCTTTCAGTATCTGTCTATATTTCTGAAATGAGGTATTATGTACACTATTTACATTATTCGCACTATTGTCCCCATCTTTGTCGCCATATTTATTACAACATTTCGGCCGTTGTACGCTCCTGCCTTCTTCAGGTGGTTGGAATGTCGAACTGAACCCTTTATTTCTCTCACTGGTGTAGACTGTTCTAGTTCCACGTGCCATGTTTAAAGGATGTCAGTTATCAGTTATCTCCTGTTAATTCCCCTCTGAAATGGAGAATGGCAGGGGATAACTTTCAGAGGGAGATTAACATGAAAATAACTGATAATTGACATCCATCAAACATGGCACCTGGAACTAAAACAATCTACACCAGTGAGCGAAATAAAGAGTTCAGTTCGACATTCCAACCACCTGAAGAAGGCCGGAGCGTACAACGGCCGAAACGTTGTAATAAATATGGCGACAAAGATGAGGACAATAGTCCGAATAATGTAAATAATGTAAGAAACATTGTTCTGCAGTAGGATTTTGAGAATTCCATATGCGGAGCATCCGGGCAACAAGAAAGAAAATAGAAGCCAAAAGACCACGTACTCTTAGAACTAGAAAGAGACAGCTGAGAATTTTGCGACACATAATGAGTAAAGAAGGTTTGGAAACTTTGACACTCACGGGGCATATCGAGGTAAAGAGAAACCGGGGAAACAGCGTGTAACCGATCTAACGCGTTTGTGTAAATGGATGGAAGAACAAGGAATGGGAGAGATAGCAAAAAAAGACAACGTGAAGAAATAAAAAGAATAGAATATTCTGGAAAGCCATGGTCGTTCACGTCCTGAAGGGACATGACACATAGAATAAAAACTTGATATAACAAGCAGCCAACTCGCAACCACCGGTAAAAAATTACTGGGTGTCTTGTCGTGAGGTAATGATTAGCTAGCTGTCTGGTGACAGAGTATCGATTAGCTAGCTGTCTGATACAGAGTATCGAGTTCGATCCTACTTGTAGTCAAACTCAGATTAACAATAGAAACTGTTACGTTAATTTTCGTCTAATTGAGTTTCTACTGACACAAGGCTAATGTTGATAATTTAACAGTACAACAATTGACATTCCTTTTTTTTTTTTTTTTAATAATGAACTATATTAAAAAACCTTAACTATAAATAGTTTGGAAATTTCCAACATTAAAACCTTATATAAACATTAAATTATGTATATTAAAATTTAATGCCTATATGGAATTTTAATTGATTTCTTATAGTAATCAACTCAACTATAAACGTTAATTATTTCGTAAACTCAGACACGTAAACAGAGTAAGAATTATGTAGATATGTATAGACATCTATCTATCTATCTATCTATCTATCTATCTATCTATCTATCTATCACGTATATAAATTAATATCCATGTGTAAATAAGCGCTTGGGACAATAAAAACTATAGACAATTTTTACACTTCCTTATACCGACCAAACTGAAAAATATAAGAATATTAGAAAAACTCAATAAAAAAACATAAAGTTTTCCTTGTATGCAATACCCAATGAAACATGCTTGAAAAAATTATTACTATCCAAATATACATTACTTCATATATGTGTGTGTGCGTGTGTGTGTGCGAATCTTAAAATGTAGAGATATAAAAAATGTATATTTATAAATCTTATATCTATAATTGTCTTGTAAGATATCAATCTCAAATCATATATATATATATATATATATATATATATATATATATATATATATATATAATGATACAATATGGTAATCCGTATGGAATTTCCAGGAGGATATAGATCCAGGGAGAGCTCTATGTCAAAAGACAGAGTAAAATTATTATTAATTAAAGAATATCAAACACATAAAATCCCATAGCTAATAAACAAGCAAATCCCCAAGCGACCTACAAATAAATCATGTGATGATTTGTTTGGAGGTCTTGAAAATTGAGCGCTGCTTTTTTAGAGCTCTCATGAGATAGAAATTATTACCTATGGGATTTTAAGTGTTTGATATTCTTTAATTAATAATAATAATAATAATAATAATAATAATAATAATAATATATATATATATATATATATATATATATATATATATATATATATATATACGATACTGTAAATTGATAGACTGATAGATAATCACGATTAATTTTTTTCGGAATTTATACCACTGACAATTCCTGTAGATATTTCCTAAGAGTAATTTGAAATCAAAAATGCCAAAATTTGAACATCTCGTCACAAAAGATTTTCTGGTAGAAACATTGAAGAAAAAGCGTAGAAAAAAAAAAATTAAATTTAAGTGGCTCCGAGTGGAGAGTCGCAGTAAAATCATGAAATAGAGAGAGGTGTATATTTGAAATCTTGCTTATTTATGACCAGGAAGGAGTCCTGGAAATTACATTCAATCTGTTGTTACCTAGGGCAAGAAATAGCTTGTAAATTTTAACGCCTCCAAAACTTCAATCCTTATAGAGAACCATTTTTGCCCTTTAACAGGATATCATCATAGCTGGTGCTAACCTCCAGGACAAAAGCAACTCATTTGTGCCTTCTTGGTCTCACGTTTTCTACTAACATGAAATATTAAATGCATTGTTGGGTCTGTTGCTAAGAAGATGGATTCACTGTGTTGTGCCAGACAATTTTTTCTCGTCAGAATCTATCTTGCACATTTATAAATCTACCATTCACTCATGTAGTGAATATTGTTGCCATATCTGGTCAGGTGCTCCTACTAGATATCTCGAGATTCTTAACAAAATCCGAAGAGTCTTTAATGCTATCGGTTCTGACCTGGCATCTCGACTTCAGTCACTTTCCCACCTTCGTGACAGAACTTCCCTGTAGCTTATCTATAAATATTTTCATGGCACTTACCCTAATGGACTCTCCTGGTTGGTATGTACCCTTCTCACTAAGCTATGGCT
>OZ010585.1:34218820-34236320 GCA_963932145.1 Acanthosepion lycidas | reverse complement strand
GTGCGTATTCTTTCAGGTGTCTACAAGACCAGCTTCGTTCTTTGAGAACACAGAATATGTTCGGAAAATGGCCGACGACCTGCACAAGAACTTCAATACGTCTTAGTTGAAAAGGTTGAACAAAAGCTGAAAAAACTAGCTTAAAAAAATAAATAAAACTTAAGAGGTCGCATATTTGATTTAATTTAAATGAAAATATCTTTCGAAAAGATTTGTACATTAAAAGTTTCATTCCTTCTTTATATGAATAATATATTCAACAGCTACTTATTAAGTCTGCATTAGACGAGATTAGTGAATAGCCAGACAACACTGAGACTAAATACAAAGTCGAATGTCTTACTGTCGCCATTACCTCCTCAAACGTGCAACGAAAATTTCTGGATCTTAGACAACAGAAACAAGAAAGTATTGTTTTTTTCTATGAAAACGATTCACATTTCAGTGCAGATTGGTTTCAGTGCCAGCTCTCTTCTTTATGTGTCGTGTCCTCTCAGGACGTTGGCGATCACGGCTCTCCACAATTTCCTGTCCTTTGTAGTTCTTAATAAATTTTGTCTTTTCGTTATTTCTCCAAAACCCTGTTCCGCCATCATTTACTCAAGCTCACTAAGTTGATTGTGAATTGTTTTCTTCTGTCATTTTGCCCTCAATCTGTCCTGTGTGTATCAGATTTTACAAACCCTCTTTCCTCATTATGTTCCCTATAAGTTCAACTGCGGCTTCCTGATGTTAAGTATAAGTTTGTTTCCATAGTGAACAGAAGACTAATATGATTGATTACAAGTTTAATGAAGTGGTACTCATAAATTCAGATTTCGGCCTCGTCTGTGGCATTCACTTTCATTCCCCAGTGGCTTAAAGCGCTGTTAAAAACATGTTATATTCTCTAGCATTTGTGTGTTCAACCCCTGGTTCTGGTAGTGCTGAAAAGCCTGATTCAGTGGAAGAAACAAGCGACATAAATGTTAATAAGACTGGTGTCTATTAATTGACAGGAAATATCCTCTGGGCATGAAAAGCAGAAATAAGGACGATCTACCTCTTTGGGTTGAATAAAAGGTTCAGTTCGAGATTACAATAAAGGTACCGAGTACAACGACTGACGAAGTCCGAAGAATGGAACGCTGAGAGTATAACAACCAAGATGAGCTTTCTGGTTTGAATAGCAAGGCATATAATAATAATAATAATAATAATAATAATAATAATAATAATAATAATAATAATAATAATAATAAATCCTCACCTAAAAAAAATTCCGACATAAACCATATTTTGATGTACTCGTTTCTCTATCTCGGGTGGTGAATAACTTTTCATCTCAGCTGCTAATGCTTTCTTCAGTGATGCACGATGGTTTATTACGGGTGATATGTCTAATTTGCTGTTACTTGTGATAAACTATGCGTGGTCGGCTGCATACCGTAATCTACGCCCTTCCCTAGCGCCCCAAAGATGTGAGAGAAGGACAGCGAATGCAGATGTTCGTGTTTCTCAAACTATTTCCCAAGTAAAGAACACGTCAAACGTGTGAGGAAGAAACATCGACGAAGGCATTAAAGCGATAGGTGAACTGTTTTCTTTTTTGTCTTTTTTTCTTTTCTGTCAAAGAAGTTATCCAATATTATATAATGATCAATCAATATTATATAATGATCAATCCCTGAGATTAATGGAGAAGCGATTTGTGTACTACATTGACAACAGAGGAGATTATGTTTTAAAAATAAGTCTTTGTTGTGAAAAATATATGATTTCCATTATTAATATACAGGTGTATTAAGTTATCTACCTACGAAGAAAGATAATAAAGAAATGTATAACGAACAGGATCTCTCTCACTGGTTCTCGTGCGATCAACGAAGTTAAGCAACTTCGAGTCTGGTTAGTACTCAAGATGGGTGACCACTTGAGAATAACGGGTTCTGTAATCTTGGATGTCCGGGTGATGTATTAAAAATTGGAGAGTCGAATTCCAGTTCCAATCGGGTACATTTACTTACCGCAAATACAGGTATGAATCCATTTCTTCTATCCCACCAGCTATGCTTGAATTCGTAGCAATTGTATCAGTAAATCATTATTAAAAAGAAAACTTATATTCTAAAAATGTTTCCTATTTTAAATAGCCTGCAAAAGGTTGATAAGCCGTAAAAAATCAATTTTTGACTCAGTTGAGCTGAATCATTGTCTACAATCAATACTGTAATTAATTTCCAATACAGTGTAACCCGAATATAAGAGACCCGGATATAAGAGAGACCCGGATACAAGAGAGATTTTCTCTCGTCCCAAATTAGAGCCTGTGTTAATGTATATAAAATAGACCAAACCCGGATATACGAGAAACCCTGATATAAGAGACTTCTTCTCCGGTCCCGATAAACTCTTATATCCGGGTTACACTGAAATAAGAAAATTTCATTTTTTAGTCTTCTTTTTTTTTATTTTCGAAACTCTAGCTTCTGAAACTTTTAGTCTTATATGTGGTCTATTAGTTTCTTTCCTGAAAATAAGTACAATCGAAAATCGATCATAGCTCTCCACAACTTCTTGTTCTTTGTAGCACTTAATAACTTTTGTCTTCTTGTCCTCTCTTCCAAACCCTGCTCCGCCATCGATTCATTGAAGCTTGCCAGGTAGGTATTTACCCAAGCGCCTACGTTGCTACCGGGTGTGACACAAGGTTGAGGTTTGAAGTGGGTTTAACGGCAATACCGTGGAAAAAAATGCCTACGCTCACTCGGCACTTCCGATTTTGGGGAACCTCAGATAGGTTATGCGTCGTATTCATCTATCCTTCTTGCTTTTCAACTGTCCTGTGGGTATCAATGTTTACAAGTCCTCTCCTCATTATGTGGCCTAGAAAACTCTCTCTTCCTGATGTGAAGTATAATTGTCCTTTTTGTTTCCGTTTTATCTAAAACTTCACCGTTGCTTACATGTTCGGCCCATGGTATTCTCAGCATCCTTCTGCAGAACCATATTTCTGTTGCTTCAAGACTCTTTTTCAGCTGCTGGGCGGTGATTGCCCAGCATTCACTGCTATATAGGAGGACTGATATCACGTAGCATTTCAGTACCCTTTTCTTTGTTTCTAATGAAATTTTTCTGTTTATTAATACTTTGCTTAACTTTTAGAAAGTATCTTTCCCTACCCCAGTGCACCTTCGGATTTCAGTGTCTCACTTTCCGTCGTCTGTTAAAACACTTCACAGATAGTTAAAATGCTGTAATTGTTTCGGAATCTTTCAAATGTAACATTTGATTCCACAGTTTTAACATATGTTAATACATTTTGTTTTGTGTCGTCCTATTAATTGTTCGAATAACGAAGTTGAAACTGCTATTAACAAGATTGCTCAGTCATTGTCTTCGTTTGCTACAATTTTCTGGATATGAGATTTGGTAAAACAAAATAAATGTAACTCTTTGCTAGCGTAATTATTATCTTCGCTCAGCGAAAGGCCAGTCAACGTAAGGGCGATCTCTTAAAGGGGTGCTTTGTAATTTAAACCTTCTTTGACCAGAGTCAGACGTAAGCTAAGCGCGCTGCTTAGGAGTTGGGATAGAGTCGGCCACCGAGCTTCAGTCGACCGGATGGCCCACTGGCAGTCTGACTATCCAGCCGACCTGTTCTTCACTCAGTGAACATGACTTGAAGTTAGGTGTTTGTATGAGTGGAGAAGGGGAAATATTGGGAAAGAAAAGAAACAGCAAAAAGGGAGAACAGTGGTTGAGGTGACAGACGTCCAGGCTGTAAGCAAGTGTATTTATATTTATACTAAAGAGTCAGTGTATTTTACAAGTACACGGAGGCATTCATTGCGTGGACGTATGTACCTTTGGGGCTAAGATGAATGTAAGAAAGAGTTAAGGAAAAAGTGGAAAGAAAAAAGTAAGATAACAATGTCGAGGTAGTGGGAGAAGAAATTAGAAGATTGAGGAGAGTAAAGAGGGAAAAGGAAAAAAAAAACTCAGATAAAAGCAAAAGGGAAACAAAAGAAGCAAGGAAGAAGAGAAAACAGCAAAGAAGTGAAGTGGGGGGGTGAAGAGAAAGAGAACGAAGAGGGGAAAAGCGAAGACGAAAATAAAAGGCCAATTAATTAATAAAAATGGTTAAGACCAAAAGAGGAAACAAAAAGAGCAAAGAAGAAAAGTGGGGAGTTAAGAAGAAAAGTGGAGAGTTAAGATGAAAAGTGGAGAGTTAAGATGAAAAGAAAATGAAAACAAGAAAGAAACAATGAGGGGAGTGAAGATAAAAAAAAAAAAAGGCGAAAGCACTGAGGAACAGAAATAAAACAAAAAGGAGCATGGAAGAGAAGTAATGAGAACAAAATAAAAATTGCGAATTTAGGAAGAAAGAAAAAGCATGGAATTAATAAGAAAAACAGGACGTGGAAAATGAGAGAGACAGTAGTGAAAAAAGAAGATATTGTCGAAGGGCGAAGAAAAAACGAAAAAAAGAAAATGGCGGATGTATAAAGAAAGAAGAAGAGGGAAAAAGTGTGGGAGATAAATAAAAGAAAAGAAAATATCAAATGATAAATAAATGTTTATGAAATGAAGAGAGAAAGAAAATAGAGTAGTACAAGAAGAAGAATAGAAAAGAAGAATTGAAAAAAAAAAAAAAAAAAACACCCAAAAATCACGCAGTATTAACCGGTTGTACGTATGCCCATCTACAAGGGATCAAGTTGGGGCGGGTTTAGAGTTGAGGAGTTGTAAGGAACACGCCAGAAATGTAAAAGCGAGAAGAACAGGGTTAGAGGATGAGAAGGGACAGGTCAGTCCTGTCTAGCAATGTCAGTAGTGAGTCGTGAAATGAGCCGATGTGAATTGAACCCGTCCAATTGACAGACTAATTTATTGGCCTTAACTGAAACCACAGATGAGTCCAGGTGTTCCCGACCACTTTGAAGAGATGTTAGCGAATTCAATACAATTGCTGAAATTCAAAAAATTAACTGACTCACTCTGACCCGGAGATATACATGCATTCCACAAAAATCCAGTGGACATTTTAAGAAGCGTGTACGTGGTGGGGTGATTTTGAAGTGATTTACCTAGTGTCGTCCATTTTTTTTTCGGTGTCGTTAATTTTTATTCAATAAGTTTGTTTCTCAAGATTTTTTCCTTATTTCAGGGCGTATTTGTAGAATAACTAAAATGCCGAGGCGCACTTTAAATTATAATAAGGAGAAATTAGTCATGAAATTTGAATATAGGAAAATAAGAAAGAAGTCTCCTGAAATAACCATTTACTTTTAAGGCATTGTATATTAAAGTGTACTTATGTGAAACCTATGCTTTGTCAAAGAGGAAATATAACCTTTAATGGTGGTCCTGTCCGCCTGAGCATTACCAAAGATTAGCGGTACAGTTTTCATTTAAAGGCATTTATGAAGAATCTTCTAATTTTTTTTTCTTAGAGAAGCCAATTATAATCCATTTAAATCCCTTGAAGATGACAAAAGGGAAAGGATTATTCATTCCTTCTTAAAGATTAACGAATTTAGCATCCAGTTTAAAATCTCAAATGACAATCACTCGACTTAGTCATGGAAGCCATGTGATTGGTAGAATTTAGATTATGATGGCACCGGTCATATTGCCATGAGTGGAAAAATAGGAAAAAAAAAAAATCTCCATCTGATAGTATTTGATCTTACAGTGTAACCCGGATATAAGAGAGTTGTCGGGACCGGATAAGAAGTCTCTTATATCCGGGTTTCTCTTATATCCGGGTTTGGTCTAATTTATATACATTAACACAGGCTCTAATTTGGGACCAGATAAAAT
The DNA here is from genome assembly GCA_963932145.1 of Acanthosepion lycidas. Classification (NCBI taxonomy): domain Eukaryota; kingdom Metazoa; phylum Mollusca; class Cephalopoda; order Sepiida; family Sepiidae; genus Acanthosepion; species Acanthosepion lycidas. The sequence goes on along the minus strand of OZ010585.1, from coordinate 34,230,515 downwards.
CTCTCTTATATCCGGGTTTCTCTTATACCAGGGTGTCTTATATCCGGGTTACACTGTATAATCTATTTTGTATACATGTATCGTTGGAAGTAACTCTTCTCCTTTTCCTACTTAATATGACTTCTATGATGGATCATAAGCAAATAAACAGACAACAACTGTCTTCTGATTAGAAATTTAACATTAAATAGCTTAAAATTAGACAGAAATTGTTGTTTAATTTTAAGCTGTCTAAAGAGAGTCTGTTTTTCACTTGTGTCATTATTATCGTCCACAGTACTTGGTGTATCTAGCTTTTCATAAATAAAGGTTTTTTTTTAATGTAAAAATAATTAATAAATTACTCTTCTGTTTACTTGGGGTGCGCCTAGCTACCTTTCAAGGCGCATTAGTGCGGCCGGGCGCACCGGTTGAGAAACGCCTGCGTTATACCATCTGGCAGATAGGAGGAATAAAAGTGAACAAAATGCAGAAAAATGAACACTGAAGATTCATTCATTTTTGTTTCATGAAGTAATGAAAACATTTACGGCCTTGCAATCAGTGCTTATTCCATTTGATTTAATGCAGGCATTCTTTTAATTTTCAAAACTCTGAATAAAAAATAGAGAAAGGAAAGCAGGAAAAATGAAACTAAAGCATTTGTTAAAGAATAGTGTTTAAAGTAACAAAAACTTTGTGAATTTAAAAAAAAAATTTGTGAATTGAAGAAATCAGTTTTATTTCGTCAAAATGCCAAGAAATCTGAGTTAAAGGGAAAGGTTTCGTAACGTGAAATTTTGAAGTTCCGCAGAGTTTGTGATTAGAAGACCTGAACACAATTGAAGTTCCAGGGATTTTGTGATTTGAAGAACTCAGTTTTCGGGCGCAAATTGGTGTTTCGGCCCAAATCGTTTCCGTAATCGGTCTTATAGCCTGAATCAGAGTAAAAGTAAGGTTTTAAAGTTCCATGGAATTCAAAGTTATTTCTTCAAAATTATCATTGCAGTTTTCTAAGCTGGACCAAACGACCCTTCAATTTTAGGCTGGAGGCCCGATTATCCCTTCGCAGAAGCTAGCAGAATTAGACCGCACAGAGTGAGGTTTTTAAGCTAGCATATCAATAAATGCTGGACAGTTTCATCACAAATGAAGCAACAAAGATGTGTTTTTACGGAATGGTGCTGATAATAATTTTATGCGAAACATGTGATCAATGAAGAAGTTTTAAAGAAAATGGAAACAAAAAAGATATTTTTACTTAGAATGGGAAAGAGTTGAAACTTCTGGGGTATATAACAGGGAAAAGGCTTAGAGAATTTGACACTCACAGGACAAACTGAAGGTAAGAGCGACAGAGGAAAGTAACGCATGACATACCTACCGAGTTTGAGCGATTGGATGGCGGGACAGGGTTTGGGAGAGAAGAAAAAAGGCAAAAGTTATTAAGAGCTACAATGGAGAGAAAATAGTGGAGAGCTATAATCGCCAACGTTCTGAATGGAAACGTCACATAGAATATGTAGAAGAATTAACAGAAAAAGAATCGTATATATATATATATATATATATATATATATTACAAAACCTTATTGACTTATTAAGACAAGAATGAGTGCCTAAGTTATTTGAATCGTAGACAGTTGAAGTTTCTAGGACACACAATGAAAAAAAGGGCTAGGAGAATTTGAAACCCACAGGACAAACGTAACATCTAAACATCGAGTAATCTAACGAGATTGTTTAAATAGATGGTACAATAGAGGCTGGGAGGGGTGTTAAGGGGACAAATATTGTTTAGACCTACAAAGGATAGCAAGTAAAAGAGAGCGATAATTGTTAACGTCGTGAACAGACACGGAACATAAAAGAAAGCGCTTTCAAATATTGCACAAAATGACAAGAATTTTTCTTTTAAAATAATTTGACAAACAAGCTGTTATCTACATTATACATATTTAGCAAGTGCATCTCATCGTTCTGCGATGATTCATAACCGAGTCACCCAGATGATTACTATTGAAATGAATTTAATTGCGGCCATGCGTCATAAGCTTCATTAATCATTATCAAAGTACTCTCATAGATCATCACTAGTGAAGCAAGTTCAATCCTATATCTTTCACTGTGTTCCTTATTTACATTTGTTTCTATTTAGCGGGTACAGCTATTTGAATAGCTGCTACCGTTTTTAAAGCAGTGAAATGGTCATCTACCGGCATAGATAATCGAAAGTCTTAGTAAAAAAAAATATCTCTCGGTAGGATTTTTCTGTTCCATATCAATTCAAGAAATTGTATCTTTTCACTTGATAGAAGCAATATTTTGGTTTTCATTTTGGCTTAGCCGAATTGTCAGCATCACTATACCTGTGTTTTGGAACCACTGACCTTCTACAGCAGCAACAATTAAAATGGATAGCACATGTAACATGAAGAGAAAATTACAAAATCAAGATGTTTACTTTCCACACTACTCTAAAGAAAAGGTTACGAAGTAAAACTTCATGAATATTGGAAAGACGAATAACAGTTATTGGACTTGAGGAACCAATTTTCATAAAAAATGTTTTAATAGAAAGATTTTATAAATATCAACAGAAAGTAGCACTGGCTGTTCGTTCAATGAATGTCGAATGTTTCCTTATAAGGAAACAATTAGTATTAACATTACTATTCCCATTATGAATATTTTTTGGATTAGACTGCCGGTAGCCAAATACATGGAAAACGAAACTGCAGATAAGGTAGGCCACCGTATAACAAAATGTTTATGTAACCCTAGAATATAACGGGTAGGATTTATTTCTAAACGTATGTTAAGACTTCCATTCACTTTGTATCAAGTATAGAACACCGAGGTCATCCAAAGACCCACCTGTTCGACACACTGGTGTCTGACCGTTGAGAGTAAATGAGAACTAGATTGCGGGAGCGGTATCTCTTGCGGGATGAGCAACAGAACATTTCAAAAGGAAGAGATAGTTAAGAGAGCGGATTCGGGGAAAAACTCCCCATCTTGAGTAAACCGCAAACCAGAAGAAAACAGGTACAGTGCTTTTTCGATTATCTGGACTCCATGGGACAAGGCTAGAAAAATTATGCTCGGGTAATTAAAACATTCCGGATAAATGAATATCTAAATATTCTGAAAAAGAATTAAGAAGAAGAAGAAGAAGAAAAAAAAAAAGAACTTATTTTCTTAATTAATTTTAAAAATTATATCTTCAAAATTCTGACCAGTTTATTTTTTATGAAAGAAATATTTCCGTTTTCATGGTTTCCGGTTGGCTTCACCATTTTCTGCTTCTAATTCCCGAATTAAAGTATATACATACATACATACATACATATATATATATATATATATATATATATATATATATATATATTAGGTTGGTGCAAAAATAATGACGTAATAATGTCGTTTTATGACGTTAAAAATACGTCAAAAAACAACATTATTACGTCATTATTTTTGCACCAACCTAATATATATATATATACGCACAAAACATTTTCGTTGTCCTTTAGCATTCGAATTCTCCGCCATTTCTATTTCAATGCGTATGATCACGATATATAACAAAGCGAGACTCGAACTGATTGATTTTACGGGTTATCATCCTTTTGAATGTTGTTGACAGAAAATATTTTTTACATTTTGAGAATTTTGGTGAAGATAATAATGATTTATAGATATAAGTCCCACTATTTAACCCATAGCTAGTGGGTGAGAAGAGGTGGATTCATAACTTTTCCCAATGGTATTTGCGCGTGAGTGAATATAACGACCCCGACGTGAATTGGAACTCGGCTCTCCAATTCCGAGGCGTTATCCATTACACCAACCGTACATCTAATCTTAAGGCACCTGGTATTCTAAATCGGTCCACCATCTAGATACTGAACAGGTTCGACGTTGCTTCACTTCGGTGATCGTAGGAGAACCGGTGTTTTAACGGGATATGGGCGTAAGCATACAAGATTCGATTTGAAAAGAAAATCCAGCCAAAAAATCGTGAATTCAAACGAACAGGTTTATAATAATTACTCATTATTAAAAAAAAGGAAAGAAAAAGAAATCGTAAAAAAATAAAACAAATGCTTAATACTGAACCGAAACTCCCCTCACCCCCCCAAAAAAAAACAGAACATTAAGAGACATCCTATGGTAGATTACTTATAAAGAAACTATCAGATGTTGCATATCGAGATCAAAATTGTGGCTAATATTCATATTTCGATCCCAATATAGAAAAACTTATTAGAAAATTGAAAAATACAGAAAAAAATTATACAGGCAAACTTTGTCGGTTGAATTTAATAAAACATCTATGGATGAATACCTGCTGCCTAAATATACCATATATATATATATATATATATATATATATATATATATATATATATATATGTGTTCGGGGTTGGTGTATCGTATTTATATTGTTTGCGATGATGTATTCTCGCCATTTAAATCATTAACCTCTATATTTGTTTTTTGTATGAATGATTCATGAATTTATAAAATACACACACACACAAACACACACAAGAATAGGATTGGTGTATATGGAATAAATTCCAGTAAACAAAAAATACTATTCTTAAAAGTAAATATACCTACATTACCAGTATTATAACAGTGGTTCTAGGATATTTTGTGCGGCCATTTTGTTTTGCTGTAATCAGTCAGTTATGTGCCATGCGATCAGTTATCTCTTGTTAATACCCCTCTCCAAGTTATCAACTACCTTAACCAGATATTGAACTCACAATCTTTGGGTCCTGTCACTGTCTAACTAATGCCTTTATCCATTCTGACATGAGTCTTTGAGGACATTCGTGTATGAATTTCTGGTATTATAAACCTAATGTCTTCAGTAACCATTTTTACCAGTGCTCATATTGCAAATTTTTCTGTTATCATTGCATGTTTTATTTTTTACCGGAGATAATATTGCAATTTTGTTGTTATTATCGCTTTTCTCTGACAATCTTTACTATTTTCTGGGCAGTATGGTAGGTATAGAAGAATGGTTTGTTAAAGTTCTCATTCACCCGCTCATTTTTCCTCCAATCAACTTGAGGTCGACAGTCGTTAAACGAGAATAATTGATTTAAAACCAATTAAAAAAAAAGCCTTTATTCACTAAAAAGTTTAAGAGATCTAATTTATTCAATTGTTTTGAAGGTAAACTATTTAATTTACTGAATCAATCAAGGGGTTAAATCTGCGTGTGGATTAAAAAAAAAGTGTATATGGTGATAGCGAACATCACCAACCATACCACAATATGAAGGCCGCAATTTGAGATCTGAATCTATTGATTAATATAATCCGAAAACTAACCTGGATGCCTATCTACTCCAATAAAGGAAACAAGGGAGACCTAAGGTAATCCTCTACTTACTTATCGCTATGTCAGGTAAGAGTAAGTGTCATTCGCTGCTCCCGATACAGAAGCGCCTGACCACCCGGTAGACGTGTGTTCAACCCTGAAAAGCGGGAAAGGGGAAATGTATTAAAGTAAATAAAAAAAAAATTCTCCTCTCCCTTCATCCAGTCTCTTAAGTGTTTATTCTATGTTACTCTGATAATTTGCTTTTTCCCCTCCTTCCCTTTTCATGGCTAACATTTAGCAGCTGTTCACGAGCATGTGTGGCTCGACGGTGAGAGACGGTTCAGAATTTCGAGGTACCGTCTCCAGTACCGAGACAATGTCAATCCGCATTATACGATACGAAAGCAAACACTATACAGCGAGAAGGGGTCCCTCTAAGCCCATACGTACTATTTTTGCTCTCCTTGCCAAGATCATTGGAGATCTTTTAAATGTTATGTCACGTCTCCAAAATTTCCAGTCTTTATAAAAATCATTCGGCGACTTGTTAATCAAATATTGATTGCCTATTTTTTTTTTTTTTAAGTGCGTTTGGTGGGTTCCACGGAATGTAAGCCCTTGTTAGGTTATTTAATGACGGATTTTGTATGGGGCCCCCAGTGAGGAACGATATCACTGTTTTGTAGTAATTGTTCAGTTGGTTCTTGGGTTGTTTAGCGTCGACTTTTCTTTGAATCATTTCACCCAAAGCAAGGCAATAAAGCCACGAAGATACAAGAGGTTAGTGTATGTGAGAAAATATGAGAAAAAAAAACACGTAGAAAAAAAAAAAAAAGAACAGATGCTAACAAGGCAGAAGATAACGATGGAAATTGTATTTAAATTTAGTTCATCATTAATTAAGGTAAACTAATTTTGACCCAAGTCTACTAGTGTGTGATAGCCAGTGAGTACCGGGCACACTTTAGTAGAAATGGTTAGCCTTCCTTTAGTACTGTGGATCATTGTCATAGTATTAGTACCATAGGTTTTTGAAACACCTCATTTAGAATAATATAAATATATTATATAGTTTTTAATTATTATATGTTGTTCTGAGTACTCTTTCTGATAAATAAAAATGAAAAAAAATCTTATCTTTAGGATAAAGAAAAATGAAAAAATGCTTTGAAAAAACCGATTTAAAAAGGTTGGTATTAAAAAATAAAATCAAAATTAAAAAAAAAAAATGTATTTGTAAGTTTCCCAAATTCAAATATGCAAAGATAGGTTTCACTTTATTTTTAATCTTATCTTTTAAAAATTTACGAAGTCTGTCAATTGTTTTTTCTTTCATAACCCATTACTGTAATTTTTGCTTATATTTATACCATAATTATTACAGACATACTTTACTCTACGGCAACGTGCTTGTGTTTCCAACAAATATTATGATCCAAACCAAGAACTACTTGGGGTAAGTTGACAGACGTATTGAGAAAGCTGCTTGATTAATCATGAAAATTTCATTTGCCACTTGATAAATCATCATCATTATCAGAGCCGTTTCGACTTGAAATGAATTTGGTATCCCATTTTGAGCACGTTCATCTGCTATGACCCATTTGTGATTTTTCAACACCCGCAGAGCCAACCTGTGGTTTATACTGCGAGTGTGCTAACTTGCTAGATATTAAGGAAAACATTTTGTGAAAGTTTCAAAGACTCCTCGGTACTAACGGAAGATTAAGCGAGACAATCTTATATAAGACAATTTTATATATATATATATATATATATATATATATATATATATATATATATATATATATATATATATATATATATATATATATATATATATAATGCGGGGAAATCTGAGCGAATAATGACTGATAATTTAAAATATCTTGAAATTTCCACTTGGAAATATCACAGTCTTTTTCAACCACATTTCCTTTCATTGTACCTTGAGCTTAGTATTAGATGACCAATTATTAGGTTGGTGCAAAAATAATGACGTAATAATGTCGTTTTTTGACGTATTTTTTAACGTCAAAAAACGACATTATTACGTCATTATTTTTGCACCAACATAATAGTAACACACAAACACACACATATATATATATATAATATATATATATATATATATATATATATATATATATATATATATATATAAATGAATGTTGAGAACTGCTTAAGGTGTGAAACTGAGCCACCTTGAAGTGTTGATCCCTGTGTCCATACTGGATATATCTATAAACACACAACTTCCAATATTGAACACTCTTCCCCTATAAATATAGCAACTGGAAAACACCTCACTGTCTTTCCCAAGAAAGCATGACAATTTATGCATAATAAAGAAAAAGGAATCAGTGAAGGGCCATTTTCGCTTACGCCTTGGTATTAATATATATCTATATCTATCTATCTATCTATCTATCTATCTATATATATATATATATATATATATATATATATATATATATATGTGTGTGTGTGTGTGTGTGTGTGTGTGTGTTTTATGAATAGCTATTTATCCACCATTTAAACATTTCCACATCATTTTTTAAAAATTAAGATTTATCCTAAGCCTTTATCTACAGTTCCATTTCATATACGCTGTGCTGTTTGCATACATAAGTTTATTTTGTCTGAAAGGGAATATCTGTAGGAAGTTCTGGTAGAAGATTTATTTGGAGCGGCATGCTTATTTTGAGAATTGAAAAATTCCAACGTCATGGCTATTTCAAACAGCTTTTGTAGCTAGTACAAAAAAGTAGCAGTTTAGTGCTCTTTTCTTTGTTTCTAAGGAAACTTTTCTATGTCTTTATACATTGCTTAGTTTCTGGACGACCTCTTTCGCCATTCCTATGCATTGTCGTATTTGTGTGTCGTATTTTCTGTCGTCTACATTATCCAAACAATTAATACGATGAATTAAGAAACTTTCTAGTCGGATTAATTAACTGTATTATTATTAGAATTTTCATTTTATGCTCCCCGACCTTAGAATCGAATATGTAAATATGTACTTGTTATATCAAGCTAAGAAGCAAAATAAGATAAAAAAATAAATCAATAAATGAAATGTTCAGCTTTGTGTTTGACTGCTAATTAATCATCATACGTGCATGTATTGACTTCATTCTTCTTCTACACCGAAAAAAAAAATACAGTTCACATTCGCTGTTCATCCCTCGACCAATATATTAAGTGCTCGGCTTCAATGCATATTTACTTGGTGTCGGCAGTCACATCTGTCTACATGCACTTTTACAATTGGTCTCTTTTTCTTTTTATTTCCTCGAGGCGCTAGAATGCAGGTACGCATTCCGAGACAAACGCAAGCGACATAGACATGTCATCCTGCTGTAAGAGAAACATTCAGGCAAAGGGACCGTAAACCTAAAGGTCAAACGCAATATTCTAGATTTTGATATTTATTAAAAGAAAAGTGGAAGATTGTATTGCACCAATCGCCTGAGTGGATATTTAGATATTTTCTCGATTTACATTATTCGGACTATTGCCCTCATCTTTGTTGCCATATTTATCACAACTCCTCGGCTGCCGCACCACCCTCTATTTCGCTCGCTAGGGTAAACTGCTCTAGCTCCACGTCCATTGGGTGTCAGTTACCTTCTGTTAATTCCGCTCTGCAAGTTCTCCACTGCCTTCACCAGGCATTGAACTCACACTGCAACTGGATCTAACCAACGCCTTTATCCACTGTGCCATGTGTCTTTAAGGACATCTGTGTATGAATTGCAGGGACTTATAAACTTAATGTCTCCAGCAACCATTTTCTACCAGTGCTCATATTGCAATTTTTGCTGTTTTCATTGGATTTTTTTTTTTTTTTTTACTAGAGCTCATATTTCAATTTTCGTTGTTATTATTGCTTTTCTCTGGCATTCCTTATTACTGGTTCCTATAATGCATTCATTTCTATGCTTGGTCGGCTCAGGAGATTTTGTTGCGTTGTGATAAATATGGCAATAATGATGAGAACAATAGTCCCTATAATGTAAATAGTGTACATAATACCTCATCTTAGAAACATAGACAGATACTAGATATTTTCGGTCTGAATTTCTCGGATGAGGGGTTACTAATATTTACACTATTTTCATGCAGACTATTGTGCGCATCAATTGTTGTTATCACGACGTTTCGGTTGTTGTAGCCTTCTGGAGTAAAGCGTTGGTTCGTAGGTTTGGTGACATGGTTATTGTGCGATCAATCCCTGCGACGAGCGGTTTGTGCTGGGACACAATGGAAATTGGGTGAGTGATGACTGAGTGATGCTAAAAATGTGAACAAAATGAGATATCACTAGGTATGGTCAGTGGAACGAGGGCAGTCTTCCCCCGTATAAGGTTCAGTTCGGAATTCAAAGTAGATTACGTGGAAGGCCGGAGAGCACAACTGTCGAAACGTTGCGATGAAAAAAGAACAAAAAAAAAAAACAAAGATGAGAAAAACAGTCCGTTAGTAAATAAGCTTAGACAACTTCGAATCAAGGCCAAATGGTGGGAATAGAAAGAGGGTAGGAAAAATGTATTCCATTAACCCACTAAAGGAATATTTACGTAGTAATCCTTCTTTTATACATGTTTGATTGAATGTGACGGATAAGGAATATTTTACAAGGACTAAGAGTATGCGGCGTCACAGAATGTAATCACTATGGACAGTTTCTTTTGACTCTTTGTCTTCATGAGTAAATTGTAAGAATACTATGAAGCCTGACTAAAAAAAGACGTATAAAATATTCCTTGTCCGTCTCATTTCACCCCAGACAAGGCAATAAAGGCACCAAGACGGAAGGGGTTTCTGTGTGTGAGAGAATATGTGAAAAAGAAAAACATTATTAAGGAGAAAGAACAATATAATTATGATAAAAATATAGTTTCAGTGTATGCTATATTTATGGTTAAACGAGCTTATTATAAACGTCTTATTATATGATCTCTCGCCAGCTGTAATAGTTTAGGGGGCTTTTTCAACATTTTTGATCGTATCTATTGAAGCCTTGTCTTCTTTTTATGCGACAGGATCTTTGGAATCAGGAGTCGGGGTGTCTGTTAAATTAAATCCAGAGAAGAAAATCTAGACTGTTTACTAATATCTCCGTGATAGTTATCTATAAAGATTGTCCTAAGATTTATTGTCATGTTCATGACGTTTTGGACGTTGTACGCTTCTTCAGGTGATTGGAATTTCGAACTGAACACTTTACTTCGTCCACCGGGATAGATTGTTCTAGTTCCACGTGCCATGCCTTCTCCAGATGTTTCAGTTATCTCCCTCTACAAGTTTTTGTTCACCATTAAACTCCCAACTGGGTCAAGTCACTGGATCCAGCGAACGGTTTTATCCACTGGGCCATGTGTCCTTGAGGATGGCCGGAGCTTACAACGGCCGAAACGTCGTGAACATGACAATAAAAATGAGGACAACAGTCCGAACAATGTAAATAATTACAATACCTCATCTCAGAAATATATCCAGAAATCATAAGCACAAATTTTCCCGTCTTTATAGCTGTTTGTAGATGATGCAGTCTTTTAAATGCATAATTTTGTGCTATAGAAGGTGTAAACAGAATAATTTATCCGACTTCTAAAAATAACTAAAACAACATTTCTCATGACGAGACACTGTAAATTTTATTTACGGTGTGTGTGTGTGTGGGGGGGGGTTGCGGCCATGGGTGATAGAAGTATAAAATAATGTTTTTTTCCTTCTCAGAAATATTTAAAAATAAAATCTCTATGCAACGCATGAAATAAAAAACTTCCTACAGATATTCCCTTTCAGACAAAATAAACTTTTTTATAAAAACACCACAGCGTATGTGAAATGAAACTGTATATAAAGGCATAGGATAAACCTTAATTTAAAAAAAAAATATGTGAAAATGTTTAAATGGTGGAGAAATAGCTATTCATAAAAAATGCGATTTTCTTACAATAAGATACACACACACACACACACACACATATATATATATATATATATATATATATATATATATATATATATATATTAATACCAAGACGTAAGCGAAAATGGCCCTTCAGTGATTCCTTTTTATTTATTATGCATAAATTGTCATGCTTTCTTGGAAAAGACAGTGGAGTGTTTTCCAGTTGCTATATTTATAGGAGAAGAGTGCTCAATATTGGAAATAGCGCGTTTATAGATATATCCAGTGATCAGGGATCAACTTCAAGGTGATTCACTTTCACGCCTTAAGCAGTCATCATCTTCATCTATATATATATATATATATATATATATATATATATATATATATATATATATATATATATATGTATCCAGAGAGAGAGAAAGAAATTAATGTGTGTGTGGTGT
>OZ010585.1:34178820-34213820 GCA_963932145.1 Acanthosepion lycidas | reverse complement strand
AGTGCACAATGACTGAAACGTCGTGATAACAACAACAAAGATGGTGACAATAGTCCAAAATGAAATAATCTAAATGATGGTCATCTTGAAAAATTTAGACTGAAATTACCCAGGTTTTTTCGTCCTGTCGGAGTTATTTTAAGCACATCTCTACTGAAGACTTTCCCGCCTAATATATATACTTGTTAGTTAGCATATTTAAATTAACAGAAATAAGATAAAGTAAAAATAATCCTAATAAAAGTGCGAGGTCTAAGAAAGGAATTTTATGTGGTAATCAATCTAATGGAAATAAAAATGATATTTAACGACGCAAACGCTTTTGTTAATATAATTACACGCCCACTGGACAGATATATATGTATATATTTATAGATATGTCTGGGGGTGCTTGTGTGTGCGTGTGTACGCCTGTGTGTGAATGAATATATATCTGAAAATGAATCACTAAATACGTAACCTGACAAAAAGTTAATAGCTGAAATACGATATCAAAATTTCAGAATAGAATGTTCGAACTGTGTGATTAATATTCACCGAAGGATTAAGTGCATTGACAAGGAAGGAGAAAAAAATATATTTCTTGGGTAAAGTAGATAAATTTTTCATCTTTACTCCATGGACTTCAATATTAGACAATGAAATTATAAGTGCAGCTATGAATACAAACTCACACATACACCCCCCCACACACACACATATATATATATATATATATATATATATATATATATATATATATATATATATTTGTGTGAGTAAATAAAATTGTCTATTTTAGTGACAATCTCTCTTTTAGACAAGTTTCATTAAAGACAAAATGGTACAATTAAGCGTCTTCACTTTTCTTGTGTCCGTATAAGTGAGTTTTTTTTTCAGGACAAATGTAATTAAAAACTGTCCGAATGTTCTATACACACACATACATACACACACACATTATATATATATATATATATATATATATATATATATATATAGAGAGAGAGAGAGAGAGAGAGAGAGAGAGAAAGATATATATATAGAGAGAGAACTATTGTATCTTAGTGGCATTAGTGCCTTGCTTGGGATTATATATATATATATATATATATATATATATATATATATATATATATATATATATATAAAAAAGTGAACATAGAAGTCAACACTTAGAGGCGACAGTCTGTTTCATGCTATATGCAATCGTCAAGCCACGTGGCTTGACGATTGCATATAGCATGAAACAGACTGTCGCCTCTAAGTGTTGACTTCTATGTTCACTTTTATATTTACACACGCTCTATCTCTGATATTGAGCACTTTATTCCATAAATATAGCGCACCTTAAGACTATATTTCTTTATATATATATATATATATATATATATATATATATCCGATTTGATTCTGAAATGTTTTCGACGTGATCAAAAAGAGTTGCCACAAAATTTTGATGTTTGATCATTCAATTATCTTTTGGGATTTAAGTCTGAAACATCTCGATACACTTTCACAAACGCACAAACGCACACACACACACATGTATATATATATATATATATATATATATATATATATATATATATATATATATATGTATAGGTGTGCGTTTCTGTATGTGTGTGTGTGTGCACGTACCGAAATTACACACCCACAAGAACAGATGTACGTAGATTCTAAAGGTCTGTCAATATACTCTTTTTTTTCTTGCTTGCTGCTTTTAATACCAGTGCATTTCTTTATAGAAATGCATTTATAACTGAAAATGCAGCTGCTTTCAACACACACATACGTACATATATATATATATATATATATATATATATATATATATATATAGAGAGAGAGAGAGAGAGAGAGAGAGAGATGCAAAGGACGCTCCTATTTTATGACGCTGGCCCATGACATCAGAAACGGATGTTTGTGGTATGAAAGTAGAAAAATGAGCCTTGCTGTCAATAACTCATTTTTTTTCCTTCTTGCATATATAGCAGCTGAACGGGAGTCTGACAAAATGGCGTGATATGATAGTGCTTACGATGTGTGTGTCATTGAATGACTAGATGTGTAAAAAGAACTGAATCCTTTGAAATTCATCGACTCTTGCCCAACGTTTAAGGAGACAAAATAATGGATGTAAACGCCGTTAGGCGATAAAGAATGTCCTTATCGTTCATGTACTTACAAGTTAGGCTACTGTGATAACGTCATCGTTGTTGCGACAATGTGGAAAAATAGCACTTTGTATTTGAAAACGTTTTCCATCCAATGGTGTCGTTATTTTCCCTGTTGCACACACACACACACACGCACACATACACATACACACACACACACACACATATATATATATATATATATCTGTGTGTGTGTATAAAAGTGAACATTGTAGTCAACACTGAGACGACAGGCTGTTTCATGCTTGTCTAACATGAAACAACCTGTCGCCTCTGAGTGTTGACTTCAATGTTCACTTTTATATTTACATACGCTCTATCTCTGATATTGAGTGTTTTCATATATATATATATATATATATATATATATATATACATATATATATATACAAGCCCTGATACAAATTATCGGGGCTGGTACTATAAAAAGAAAACTATAACACCTGTCAATTTTGAAGTTAATCTAAAGTTTGGCTTCGCTTAGCCCCATTCTGAAGCCAAACACTTTATCGGGCGTCTTTTCCACTGATGGAAGAATTCCTGGAACTTCAAATTCGGAATAACGATAACTACCTCGTCGCGTTCTCTTGGATTTCCTCGATGTCTTGAAACTAGTAACTACACCACATTTCGCTTTTGTTTATTTAGACTTGCCTTAATAAAGTCGAATGACAAAACACGTCGGCCATGACTAAGTTCTACTTTTCCGATTGTCTAATTTAATTCAATTTGTCTTCTCTACAGATTTATTCTGAGAATATTCAAAAGCAAAAAATCAGTATATTAAAAAAAAACAAAAAAAAAACACATAACGTGGATACTTGCTCAACAGTAAAATTTGATTGCATAAAATCGCCCTCAAGCACAAGGATGACCTCGAGTTGAAACTCGAAAGAGACTGCATGACCACCTCAGGTGGTTCTCGTTCAGGCTGACTGTCACCTGAACTACCGCAGCCTTCAAAGTATCCTGATGTCCCTTCTTCATCTGTTGTGAGGAAATTGTCCAACATTCAACTGCCATAACGGAGAAATGATATTATATAGCAGTTCAGTACTCTTTGGTTTATTTGCAACAAAATTTTCTAGTTTCTTAATACTTTATATCTTGCTTTTAAAATGAGACTTCAGATTTCGGTGCTACATTTACCGTCATCTGGTAAAACTCTGCCCTGATCCAGAGGGATGCGCTAAATAGATAAAATAATTGATACATTTATTCACAAATTATTTGTAGATAATCAAGAACAAACACACAGCCGAAGAGATACAGATAAGAGACCCAATTGTAGTGGTGTATGCGCCAAACAAGACAATGAATCCTTCTTTTGATGTTAGTGCTTCCAATCAAACATCTTTTTCCAATCTGTGTTTATGTCTATCAGCGAACAGACGATTTTACCTACAAGTAGCCACAGAAATCTGGCAGTCCAATCTGTCTCTATATCTATCAGCGAATACACTATTTTACCTACAAGTCGCCGCAGAAACCTGACAATAACAGAAATATGCCGAGGGCGTATTATTTTGATTTGATAAACTCCAGCTGCAATTTTTCACAAATAAAACATGCTTGGAGTCAAATGTGCCTTTGATTTCATCGTTAGACGCCATTTTTTATCTTTGTTTTTGGCGGGAAAAAGTATAGAGTTCGGTTTTGATAACACAGATTCTAGAATAGTCTACGTTTTGATTAAAGCACATAGTTTTATATGAATGCCTGTATTAATATTACTTGATAGCTCTATTGACATGAGAGATATTCAAGGTAGCGCGTTACTGTTAAAATGGTTCTGATGAATGCATGAAAGTGGTATATATATATATATATATATATATATATATATATATATATATATATATATGAATGAAGAAATACTATATTGATGGGATAAAGTGCTCAATATCAGAGATAGAGCGTATGTAAATATGAAAGTGAATATTGAAGTCAAGACTTAGCTTGATGATTGCGTTTAGCATGAAACAGTTGCCTCTGAGTGTTGACTTCAATGTTCACTTTTATATATATATATATATATATATATATATATATATATATATATATATAATGTGTGTGTGCGCACGCGTGCGTGCGGATCGTAAAACGGTCATCACCGTTGAAATATAAGTTGCCAATCCGTGTTCAAATTCGAGTTGATTCTTTTTTCATACACGTCACTTCAACTATGGATTAAATAGCAAAACAGAATGATCTCTGTTGTCTTTCGTGGCAGCCAGTGCTTTTCCGGAAAGAAAACTCTGAATTTAAAACCTGAGTAGAACTATTTGGAGACTTTCTGGCAGACAAACACCTTTTCCATTTTATCAGTTTTTTCGAAAAGCGTACTTAGTTCTATAGAAATCCCTCGACACTGTAATCAAAATATGCACCACTTATATATATATATATATATATATATATATATATATATATATAGTATTGGACATTCACGTCAATTTCAAGCTGTAAGGACTCAATTTTTACAGCTAAACTGCGAAACGAGACAAGTTTTTATTATAGTGGCGAAGGCTTTCTATAGCTTCTTTGAAAGTCTTTTCCTTCAGTTTTCAAAAGTTCTTTTACTATGCCATATACACCTAGTGCTTCTCTGTGTTTCACATTTTTGACGGATAAACCTTATTTCATTTGTTGTTATATCGAGAACCTCACTGATATCTGCTGGAATGTCAATTGCTATGGTTCTATTATTTTTAAGTATATAGATTTGTACCGTAGTCTTCGGTTATTTTTAACATTTCGTCCTTAAATTTGGTAAATTTCTCAATGAGATATCCATCCTCTTATATGGCAGTGAACGCTGGATGGAAAAGAAACTAGAGGCAATAGAAATGTGGTTCTACAGAAGGATACTGAGAATTCCGTACAGGGACAGAGTAATCAACAAGGACGTCAGAAAGAAAACAGCAAAAAAACAAACAAAACAAAAACATAGTCAGGATCAGATAGAGATAGCTGAAATTCCTTAGACACATAATCAGGAAGAAGGGCTTGGAAAACTTAACTCTCACAAGATGGAAGGTTTGGAAAGCTTAACCTCCGCAAGAAGGCAGGCTTGGAAAACTTAACTCTCACAAGAAGGAGGACTTGGAAAACTTAACCTTTATAAGAAGGAGGTCTCGGAAAACGTAATCCTCACAAGACAGGTTTGGAAAACTTAACCCTCACAAAAAGGAGGGCTTACAAAACTTAATATTCACAAGAAGGCTGGCTTGGAAAACTTAACCCTCACAAGAAGGAGGGCTTAGTAAACTTGATCCTCACAAGAAGGAGGGCTTGGAAAATATAACCTTCACAAGAAGGCGGGCTTGGAAAACTTAACCCTCACAAGAAGGAGGGCTAGTAAACTTAATCCTCACAAGAAGGGGGGGGGCTTAGTAAACTTAACCCACACAAGGAGGAGGACTTGGAAAACTTAACCCTCACAAGAGAGAGAGAGAGATATATATATATATATATAGAGAGAGAGAGAGGGGAAAGGGAACGAGCCACCCATCTGTAGAGCTTGTGTAAATGGAGGTTAGGCGAGAGCGTATGCAAATGGAGAAAAATTGCTAAGGGCCGCATGGGATAGGAAGTCGTAGAGAGCTATGATCGTCCTTAATCTAAGCGGCACATAGAAGAAAAATGATGTTTATCTATATAGACTTCGAACATGTTTTAAAGGTTTCTTTTTCCTGATGTATTCTTCTATTCTCTCTTTTCTTTTTTTTTTGTTGTTGATTAGTTTGGTTCTGGATTTTTAATTTGGATCTCTTTCCTATTTATAACCACACTCATCATCTTTCTCATTTGTTCTAGTGTCGGATTTAAGAATTATCCTTCGTCATTGCTACTTCCGTTTGTTTTCAATGTTGTCTCCGCGGCTTCCTTAATGAGAATTCCCAATTTACTCTTCACATACAGTGAGCGTTACAGCATTCGCGGCTTCACACATCTGCGGATTTTTCTTTAGAACATATGTACTTGTTATTCGCAGAAACCCCGAATATTCGCGTGTTTTTCTGAAGAACGTATGTACAAATTATTCGCTGAGAACTCCCTCGATTCGCGTATTTTTTTTCGATAGAACATATTTAAAATATTCTTGTATTAATTTCTTGTCATTTAAGTGACTTAAAACATATAACAGTTCATTTTTATGGTATAATTTGGCTGAATTGTACATCTTGATTGTAAAAAAAAACAAACTCAAAAACATGAGTAGTGTTTGATCTTTTTTTCTTTGTTAGGGGCTGCGGCTGGGATCTTAAAAGTGGCTTATGCTAAGTCTGGAGGCATCATCACAGTTCTGTTTTTAAAAAATGTTTTAAACTTTATATGTATGTCTTGTTACTCATATTTTATACAGTATTTTCAATGGTTGAAATGCATAATTAAAAACGGTTATTGCACGTATGAAAGAAAATTTACGCTAAGTGTATGGTTACCAATACTATATTCATTTATGAAGGGAACATTTAAATTATCATTGTATTATTTTCCTGTTATTTAAGTAACTTAAAACATATAACAGTCCATTTTTATAGTAAATATTGGCAGAATTGTACATCTTCATTGTAAAAAAAAACAAAAAAAAACAAAACAAAAATATGCAAAAACATACGTAGTGCTTGGGCTTTTATCTTTGTTAGGGGCTGCGGCTGGGGTCTTAAAAGTGGCTTATGCTAAGTCTGGTGGCATCATCACAGTTCTTTTAATTTTTATAATTTATGTCTTGTTACACATATTTTATACAGTATTTTCAATTGTTGTATCGATCTATGCATAATTAGAAACGGTTATTGTATGTATGAAAGAAATTTACGCTAAGTGTATGGTCACCAATACTATTTTTCAAAAAATGTTTTTAAAAGGGTCTGAAATGTTTCTAAAGTGTTTGGGATAAAAGTTTAAAGTATATGTCGTTTTAACAATCAAAATAGTACTTAGCACTTTTACGGGGGTTACACGTATTCGCTGATTCTAACTATTCGCGGCCTGTTCTGGTCTCTAACCCCCGTGAATACGGGGTGGGGACTTCACTGTATATATACATATATGCTATTTCCTTATTCCATAAAACCTGGAATATGTTTACCATTTCTACTTGAACGTTCTTTCTGATTTTCTATTCTTTTTGAGAATCATTTTGTTTCCACACGCAACATCTCATTCTTCATACTACTAGCCTATAATCTTGCACAACGTGGGTGATTATGACTCTCCACAGATTCCTATCCTAATAATAAAAATTATAGTTAAGCCATCAGAGAATTGTATGATACGATAAAGTTCTATGATAACTTTTATTTCTTACGGTCACATCACGTTGAAGTTAAGCAACGTCGAGCCTTGTCAGTATCTAGATGGGTGTGTGCTTAGGAATAACAGCTTGGATATGCACGTGATGTAATGGATAATGGCTCGGAACTGTTAACCAGAGAGCTGAGTCCTAATTCTTACGCGCAAATACCCTTGGGAAAAGTATGAATTCACCTCTCCCGGTTATGGGTTAATTAGTACTACTTATATCACTAAAATTATTATTATTACAAGAAAAAGATTGTATACAAAATGTACAAATATAAAAAAATTAGATTTAGACATTAAATAACCTATGGAGCGGTGGTTCTCAAACTTCTAGAAGTTGGGCGCACTTGAAATCCTACGAATAATTGTAGGCGCACTATATACAAATTTCGTAAAAGTATGATATAATGATGTCAAATATTTCAGAAAAGAAATATTGCAATACAAAAATATAAAATGAAACACGCCTTAAGTTAATTCATTCATGGGTTTATGAGAAACGTGAACCTGGTGAGTCTTAGCGACTTCTTCAATGCTTGGGTGTATATTTGATAGGCAAACCCTCATTTCCTCCTCAATACATTGAAGAGTTCCTCACTTTTTGTACTTAATTGTGGTGAGAGTATAAAAGCTTAATTCACATAAATAAGAACGAGATGGGTAAAACTATATAATAAAGTAATTTTTTTTTTTTTATATCTTGATACATATTTCCCTGGAATGCCAGGGCGCACCTAGACACCTTCCAGGGTGCACCAGTGCGCCCAGGCGCACCATTTGTGAATCACTGCCATAGACATTGATATACTGCTAAACAAACAAACAAACAAAAAAAACAGACAAACGATTCCTGCAGGAATATGTTGCAAGAAGCAGATCAAACCACTAATGTAATAATGCTGCCATATCTGGGTTGGAGCTAACAGCCCTCTCTTTCCAGCTTTAATAGCGTTCAGTAGCATCTACGTGGCCTCGTAGGCATCTTATAACCGTCTCCCACTTCCACCAATTCAAACAATTACAGCGTAGACCCCTCACTCAGGGACAAACTATCCTGATTTCATTTGTATTCCATTGATAAGAAGAAAGCTTCATTCGGATCTTCTTTCATAGAGTCGCTTCTTTATGAAACAAACTCCAGAGTGGATACTTCCCCGACCACTAAGATCTTAACCCCTTCAAGTCTAGAGTCAACTGTTATCTACCTACCTACCCTCATAACCTGAAATTACGTCCTTCTACGTCCATGCAACAACCCCATTAGCTAACGTTTTACCTCGAGTATCTGTTTAGCCTTGTATTAGGTGAAAGTTTAGTAAAAAAAAAAAAAAAAAAAAAAAAAAAAAGCAACTAAGAATTACCAATCAATCTGCCATCTTTTCCTCGACTAATGAAGGGAGCTTTGTCAAAACATCTGATACAGAGTGTAGGTAGAATTGGACTTAACCTTTTTCAGGGGTAATCGAAGGAACAGATAACACGTAACTTTAATTGGTAATCGAACCTGCTTTGCCGGTTGAGTTTTCTGCGCCGACAACGACTTGATTAACGATTTGGTGATTTCAATTATGCATGATAAAATCTACAGAAATTAATTTTCATTTTTATTAATGTTATTTGATGGGAAATTGACAATGAAAGGAATTGAAGCAAAAGTTTTCCCATCATTTTATTTGAGTTTATGCAAATGTTCAACACCTGCTCTCTCGCGTCATGATGGCTGGTGGTCGTCATAGCAAGAAATTACGTCATCCAGACATCATCAACAACAACATGAATTTCACCGAGAAAGTCCATAGTTAAGCGGGGGGAGAGTGACCTAAAAAATACTTCTGTTCTTATCGTTAGATGTCACTAGGAGCGTTTAATGAAATAGATCGCTTTCATCTATTTCGTAATAAATGCTATATTAGCGGGCATTTCAAAAAATAATTTTGGGAAATTTTGCTCATTGATTGTACGGCTTTCCAGACCTCTCTCTCCAGCCTCCAAAAGTGTCTCCGAGTCGTTGTGGGTGACGAATTATTCTCAACCCTTCAGCATCTCACCCACAGGCAGAATGTGTCAAGCCTCACGCAGCTCTGACGCTACTACCACGGAAAGAACTCGGACGAACTACATTCCCTGGTCCCACGAATTCAAGCCTTCACAACAAGGACACGCCATGCCACTTACACAGTAGCAAATCACCCACATTCTTTCTGTATTAAATCGGTAAGAAATTCAACTCTAAAAGCTTCTTCCTGCGAACCACTGCCCTATGGAACAGATTCCAAAGAGGATGTTTCCTCGATCATTACAATCTTAAAGTGCTTAAGGCTAGGGTTAACCGTTATCTTCGACCCCTATAGACACAAATGACCTTCTATCGTAACCCTCTAGCTCGAGTGGCTCGTGGGTCTAGTAAAGGATGAAACTTACTGTAAAAAAAAAAAGACAAGCTGCACTTTGAACTGATTATGCTATGTTTTGAGAAGTGTAAATTTAGGTCTCAAATGCCTATTTTGAGAAAAGTAAAATTTGCATATATATATATATATATATATATATATATATATATATATGATCTTAAATAACAACCTAAAAGAGACTGTTTGACCGACACAAGGACTGACCAAAATTCATGTTAAAAATATATAAAAAAAAAACAAATGAAAACTACAGACAAAAATTCATTTTCTCCATCAAGACATTCATTTCTTAGTTCACTGCTACGAGCAAACAGAATTTTTTTTCTCCTGATGATGGCCATGTTGGCCGAAACTAGTTGAGGAATCTAACTGAAATAATAAAAACGAAAGAATATTAATACACAACCCAGTGTGTCTGAAGATTTTAATTTTTTAATAGTTTTTATTGTTCAAAACACAAACACACACACACACACACACACACATATATATATATATATATATATAAAGCTCAGTACACGCAATGACCATTTGTTAATTGTGCTATTTGAAATTCCGAAATCAAGTATTATTTAATGATGCATTAAATTTAAGTGTTTCGACTCTTACATCTCTTCGTCTTAATTGATAGTGTATGCTGATGCCGGCAACTTTCAAGAAGATTCTGACAGGTGTTTATTAAGGAAGACTGGGGAGATCGTATACGCTCAAACGATAAAAACAGAAAAAAAATGGGCTTCTGAAGTAGTTAGACCGAGGAAAAAGTTTCTTGTTAGACATAACAGTTAAGCAATTCTAAACCAGATCAAGAATTCGATGGGTGAATAGTTAGTAACATCGCATGTTTGCTACGAACCGAAATTTATTAAAACTCAGAAACTCTAAAGAAAACTAAAGTCTAAAAGGGGGAAAAAAATCAAAAAATAAAGATAATTTGAAACCGATCAAAACTATATGATATTGTTGAAACTAACATTTCTGATAACAATAAGGAATACTAAATGCGCATGCATATATATATATATATATATATATATATATATATATATATATATATATATATATATATATATATATATATATATATATATTAAATACAAGAGAGAAGTCACAAACATTTTTAGTTATAATGTGGATGTTTAAAATATATATTATACTTTATTATATATATATATATATATATATATATATATATATATATATGCATGCACATTTAGTATTTCTTATTTGATATCAGAAATGTTAGGTTATATGGAAAATAAAGTATAATATATATTCAAAAAAATTATAACCAAAAACGTTTGAGGCTTCTCACTTCTTTTTAAAATGTACACTTTTCTGTCGTTGGAACAACTATAACCTCTCCCACACACACACACACACACACACACACACACACACACACACACACACACACACACACACACACACACACACATTTTTTATGTTTATACGTTCTTTTTATAGATACAAATATTTAAATAAATGCTCTGTTTATAATAAACTGTATCAACGACATTTACCGGCCTGAATGTCCGAGAAATTTTCATAGAAAAATGTCGTTAATACTGTTTATTATAAACAGACCATTTAGTTAAATATTTATATCTATAAAAAGAACGTATAAACATAAAAAAAATGTCATAAAATATTTGTCGAACTTATTCCATTTCAGATATATATATATATATATATATATATATATATATATATATATATATATATATATATATATGGGGTGTAGGAAAATTAATGAAAAATTCTGTGACCTGTTGCGTCCATTGTAGGATTTCATCAAATTAATGGCATGTTTCTATTGATGTAACACTGCATGCACATGAAGGGGAATGGAATATAAAAACGCAATGATAGGGAACGCTGAAAAAGTTTGGGACGCTAAAATTTAAAACTTTTAAATTTAATATCATTTTTAAAGTTAAAATTTTCATCGTTTTAATATTTTCAGCCTGTCCAGTCAGTGCATAATTATTACAAACGTTTACGTTTTCATATTCACACCACAGTTGTGCACATGGTGTGTAGGTACATCAACCACCATCAAAGACACAAAAAATTTCCACTTTGTGATTAATTTTCCTTAATATTCTTACGATATATATATATATATATATATATATATATATATATATATATATATATATATATATATATATATATATATATATATATATATATATATAATAGAAATTTATGAGACCATTTTGATTAATCGATTTTCGGTAATGAATAGCGGCACGGGTTGAGGAATCGGAGAGCCGAGTTCGAATTCCAGTCGAATCCATTGCATACATTTACGTGCTAATACCCTTGGGAAAGTTATGAATACTCTTCTTCTCCCCCTACCTATGGGTAAATAGAAGGACAGACTGGCTCTATAACCTTGGATAGTAACTGGTCTGACGCGGAAAAATCTGCCCCGTCATCGAAAGATACATGATCGCCTATGACATATAACTAACTGATCGGCACTTAGTTTTAGGCCGCTGTCATGATATCTAGGAAAAGTAAAGAATTGTTTCGTGAGTGAATTTTATTGTATATTCTACTTTGTTTTAATTATCTACAAAGTCGGGTTTTGTATTGGATATTAATAGAGAATCATCAATTCATAGGAAATATGTGGATTGTTGATATATATATATATATATATATATATATATATATATATATGACGACACGGCAACACAAACTAACATGAGAAGATATGATATTTTAAAAACCGATATTATGTGTGATGTGCGATATTCTAACAAAATTTCTTTGATAATGACTTATAAAAGCCTAACATATTCTGACATCGGACAATGTATCTTCATAATTTCACAGGTGGGCTCTGCGAAAATAACTCAAAAATGTCGAAATACAGACAAAATTCAAAACAATCCATTAACGATAATTTTTCGTTGGTCTTCAGCTAAATTTATCGGCTTACACATTCGAGAAATAAAAATGTCCGCTTAAAATAAATCCATTAATTCTTTATATATATATATATATATATATATATATATATATATATATATATACTGGAAAGGATCATTATAAAAATAAATAGACATATTATATCTATATTATTTAATGAAACATGTTTGGACGAAGATATGCTTCTTTGTAAGAACATGACTGTTTTAATAGAGCCTCGTACGTATGTGGGTTTTACTTATTCTGAAGTATATTTTTCTGTCTATTCTTCTCAAACTTAACACTAGCACATTCAGTCACGGGCGAATTAATATCTCATTAGTGTCTAAAATTCATAGACTCTGCTCTCTGGGGTAGGGTATACTCCTCCACTACCACTTCCTTCCCCACCATTAAATATGTACACTAATTATCTCCCACTTTTCCACCTCGGCAAAAACGTCTTCACGGGAAAACGATTCTGTTGCTTTTTTTTAAAACGGCATATCAACATCTGTGGGTTATTTAATGTCGAAATCTAAATATTTTGTACGCTATTTTTATTTTTGGCGATAAATACGGTTTCGGTGATACAAATCTTACTAATTAACACGTCTCTGGAGGTGGGGTAGTAGAGGTGGATTCAAATCTTCCTCAATGGTATTTGTGCATAAGTGAATATAACGAACCCAACTGGAATTGGAACTCGACTCTCCGATTAAAAATTCCGAGCCATTATCCATCACACCGCCAAGCTTACAGTACCCGCTATGCTTAAGCAGTCACCCATCTAGCTACTGACCAGGCTCTACGTGGTTTAACTTTGGTGATCGTACTGTAACTGGTGTTACAACGTGATGTGGCCGTAAGCCAAAACAAATTGGAACTTAAATTATGCTTAATTAATTGCTGTTTTTATTCACCCGAGACATCAATATTAATCTTTCTTTTCACCATCTATAATTAATTTATTTTCTGTTCTTTATTTTTTTTACATTGTACTTTCCTAAGTCTTTTGTTCTTATTCATCTAATCGCCTTTTCCGTAAAAATCAGCATCAGGTGATTGAGACGTGTATCGACCATGGCGATTTTAAGACGAGAACAAATGCGTTCCAAAAAGATTCACGACCACCATATTTTGGATCAGTTTTGTAAAGTTTGTAAATCTATCGTAACAAAAGAAAAATATAAAAGAGAAAACAGCTCGCATTTAATCATTCACAGTTGATCACATGATTACATGTTGTACAGATTATTTGAGGGAACTTCTTAAAGGATAAAATTGTTAATGTGTCGAGTTCGTAAGGCCTAATAAATGGATTTAAGAACACTTGTTTTCTAAAGAATATTCGTCTAAGGGAAACGTGTCTAAGAACATTTGTCTAAGGAATACTCGTCTAAGGAAATTGGTCTTTGGAATCCCCGTCTAAAAACCATTCGTCTATAATAATATTTTTTTAATAAATTAACACTTTATTCATGTACAAAATAGTCAATTTTATTGATAGTTACTATATTACAGAATAATATTTAAAACACTTATAGCAACATTAATTATTGATGATGCATGTGATTTATAAGGATTTGTTGGCACGCTGCTTACCTGGAGATAAGATCCAAAGAAGAGTCAGCAATATTATAGGTTCTGATCTGGCGACTCGGCTTCAGTCACTTGTTCATCGCCGTAAGGTTGGTTCTCTGAGCCTTTATTTTAGAAATACTTTCGCAGTAATTGTTCGCTGGGGTACCTAGACTGTGTAAATTTAAGCGCAACACTAGACTGGTGGCGAGGTCTTATAAATTTATAGCTGAGCTAGCTAGATGTAGCCGTAGCATTTCTGCGGACAGTTTCTTTTCTCGCACTTCTCGTCAGTGGAACTCTCTTCTGGTCCCATACTTTCCAGCCATCTTTAAACGTTTATTTATTCGTTCCTTAGACGAATGTTCTGGATCCCCTTATAAATCTATGAACATGTCAGGGTAATGACATGGTGTAATCACTAGCAAGCTTGTCTCTCGCGAGATTAACTCATAACGTACCTAATGAGCGTGAGTAAATGAAATGCGGAACAGCGTTTAGGAGAGATAACAAAAAGACAACATTTATTAAGATTTACAAAGGCCAGGAAATCGTTGACAATCATGATCACCAACGTCTTGAAGGGGTACGGCATATAGCAGAAGAATATGGAATTTTTTTTAAGCGTTTCACCCCGAGCAAGGCGGGAAGCCACTAGCACGCAAGGGGTTACAGAGAGTTGAAGCGAGAGCAAAGAGGATTGATAGAGGAAAGGATGAAGAGAAGAATAGGGAATAGATCAAGGCATCTGGAGACGTCGATTGACATTACATTTGAATAACTGGAGATTATAGCTATCAGGGAAACAGGAAAAGGGGAGGGAGTATACTACAATTCCATGAAAACACTTAACTTCAGACATTAAAAGATTTTACATTGCCAATAAAAAAAAAGAAAATATTTTTATATTGTAAGAAAACGGATAAATACTTGAATATAAATATGAAATATTTTTACTGATTCTTTTCGTGTTTTAGTATACAGAGGTGTAAAAATTTTGCTTAGTGTTTTAAGACACACAGGGATGTTTAGACATAGATTTCCGAAGAATATTTTATATGCTATAAAATTGATTATTTTTTTTTTGGTAGTTGCTCGATTACATTTAAATGCCTGGTGTTGGCTTATGCATGAGACATATAAAAAAAATAATAATCCCCTATAAAAATAAATCAAGACTCATACAAATGATATATCTTGGTATAATTTCTCCAAGGTCAATATTTAAGATTACAATAATTTCCCCAAACAATGACGAATGTTTCAAATAGAATTTCAAAACAAGTCCGTCAAGTTACACAACAAATATGAAGCTCTAGCCGACCAGACATAATAATTTATTAAACAACAGGTGGGCTCTGCGAAAATAACTCAAAAATTTTCCAACGGAAAACCGCGAACGACATTTTTGGATGTATCTATTAATGTTATTATTGTATACATAAATGAATACATTGATCAATTATTAAACACACACAGACACACACTTATTCACTTATATACGAAGAGATGCTGAAAAGTTATTGGCTCATTTCAGTCCCTGAAATTTAATTAAATAATTTGTTTTGGAAATCCTTTCTCGGTTGGTAATAGAAATTTTAGCTCCTTTGTCATATATGAATGTATATGTGTATGTGATTTTGTAATAGAGAGAGACAGAAAGAGAGATAGACAGTGTAAAGGAAGCACAGGACCAAGCAATGCACTCGATGAGAACCAATCTCACTATGGTGATTTTCTAAGCGTAGTTCAAATGTGGCACAAGAGCAAACCTATGGAGCACCCAGTGAGGATCGAACTCACAACTCAGTCATAATTGTTCTAGAAATACAAGCTTGCTAACCATTACCCCACGTTGAGGTACCCAAAGCGATTTCATTAAGCTAACAAAGTGATTCCATTATACTCAAGTATAGTTTTTTACGCAAAAAAATAAAATAAAATAAAATAAAATAAATAAATAAATAAATAAATAAATAAATAAAATAAAATAAAATAAAAACAAGGGGTCACACTATACGCCGCTAATTTTTCGAAGAGGTTAAAATTTATCTGTCTATATTTCTGAGATGAGGTAGGGTAAGTATTTACATTATTTACATTGAGAGAAGCAATAATAACAACAAAATTGCATTATGAGCTCTGGTAAAAATGGTTACTGAGATATTAAGTTTATAAGTCCCAAAATTTCATACAATGCTGTCCTCAAGGACACATAGCCCAGTATGGCTGGATCAAGTTACTTGACTCAAAGTCGTGAGTTCAGTACCTGCTTACTGAAGTGGTGAACAATAACTTGAAGAGTTGAATTAAAGGGAGATAACTGAGACATCCGGAAGAGGCATGGCACGTGAAACTAGAACGAAACTACCCCTGTGGACAAAATAAAGGGTTCAGTTCGAAATTCCAATCACCTGAAGAGATGTCGTGACTATGGCAATAAAGATGAGGACAACAGACCGAACAATGTAAATAGTTAAAAAAATCATGCAATTTTGGTTACCGGTTACGCTATACACAGTTAAATATTTTTCTGAAGGGGTTAAAATTCATGCATTTTCAGTGACCGTAGACTACCTGGTAGGCCCACATTCTTGTGTTAAACTTAACGGTAGCCTACCCCCATAACCTAAATTCTTTTTATTATTATTATTATTATTTCTGGAGCTACATGAACAGAAGAACGTGATTCAATATGTGTCCCGCTTAAAATCTACAAATACCTTACATAAATGAAGAAATCACAATCTTGTTTTTTTTCTTTCTCTATTTTGCATTCATATTCGTTCGCACGTGTTTACATCACTGACATATTCCTTTTTTCAACGGCACCTCTGAGACGTTTCTATATCGTCTGCCTTCCTCTGTTAATTTTTCTTTTTCTTTATTTATTATAGTCTTTACATTTACTGGTATTATTTGTACAAGAAAGAATGAAGACCGTTTGTTTGCTATAAAATGTCCAGGATGATGTACAGTTCTGCAATATTTGACTACGGTATTGCTCAGAAGCTGAGGTCACATTATACAAAAGCTATATGAAAGAATCAGGTTTGTCACAAAAAAAATCCCTATACATGAAGTAGGGTTATACACGAGTATGTACGTGTTGTGACCAAGTAAATGGTTAAATAAATAACAAAAAAAGTGTTGCAGATATATCATATATTAAACAGTAAGTACAACAGAAGAGTATTACACAACTAGTGAGTGTGTGTCGGTTGACCCAGCATACAATCTATTCGACTCTTAATATTTAACAGAAAACCATGAGAGATATATGTGGCACAAGGCCAAGTTTAACGTGGGTTTCTCCGAGCCCGTAGGCTCGGCCAAAAATATTCCATTTGAACCCGTATAAACGGGTTCAAGGCCTGTCTACCTCCCCGGACAAAACTTTGCCCTGAGGCAAAGCTTCGTCCGGGTTCCTCTCTGCCGAGGCAGAGAGTTGGACAGTTGAACAATCTGTGCGACTGTTATATTTAACAGTCCCCCCACAAGGAATGTATGTGGCACAAGGCCGAGTTTAACGTAGGTTTCTCCGAGACCGTAGGCTCGGCCAAAAATATTCCCTTAGAACCTGCATAAACAGGTTCAGGGCCTGTTTACCTCCTCGAACGAAACTTTTCTCTTCGGCAAAGCCACGTCCGGGTTCTTCTCTGCTCGAAGTGGAACTTAACTGAATCTTGGAATAAAATTCCTCTTGGCTCTATTCACAAAGCTACTGCCTCCTGCTTACAAAATCGTGTTTAACATTCAGACAAACATTTCGAACATCTACGGTGATTGTTCAGTTTGAGTTGAATCCTAATAGTTAAATAAATTTCTTTTTGAATTCACTGCTATTTTACTGGCATCCCTTACTATAACGCTAAACAAAGATATTAGACAATATATTCACATATACTATTACAAACAGGCTCACACACATACATTCACATAAAAATTAATGCAATGTACGCCAGGTATCAAGAAAGAAATTATACAGGGTGCCCAGTAAAAAAGCGGCAAGTTTATTCTTCGAGAAAATACACTAGCTCTAATTCATCCACCTCAGTGGCCCTTTAAAATCCCAGATCTGAATGTTATGGATTACTGTATCTGGAGTATAATCCTAACACATCTGCAAAACCGTCGTCGTGACATCGTCGATATTGAATCCTTGAAGTGGAACTTAATTGAAGCTTGGAATTAAATTCTTCTTGACACTATCTAGTTTGTGTAAGAATCATGATAGCTATATAAATTCATTTCTGAATTTACTGCTTTTTTTTTTTTACTGGGCATCCTGTAGATACATACGTGAAGAGAGAGAGACAGAGAGAGAGAGAGAGAGAATAGACATATACTGAAAGTATGGGACACCTAGTGAGGATAAAACTATCTATTCAATCGTAATTGATCTAGCAAGACAAGATTGCTAACCATTACACCAGGTCAAAGTAAACCAGACAAACAGACAGAGTGGTTATTTACATTATTTACATTGTTCGGACTATTGTCCTCATCTTTGTTGCCATATTCACGGCGTTTCGGTCGTTGTACGCTCTGGTCTTCTTCGGCTGACTGGAATTTCGAACTGATCCCTTTTGTTTTGTCCATCGTGGTAGATTGTTCTAGTTCCACGTGCCAGGATGTCCCGATGAAGGCCGAAGCGAACAACGTCCGAAATGTCGTGAATATAGCAGTAACGATGAGGACAGCAGTCAGAACAATATAAATAATGTAAATAATTGCAATACCTCATCTCAGAAATATAAAGAGATAGTGTGGCATTTATCAGACCCAGTTAAAACCCGCATAGACATGACTAACCTTAAAATCAGTATGGGAAATCTACATTTTTTTCGTTGGATCTAAACAACGATCACTGACGCTCGTAGAAATACTATCTAAACCTGTGCGTGTGTATGTGTGTTTGCGTGCGTGCACTAACGAAGACATTCGAGGGTAGATCAATAAGTCTATAGTCAGAGATAGAGCTATTAGTTTGGTGCAAAAATAATATCGTTTTTTGACGTATTTTTTTAACGTCAAAAAACGATATTATTTTTGCACCAACCTAATATTAGTTGGATTTGAATCAGAAATTTTAATTATATGACATTGTAAGAGTCGTATGAAGTATATCGTCGTGGAATGTTGAATTGTCGAGCCAAATTCAAATTTCGGCCTTGCCTGTTTCGTTCACTTTCGCACTAACGTCCCCGGGAAAGGAATGATACCATCTCTTCTACCGCCAGCTTCGGTTAAATAGCAGAGTACGCTCGGCTCTCCAACCTTGAGCCGCAGCAAGTCTAACGTTTGGATAGAAACCCGTGAAGAGGGCAACAAGAAATCACTCCGCTATTTTTCTCAAGACGTCACGACAATTCACAGATAAAAAAAAAATAATCTGTTGAAAACGATGATCACCCACATCTTAAAAGGAAATAGCTGTAAAAATAAAGGCAGTGTAAAGGATATTTTTTCTCTTGATTAACTATTTATTACTTTATTTTCTGTACTTTTTTTTTCTTAGGGAGCCAATTTTAACGTAGAAATTAAAGAAAAATACACAGAAAAATGTAAAAAACTAAAAAAACAAAACAAAACAAAGAGGCCTGTTTGTATATTCTCGTTGTATTAACACTGCAATCCAAATTAATCCATCTAAGACTCCCATTTGGCATCAAACTTGAGGAAATCTCATTTTCTAAAAGAAAACCGATTCTTTGACGATTTAAGCATTCCACCTAAATCAACATAAATTTGGTTTCAACTCTAATTTCGTGGTTTTAAATTTGAGGAGGAAAAGGTAGATTTCTTCCTAAATTTCTGAATTCGGAAACACATAATCATCAGCCTATCTATCTATCTATCTATCTATCTATCTATCTATCTATCTATCTGTATGAAGGAATATAGTTTTAAGGTGTGCTATATTTATGGGATAAAGTGCTCAATACCAGAGATAAAGCGTATGCAAATATAAATACGAAAGTGAACATTGAAGTCAACACTCAGAAGCGGCAGGCTGTTTCATGCTAGGCGCAATCGTCAGGCCTGACGATTGCGCCTAGTATGAAACAGCCTGTCGCCTCTGAGTGATGACTTCAATGTTCATATATATATATATATATATATATATATATATATATATATATATACACAAACACACACACATATAAATATATATATATATATATATATATATATATATATATGTATACATATATATGGATTACAAGTAGATAAAATTCAATACCTCATGATATATGGCCATTTCGCACAGAACGGGCTTCTCAACAACAAAGACTTAGATAAAAAATGAATCAAATATATATAATATTTTTGTAATTATGAAGAAAGAGGAAGGAAATTTACAACTAAGAGCAAATGTATTTAAAAAGAGATGGGGAAGGGAAATATAAAGACAGCAAAAAGAGGAGATCCCCTTCCAAATTTTTTTTTTTGAAAAACAAAAGTTAAAAAAGGAAGGAAAGAAAGAAGAAAAAAATGAGGAAAGAAGGGAAACAGACAACAAATAAGAGAAATGGCATTTAATAGAGAGAGAGAAGGAAAAGAGACACTAAGGTAGTGAGAGTGGGGGGAATGGAAATCATAGCATATACATATATATATATATATATATATATATATATATGGGATAACGATATGTAATTTTTTATAAATTTTGAATAGTTTTGGTAGAAACGTATGATAAAAT
Source organism: Acanthosepion lycidas (assembly GCA_963932145.1). Lineage (NCBI taxonomy): Eukaryota > Metazoa > Mollusca > Cephalopoda > Sepiida > Sepiidae > Acanthosepion > Acanthosepion lycidas. The sequence goes on along the minus strand of OZ010585.1, from coordinate 34,192,725 downwards.
AGAAAAAGTTTTTGTGTGAGGCATTTCGTCCTTTAGGACATCATACTTTGGCATATATATATATATATATATATATATATATATATATATATATATATATAGTTTAAAAATTACTATATTTATATCTATAAACATTGTGGATATAAGAATCAACGCAACATGATGGCTATTTCATGTCTCCATGCGATCTTCAAACCAACTGACACAATTTCTTTAACGGAGTCACAATATGTAGGTCACTTCACTTAATTCTTCAGTGACCTATATACAGAGCCCCCTAAAGGAGTAGTGACCCTTCATCTGAAGATTACAATGAGGCATAAAATTGCCACTGAGATCTGCCATTATTAAGCAATCCATTATTTTTTGTTTCGCTTTCGATTCCGATGCTATTTTTTTTTTTATCCTTTAATACCCTGTGAAAATCAGCATTGGAAATCTTGTATTTCATTGTTTTTAGCGCCAGTGAAAAATACGCAACTCTTTCGGCCACCAGAGAGATAAAAAAACAATTCTGAGTATTTAAAGTCAGCCTCAGTCCTGGACGCACAAACATAGAAAAAAATACTATTTATAGAGTAGATATATGTGGCTGTGTCGTTCCGAATTTAGAACTGTCTGGTTTGGTTGAGCGCGTGCTTCTTGATGTAATTAGATATAATTAGATAATAAATACGTCATTTATAAGAAATATGACTCACGAAACTCGTTCCATGAGCGAGAGAAAATTGACAGTCGGTTGTCTGAGCTGAAACTCATGTTTGACAATTTATTGATTTTAGGAAGTTTTAGATTTAACGATTCTCTTGTAAAACTTGCAGATAACATAATAATTTGTATATAAGAAATTAATTTGTGGAACTTATTGGCAATGTACGGGCTCGCCATTGAAGGTAAATACTTGCACAGATTTTCGTGGCGGTGAGTTGAAGAGAAAGCGAGAAAAAGAGAGAGAAAAGAAAAATATAGGGAAGAGAAGACATAAAGAAAGAAATGCGAAAAAAAAAAGAGAGAGAAAAAAGAAGAGAGAGAAAAAGAAAAGAGAGAAAAAAAAGAGAGATAAAAAAGGAATAGAAAGAAAAAAAAGAAGGGAGAGAAAACAGAAGCGAGGAGAAAAAAGAGATAAAAGAATCAGACAAATAGAGACATATGAGTGACTGAAGAAAGAAAGACAAGAGAGAAAAAGAAGAGAGTAAAAGCAGAGAAAAAGAAGAGTAATAAGAAAAGAGAGACAAAAGAAGTGAGAGAAACAGAGAAGAGAGAAAAACGCACGTATACCCGAAGTGCAACCTCAGAGAGAATTAAACCAGAACGATCACTTTGCTCATGTCACGTTACCCGGCGTTTCCCGTGTCTCACTGGATATTTCCCACATCACTCAAAATCATTTAATGGGGAAAATAAAGAACTAGACTAGCTTCATTTTTCACTTTTTATGAGGAATTCCCTTGAATTTTTCACGATTTTCAGTTTAGGAGGAGGAGGAGGAGGAGGAGGAGAAAAAGAAGGTGCACTCACGCTTTTCCCAAGGTTTTAAAACGAAGTGATCGCAGTGGGTCGATTGGAATTGGAACTCCGAGAACTGGATCTATTTACAGTACAGTTAATGGTACATATTAGGGAATATACATAATATCCAACGCCGTTAAGAGTCAGATTGTATTTGCACCTGAAGATTGCAGCGACTGCATGAAACTCCGAGGTGTGCTATCGACGTTGGGTATTATGTATATTCACTTTTATATATATATATATATATATATATATATATATATATATATATATATATATATAATATTAGTAGTAAACATACACATACATATTCAAAATATATAAATATATATGCATACATGCATACACATACATATTGAATTTGTAGGTCTGATGAATTGGATCGTATTTACGATTCCAATGGAATAAATTATGACGATGGAATATTAGTGTTTAATCCTTTTATTATTATTATTATTATTATTATTATCATTACACATATATATATATATATATATATATATATATATATATATATATATATATTCACTTGCGTGCTAATACCCTTGGGAAAGGTATGAATCCTTTTTTACCTCGAGTTATGGGTAAATAGTAGGACAGACTGGGTTCTATAGCCTTGGATGACAACTGGTCTAGGAGAAGGACAACTCCGAATTCAAAACCTGCGGAAGGTGGGTCGGGCTGTCGGTTTCCTAGGAACTGATCTGCTTTATCCTCATACGTCGAATTCGACAGGAGTGTCGAGTATTTATATATATATATATATATATATATATATATATGTGTGTGTGTGTGTGTGTGTGTGTGTGTGTGTGTGTGTGTGTGTGTGTGGATAAATTAAGAAAACACCTTAAAAATCCATAACAGTTTTAATTTACTTCATGAATATTATTATATTCCTCATTGCAGAACGAACATTTTAAAGAAATTTCTTTAAAATATTCGGTCTGAAGAGATGAATATAACAATATTAATGAAATAAAGTATAACAGATATGAATTTTTAAGGTGTTTTCTTAATTTATCATTAGAGATTGCTCTGTAACTCACATTGAGCATTAATTGTATTAAAGTCCTCTTTGGAATAATCCCAACCAATTACAAACAAATATTATGTATTCACACACACACACACACACACACACACACACACACACATATATATATATATATATATATATATATATATATATATATATATATATGTGTGTGTGTGTATTTAGTCAGTAAATTCTCTTTTACGCATGTCTGATTGAATAAATTACAAACATTATATTTGCTTATTTTTATCATAATCTTTTTATATTCATGAATATTTTCCCATTTCATCAGAAAGCGATGGAAACTACTTGGGAAATAAAATTGATTTTCACTGTTGCAGTGCATTTCTTGTCTCATTTAATTGTAATATACGAAAAAATATTCGTGTATATGAAAGGATTATGATGAAAATAAGCACAGACACACACACACACATATACACACAGAGACATATTTATATATTGACTCAAAAGTAATTTCCGTTTTGCGAAGCAATTGTAATTTGGACAACACGAAAATACAGCGGTTTAAATGAAAAACATGATATTTTATATGACACGGCAAGGCTACACACAGCAATAGCAGGAAAATATTTTGGAAACAGGATCTTGTTCTACCCCATCCGTCATATTCACCTGAGATTGAAACAAACCTATTTCCATACCTGCAAAACGCCTCCTCTAATGAAAAGCAGATTCAAGAATTTACTGAAAAAGTTTTCACATCAAAATCTGCAGAATTTTGCCCAAAAGGAGACGAATAGCTGCCTGATAATTGGAAACACGTCATTGCAAATAATGGTGAATACATTTGAATAAAATATAATTCTAGATTAGTTTTTGAAGAATAAAGATTATAAAACAAAACCGGTATATATATATATATATATATATATATATATATATATATATATTAGGTTGGTGCAAAAATAATGACGTAATAATGTCTTTTTTGACGTAAAAAATACGTCAAAAAACGACATTATTACGTCATTATTTTTCCCCAACCTAATATATATATATATATATATATATATATATATATATATATATATATATATATAGAGAGAGAGAGAGAGAGAGAGAGAGATAGATAGATAGATAGATAGATAGATAGATAGATAGATAGATAGATATAGATATAGATATATATCCCAGCTGTCATGTATAGTATTCCTAATAGTTTTTTTTTGTTTTAAATAGGTTACTGTTAAAAAAATATCAGCACTGATGTGTTGCAAGCTAACAAATATATTCAAACTGGGTATTTCTAACACACATACTTAACTGGGCTGTTGTATTAGTACTTTTATGAACACTTTTCGAGACTCACATTTATAACAAACACACACAAACACACACACACACACACATATATATATGTATATATATTCATCTTTATACTATTGAATAATATTGAATTCCCAAAAATAAATTTCTGAAAGCGATGACAAAATTATTTGTTTCATATTGATTAATTACATTCATACAATTATATATATATATATATATATATATATATATATATATATATATATATATATATATATATATATATACACCCGTGTGTGTGTGTGTGTGTTTAGATTTGTATTCATCGTTATATATTTATATATATGATATATAATAATATATTATATATATATATATATATATATATATATATATATATATATATATATATATATATCCATGTATGTATATATATATATATAATAAAATGAATATTCAAGTCAACACTTAGGCTGTTTCATGCTTATAATGAACATTGAAGTCAGCACAGGCAGTTTCATGCTAAACGCAAGCATCTAGCATGTAACAGCCTGTCGCCTCTAACTGTTGACTTCAATGTTCACTTTTATATTTACACACGCTCTATCTCTGATATTGAACACTTTATCCCATAAATATAGCACACCATAAGAGTATGTTCCTTTATAGATAGATAGATAGATAGATAGATAGATAGATAGATAGATAGATGTGTATAAAAAGATATATAGTAAACATGAATAAATGAAACCGTAACCTGCCGCGTAGATATATGGTAAATTTGGATCTGAAATTTTCACTCCATATTGTTTGATATCTGTGATCAATGTTTACCATTAAATTAAGAGCATTGACAATGGGAGGTTGAAAGTAAAATATTTGCTTTGTAAAATAAATATGAATGTAAACACAAATATGCACACATATTTTATATATATATATATATATATATATATATATATATATATATATATATATATATATATATATATAGATAGATAGATAGATAGAGAGATAGATAGAGAGATATCCAGGTAAAGTGAAAACGAATACAGTACAATTCCAACGTTCCTAACATTTAATTTAATAGAGTAATTTGAGTAATTTACAATCACCTGAGAGACTCATTGATATGCGTCGAAACATGTTTGCAATTGTCTAGCTATTTTTGACATGTTTTTATTTAATATCCTAAAATAAATAATACTGTATAGATAGATAGATAGATAGATAGATAGATAGATAGATAGATAGATAGATGCCTATGAAAAGTGATTTTCTGAAATGATTCACTTTAGTATATTACTCTAATGCAAGGAATCTAACATGAATAAAACCACTCAACAGATCCTATCACTTTTTTTAATATATATATATCAATATCAACTCAACATGCTTGATTTCTTCTTGCTGTTGTCATGTAACTTGTGTTTCCGAGAAGAATAAAACACTTTATGTATTATGCCTCACATGCCACAGGAAAAATATGTGAAAAATATCCTTTCTTTATAAATTACGTAGGACTTTTCCATATTCCTTATCCTACATGTTGCTTTATTATTAACGTTATTATTTCAATATCATTATATTATCTATGTTATACAAGGTTGTATTTATAATAAATTACAATAACATTTTGCATTACGTATATTATTTACTTCATGAGTTCAAGCGCCCTACGAGGCTGGCATCCCGCTCTCACCCCTTCACAGCCGAAACTCCTAAATGTAGCCGTCTCTTCTACTCCAATATCTTCATGTCTCGCACCTCTCGCCTGTGGAACTCCCTTCCCTATTCCAGTTTCCCTGAGACCTATAATCTCCAACTATTCAAATGTAATGTCAATCGACATCTCCAGTTGCCTTGATCTATCCACTACTCTTCTCCTCATCCTTTCTTCTATCACTCCTATCTGATCTTGCCTAAATTATCTGTAACCCCTTGCGTCCTAGTGGCTTCTCGCCTTTCTTGGGGTGAAATGCTTAAAAAAAAAACTCTTTCTCTTTATCTATCTATCTCCCTCACTCTCTCTCTCCCTATTTGCATTATACATATATATATATATATATATATATATATATATATATATGTGTGTGTGTGTGTGTGTGTGTGTGTGTGTGTGTGTGTGTGTGTGTGTTAAATTTTGCTATATTTATAGGGAAAGAGTGTTCGGAGATAGAATGTATATTAATATAGACGATGTTGACATAGGAATCAACAGTGCATGGTGACTGTATGTAACAGCAAATAAAATTAAATGTTCATTTTAACCTTCACTAATCCGAATTTCGTAGATGTGATGCCCACCGATCAGGGATTGCCAAAGTTTATTTACAGAAATCAGATATAAATTTTACCATCAAACCTCCCGATTGCCTGAATGCCATATCTATGAAACTCCAAATTGAGACAGATGACAAGAAAGTCGGTTCACTCGACACGGGCGAGACAATTTTTCTCTCCGGAATCTATCTTGCATGTCTATAATCTGCCATTCGTCCATGCCTAGAATATTGTTGCCTTATATGGTCTGGTGCCCCTGTTATTTTCCTGGAGCTCCTTGTTAAGATAAAAAACAAAAAACAAAAAACAAAAAACAAAAAAACAGCAATATTACTGGTTCTGATCAGTCACTTGCTGACCGCCGTAAGGTTGCCTCTCTATACGTAATTGGTCTAATGAATTCTTCGCTATGGTATCTATATTGTATGAATTTAAGCCCAATACTAGGCTAACGGCGAGATCTCATCCATTTACAGCTGAGCTTGCTAGGTGTTTCTTATCTGGCACTTCTCGCTTGTGGAACTTCCTCCAGGATCCATGCTTTCCAGCCAACTTTAATCTGCAAAAATTTAAATGCGATGTCAATCGCTATCTATTGTTCTCCTTATCCTCATTTCTCCTTCTCCTCATTACTAATGTTTCTGTCCCTAATTCCTCTACACCCTGTAACTCCTTGCGTGCCAGTGGCTGAACTGCCATGCTTGGGGTGATACTGATTGAAAAAAAAATTAAAAAAATAACTTCTTGTATTCGCCCTTCAAATTCTTCCAAATCTTGCTTTGGTATAGTAGACTTGCTCTTTTAACCAACGCCAAAGAAAACCTGTATATATATATAAATAGTTGAACAATCAACTAAATAACAATTCATCCCAAAAAGGGTAAACGCTGATTATTTTTGAAAACAGTAATCAATATCCTTTAGATAGAGCTGCATACAGTATATATATATATATATATATATATATATATATATATATATATATATATATATATATATATATATATACACACACAGTGTATATATAAAAAGTTAAATTTTAGATGAACACAGCAATTTTGTCTTAGCAAAAAAACAACACCCTAATGATGACAGTGTGCTAATGTCGAAAGTAGTCGGAATAAATGAACAAGTATCAAGATGGTAAATTTCTCTCTTCCTTTAATAAGGATACTAAGAAGCTGGTCCCTGAATATGAGAGGATCCTATTGAAAAGCGGTAGAGAAAACTTGTCTGAATCATTCAATGAGACATGTCTTTATATATATATATATATATATATATATATATATATATATATATATATATATATATATATATATATATATATATATATATATATATATATATATATATATATACATACACAAATATTTAAGTAAATGTTTATCATAAACAGTATTAACAAAATTTATCAGCCTGAATGTCTGAGAAATTTCATAGAAAATATGCATCCACTCTAGCTAAACTGGTATGGCACTTCAGACTATAATGACGGTTCCGTGTAGAATACAGGTTCGATTCCTGTCGGAGGACGCATATTTTCTAGAAAATTCTGGAACATTCAAGCCGTTAGATGTTGTTAATACTGTTTATTATAAAGAGAGAATTTACCTGCATTTTTGTGTTTATATAAATAACGTATGGCTATATATCAAAATAATCGGACTTAGTTCATTTTTTATTTATTTATATATATATATATATATATATATATATATATATATATATATATATATATATATATATATATATATATATATATATATATTCAGGTACGTTGGGTTTGCTTCCTCCAGAAGTCACCTTCCTGACAAGTCGATCATGGTGAGAATCGAACGTTCTAACTATTCGCCCACGTGCCTATCATCAAAAAGAATTAGAAATATATAATTAAATGAATTGTATTTTTTTTATCAATTCACCCCAAGCTAGGCGAAAATGGCACTAAGATGCAAGAGGCTACTGGAAGTGAAAAGAGAATGAAGAATTCTTTAGAATGAGACGAAAACCCAATCCTTAACAGGGAACAAGCGATAAACTTTTACTCCTGTTCAAAACACTGGAAAGGAGTGCGAATCGGACGATAGGTGAACCTATCTACTCCTATTGAGGAAGAAAATAAAGTAAATAATTAGTAAATAACATTTCAGGCAAAGAAGTTAGTAGACTTTAGAAAGAACCGGAAGTCCAATCCTAAACAGGATACAAGGGATAAACCCCTACTTATGTTCAACAGACCGGACGATAGGTGAATCGGACGATAGGTGAATCGGACGATAGGTGAACCTATATACTCCTTAAACAGAAATTGTTTATAACTGAAGCCAACATTTTTAATTGATATGATATTTCTACTTATTGTTTACATTATTTACACACGTATTATTTTTCTTTGTTGTTGCTATCGCGACGTTTCGACTGTTGGAACACGAACCCGACCATCGTCAGGTGCTTTTAAGTAGTCCGCGTGTAAATAATGTAAATAATGATAACTCCCCATCCCAGGATTTCAGACAGAACTGTTTCTTTTGATACTTAAGACTCCTGTCCAGTGGTGTTGACACAAGTGTAATCAAAGATCATGAAATTTTGACTGATAACTGATTTTCTTTGGTGTATATTAAATGACGATCGACTGTATACTGTTAGAGATCACGACTAACTCTAATGAATTATCTTTTTTTAAAATGTCTGCTATGTTTCTTTCTTTTCAGCTCGGAAAATAAAACTCGATCCATTGTCATTTTAGGCGTTAACTGAACTCAGAAGAGTGTCGCTCTTGTAATATGATAGAGAGTTCTTTGTAAAAAGCAAATTATATGCATGTACTTGCATATTTACTGGAATAGATCTTAAATTAAAACATAAACCTCGGGGCAGTTTTTATTCTCTACTGCGATACGTAAAAAAATCGCCGATGACAGATCTCAAAGCGCAATCATGTAATTTGTCTCATGAGATTTACGATACAGTCGTTCATTTTAGGAACTTCAGAGCGATACAAATCTTTCTGGACATCACGTATTTCTTTCTCGGGGTAAAAAAAAAAAAAATAAATAAATGAATAAAAAAAAAAGCCAAAAAAAAAAAAAATGACTTGTGTGGGATTATTTTTAGCGTTTGAGCCAAGCAGCAGCAACGGGAGACAAAGCTAAGTTTTAATATGCCCCGAAAGGAAAACAGAATCAGCGCATTTGATTTATTATTGATAAATATTTGATTTCTTTAATTATCATCAGTGAAAATAAAAATAAACTTTTTACAGAAATAGCTTTGATTCAGAACTTATTTAACGGGACTCATAACTTAGTTTTTTACAGTTTGCGGAAACTGGACATACACCGGTTCAACAAACTGCTGTTAGGTGAGGTTTAGTGTTCTCCTCTTGTAAGACATTGCTTGTGATTTCGTTCCTCACCGGGAGTTTCACAACTGTGGACTTGTGCTAAAATCTACAGTATCAACTCTTATACGCATTTATCAATTTGTAGCAATTTTCTTATTTTCGTAATTGCAAACAATTTCCCGTCCTGGGTAAGACGATAAACGACATCCAACAGCAAGGCTTCTGATCAGGAGGTTTTGAAGAGCGTGGAACCACCTCTTAATTGCTGGTGTTCCCAGGTCCACCCTTGCCTGGGGTGGTAGCACCTATTAGGGTCCCAGGTATAGGCAAATAGTTGACTGGAGTTGAAACACAACGAAAGTGTAAAAATAGGTTTTAATACCAGTAATACATTTTTGTAAAAGGTTATTACCAGCAAGGAATTTTTGAAGAAAAACATATTACGAGTAATAAAAATCTTATCGGTAAAAAAAAATAAAAAAACCGTTTAGAGATATAGCTTTAATTCAGAACTTATCTAACGGAACTTATAACTTAGTTTGTACAGTAATACGTGTGTAAATAATGTAAACAACAAATACATATATCATATCAATTAAAAATGTTGGCTTCAGTTATAAATAATTTCTGTTTAAGGAGTGTATAGGTTCACCTATCGTCCGATTCACCTATCGTCCGGTCTGTTGAACATAAGTAGGGGTTGATCCCTTGTATCCTGTTTAGGATTGGACTTCCGGTTCTTTCTAAAGTCTACTTCTAACTTCTCTTCCTGAAATTATCCATTACATGATAACCTATAGAGGTTGATATGCCGTAAACCAAACCAAACCAAACCAAACCTAGTAAACAATTTCAATTTCTCTGACATTTCCTCCGATGGATTTCTTGAATTTTCTAGTTAAATAATTAATTCTCTGTGAATTATATACAGATATATTCACTCTGCCAAAATTTGGCAGTGACGATAGGGAATTGGCCAGATACAACCAAACAAATCACACTAGTACTGGTCTAGCAACTTTTGCCTTCCGGTTGGGAATTATGTAAATACTCCTAGTTATTAACGATCAATTGTAAGAAGACAGAATGCATGGTTATTAGCAAAAGGGAGAGCCCAAGATGCAAGCTACAAATTGGAGATGTCAAAATCAAAAAAGTATGAAAATTTAAATATCTCGAAAGTGTTATAACAGATGACGGAAAATGTAACACAGAAATCCATTGGAATAGCGAAAGAAGGCTCTCAGAAGTTAAGCAATGTATTAAGTAACAAGAAAAGTTTGTTAGAAACAAAAGGAAGTTCTCAACTATTATGCAATACCCATTCTCATGTATGACACTGAATGCTGGACAATTTCTTCACAAATGAAGAGGAGACTTGATGCAACAAAGATATGGTTCTACAGAAGGATGCTGAGAATATCATGGACAGAGGATGTAATCGACAAGGAATTTTTAAAGAAAAATTAGAATCAACTGGATACATGTACTTGGAATCAGAAAGGAAGAGAGAGTTGACATTTTTGGGACACATAGTGTGGAACGAGGGTTTGGGGAATTAGTCCCCCACGAGACGGGGCAAGAAAGACGGAGAGAAACAACGAGTAACCTACCTAAAGAATTAGAGCTACAAAGGAGAGGAAGTTGTGGAGAGCCATCATCAACCTTCCTAACGATTTTTGTAAATGGGTGGCAGAACATTGAACCGGAAGGGTAGTAAGGAGACAAAGATTACTTAGAGTTACAAAGGATAGGAAGTTGTGGAGAGCTATGATCAACCTACATAATTGGCTTGTGTAAATGGGTGACAGAACAGAGACTGTGATGGATAGTTAGGGTACAAGAACTGCTTAGAACTGCAAATGACAAAGAATTATCGAGAGCTATGTTCATCCAACTTCTGAAAGAACAGGGTACATATAGACGCCCAACTTCTGAAAGAACAGGGTACATAAAACACCCAACTTCTGAAAGAACAGGGTACATAAAACACACGACTTCTGAAAAAACAGGGTACATAAAACACCCGACTTCTGAAAGAACAGGGTACATAAAACATCCGACTTCTGAAAGAACAGGATATATAAAAAACGTCCAGTTGTTTATATATGCTGTCAAAAATTATGGCATGTATGAAATTGATATTTTGTTAAATCCCTTATTAGATTAGTGATTATAATTTTTCGCATGTTAATATTTAAATATATATTTTCCAATTATATTAATATCTAGTGATTTTAGTAAGTTTTTTATTATTTAATAATAGTAGAAATCTGAACCCCCACTTTATGTTCATTTGAATCTTGTATTAATTCTAATTTGCCCTTGCTGTCAAAAATTATATGAAAATGAATGATATTTTCTAAGTGCATAAAATTATCAGCTTTTTTATATGTGAGTCTTTAAATAGATTTTGCAAGTATTAGTGTAGTCGTCCTCTGACTTTTATGTTTGTTTTTATTTTATTTCTTAGCTTCATAAACGTCACAGAACAGTCCATTATTATTATTATTATTATTATTATTATTATTATTATTATTATTATTATTATTATTATTATAAGAAGAAGAAAGACTGGAAACTGGTGTTGACAGAGCAAGGGAGATAACTATAAAGTAAAAGGTTACAGACCAAAAATGAAATGTATATGTATATATATATATGGCATCATGCTAGACCATTTCAAAGTTCCAGCTTCCCAAAGAATACCAGGATGTAGCCAAAGGAATTCTAACTACTTCGGAGATACCACATCGGTTCTTGATAATCTTGATAGTTGTAAGTAATTGAAGAAAAATAACAAAAGATTATCCATAACTTCAAGCACACTACTCAAATAAAAATTTCATAGCAATGCACACTATATTTTTTCAGAGATACTATAGGGTGCTGAAAAATCTTTTGACTGACTCAATTCCTAAAATCAGACTAAAGGAGTAAACATCGAAACGGTGGAGTAATGGATAGCGGCTCGGATTGAGAAATCGAAAAGCCGTGATCGAATTCCATTACATTCATTTACAGGCTAATATCCTTGGGAAAGGTATGAATCCTCTTCTTCAGAACAGACCAGATTCTATATCCTTGGACGGCAATTGGTCTACCACACACCTACCTACTGCGGGAAAAATATGCCTCGTCAATTATGTATCGAAAGATACATGATCACCTAAACGTGTATCACGCATGGCACATAACTGACTTTCCAGTCGAATGCATTACATTCACTTATGTGCTAATACCCTTGAGAAAAGTATGAATCCTCTTCTTCTTCGCCCCCATCTATGAGTAAATAGCAAGATAGACCAGGTTCTATAGCCTTGGATAGCAACTGGTCTACCGTAGAAAAATGGCAACCTACTGTGGCAAAAAATCGAAAGAAACATGATCGCCTAAGCGTGTATCACGTGTGGCACATAACTGACAATTTGATTTGTAATCATAATCTCAACATTTTCAACTATACTAGTTGACTGTTGACAAAAGTGTTAGCATATTTTGTTAAGTCATTAATATTAGCTTTTCATAGTTGAATCTTTAAATATATATTTTATCCAATTATACTATAAATAGTAATTATGGTAAGGTCTTAATAATAATAATAATAATAATAATAATAATAATAAAACTGAACCCCAGCTTTATGTTCAGTAGAATCTTATATTAATACTAAATTTCCCTTGTTGTCAAAAATGAAAATAAACGGTATTTTTAAGTGCATAAAATTATCAGTTTTTACATGTGCGTCTTTAAATAGATTTTTCAAGTATTATTGCTGTAGTACTCTGCTTTTTCATGGAATCGGGGCTTTTCATCTCCCCAAAACATCTTCCAACAGTCAGACATTGACGTAAAAAAGGGCGTCTCAGTACAAATACACGACTATTTCGAATTTTTATTTTTAAGTCATTTTAAATAATTTTTAAAAGTTTCCCTGAAATATTAAGATTCTTTGAAAATATCTTTTTTTTAATTTTTTTACTGAAGATTATTAATGTCTGTCAAATGTTACTTTTATTTTAATTTATAAAGTTTCAATGGAGCTGGCCTTGCGGTAAGCGGATTATTTTAAATTTAATAGAAATACTGTGAATTCGAAAAGAAAAATGTAAATAAAAAGTGAAAACGAAAATAGTAAACCAAGAAGATTATTCTTTGCAGAATCAATAATTGATTGAATGATTTCTTAGTTCAATATCAATTCATACTATAGACTTGAAAGTTTTTTGTTTTTTTTTTCGATTTCAAATAAACAGGAAATTCATTTTCAATAATATTGTCATTAAAATTCTAGCAATGTTTAGTTAAAGTAATTCATAAACCTCCCTTTTAACGATGTGCAGGTAGGATAAACGATAGGAGAAGGGAAAGTGGAATTAAATTTCGGGTAAATCTGTTGCATCCACTTCCACACAAATGCCTTTGAGAAAAGCATGAACCCATCTCTTAT
>OZ010585.1:34156320-34168820 GCA_963932145.1 Acanthosepion lycidas | reverse complement strand
ACCAAACTGATAGGAAGATACATACTATACATATATATATATATATATATATATATATATATATATATATATATATATATATATATATATGCACACACACATATACACACACATATACACACACATCTACACATACACACACATATATATAATGTATATATATCCTCAATATATGTAATTTTTCTTACACAATTTTTTCTTACACTTTCATTCTGACCTGAAGAAGCCGAGATCAACAGACGACGGCGAAACGTCTCGCTTTTTGTTGTATTCAACTGAAATTCATATGTATACTTATAAAGTCAACTTTTCTTTCATACACACTCAAACACACGTGTGTGTGTATGAGTTTGTGTTTGTGCGTGCACATCTTAAGAGATTGAATTTTGCCGACCTACTCGAGTCTATATAATTTCGTTTATCATCTCAACCAAGCAGACTTATATTATCTTGCCTTGAAATATTCTAGTTTATATGCCCCATGAGATAAAGTAAACATTGAAAGATTGCGAGGGCGGAGAAAAGGCATTTTTTGTCTTTAGATTTAACACGAAATTGAAACTGACTCCAGATAAACTGATAAAAGTCAGATATTATGAATGTTTGAAAATATACCTGTTATTTATCTGTTACTTACGTTGGCTTATCTTTATGGAAATCAATCTGCAATATCTTTTTTGTTTATAGGGATATCTGAATTCCTTTATTCGTAACTTTATTACACTTTCCGGGTGTTACAGATTTCATATTTAAAAGAAATCAACTGATTATAAACGCACGCCATTCACCCCCTCCACCCATAAAAAAAAAACAACCTTGTATTATAAATCAGCATTTAGCCAAATAACAATTTCTTTGGTATTTTTGGTATTGAGATGTAAGCCAGGAGTCTCTAAATGTATCTGTCTTCATATGTTTGCACAAATACATATATATATATATATATATATATATATATATATATATATATATATATATGTATGTATTTGTGCAAACATATATATATATATATATATATATATATATATATATATATAGTGTATTTAGGTAGCAGTTCTTTTTTCATGCAAGTTTCATTAAATATGACAGAAAAGATGCTTTTATTAAGTGTTTATATAAAGTGTGATCTTATAACTTTTTTTTTTCTTTCCAGCAGATAAAGATTGAAATATATTAACTGTTAACTACAAACAGATTGTTGTATGTATGTATTTATATAATGTTTCATTTTCAAAACAAGGTCAAGATATAAAGGCTAAAAATAATGGAAGCCTTATTAATAATGATAAAAAAAAACAACACATAATAATATCAACTATGAACATGGACACAATATCTTGACCGTATTTTGAAAATGGAAAAGTATAATAATACATACATACAACAATCTATTTCTAGTTAGCAGGTAATATATTTCAACCTTGAAAATGGCTAAATGTACAGCCGAAAGTGAAGTTATAAAATTATATAAAAAACTCAATCAAAGCAATTTGTCTGTGATATTTAATGAAACTTGCATACATATATATATATATATATATATATATATATATATATATATATAGATAACTAGACTCGTTTCCACTCCCTCCCCATTTTTGTTGAATAAATATTTAAAACTTAGGTGTTTGTGTTTGTGGTTCTTTGGCCACGTGGTATAATTTTAGCTATCGCCTATAAATATGCGTTTCTCTTTGCCTCGTTAACCGTACTTTCCCTGACGATCCGTTTAGGTGAAACCTAGGTAGGTTTGTCTGGCTCACTAGGTGTATCTATCTATCTATCTATCTATCTATCTATCTATCTATATATATATATATATATATATATATATATATATATATAATAGCTCAACCACATGTAAAATGGCCTAAAAAAAATGGAAGCCTTATTTATAAAAAAGAAAAATAACATCGGCTATGAATACGGCCACAATATGCTGACCATGTTTGGAAAATAAAACTTTCCTATAACTCCAGATACATACATAAAAATAATCCATACATTCAGTTAAAAGTAAAAATAAAATCCTCCTTGATAACGGCTAAAAGAATAGTTGAAATCGCACGGACATGCAGGACATTCGGACAATTTCTATATAAAAGAGGGATTGCTGTCCAAATACCCAGTTATATAGCATGACATTTTATTTATTTTTAATGTAGCCTTTCCCTCATGGCGAATAAAACTATCTTGGCATGTTTAATAATATATAACAAAATATAATATTAATATGACAACATTCATTCTATAGAAATTGATTCTATACTTTAAGAAATTCTCCGTTATCAATAAGTAAGATTATAATCGATTTACAGTGACAAAAAAAGTTGAACAAGAGTGCTGAATTCAAATTGTGACTGAGTTTGTTTTGTTTACTAATGCCTCCGGAAAAAGCATGAATCTATCCTTCCCTAGCTAAGGTTTAAATAGGAGGAGAGAATGGGTTTTCCTGCTTTGGGCGGTAGCCAGTCTAGGAAAAGATCTCTGAATACAAGACCCCCCCTGGATTGAACTCAACATACCTGCTCCCCTTTCCAGACTAATAACCGTTATGACACCTGAAAATCTAGAGTAAATATATTTATTGAATATTACATAGAATACACTTTTAACTAAATATGTTATAGAGTGCGTTCATATTAATATTTTATTTTATTATACTCTCATGAGACATAACACTTAATTCGTTCAGAATGGTCTAAACAAACATCTATATGAAACAGATTTCTCAGATCAAGGATTAAAATGTTTTCAAACAAAGAAATCATTTCCGACTTAAAGAAGACAATCCATCATCAAACCCTTATAGACCAAGGGTGGCCAAACTTGCTTAATGTAAAAGCTACATACGATAAAGTTCAGATGTTTGAGAGCCGCAAGACGTGAACAAAACTGAATTTTTTCTTATTTACCTTTTTTATTAAATGTGATGAAGAAAGGAGCCCAGCCAACATATATCCGCGAGTCACATATTAAAAGTCAAAGAGCCGCATGTGGTTCAAGAGCCGCGGTTTGGACACCCCCTGCTATAGATTGATGCAACAAAATCAGAAAGAGTTTTACCAAATAACAAAAGCAACATATCTTTATGTTTTCCAACAGAAATGCGTAGCACAATTAACTAGAAAAGAAAAATATATGATAAAATCAAAACATTTAGAAGAAAACCTCCATCGGCATTAGAAAAAAACGATAACAGGTCAGTCAGTTATGTGCCATGCGTGATAAACGCTTAGGCGATCATGTATCTTTCGATACATGACTGACGAGGCAGATTTTTTTCCCTTAGGTTGCCATTTCTTTCTCCGGTAGACCAGTTGCCTCTATAGAACCCGGTCTGCCCTGCAATTTACCTATAGCTGGGGGGAGAAGATGAAGATTCATACCTTCCCCAAGAGTATTACCACGTAATTGAATGTAATGGATTCGACTGGAATTCGAACTCGGCTCACCGATTCCTCAATCTGAACCGTTATCCATTACTCCAACGTGCCTGGGAAAATGCTACTAAAAAAACTTAGTTTATGAATTTCAACCGCTAGCAACGCTAACTTTTCGGTTGATAAATGCAGAATGTTTCCTTATAAGGAAACGGCTAATTTCACAATTACAATTTTTAATCTCACCATTACCATCGTTAATTTTACCATTACAATATTACCATCCAATATATTTTTTACCATTACCATGTTACATTACCATTATGTGTTACATTATATGTTACTATTATATTTTATTATGTTATATATATATATATATATGTTATATATTATATTATTATGTTATTATATGTTACCATTATATGTTACATGTCATTACCATTATAATTTTACCGTTACCATCCAATATAGTTTTTACCATTACCATCTTACATTACCATTATATGTTACACTATATGTTACCATTATATGTTATAATGTTATATGTTTTATATATATATGTTATATATATATATGTTATATTGTTATTATATGTATTTATTTTTACCATCATATGTTACATTACATTCACAATTTAACTATTACCATGTTGCATTACCATTATATAATGATATATATATATATATAACGTATATAATATATATATATAATAATATTATATATATATATATATATAATATAATAATATTATATATATATATATATATTATATACGTTATATATATATATATATATATATATATATATATATATATATATATATATATATATATATATATATATTAAAAAAAGAGAAGAGAGGTGCCGTAAACGTTTTTGGTTGTAATGTGGATTTATTTAGAAAAAAATATTATGCTTTGTTTTACATAATGTTACACTACACGTGTTTCTGGTCTCATGACCGTCTTCAGGTAAAAGCAGAGATTTCCACATATTTTTAAAAATAATTAATTTTTTCTTTTGTTTTTCAATGTTAAATATTCTCAATATGAGACATTTTCTGTGTTTGTAATCCGAATTTCTTTCTTGAATTAGCAATGAAGAGTTCTGCGCGAAGGGTCATAAAACAATTAAGGCTGGTCCAAGCGAAATGATGAATTACTTATCAGCATTTTATCTTTTAATGTTTTACTGACCCCTTATTTATAAATAAATCCACATTACAACCAAAAACGTTTACGGCACCTCTCTTCTCTTTTTTTAATATACATACTTTTCTCTCGTTGGAACCACTACAACCTCTTTCTTTTATATATATATATATATATATATATATATATATATGTGTGTGTGTGTGTGTGTGTGTTATATTATTATGTTATTATATGTTACCATTATATGTTACATTACATTAGCATCACAATTTACCGTTACCATGTTACCATCCAAACATTCCAATATAGTTTTATTAGCCAAGGGGACGAGGCTGCATCAAAATTATCTTGAAATAAGTTTACATTTGTGCCAACATCCAGCGCTTTTTCCTTTTGTTTAATTAAATTGATATTTATGCCAGCAAAAGCCTAAATAATGTTTCAATGCGGGTGCTGGGTGTCATCAAAATTTCCTGCCACCTCTATTTAAAGATAAAGCTCATATTGTTTTCGAAAAATCGATAATTTCCGTAATTAATCAGAGTATTGAAATTGATGAAAAGCTCTTTAGTCAACAACGGACGCTTGTGGCTACGTTCCCTTCAAAGCTCAGATGCACAAAATGTCTCGCTATGTCACGCCATTCCAAAAATCAAATTCCATATTTAGTTAAACTGCAATAAATTCACATGTGGCTATGAGTTTTTGCATTTATGGAAAAGGGATGCGCGGTTAGTACTTTGTATAATGCGCGTAACATTGTTTCAAAATCAAACCAAAGTACAGTGAGTGTGTATATAAATGGATTTAGGTATATAAACATATGCCCTGATGGATAACGACAATTCAGGCCGGCAACACTGTTTAAACACACCCACCGAATCCCCCGCACGCACATTCACAAAACTAGTGAAAGGGCGAGACAATATATGGATATACTGGTATATAAAAAGCTCTTAGAATGTATCATATGATTTGGCATATGAGTATATGTGAGTATGTGTGTGTGCGTGACAAAGAGATAGAGAGAGAGAGAGTGGGAGGTAGGCGTATAAACAATGACATCATTAATGTTACGGTTGTATTTTACACACAACACACACATACACATGTACTTTATATGTATACACACACATATAATTGATTTAAAACAAACATGGATTAAATTCGACAGAATGATTCTAGATGTTTTTCCATTTCTTTCTTATTTAATTACATATATAATTACTATGAAGTCACACACACACACACACACACACACACACATATATATATATATATATATGTATATATATAGATACCTCGACGTAACTGAATATATTCATAATCTATCTATTATCTACAATGACTTGCTGAAAAGTTCGAGGGCGACTAAGAAGCGATTAAAAATAATATCGTGTTATGTCCGAGACTACATTCTGTATATATATATATATATATATATATATATATATATATATATATATATATATATATATATATATATATATATATATATATATATGCACATACATGCATATTCAAATTCGAGTAGAAGCGCTGTGTTTTTTAAATTATATAGGATTTTTTTTACCCAACTACATCTACCGGCCTGAATATCCGAGAAATCTTGGCAGAAAAATACGCGTCCTCAGCCAGGATTCGAACCTGCATCCATTATGAGGATCCGTCATTGGATCTGACGCGCCTGACTATCGTCTTTCTTTAAATGGTAGCCCTACGTGGCCGAATAGTCAGGCACGTCATATTTTTGACAAGAGCTTCTATTGGAATATGAGTATCCATCAAAAATAGCATTTAAACAAAATTAATTAAAAATAACTATTTCCTAAACACACGCACACACACACACACACACACACGTGTGTGTGTATGTGTATAAATGTGTATGTGTGAAATGGCTACTTGGACTAAAAACCTTTCAGAACCTCTTGTATATAATTTTAACAAGCACACACAAATGTTTATGAAAAAATGTTAAACTGATTATATATATATATATATATATATATATATATATATATATATATATATATATATATATATATATACGTATTGGGCAGCATATATTTTATATTATTAACTTACTAACAATCCATTGAATGACGCGATCCTTATGTCCATCTGAAAACAATTTTATACATAAGGATCGCGTCATTCAATGGATTGTTAGTAAGTTAATGCTTAGATTTTGTCTGTTAGCCAAGAGAATTCACCATTAATTACATTAATATTACTAATTGATTCATTGTATGATTACCTCTTTATAATATATATATATATATATATATATATATATATATATATATATATATATATATATATATGCGTGTGTATATGTGTGCATGTCCTAAACTAAAAAAACAGCTGGTATTACACGCGTAACTGTCTGAGGACGAACTTTCATTTGCGAGAGGATTTGTTAATCGCACGTTATACAACTTGTTTTTCATTATTAAACAGATCGTTTAAGATGGCGGGAATAAATTCACGTAAAAGTTAACAATCCAAAAAGAATCACAAATAAAAAAATCTAAAAGGGAAAGTCGAGTGAAAGAAAGTTCCAGTACAGTTCTTTTAGCCTTGCAATGTCAGTTTCAATTTAACGCATTTTGCCTGTTAACGTCTATTCTTCCCGCCTTCAATCCATCCATCTATCCATTCTATCTTGCCTTCTTGTATCTCTGTCTTTTTCTCTTTGTTTATTCCTGTCTTTCTGCTGTTCTTTGTTTGTTTGTTTCTTTCTTTCTTTCATTGTTCATTTCTGTCTGTTCTCTCTTTCTTATTTATTTTCGTCTTTCTTTATTTTTATCTTTGTTTATTTTTGTCTGTCTTTATTTATTTCTATCTTTCTTTCTGTTTTCTTGCTTTTTATCAGTTTTCTTTTTTTTCCTTATTTCTGTTTTTTTTTCCCTTTTTTTCTTATTCTGTTTTTTTTTTCTGTTTTTCATCATTTCATTTTTTTTGTTCTCGTCCCTTTAATACTGCAATGTAGTTTATTCTGGCCACATCAATTGCCTGAAAATTCTACATTCAGCAATTGTTCATTAAAATTTAAATCTTAAAAAAATATAAAACGTAAATGAAAAATGACCCTATCATAACATGACTTTATTTTTTGTTTTTACAAAATTTTTATTGCTGTATCTGTCCCGATCATGGAAGCATTGTTTTCATTATAGATCCACTGTCTGTATACACTATCAGATTTTATTAAGCATATGCATGTTTTTGTAATAAAATTAGCATTTAAACATTAGCGTATACTTATATTTCTATGATAAATATACGATGTGAAGTTCAGTTTAACATATCCATTTTTATTAGAAATATTAATTATAACTTAGTATGAGATGTTATGAAGTTTTATTATAGATTTCAGAAGAGAGAAAAAACATTAAAGTTATACAATGATTACAAGACAACGTTCGGAATTAGGAGATTATAAGAACGCGGAAATAGAATTTGAAAACTTAACTTTCATCAGAAGAACAGCAACCAAAAAAAAAAAAAAAAAAAAAAGAAGAAAATGGTTTAAAGTATGTCACACAGAAATATTCGAGAAAATTAGAAGTAAGGAAATGGGACAGACCAACTAGAAAATATTTCAAGAAACAGATATTGCAACTGTAAATAGAGAGAAAAGATGCAAAACACACACACGCACATATATATGTACATTGGAAAAAAACCTCTCACAACCACGCTACCCGGGTTTCGATTGCTAGACCTCCTCAGGCAGGTTGAAAAAGAAAAATAACTTTTTCAACCAGCCTGAAGAGATCTAGCAATTGAAACTCGGGTACCGGGGTTATGAGAGTTTATTTTTTCCAAGGCATCTCGCTCTGAATTTTATATCTTATATTTTATTTTTTTTATAGCTTGTATCAAGCACTTTTTTGGTGCTTACGCCTTTCTAGGCGCCCTCCTTTTATTTATTTTTGGCCTCCTATTATAATATAATATTTTATATTTTAAATAATTATATATATATATATATATATATATATATATATATATATATATATATATATATATATATATATATATATATGTGTGTGTGTGTGTGTGTTGGGGCGCACCCACCTTCTCATCAGAATGGACTGATCTCTCTACTATTAATAGGACAGTTCTATAGAATTCTGGGGAGATCAGGTGACCATCACACTTCCGTCTCTCTACCGGAAGATACAGTTGAACTTTATACTCTTTCTGATTGTTACTGACTAATCTGTGTTCGTTTGACTACTAATCTCTCTGTTGTAAATACCTCTTCGAATATACCAGTATTTTTCCCTACGTATGTGTTTGTCCTTATTTCAATACTCTGACGCAGAAACACTCAACATCTCAACAATATGTGTGTGTGTGTGTGTGTATTTATAGAATTGGTTGAAGAGATGAAAGAAACTAATCTTCCACTTTTAAATTAGCATAACAAGAGAATCGTGTAAATTGGGCGAAAAAGTAAATGCAAACTGATTCTTTCACACAATGATGAATACAGAGCAATATTGGATGGAACTTATAGTTGAACAGAAAATGAATGAGGAGAACGTTTGCTTTTGCAGTCTTTTCATTCCAAGCAATAAAATAAAACCACTAAAACCTATGGGGGTTTCTGAGTGTTAGAGAATACGAGAGAAAAAAAAAAACACTTTTAAGGAGTAAGAACAATAAAAGAAAAGAAAGACAAAAGATAACGATTACCATTGCATTTAATTTTTTCCAGATTAAAGTTGACTGAAAAGCGTTCAAGTAAAACTAACTCTTGTCCACGTTTCTAAAACGGGTCCCAAAGACAGCAAATTAATGTCTCCCAGACCCTCAAGATATTAATCGGATTAAAAAAAAAAAAAAAAAAAAAAAAAAAAACTCCTGGTTCATCATTGACAGAAATATATGTACGAATGGAAAAATATTCAAGCAAAGAAGGTCTCTGGCAAAAACACTTGAAAGCAATTTTAAAGTCGAAAACCTAACAAAATCAATGGTTAAAATACTAATAATAACTATAGTCTTTTAATCATTGTTAGCTTTGAGGTCGTTTTAGCTTGTAAAATAATGAAATAACTAAAAGTACCCGTGAAATGACTGAATAAGCTCCTTACGAATTCTAAAACTATAAATTACCCATTAAAATTCCCCAAGTATTTGAGCTTAATACACAAAACATTGCAATAAAAATCATAAATATGAATGCATGTTATTATTTAAAGAAGTAAGGCGGCACAAATTAAAATATTTGAGATCGACAAGTTTTCGTATTTCACTGATGCAGACGTTAAACCCATCTGAGTATCATCACTTCTTTCTTTCTTTCTTTCTTTCTTTGAAACGAAACAGCGTCTCTGATATGTCTTTTCTCACGATAAAAAACAGAATAGTCCATTATTATTGTTTTTAATTTATCTACGTAATGAAACCTGACAAACAGCAAAACAATTTATTCTTAATAAGTTTATTAAGGATAGGAACGGGAAAAATTCATTAGAAACAAGGAAAATAGTTTTATAATTGCGGCGTAATATCAAGCATCCTATATGTTAGAGAATGTTTCAAATTTTCCTCACAGCTGAAAAGAAGACTTGAAACAGCAGAAAAATGATTCTACAGAAGGATGGTGAGAATACCATTGTCACAGCATGTGAGCAATGAGGAAGTTTTAAGTAAAATGGCAACAAAAAGGGCAATTATATTATACATAAAAGCGTAAGAGACAGTTGAAATCTCTGGGACACATAACGAGAAAAGAAGACCTGAAAAAAATTGTTACTTATAGGATATGGTGAAAGCAAGGGCAGGCGATAGCAGCGAGTAAACTACATCAGGAAGTACTATAAACAAATGATCGCCCACGTCTTGGAGTAACACGGCGCTTGGAAGAAAACTACCATATACAGTGTAACCCGGATATAAGAGAGTTGTCGGGACCGGAGAAAAAGTATCTTATATCCGGGTTTCTCTTATATCCGAGTTTGATCTAATTTATATACATTAACACAGGCTCTAATTTGGGACCAGAGAAAATATCTCTTATATCCGGGTTTCTCTTATACCCGGGTCTCTTATATCCGGGTTGCACTGTATTGAAAATAACTTAATGTATTGCTCATATAAATAGAAATATATCCTAAAAGTTTTACTAATATCGGTTGGTTCATATCACTTTTACTGTAAAAATGATGAAATTATCTATTTGTTCACACGTTCTTGATTTTCTCAAGCGAAAACATGGCAGTCTCTAGTCATATCTGCATGTATCACTATTGTTTATTGAATGCTTTCTGTTGTGATTACATTTATATTGTGATATACACCAGAAAGTGAATGCTAATCCCATCTCTATAAACACAGGTGTGTGAGTATTCAATCTATGTATATTGTACATTAGTTTATCCCGGATGTATATCAACAATATGAAAGCTCAAGCCAGAAACAGGTGTTTAAAGTGCAAACGTTTTTACTATCTGAGCCGCTACATTCCAGATATTTCTAATAGGAGTTTGTTAGTTTTAGCGTTAGCATTGCTTGATTGAAACGAAGTGTAATAAATTCTAAAAAGGATTTTGTCCCAGGTGTCGATTATTATTAATAGTTGTAGTGAATTTAATAAACTTAATATAGTTGCCCACCAAATGAATCTGTAAGTTAAATACAGTGCAACCCGGATAAAAGAGACCCGGATATAAGAGAAACCCGGATATAAGAGAGATTGTATATGGTCCCAAATAAGAGCCTGTGTTAATGTATATAAATTAGACCAAACCCGGATATAAGAGAAACCCCGGATATAAGAGACTTATCCGGTCCCGACAACTCTCTTATATCCGGGTTACACTGTATATAAGATTCGTGAAATTTTGATATCAAAACAAAGTCTAAAGCAGTCTATAAAACAAAAATCTGCTTGTGGATTCGCGTGGTTTAAGCTGATATCCTGAAGGGACATTTTCTTTTTATTTTAGTCTGTCTATGAATCAGTCTGACATATTTTTTTTCTTTCGTTATTTACTTCTTTCCTTTCTTTCTTTCTTCTCTGTCTTTTGAATGATTGATTTTTTTACGGCTTATCACAATTTTTCAGTCTGTTTAGGGATAGAAAACATTTTTAGATTGTAAGATTTTTTTTTTGAGATAATGATTTACTGATACAAGTCCTACTAATTAACCTATAGCTGGTGGGAGAAGAGGTGGATTCATACCTTTCTCATGGGTATTTGTACGTAAGTGAATATAACCCGAATGGAATTCGAACTCGGCTCTCCGATTTCCAATTCCGCGCTATCCATTACACCACCAGCACTTACAGCATCCGGTATTTCCAAACAGTCACCCATTTAGCTACTGACCAGGCTCGACCTGGCTTAACAACGGTGATCATACCAGAACCGGTGTTTCAACGTGATATGGTTGTAAGTTTCCTCAGTGTTTTTCTTTCTTTCTTTCTTTCTTTCTTTCTTTCTTTCTTTCTTTCTTTCTTTCTTTCTAAATCAATTCTCTACTTTCTTTCTTTTTCATTTTTTTTCTGTTTCTTTTTCATGTTTTTTACTTTCTTCTTTTCTTTCTCACTTTTTTTTCTTTTGTTACTTTTTCTGTGTCAGTGTCTCTTGGTTACTTTCCCCCATTTTAAGGAAAAGAAACGATAAATCAAAGGCACTAATCTGTATATCTACCGTGAGAAAATGCGACATAAACCAAAATTATTTTATATACAAACATCTTTCACTCAAGTTTTTCCCTTTTTCACATACCAAAAATACAGCAAGTGTATTTTCATCATTATAACTACAAATATTTTCACATTATGAAAATTGAATTTAAATAAAATTACAAAAGAAAAGACCACGGAAGAATTAAAGAAATAACTTGTTCGAACGTATCTTTCGACATAACTGCATTAATAAGTCTAATGAAAAAAAATATATATTTTACACAAAAAATATTTTCACTTTTTTAATTC
>OZ010585.1:34136320-34151320 GCA_963932145.1 Acanthosepion lycidas | reverse complement strand
GTAAATTGTCGCCATTTTAGATTTTTAATTTTGCGCATGCACGTTACTTGTTTTTAATGTTGTCGACTGCACAGTATAATAGGGTCAGTTGGGCACCGTCTGTGAGAAAAAGAGCACTATGACGCAATACATTCTGCCAGAAAATTGGAAACGGCATACTGTACTGCTTGACATTCGCTCCGGAATCTCCATTACGAATTTTTCAGAGTATTTGGGCGTCAATTTGAGTGCAGAGGATTCGGAAAGAGTTGAATGAATCTAATGGTGATTACAAATGTATTTGGAGTGATCACTAGTGATGGCGTCGTTATGCCTGCGCTCATCTTCCTACAGGACCTAAGACTCAATACGGAGGCCTACACCAAGTACCTTGTGAAGGTAGGGCTGCACTGAGTCAAGAGGATGGTTGCTGGAAGACCCTATATCTGGCAACAGGACTCTGCACCATGTCACACAAGCAGTAGAACCCAGTCATTGCTATAAGACAATTTCTGCGACTACATCACACCTTACATCTGGTCACTAACTCCCCAGACTGAAACTCTTTTGTTTATTATGTGTGGGTTGCAGTTGAATGAGAGACCAACAACACTCTTTGTAACCCCAAAGATGAACTAAAGGAAAGAATTATGGCAGCATTCACCAACTTAAACAAGGAAACCGTCCAGAAGATTTGCAGGAGATTCCGAAGTTGTCTGAGGCCGCAGTTGAAGTCAATAGCGATTTTATTGAATAAATTTACTCTTTCCTTTTTCAAGATATTTTTGCATAATTTTGGTAAATATATCTGATGAAATGAGATGCCAGTGTTATTTTCGTTTTAGCGTAATTTAGACGACAATTTATCCATCGCATTTTGTATATCTAACAAAATCAGACAATCCGTAGTCATTTTGTATTTTTAATGGGTTTCTTCCAGAATCTCCTTGTGTCTCACAGAATTCTATCGCATATCCTAAGTCTAGACCGCCTCTTAGAGTAATGGGTATATGCTGTCTAGGATATAAATCGCCAGGTTACAATAGACAGGGATCAACGTCTACGATGTATACTTAACATGACACCATACGCACACGACTCACAAAGGCCTATGCAAAGATTCACTCATCCAGATAGATACATAAGTAAACAAGACTCTATCTATCTATCTATCTATCTATCTATCTATCTATCTATCTATCTATCTATCTATCTATCAAATTAATTGGTAATATATATTTGATTAACTGGTAAGGAACTTTAGTTGCATTTACTAATTGTTCAACCATTACAAGCCTCAAGAGCCTCTCAAGGTCGAGGATTACTGAATAGTGTAGTGATTGATAAGCATCCTCTCTGGAGTCGGTTCCACAAAATATCAGTTCTTAGTTATCTGAACTGAACCCCGCTTCTTTCTAATGGAATACGAAGGGTATATTTTCCGTATAATATGATCCATATGATCCATATCTCACTTGATAAAACGCTCGTGGAACTACTTTCTTCTGACAATATACTTTCCAGCGAACTTTGATCTTCAAAAATTTAAATGCAATGTCAATCGTTATCTACTGTCTTCTTAATGACTCTTCTTTTATACTATTTACATTATTCGGACTACTGTCCTTAGATTTGTTGCCATATTTATCACAACGTTTCAGCAATTGTACGCTCCGGCCTTCTTCAGGTGGTTGGAATGTCGAAATGAACCCTTTAATTCGCTCGCTGGGGTAAACTGTTCTAGTTCCACGTGCTATGTTTAATGGATGTCAGTTATCAGTTATCACCTGTTAATTCTCCTCTCCAAGTTCTCCACTGCCTTAACCAGGTATTGAACTCACACACTTTGGGTCCTTTTCTTGAGGGCACATGGCACAGTGGATAAAGGCGTTAATTAAATCCAGTGACAGGATACAAAGAGTTCAATACCTGTTTAAGGCAGTGGAGAGGGGAATTAACAGGAGATAACTGATAACTGACATCCATTAGACATGGCACGTGGAACTAGAACGGTCTGACCCAGCAAGCGAAATAAAGGGTTCAGCTCGACATTCCAACCACCTGAAGAAGGCCGGAGCGTACAACGGCCGAAACGTTGTGATAAATATGGCAACAAAGATGAGAACAATAGTCCGAATAAGGTAAATAGTGTACATAACACCTCATTTCAGAAATATAGACAGATACGCTTCTTTTATTGTTACTTAATAATGTTTCTTTTTTTTCTAATTCTTTCACACTCAGTAACACCTCTTGTGTCTTATCGCCTTTATTGTCTTATTTTGGGTGAAATGATTTTAAAAAAGTAGTTAAAGCCTTTGCACTAATGACGACAAATTACAGGTTTTTTGTTATGGCAATAGTGAACAGTTCCAGGATATTTATAAACTACACACGCGTGCTGGGTAAGACGATAAACTACATCCGCGTCCTGGGTAAGACGATAAACTACATCCGCGTCCTGGGTAAGACGATAAACTACATCCGCGTCTTGGGTAAAACTATAAACTACATCCGACAGCAAGGCCTCTGCTCGGGAGGTTTTGAAGAGCGTGAAACCTCCTCTTAATTGCTATTGTTCCAAGGTCCACCCTAGTAGCACCTGTTAGGACCCCAATTATGGTAAAATAGTTGACCTTCAAACTGGGGTCAAAGCACTTTGAAAGTATAAAAATAGGTTTTAATAAGGGCAATGATTTTTTTGAGGAAAAATATTACCAGCAATACATTTTGAAAGGAAAAATATATTACCAACAATGCATTTTTTAACAAAAAATTATTTACACTATTTACATTATTCGGACTATTGTCCTCATCTTTGTCGGCATATTTGTTCCAACGTTTCAGCCATTGTACGCCCTGGCCTTCTTCAGGTGGTTGGAGTGTCGAACTGGACCCTTTATTTCACTCACTGGTGTAGACTATTCTAGTTCCACGTGCCATGTTTAATGGATGTCAGTTATCAGTTAAACATGGCACGTGGAACTAGCCTAGTCTACCCGAGTGAGCGAAATAAAGGGTTCAGTTCGACATTCCAACCAACTGAAGAAGGCCGGAGCGTACAATTGCTGAAACGTTGTAATAAATATGGTGACAAAGATGAGGACAATAGTTTGAATAATGTAAATTGTGTACATAATACCTCATCTTAGAAATATAGACAGACACAGAAAAATTATTACCAGCAATACAGTTTTGGAAAAAAATATTACCAGCAATAAAAATCTTGTCGGCATTAAATTACCAGTTGCCATAAACCAAACCAAACCAAACCAAATAAACTTTAATTTTTGAGAATACGTGCGAACTAATATACTGATAAATCTAACATTAACTTAGCTTTGCAGCTTTCAGATTTTATTATCTTTTATAGATCCGGGTATGGCTAGATTTTGTTTCTGTGTCTCCATATTACATCAATAGAACAAAATAGCTTGTATTGTTAGTGCACAGTAATATTACTGTGCGTAATAACAAAAGAAAAATATGTTGAATGTGTCTAAAAGTGGGGATAGGGAACGCTGGTCATCATCTGTCTTATCTTAAACTTAGCAAGCCACAATCACTGACCCAAACAAACTATATAATATTCCTTGCACCAAAATATCACATTCTTACTTACCCTTCTTCCTACAGCCACCATAATACCTCTGAGTCTCTATGATGTCCTAATTAGTCCCATATATAGAATACGTCTGTGGGGGATATGGAATAAAACAACAACTTTTAAAAATGAAAACCCCAATGATTATTTACAATATGAATAATACTATATATACAAGAAACTAAACAAAATGGTGTTAGTAATACCCACCCCAACAGCCTTAATTGTGGCAGAAATATCTGGACGAAATTAATGTGGGACTTAGAAAAATTGAAACCATTTATTCGACCAATCATACACATAATTACACATTCAATCAGACACAACAACACATACGAAAAACACAAACGTTAAGTTGTCCCGCGTACACCCGAGAACTGACATTTCTGGTCACCTAATGGAGTTGGGTAGGGGGGATTAAACTAAAGAACGTGGGGACATTGTTAACACATAATCAATGCTTACAAGCCTTTTTATATATGACTAATAAATGGCGCTAACAACGTTAGCGGTAATATTAAATTTGCATAACAATTTTGAAAAGCATACTTTAATGAATATTACATATGTTTATTATTTTTAATTCAAATTTTTTAAAAATTGACACGTATAAGTAATGTTTCTATTGATAGTTTTGTTCTTAAATTCGTGTTTGCATATAGAATGAATTTATATATACCCAAGAAAACCATTAGAAAATTAGGATAATAATCCGACTCGATTTTTATTATTTCCAAAATGGATGAAAAGTCCTGAAAAAAAGACTGATATCCCTGATATTCAACATACATTATTAAAAGATATTCCGGGAAACGTGTTCCAAGAACATTTCCAGTCATGGCACACCCGTCTCCCAATTTTTAATTCAAGTTGTAATAATTATCATATATAAACAATGCTTCTGTTTAAAAAAAAAAAAAAGCTTTATTTTTAAATTCATCGGTTTTTTATAGAAATAATTTATACCTGCCTTGTTATAATTCAGTCATAACCTACAGCGTTCATAATAAGCATTGCTGTCGTCTTCTATAACACATTATTACAAACTAGTTGAATGGAACCGAAAAGTAAATTATAGAAGTATCCAAATAAGACAAAATAATCTGCTTAATTTAGATTTTCTTAAAACTGTACCGAATTATTTAAACGATTATTTAAATAGAAAAATATCAGAGTAATTTTCCGTAATTAAATTTATTATTATTAATAATTTATTGATAGTAGTATAAATATTAGAAAATTATTTAAAAGTTTCTCTCATAAGTCGGCTCTGTGTTCAGAGTATGAAATACAAGTGGACTTAGCGTAATGAAAAAAAAAAAAAAAACTTAAGAAAATAGATGTCTTGATAGAAATAGTTTTATACTGAACATTTAGAGAGCTAAGAGAATTTTAATATTTTCCCCCTCTACGTATGACGGGTTTTTGGCTAGTATTTGAAATTCTAATCGAGTTTCATCATTTTCTTTCGCGTAACTGTCCTAGAGCAAAAGGTATGAATCCATTTCTTCTCGCTGACTTAGCTATGGGCTGAATAATAGAGCATAGTGGGCTCTTCAAGATTGCTTTGCAACTAGCTTAGAAGGACAACTTTGAACTTAAGAGCGTATGTAGTCCTAGCGAAGGACATAATATGCAGCGAACGAAAGGATCGTGATACTCAGAATAATTATGTTACTGACTTTGAGGTCGTTTAGCACATTGGATTTCAAGCATCATTTCCCTTGAGGTCCCAATACTATATCTTAATTAATTTTCGTATAAGCGACTTTAAGTTTTAACATTGTTTCATATATGAGGTAAGGATATCATAGGTAATATTTATTACCCACGACCCACTGGTGTGTCGTTCAGTACATGAGTCCATTTTTACAACCCAGAGTCCCACACGATCCACCCTTGGGTCGTTGGAAAATTCCTAATATACAAGTATTACATTAACACGAACTCTCATTTTCTATATTAAAAATTTTTTTTGCGGCGGTGGTGGGGGGGTGTCTGGTTTACCATGATCTCACAAGCAATCAATCATAGCAACTTCCTCCCAATAATCCTCATATAAAAGAAGTTAGAAATCGACCCACCGGAGAGTCGTGTGGACCTTGCAAACATACCACCACGACCCTTCGGTGTGTCGTGTTAATCAATCGTCAATAAGTTTTGTTGTACATTTACCTGTTATACTAAAAGTTGTTAGGAGTTGATTTCTTCTTTTGTACACTGGTAAGAAAGACTATCAACAAAACAACTTTTACACATACGTGTGAAAGATCTTTGGCCAAAAATACTGGTTTTCAACAAGCCAAGTGAATTCCAACTAATCAATAGTCGTGTAGGCTGCAGGCAAATTTTTCATTAAAACTTGAATGTTTTTTGTTTTTTTTTAATATTTATTCACTTGCAATGCAAATTCTCACTGAGTACAAAGACGTGCAATGCTAATAAATAAAAAAACAAAACAAAAACGAATTACTTAACGAAAGCTAGTGACTGACTATGTGACTTTGTGGGTCTTTACTAATCATAATGTAGTTTTAACACAAAGCCAAAACTATGGGGAACTCAGCGAGGATCGAACTCGCAACTAATGGTCTACTTGCTGGCGATTAATCTTTGATGAATTTGCTATGCTTTTTTGTATCTACGATGGCCAATTCAAGTAATTGTCAATATATAATATTCAGTGTGTAAGATTAGGACTGGCTTCAAACAACTTTCTATATGCCTTCAAGAACACATGGCGCAGTGGATAAAGGCGTTGGCTAGATCCAGTTACAGGACCCGAAGAATGTGAGTTCAATACCCGGTAAAGGCAGTGGAAAACTTGCAGAGAGGAATGAATAGGAGATAACTCATAACTGACATACGTGGAACTAGAACAGTCTACCCCCTGTGAGCGAAATAAAGGGTTCAGTTCGACATTCTAACCACCTGAAGAAGGCCGGAGCCTACAACGGCTGAAACGTTGTAATAAATATGGCGGCAAAGATGAGGGCAATAGTCCGAATAAGGTAAATAGTGGACTTTCTATATTTTAAGAATCATGGAAAATCAAAGCAATAGGAAGACTTATTTTGCACAGATATCTCTAGTCGAGTCTCTTCATTTTCATTGGGATTATAAAATAATTTTGAGAATTCTACTCTCCGGTTTTCTTCTGGCGTTTCTCATACTTGGTAGGCTTACCGCCATATCACGTTGGAACACCGATCACCCAAGTTAAGCAACATCGTTCCTGGATGGTGACCGCTTGGGAATATCAGGTGTCGTAAGCTTGGATGTTCGAGTGGTGTAATGGATCAGGCTCGCAGTTGTTAATCGGAAAGCTGAGTTCCAATTCCAGTTGGATTGATTATAATTCAGGCGAAAATGCCCTTGGGGAAAGTATGAATCCATCTCTTCTCCCCACCCCGCCAACAGTTATGGTTTAATTAGTATCCTTAAATCATTATTATTCCCCTTCCCAATTTCGTATAATCTCAAAAAAAAAAAAAAAAAAAAAAATTCTGGCTTTAAATAACCTGCAAATGGTTGTTAATCCGTAAAAAACGAATCAATCAAATCGTAGTTGGTAATCTTCCTAGAATTTTGAATCGAAAATAAGAACAGAAAAGAAACTTCGTGCTTCAAAGAATTATATAAATATTAAACTTCTAGACATTTATTATCTATCTTCCAGCTAAGGTTTAAATAGCAGGGTAGACTCGACCTTTTAGCTTTGGAAGGCAATCAGACTATAAGAAGACCATCTCAAAAATTAAAACTATCAAGAAGACAACGAGGGACTAATTAGTTTTATCTTTGCTAAAATCTCTTGGCAATTCATTGTAATATTAATACAAAATGTGGCCAACCATGATCGCCTAAGGCCTGAATGGATATGACATTAAAGAAAATGATTCTATATTGCGGCATGAATGCACTTTTTTATAGCCATTTTCTAAAATTCCCACTTTATATGTACAAAACCTAGGATATCAAGACATATAAACATTTGTAAAATTATATAAAAACAGACAGGTAAACGCAAAGTTATATATAAACTATTGATGATATGCAATTAAAAAGCTAAAGCTATTGCGCTTTGTGAACTTTTTTAATTGACATATTATATTTATATCTATTTGCTCATTATTAAGCATTAAACACTGTCTCTAGTCACTTATCTGCAAACAATCGTTAATATTTATTTGCCTTAACTATTAGGTTGGTACAACTTCAAAAGAAAAACGACATTATTTTTGCACCAACCTAATACGTCTCTTTGTTGTGATAGCTTTTCGTGGCTCGATAGTAAAGCACGCTTGACTTGTAATTAGTTTTCTATATAGAAAAGTGAATACAGATTCGATTTTTTTTTTTAATGAGACATTTTGAAGCGAGGAATGGTATATAAAGTTGACTATTGTAACTGTAACACTACAAATGGTTACAAAGATCCAGCGACACGAAAGATAAAGAATCGAGTAGAAGTTGGTCGCGCACTGTTGACTATTGGAAATCATACAATTAATTTGTGGAAACTTACTGCCATTAACTATCAGTAGTTCTACAGCGGGTCAACAAATCTAAAAAATAACACACACACATTGATCATATAAAATTAGCCGAGAGCCACAAGAGTAGAGATTTAGAGTAAACTACTGAATACGAATGAGATAGAAGTAGATTTATAGAGAGGGATGACGAGCAAGTCATTTTATTTTCCTTTTTTCTACGGAGAGTTAAAAGAAAGAATTAGATCTTAAGACTGAATTAATGGTTGAATAAAGTCATCTTCTCACAAAATCGAATCTTTTTTATACGTTATCAGTCACCGAATTTATCCTGATGGACAAAAAAAAAAAAAAAAAAAAAAATGACTATTTACTTAACCTCTTGCGGGTCACATTGGATTGTGTCGGGTGCCACATGCGGTCCGAATTTTGTGCAAGCCTGTTCTACAAAGGTCGCTATCTGAAACACTTTGTGATAATAATTCAGGTAGTGGAGGCACTAAGAAACAAAGAATACTTCTTAACTATTAATGGATTCTTTTTCAACCGAACCCATTTATTACTTTAACTCAGTCATGGGTAAACTGCGGCCCGCAGGCTACATGCGGCTCGTCTGGTCTTTCTGAATGGCATGATTAATTTCACAAGAAAAATAACGTTTCTTAAAATGTTATTTTGTTTCGTTCTCACTTGTTCACTCACACACTCTCTCATACATAACCACATACATAAACAATTATTAAGTATAATGTTTCTTGAAGTAACATTATCAGCATTTTAAATCATTAGCAATTTTCGCTAAGGAAGATCATACGTGTGAACATCTTTTGCTTTTGAAACAAGAAACATTCATAATAATTTTTTCTCTGAAGAAGAAATGTTTACATTTTCATATCAATGAATTAGAAATAAATTCCACGCAGTGACATGTTTTAATCACATTGTCATTAGAGATATTATTATACCAAGATTTTTTTTTTTTAATTATAAAAATATTTTCTGAAAAATAAAACTTCCCTACCATTTCTTACGCATATAGTCTTCTGTAGTGAAAGAAGCTGAGTTACCGACTAGGAAAATGATCTTGAATCTTTTTTTTTTTTTTAGTAGTGTGGCCCGCCTTGTGATGAACCATACAACATGTGGTCCATTGCTCGAAAAGGGCTGCCCATGCCTGCTATAAACGCTATAGTTGGAGGGTATACGTGTTTTTTTTTGTTTTTTTTTTTTTTTTGTAGAAAACTGTTTATTTTTTTAAAACAGTGAAATTAATACCGACCGAAAGATTTATTAAAGAAAAACATGGCTTCCAACAGGAACTTAAATAGAAGAACATCATATATTTAGGTTCTGATTACGGTTTCTTTGGTTAAATTTCTCTCGACACCCCTTAGGAAAAACATGAACATTCTCTTGATAAATTCCTTTCAGATTTCAAAAGATGTGTACACAGAAGACCATACAAGAGTGTGCAGGAATATTTTATACCGCTCTTATTCGAATTATTCACTTAGATGTAGACAGTTATCGAGTCAACTCCGCTTTTACACTAAGACTGAATGAAAATAGGAGACATAATAATATACATGATCGTTTTGAATAAAAGTGTTCACACATGTAAGCAATTATATTCTTAGGATTCCAAAATAAACATAATTTTAATGTATTTTAATCTTTATTGCAGTTATCTAAAGTGTGTTTCTTATTTCAAAGAGAGCGATAATATTTCTAGCTATCTATGAAGCGCATGAAAATGTGAATATGAAATAAGTCGCTAGCGAAGACAAAACTCAGGTCAGTGAGTCTTTCCTTCCAAATGAAGGTTCAATATCAATTAACAATAGCCTTCTTGACGGATAATTCGTTTCCAGTCAGAACTTCATTGCGCACAGAACTGCACGCGTCCAGATTTGTTGTTAGCATCAATACACGTAAGTAATGTATATATTCCTAAACGCCATTACCAAAGAGTTGTTAGTTCTATGCTATGTCATCGATTTTATTAATTTTCAAAAGTTTTTGATAATGGCTAACGATAGCCGTAAGTACTCAGATATTGAACAATTTATATTTAAATAGGTACCTGAACCCAAAAACTCATCCGAAACATAGAAAACAAGTTTAAAAAAATCTTCGACAAAGAAAATTCCTTGTTATCTAACCAAACTTGTATATTCGAATTAATCGAAAGATTGCTGCCTAAATACGCCCAGTATATATATATAACATACCTATATTAGACACACTAACGCCTCCTTGAGTATACGCATTACGTGTCACTTATCTGACCATAGTGCCATAAAAAATTTATTAATCCATAATCTACAAGAAAAAATTCTGGTAAAAAATACAAGAATTCTATATAAATCACATCATCAGAATCATTAATATATATATATATATATATAAATATATATATGTGCGTGTGCGTGTGTTTGTGTGTGTGTGTGTAAATATATATATTTAGTGTTTATATACAGTATACATTTGCATACATGCAACACTTACATATACCTACATGCCCCAACTGTTTTCAGGAATAAAGAAGGATTTAAACAGTCCCAATGAGCTTGTTTCTTATTTAGTCATAAATAATTCATAAAAAAATTATTTCAATGTTTTAAGTAGACAGACACAACCACGAACACTAACGGTATTTATTATGATTAATTCCGTTTAGTCTGGCACAAGATCATGACTGTTGAGCACCGAGTGATGATTGAATTCCATACGCAGTCGTAATCATCTACTCGAACTACGGGTACTAAAATAAGCATTTTAATACAGATATCAATGATTCCTGTGGAGAAGACAATGGGAAAGCATTCCTTATCTTCCCGAAGAAAGTCTGCCAGTTTGCATATAATAAAGAAAAGAATCTGTGGAGAGCCATAGTCGCCTAAAGGGACACTGTCTTATAAAAAGATATCGAAAACACAGAGCCTTATGTATAGTGTAAGTCATAGTTTATTTTCCTACATGGACAACATGTGGAGTTATTTCTGTGGACCATCTACAGAAAATTATCACCCTTCTCTAGCAATCAGTTTCA
Organism: Acanthosepion lycidas; assembly: GCA_963932145.1. Taxonomy (NCBI): domain Eukaryota; kingdom Metazoa; phylum Mollusca; class Cephalopoda; order Sepiida; family Sepiidae; genus Acanthosepion; species Acanthosepion lycidas. The sequence goes on along the minus strand of OZ010585.1, from coordinate 34,140,189 downwards.
GAAAAGAAATGCCAATTTCCAGAGCTGACAGGGGCGAGATGTCGGTGCCACAGAAGAAAAAAAAAAAAAAACCTACTCATTTGTCCCTCACGAATACTCTTTGCGCACGCACACACACACATATATATTCAGACATTTCTCTAATACAGCAAAGTACATTTCTATAACATAACGTAAATCTGAATCGTTGATAACGTGGGGACCGAATTAGCATAGTGGAGATGAAACTGACACAGTTTTTGGTCTGCTCGGAGTTAAGAGTCTTCTGGTGTATTAGAGAAATTAACGGGTCGGTGCGTCTAGGTTGGCTTGTTGGGTTTTATTTCCTTCATTATTTTTAAACATTAGAATTATGTGTACGGTAAAAAAAAAAAAGACGGCGGAGGAAAGTTACATATGTAATGAAAAAAAAAAGTAAGAAAAAAAAAACAAACAATAAAAACAAAAAAAAAACAACAAAAAAACGCTTCCATCAGTGAAATAGAAATAGATATACTGTTTGTCGTGAAATATACTTGTACAAATGTAGAACATGTCAGAACACACCAAATACACACACACATATATATATAAACACAAACAATGCACTCATACACACTATATGTATATATAAAGATATATTAAACTTCCATACATATAATATCTATATGTATACATAAAAATATACGCATGCACCCATATATATGTGTGTATGTGCAGTCCACAGCGAGTACACACGCACACACACAAGCTATATATATATATATATATATATATATATATATATATATATATACGTATACATACATATTTATATAAAGCTATCTATAGCCCACTGCATTTTTTATATATATAATCTCATCGCATATATATATATATATAAATAAATAAATAAATATATATATATATATATATATATATATATATATATATATATATATATATATATATGCGTGTGTGTCTGTGCGTTTATGTGTTTATATCTCAGCACATCTAATACATATATATAATTTATTTATATAAAGCTATAGCCCACTTCATATAACATATATATAACCTCATTATATGTGTGTGTCTGTCTGTGCTAATACGAATATACATATATCTCTTTCTCTATCTAATATAGATATAGAAAAAACAAATCGATAGATAGAGATATTAGCATAGATAAATGGATAGATAATTTGATATTAACATAGATAGATATTAATATAGATAAATAGATAGATTGTTAAATATTAAGATAGATAAATTGATATTAACATAGCTAGCTAGCTAGATAGATAGATAGATATTACTAAAACATGACATTCCTTTTTTCCCGCGTAACTGGCGAAGACCGTCTCGACCTTAATAATTTTCTTCATTTAAATATATATTTGATACAAAGCAAAAATAAACGTATACACGCGCCCACAGACACACACACACACACACACACACACACACATCTACAAACGTGAAAAGTGATATCTTAAGTACTGGCGTACACCAATATTTTGCATCTAACGCAAACTTCTGTGTCATTAACGCGTGCGTCAAGCATGAAGTCACAAAAAGTCTCCAAAAGATTTTATCAATGCACTGAACACCGACAAATGAGAGACAAGACACGCGTGTATGATTTATACACAATGAATTTTTAAAAATCTGTCGCTACATTTGCAAATAATTTTTTATCGATAAAAAATATCAGAACATAACAGTCATTATTTCTTGGATGAACGCATAAAATGTTAATAAATTACACTAATAGCCCACTATATTTAGAATCTATCTATCTAAATCTACTCATCTATCTATCTATCTATCTATCTATCTATCTATCTATCTATCTATCTATCTAAATCTACTCATTATCTATCTATCTATCTATCTAAATCTACTCATTATCTATCTATCTATCTATCTATCTATCTATCTATCTATCTAAATCTACTCATTATCTATCTATCTATCTAAATCTACTCATTATCTATCTATCTATCTATCTATCTATCTATCTAAATCTACTCATTATCTATCTATCTATCTATCTATCTATCTATCTATCTATCTATCTATCTATCTAAATCTACTCATTATCTATCTATCTATCTAAATCTACTCATTATCTATCTATCTATCTATCTATCTATCTATCTAAATCTACTCATTATCTATCTATCTATCTATCTATCTATCTAAATCTACTCATTATCTATCTATCTATCTATCTAAATCTACTCATTATCTATCTATCTATCTATCTATCTAAATCTACTCATTATCTATCTATCTATATCTATCTAAATCTACTCATCTATCTATCTATCTATATCTATCTATCTAAATCTACTCATCTATCTATCTATCTATCTATATCTATCTATCTAAATCTACTCATCTATCTATCTATCTATCTATCTATCTAAATCTACTCATTATCTATCTATCCATCTATCTAAATCTACTCATTATCTATCTATCTATCTAAATCTACTCATTATCTATCTATCTATCTATCTATCTATCTATCTATCTATCTATCTATCTATCTAAATCTACTCATTATCTATCTATCTATCTATCTATCTAAATCTACTCATTATCTATCTATCTATCTATCTATCTAAATCTACTCATTATCTATCTATCTATATCTATCTAAATCTACTCATCTATCTATCTATCTATATCTATCTATCTAAATCTACTCATCTATCTATCTATCTATCTATCTATATCTATCTATCTAAATCTACTCATCTATCTATCTATCTATCTATCTAAATCTACTCATTATCTATCTATCCATCTATCTAAATCTACTCATTATCTATCTATCTTAATCTACTCATTATCTATCTATCTATCTATCTAAATCTACTCATTATCTATCTATCTATCTATCTATCTATCTATCTTTCTTTCTTAATCTACTCATTATCTATCTACTCGTTGTCTATCTCTACTCATTATCTATCTATACTCATTCTCTATCTATATTTACTCATTATCTATCTACCTCAATCTACTCATTATATATCTATCGATCGATCAATCTATCAGTACATATATGCATGTATGTACGCATGTCTCTCTCTCTACTGATAGATAGATAGATAGATATTAGGTTGGTGCAAAAATAATGACGTAATAATGTCGTTTTTTGACGTTAAAAAATACGTCAAAAAACGTCATTATTTTTGCACCAACCTAATAGATAGATAAGATAGATAGATAAGTAGGTTGGTAGGATAGGTAGATGGAGTGAAGAAGTTGAAAGCTCTTTGTCAAAAAAAAAAAAGAAGAAAAGAATCACCCCACCCACATCACACGAAAGAAAATTACGATATTTGATCATTTTTGTTAAATTTTGGAAAGTGGGCCGTTTGCTTTACTCCCGCGTATGAGTTGAATTTTGATCTCAAACTGTCACTGTTTAATGTTCGCTCTGTGGGAGTAATGCTATGTTAAGTGAATTGACAAAGAAGGAAAACATGTTGAAAAATAAATATTTGTCTTTTAAAATATGTGCTTTTCATATTCAGAGTATTGACTTAATGACTTACAAAAATGTGAGCGATAAACGCATTCCCTAAAAATAATTGTGTATCTATACATACTTATATATATATATATATATATATATATATATATATATATATATATGTATATATATTCACACGTAAACTCCGCCTATGGCACGACTGACTATGAGTGCAGCCACATTTAGATTTATTAATGGTAGTTATGGGAGAGTGGTTTACTCGGGATTTCTCTCCTTCTCATCACCCTTGTGTCATAGCTTTTCCGAGATTATTAGTACTAAGGAATAATTAACAGAATAAGCTTTCACCAAATTCTTGCAAATATACATTTTCTTTATATGTACGTATATGCATAAA
>OZ010585.1:34071320-34133820 GCA_963932145.1 Acanthosepion lycidas | reverse complement strand
CTCCATTTCTAGATCAGATGCATACGCGTTTGATCTTCTGTGGTTCGGAAATGGCTGCGTTATCTACAACAAACAATTACCTTGAATTTTATTTTTTATCTTTCTTTCTTTCTTCCTTTATTAATTTCTATATTTATTTATTTTTGTAGTTCCATCTACCTTATGATGAACTATATCTCATGCGGCCCACTAATCAGTGAAGGTTGCCTGGCTTATCCTAACTAGAAAACCAAAACAGAATGACTTTCAAAAAGTGTTACAGCTAGACTTAGATTTAGAAATATTCCTTATAATTTATTTTAATGTTTTCTGTGTATTTCTTTGGTTCTTAAGCTAAAAGCAAATTAACATTAAGATAATGGTCGAAAACCAACAATCCTAAGACATCTTGTCACCACTGAAACATGCCTGAATTGTTATTTAGTATATACATATATACATACACACATACATATATATATATATATATATATATATATATATATATATAGTAAAATGAAATTGGATAACCTAAGGAAATTTTACATCTCAGAGAGAGAAAAAGAAAGAGCAATAAAAAATAGAAACAGAGAGAAAAACTGAGACAAAGAGATAATATTATGCTTTTTAAAGATAGGAAGCAAACGGATCCTAAAGTTATGTTAAAATCCCCGCGATTTCGACATAAATATCCACCCCATCAAAGTTTTAGACATTCAACAAGTCTCCAGAAGTTTTAGTTTCCGCTCTCTCCGAGACGCTTGACTGCTAAATACAAAACTGAAACGTAACCAATAAAAGGCATCGCTATGCCGTAACAGAAAGGATAATAAAAGAGACCTAATGAAATAGATATTTAAAAAAAAAAAAAAAAAAAAAGGAAAGAAAAAATATATATTTGCACTTACCGACGCATTCTTTGGCCTTATAATCGGTAGCCCGAGACCAGGGCAGATCAAAGTGGAAAGGTTTGCACCTATCACACGACGGACCTGCCGTATTATGTTGACAATCACATACCGTTTGGCCCTCGGCATTCTTGCTACACGAAGATGCATGTCCATTGCATTTACATCGTCCGCCGACGGCTAAATTCGACAAAGAGTAGTAATAACTCTCCCTAGCATTGGGCTCCTCAAGATCCCCCAAGGTACTCAACTTGTTGAATACAAACATCACATCGGTAGCTGTAACCCAGTCCCATAGAACTGGACTGCTATCAAAGTCGACAGGTCTGTTCTCTAGGGTACTGAAGGCTACCCGAGCCCCTCCGGGTGTGTTAATATTACTGTGTACATTACTACACAAAGCTTCTTGTTGATTAGCTTTGGTGATCACAACTCCGGGCTTTTTGCCATACATTCCTTCGCAGTCACTGGAATAGTATTGAAAAGGGATCCATGTTTTTCCAAAGTCCATACTTTTGTAAATAGCCATAGAATCCGGCCTAGCCGAACAGAACTGTAACAGAATATAGGTAAGCTCGTATTTTTTACCGAGAGACAATTTGAGAGTGACATTTTTGGGGTATTGGATAAAAGGTTCTGACATCCAACATGTAAGGTTATTTGAATTGTTGTTGTCTGTGAGATAGGAAGGCGGGTGTCTCCTTTTTGGATGGCTAGCGTCACATATGAAACAGTTTCTGACCACCTTGCCTTCTTTGTTTATTGATGATTTGCAATAACGGCTTGGAGGTGTTCCACACGTCGACGAAGCAACCACCTCTTTTCCGTAGGCAATGTTTACAAATTCAGGTACACACATCTTTGGCTCCCCGATAGCATCGTAGCAAGGATTGGAAGATGACTGTTGGCCGTCGTGCAGGTCGGACAACCCCTGGGGTGCAGCAGCGCATACGCTCAAAAGTAATGCTGTGAACAAGAAGTGCTGTAAACTTGATAAAAAATGTACTGTTGTAAAACGGGTGGCCCCGCGACTGCCCACCGGGCCTCGCTGCGTGACGAGATGCGACGGTGGCATTTTGTATAACGGGTGTCACTGTTAGCTGGTTCCCCCACCGGAAAAACGGACAGTCAAGAATTCAAGCATTCAGATAGCACTACGGTACCAATTGTTAGACACAAGGAAATGGCAGTTGGTTGGTTGTATTTTCTATAATAAAAGCACGTTGTTGTTTTCGTTTTTTTTTTTTTTTCTCTCACCAATATTTTTTTTTTTTTTTCTTTCACCAATAATTTTTTTTCTCTCTTTATTTAATAATTGTGTGTTGCGTACTGAACAAATGAAGTTAATGTTTTCATTAAATCAAAAAAAAAAAATTGCTTTTAAGTTTGTGACTTGTTACTTTTATTCCGGTTACTCCACTATCCGGAGGTGTCGTGTAGAAAATATTTACGGGTAGAAGTATGTAAAAACGATGTTTGGACGTGAATGAGCGAGAGTGTGTCAGCTGATTTAAGAAGAGAAAGCAACAAGACAAAACAAATAAGAAAGGGTGAAAACCCCTCTTAAATCATTGATCTTCCAGTTACAATATTATCCACAGTTTCTACAACAAAACGAACATTCTTCATAGCGTTGTAACAGGGGCTTCCTTTAGTTAATGTTGCTATGTGGAATCTATTGGTTTTTCCTTGTAGTATGTCGGAAAAGATGAGTAAAAGGAAGAAGAAAAAAAAAACAAACAAATATAAACAAACGATGCTGTTGAAAAGAAACAGAAAAAAGAGTGAAATCGACTGGAAATAAAACAGAGACAGAAAGTGGAACCGACTTTAGCAACACACACACACGTACTCTTCGATAAACCTTCACGGTTTAGGCCCAGTGTGCATCTGTGGGCGCTTGTATCTGTCCGTCTGCGTATTAGGAGTCCAAACTGGCAACACAACGACCAACAATCTCCGATCGCTCCTACACGGCAAGCGAAAGCGTCGTGGTATCAGTAGACAGACTGAAAGAGTATCTTCGCCAATTAAAATTTAGTCCGATTGTATATAAATATGTATAGTCCAGCTGGCGCGGGCAGTTTGTGGAGAAAGAAACAGTGGTGGGGGGAATGTTTGAATTCCAGATCCTGTTTTGTTGTGTCGAAATATTTTTTTCTTCTTCCCCACCCTTTTTTTTTTTTCTCTATTTTTTTTTTTTTTTTTTTTTAAGTTGGATCACAGAGGCCTGGGAACAACCCCGAACCCGCTAGTTTGTCTGCCTTACTGCTGTGTACGTTTTAAAAAGCTTCCCTTTTTGCTGTTACTAGTCAAATCTGCCCAGGCTTCTCAACACAATAAGTTAACTCTCCTTTAAGCGTCTACATCGCTATATTTTACTGTGTTGTGTTGTGTTGTGTGTGTGTGCGCGTGTGTGTGTATGCGCGTGTGTGTGTGGGGGATATAAGTGTGTGTGTGTGTGTGTGTGTGTGTGTGCGCGTGCACGCGCGTAATGAGGCAAAAATAAAGAAAAGATAAAAAAGAACAAATAAGAAGAGACGAGTGGATATGTACTGCTGATTTGTGTGAAGTGAAGCGCTATTTAATTTACATGTTTACTAATAAATAAAATTTGAACGTTTAAATTATATAGTGATAGAGAATCAGAGAGATAGATAGAGAGAGTGAGAGAGAGAAAGAGAGAGAGAGAGAAAGAGAGAGAGAGAGAGATAGAGATAAAGAGAGCGGAGCAGTGGCGTGTGCCTCGGATCTCACGTCGCTGTTATGAGCGAATGAATGCGATCGCTTTTGTGTTAAACCAGTTTCCGTATATGTGTTAGTTACTGGAAGTGCATGTGACTACAACTCTGTCCCAGCGAGGTGACTGATCGAAATAACTGTTCTTTTTAATGTACAATGATGTTTTATGAAACGCATGCGAACTTTGATGCAATCGTATTCCAGTCAGTGCACGAGCGTGTGTATATGTGTGTGCCTGTGTGTGTGTGTGTGTGTGTGTGTGTGTGTGCGTATGTGTATATATCCGTGCGTATTTGAATGGGTGTGAGTGTGGAAGATTTATATGAATGGTGTTAGTGTGGATATCTCAATGGGAATGAATTGTTGTTGATAATAATAATAATAATAATAATAATAATAATAATAATAATAATAATAATAATAATAATAATAATAATTAAAAATCTATTTTTTGTTTTCTTTTTAAATTATGCAAATATTCAACAAATAATGTTTTCTTTCTTTCTTTTTTCTTAAGTAAAATTTCACTGTCCGGTATTTGCGAGAGGAGACCAAAGACAAGAGAAAAATGGCCCGTCCCACGAGAAAACTGCTTTTCTTTTTACAATGAACTATTTACGGTAATTCATAACTAGGTGGTGCTTTGTTGTTGTTATTTTTTTTGCTTTAAAAAAAGAAAAAAGAAAAGAAGACACAAACGAAAAAGAAAACGACGAAAGAACACGCTTATCCGTTTTTAACTCTTGTGCCTGTACCGTGCTGTCGTCTATCCAATATCTTTGTTACACTTTTCTGCCGGGCGAAAAAAAAAAAAAAAAAAAAATTGAAAAAAATGTGCTCAACTATTTCCACACTGTTACGACTGAGAAAGAAAGAAAAAAAAAAATAGAGAAAATAGTAAAAAATGAAAAAAAAAAAAAAAAAAAACCCAAAAAATAAACAAATGCTTAAAAAAAAAGAAAAAAAAAAGAAGCCACAACCCAGTCAGCTTACTTCCAGCAGACAAACTATTAATTTTTCACGTAAAGAAAGCGCTGGGCGTTTGATTCGTCCGTCACGCCCCCCACACGTCATTCATTCCTAGCCCTCCCCTTCATTTTGGCGGTAACATCAGCAGCAGCTATCGTAGCCTCGGTAGTAGTAGCAGCAGTAATAATTATTCTAATAGTAGTAGTGTGCGTCGTCATCATTGTCGAAGTAATAGCTATTGTATATGACATACGGTGGGGTATCACTGGTTTACATTGTCAAAAACAGACTGAACTCAATGAGCAAAGAACTGAAAAACTTGCCCCAGGCAGTGATGCCAGTTTTTTACTTTAACCAACTATATTTTAAGAAAGTGATTACTTTAAAAACTGTCATCACAGACTACTCAACACTAGTAATAGTAGTAATATTAGTAGTAGTCATTGTCGTCTTTATTGCCAACATTATCAGTTTGAGGAGAGAAATGAATAATATTAGGTTGGTGCAAAAATAATATCGTTTTTTGACGTAACGTCAAAAAACGATATTATTTTTGCACCAACCTAATAATACAAATAAAACTTCATAGTTAACGTGAAGTTTGAAATGTTTCTTTTTTTTAACCAAAATTCGGAACTTTACAAATTGTTCTAAAAGAAATCGACTGATATCTATCAATTGATTGTTTTCAAATTCTGTCTTGTAGTATTTTTATTATTTTAATTACTTCTGTTCTTAGCCTATTCGTAAAATAGGCCATTCGCTTGATAAAACGAACCATATAGCGACAAGGATTTATTATTATTATTATTATTATTATTATTATTATTATTGATAATAATAATAATAATAATAATAATAATAATAATAATCTAATGCTATACGAGGAATGGCTCTTATGACATCTGATCTTAACTGATTGAGTGTGTTTTATAACCCGTATATGTTTTGTTTTGGTGAATTGACCTTTATCACTCGATATGTGACTTCATTTGTGGTACAAAAAATATCCTGCTATCAAAGGTGACTTATCCCTGAACAACGGTGTGTTTGAATTTCATAGTTGTGTTGTCATATCCTGCTATGGCAACAGAAAACAACTTTGAGTGAAATTAGTAATAAGGATACTGCAGCTGAGAGGCCTTGAAAAAGAAACACTGTGAAAAGGGAAGTAATATTAATAATTCAGAGTGCTCAAACGTTAAGAAGGACGCAGTTCATATTCCGTTCAGTACTATGAATTTGCTTGACATTACCGGGTGTCTAGAGAATTGACATTTTTTTTTTTTTTTTTTTTTAATTTTGAAGGATGAGACAGACAAGGCGACTTGGGAGACACATTTATATATTTGTAAACATCCTTACTCGAAAACTTCCTGGACGGACTGGATTACCTGATCTGAAGGTATGTCTAACCGAGCTACATCTGCAAGTTTACGTGACGCTTTTATCAAATCCTGTCACCATATCTCGCATATTTGGCTGTGGCGCATATGCCTGTTATACTTTTATCAGCCCAAGTATCATAATGGGTATATTACTTTGGGTATATTTGTACCCATCACCATTATTTGGCAGACTACTCTCTCAATTATTATTATTATTATTATTATTATTATTATTATTATTATTAATAATAATAATAATAATAATAATAATAATAATAATAATAATAATAATAATAAAATGTGGCACATGGGAACATCAGCATGCCCTGTTGTAGTTGGAGGCCTCGGATTGGTTGGAAAAGATTCCAGTAGGCTAATTGAATGGATTCCTGGAAGCCCATGCCTTAAAGAAATACAAATTTTTTTCTCACGGGCACAGTCCACACCTTACTAAGTGCTTTATCTATGTAAAATATTTTTTTTTTTTTGTCAGTGAAAAATGTCATGATGCCATTTCTAACCTTAGGTCTCTGGGCGAGACCCGGAAAGAAATGTGTACACACCAGAAATCAAAGAAAATAAAATGATAATAATAATAACAGAAGATGAAAAGAGATGGGATCTATAATAATCGTGATATTAGCCGTTTCCTTATAAGGAAACATTCAGCATTTATTGACCGAACAGACAATGCTACCTTTGTTTGAAATTTATAAAATCTTTTTAATGAAACAATTTTACATTGTATTTTTAATTAGGTTTCTCCTGTTGTTGTTATTGCTCTTTCTAGCATTGTTGGGGGTTTCCTTCCTAACCTTTTGTTTGAAGTAGTGTGGAGTGTGAATATTTTGATAATGTCGTTATTTCCTCATCAAGTTACATGCGATATCCATTTTAGCTATTGATGATATTAAAAGTATTGACCATGTTTGCCGTAGTCTCTGAATATGGAATCCAGTGAAGTCCGTAATGTGTTCAAGATTCAGAGAAAGTAGCGGCTGTTAAGTAATTCTTTAAGTCTTCGATATCAGGTTGGCAGTGATGATATTTTGGGAGAAAAAACAAAATGGCTGCTTTTATACACGTCGGATTGAATATTTTGAGCTTTCTGATTGGTTAACCCTTCTATTGGTGAACTATAAAATGAGTCAGCTCATTTTGAATGGCTCACTAGTACAAAGTCATACCCCAAAAACTGCAACAAAAAGTCCTTAAATGATGTGGTTTATGTTATTTTGGTAAATTCTTGGTTTGTGATTATGTAGCGCCAGCCCGTAAGGCTTTTAGAAGGATGTTCTGGCTAAGAGCTACAGGGTTTATTCGCTCGAAGACAATTTTAACCTTTATCCGAAAAAACGGTTGAATAAAGTTGACAGTTTAGGCATTTTGGGGCGGTTTTGGCGCCATGCATGACATTCAAAAGTAAATCTCGATTTCACGAGATTATTTAAAAACATGACGAGATTTTCGGCTAACATTTTGGTTTTGTAGCAATTTGTGGTGTTGTGCGAAACTACAGCTTACACAGTCCATGACTTATAGAAAGATGTCAGTATCCTATATGCCAGTGGGATTACCAGGATCTATCTATCTATCTATCTATCTATCTATCTATCTATCTATCTATCTATCTCAATCCGCTCATTATCTATCTATCTCAATCCGCTCATTATCTATCTATCTATCTATCTATCTATCTATCTATCTATCTATCTATCTATCTATCTATCTATGCGCACTGTATATACAACATTCTTTATATGTGTGTATCATCGTGTATTCAGTAACGTATATTGTTAAATCCTTTCCTTATCCTTTTCATGGCGACCGCGACTGCAGTATACATTGTCAAGTCTCGCCAGCAAACTTTCATCTCTCCATCTGCAGAGGCTTACTACCATATCACCGTATGTCACTGAAGTTAAGCAACATCGAACTTGGTCAATACCTAGACAGGTGACATCTTGGGAATAACAGGCTCTGTAAACTTGAATTGTTAATCGTTGGCTTCGTTATATTCCCTAACGCGCAAAATACCCCTGGGAAAGTCATAAATCCATCCCGTCTCTCTCCAGCTATGGGTTAATATCACTAAACCATTACTGTTGCCCCCAAAAAATGAAAATAGAAATATTTACAATCTAAAAATATTTTCTGGCTTTAAATAACCTACACAGGGTTGATAAGCCGTAGAAAAGGAATCAATCAATCATTTAATTAATATATACATATACATGCAAAATACCCTTGGGGGAGGTATAAATTTACCTCTTCTCGCCGCAACTAAGGGTTAATTAGTAAAACTAGTATCACTAAACCATTATTATATCCAAAAGAAAAATACTTACAATTTAAATACATTTTCTGACTTCAATAACCTGAAAAGGTTTGTTATGGCCGTACAAAAAGAGTCCATCAATGAGTCAATCCATCTGCATTTGCTATCCACTAGGAACCACTCAACTGGCCTTTTGCTCCGTCAATGATCCTTTCTTCTTGATATGCGCTCCGTCCACCTCCGTTTTTGTTCCTTAGTCACTTCTATATCCCTCATCGTGGTCTATCCACTGTTCCATATCGACCTATTTCTATCACTGAGTTTTATCTCGAACATCGTTTTTTCCATTGATCGTTGTGAATTTCTGAGTGTTTTTTTTATTATTTTTTCAAGTCCTTTTGGTAATTTACATGTATTGTAAGTGCATGCAATTGATGGCATTATATATTCATCATGCACTGCGCGTTTTAAGTATATTTACAAAGTACTTATAAAAGCAGTTATCGAAATGATGAGTGGCGCTACGCAAAACGCTGGTGCCTGGAAACGGTCAAGAGATAGGTTGCTTGAATATTTATTAATTTAATTATAGACTATTGTCGCTTTAGCTATTGAGTACTTTTAGGCAAAAATTCTGTTAACCTTAAAATAGGTTAAATTCTTGTAATTGTGCGTATTTTGACAGGTGCCAATGAGTTGCATTAATTCATGCCGTCTCTCTCTATTCTTCTGTCTCTCTATTCTTCTCTCTCTCTCTCTCTCTCTCTCTATATATATATATATATATATATATATATACTTTATTATAGCATATTGCATTATAACATATGTAAAATATTTTACATATGTTATAATGTAATATCCTATAATAAATAATATCGCTCTACTATTGTATTGATCCCTATTTTTAAATTAATGTTGTGAACGTTTAAATTTATATTTGATTCGTTCTCATTTCGTTATATATATATATATATATATATATATATATATATATATATATATATATATATATATATATGAACAAATATACTCTTAAGATGTGGTATATTTATGGGATAAAGTGTTCAATATCAGAGATAAAGTGTGTGTATGAAATATATATATATATATATATATATATATAAACAAATATACTCTTAAGGTGTGCTATATTTATAGGATAAGGTGTTCAATATCAGAGACATAGCGTGTGTATGAATATATATATATATTTTAGGTTGGTGCAAAAATAATGACGTAATAATGTCGTTTTTTGACGTTAAAAATACGTCAAAAAACGACATTATTACGCCATTATTTTTGCACCAACCTAATATATATATGAACAAATATACTCTTAAGGTGTGCTATATTTATGGGATAAAGTGTTCAATATCAGTGATAGAGCGTGTGTATGAATATATATATATATATATATATATATATATGTATATATATATATATATATATGAACAAATATACTCTTAAGATGTGCTATATTTATGGGATAAAGTTTTCAATATCAGAGACAGAGTGTGTTTATGATTATATATATATATATATATATATATATATATATATATATATATATATATATATATATGTGTGTGTATGTATATAGGATTAATACAAATATAAAACATGTCACTTAGCTGATGAATATTCAGCACCCCGACTTCAAAAGTTCGTAAACGTACCTTTATTGTAATCGCTGATATTTTTGTTTTTGTTATTTTCATAATATGTTAAAAAATTATTCAAGTTCTTATTGACTTTAGGTTGATTTTTTCTTCTTTGGGTGTGCTTGTGTACTTCTTTTCATAATTTCTTGTCTCTTTATAGTCTCTCACTGTTCCCTTTACTTCTCTCTCTTTCGGCTCTGAGTGTCATATATATATGGAGAGAGAGAGAGAGAGAGAGAGAGAGAGAGAGAGAGAGAGAGAGAGGAACAGACAGACTGACAGAGACAGAGAGAAAGAGAGAGTGAGAAAGAGAGAAGGACGGAGAGAGGCAGATGTTTAATAGGTCGTTTAATAAAATCTGGAGAATAAAAAGGCAACAAAATGATATATATATTGGCAATAAAATTATATTTATAATATATTAACATTTTGACTAAACTGAATTAATGTCGGAAATACGAGGAATAAACAAAGAAGTGGGACTTAACTCTTCCGAAGAATGTTGTTGTTGTTGATTAGAGATCTCCCTGTAGAAAGTATGCTCCCTGAGTAAACCAAATCCCTGTTTAGTCCCTCAATGTGAGAATTTATTTTGGAAATAAATTTAATCTCCGATCTGCGTCTTTCTTGTCGGCTGCTAAATGAAGATGCTAAAAGCATATGATACGGTTGGTTGAAGTGTGCAGCAACCGAGGAAAGTGTTGTTGCCCCTGATGTTTTTTTTTTATGATTATTAAACTGAAAACGGAATTCCGTTCCAGTTTCCCCAACATATTTTTCTTTTTTTTTTGTATTTGTGGCAGAAAAGTAAATATGTAACATTTGAACTGTCACAACTCAGAGCCGTTGGTTTGAATAATACGTGAGTGCCAGGGGGTGTGAAATTGCTATCAGTGATGATATGTCTACAGACTTGGCACTCGGGGGTTATTGCAGGTGATATTCCGTTGATGAGGTGCTGAATCATGTATGCTGGATGATGATTTTATGAGAGTGTGTATAGGGGGGGGGCTGACGCCTAGCGTGAAGTGGCTTCTCGCTGAATATTTTTCTAAATGTTTGGTCTCTCTCTATATATATAAATAATGTATATTTAGGCAGTAAGAAGTTGTAAGATTTAGAATTTTCGTATATCTAAAGGGGGGAAGAATACTCAATATCGGGAGTACAGCGTTTATACTTATACTTATGAATGATTAATGATAGTGTTGACATAGAAATTGAAACACTGGTTCACGTAAGATCACCGAAGTTAAGCAACGTCAAAACGGCTCAGTACCTAGATGGGTGACCACTTGGTAATACCAGATGCTGTAAGCTTGGATATGCAGGTGGTATAATTGATAAGGTTTCGAAATTGGAAATCGGTTCTCCAAGTTCCGATTCCAGTGGGGTTTTGTGATATTCACTTCAGCTAGCCTTGGGAAAAGTATGGCTCCACCGCTCCCCACCCCCCAGGTACGTGTTAATTAGTAGAATTTATATCAGTAAAACATTATTATCTTAAAAAAAAAAATCTTACAACCTAGAAATGCAAAACAAAAAACAACCCCCCCAAACCCCCAAAAAACAAAACAAAAATAACAAAAAAAAAACACAACAAAAAACAAAAAAAAACAAAACAAAAACAACTCTGTCAATGAAGGAATTAATCAATACATGGTGACTTGCAGTTTCACGCCCTAAGCGGTTATCAAAACTATTTATCTGATAGACCGAACACTTAAGGCGTTACTGCCAGTCACTATGCAGTGTCGATTTCTATGTCCACATTACCCTATCTATCTATCTATCTATCTATCTATCTATCTATCTATCTATCTATCTATCTATCTATCAATTTCTCTTCACTATCTATCTATCAATCTATCAAATTCTCTTCACTATCTATCTATCTATCTATCTATCTATCTATCTATCTATCTATCTATCTATCTGCTTCTGAAAAAAAAAAAAATACTCTTCATTAAGATTCACGAATGCACAAACCAGAAGACGTAAATTTATACAAGTAAAAAATGTCTACTCAATCACATGATAAACTATATTTAATGTTTAAAGCAATAATCAGTTATATTTATGTTAGAGTGTGAATAATAACGACAACTCTATTAATATATCTGCGCAAAACTCTCATTACCTGACTTTGCAAATAAACTAAATAATGTCGAACATAAGGACATAATTCACTTACGCACTTTCTTAGATACCATATCACACCTTACTGACAATGACGTAAAACTAAGTGTCCATGGCAAAGCAACTAATAAAAATGATCCCATAATTTTCTGTTCTCAACATAATACCAAAAATAAAATTATCACTGCCTATCCTATGCTCTGTTTCCTAATGTGTATACTTACGCGTACATACATAAATATACATATATACATATGCATATATAATTTAACATATAAATTCCTCATAAATAAGACAATTAAAAAGTAATGATTGATTGGAATAATATAAACTTTAAAATCTCCACCTGTTAAAAAACAATCTGCCTACACAACTACAACAACGAACGCCCACGCAGATTTAAAACAACAATCATAAATGATTTAATAAATAGAGAAGATTTAATATCCTCTACACTCACAAAATTTCTTAACGTGCTCAAAAGCACAAGACAAACAATAATTAACAATAATTTCTCTAACCGACTGTTGTAACCAAGGGAAGGTTACTGAATAGAATAATCAAACAAAAGTTGATAATGAACGATAATACTTAGGACAAGAACAACACATATAAGATTCGCCAGCGGCGCGTAGAAGTAGTCAACTGTTAAGTGAATTCCACAATGAATCTCCAACTCTAGGATATCTACCAACCGCCCCACGCGGTCAAATGTGGCACAAGGCCGAATTTAATGTGGGATATCCGAGCCCGTAGGCTCGGCCAAAAATTCTCCGTAGACCTCGTATAAATCGAGGTCGGGTAGCTGTTTCCTGAGACGAGACTCTACCCTTCGACATATCCTCGTCTGGGGATCGTCTCTGCCCGGAGGCAGAGAATTTGGCCAGCACAGCTGGAGACGAATCTCCAACGGCACATCAACATACAGTATTTACTACAATATTTATGCAAATGGGGACATGCACATTATCGTCCGTAGCTATGCTACAACACCGATATAATTGATGAAGAAATTAATCTAAGCTTCGAAAAAAATAAAAACGAACAATAATGACATAAAAAACATTAAATTATTTTACAAAAATATTTACACAAGAAACCAAATTAGATCAAATTCGTACGTCAATACTTATATGTACATGTACTTATATATATATATATATATATATATATATATATATATATATATATATATATATATATATATATATATATATATATATATATATATATATATATATTACATATGTGTGTGTGTGTGTACTTATATGAACTTATATGTACTGATAAAAACAAATTAAACTCGTTACTTACTGCAAAATACGAAAATATGTTCAACATAATCATCATCAAAGATATATTAGGCTGGTGCAAAAATAATGTCGTTTTCTCACATAGTAACATATGTGAGAAAACGACATTATTTTTGCACCAACCTAATAGTAAAAAAAAAATTAAACTGTTATATTGTCTATGATTTAGCTTTCTCACTGGGATAATGTTCCTCTAATAATAATTAAAACGTACATGGGTTATAAAACCATTGCATTATAGCTTCGATTAATATTCAGTAGTAGATCAATTAAATCGCATGTAACTAATCAATAAAACAACAAAACAAAACTAAAAAATTCGACAAATCCTTATAACAAACTAACATCAATCATGTACTAACATTTCATATGTCAGGACGTATGCTTTAGTAAACGACGCTTTATTTGAAAAGATAAACACAGACATAACACAAAAAAACACAATACTGCCTACAATTACAACATTTTCACAAAAGTAATAATCTTTTGTAATGTCTATATTCAACTAAAAATATTTGGAAATACAGAAAAAAGACCAAAAGTCCTTAACAAAAGTATTTTTTAAATATTAACCAAACTTTTATATATATATATATATATCTACATATATATATATATATATATATATATATATATATATATATATATATATATATATATATATATATATATATTAGGTTGGTGCAAAAATAATGACGTAATAATGTCATTTTTTGACGTTAAAAAATACGTCAAAAAACGACATTATTACGTCAATATTTTTGCACCAACCTAATATATTCCTACAAATTTGTAGGTTTGATGAATTGGATCGTGATTAAGATGCCAATATAATAAATTATAACCATGGAATATTAGTGTTTGAGCCTTTGATATGTGAGTGGAAGCTGTCAATATTCTGTTGCATGACTGAATGCCATTTTCAGGCCTATCTGATGACCTGAATGATTGCGTTCAAGCATGAAGTAAACTGTCGACACTCGGTGGCGACACTCAGAGTGTCCCACTCTTAAAACTTATGCACGCTTCATCCCGGATACTGAGCATTTTTAACCTGCATTAAAACTATATTTATTCCTTCCCCCTCCACACACACACACACACACACATGTAAAAATTTATATATAGAGAGAGGAAAAATAAAAATAATGCTTAAAACATGCTTATATTTATTGTTTTATTAAAAAGGAACTGCTGGGGTTTTTCTTTGAAATCTTAAAATCAAACGTGACTTTTGTGTTAATTGATAACGTGAAATTGTATGGCAGATGTTCTATCTATCTATCTATCTATCTATCTATCTATCTATCTATCTATCTATCTATGTGGGTGTGTATTGGGTGCTTGTTTTGTTTTCGTTGATTAATTTAACTACATTTCAATCACTGTTTTATTGGACAAAAATTACAATGAATAAATATATAGGTACACATAACTTTATACTTGAGTTAAAAGTGGACATACGCTCGGTTAATACTTAAGTCAAAAGAATAAAGTTTGATATTAGTCAATTATAAACATTTTTTTCTATGACGTTTTATTTCATGTTTTTAAAACAACAAAATGCAAAATTGGTCATTGGAGGCAAACGAGCAGATTAACCTCAAAGATAGGAAAGCCTCGTGAGTACAAAACCTTGTAATTTAACAACCAAGACTAGTATACTAGTCCCAATAGAAATATATATATAATCATGATAATTACTCATCTAAAAATCTAAGAAAGTGTTTTTAACTTTAATGAATTTTGAAATCAAGTATTTTCTTTATGAAATCTTGACTCGTCTTTTTTTATTTATCTTTGCCTTTTATCACAATTTAATAGTAAATCCAAGACAATACATTCCGTAGTTGAACTGGTTAAAGCGTCGTACACTAAAGCAGACCTCTTGAGATATGGAGTGTTAGTACATGTTTCGATTGACGTTAGTTTGTTATTTCTATTTGAAACTGTTTAACGTTCACCGAGAATGTTTTGATAAGACAGAAAAAAGATCAATCAAGAAATCGAGTTTTGGTCTATTATGCAATTAAATCGTGAGAATGTCTGATTTTTAAATAAAAGAAAATGTTATCACCTGTGTCCGATTCTCTGCAAGATTCTTTGGTTATCAGATCGATAAATAGCTAATTCTTTTTGTCAGATTTATCGAATATTGGAATTAACCTACTTTGGAATTATCGAATATTAGAAGGATCGAATATTGGAATTATCGAATATTGGAATTATCCGGGATGTACTCGCCATTGCGTGGTTAGTGTCCCAGATTCTCGTTTGTTATTGAGTTCCTTCAAAGTGTGACCTTTAAACGAAAGTCGACCCACTACACCAAATATCAATTAAGAAAATCCCATTAAGCAATATTGAATGACACGAGTATCCTTAAAGGTTAATTCGCGTTGCTCACGAAAAAAAAAGTTCCAGAGATCAAATTAATATTTGTTGTTTAGTTGTGTTTAATATTGTATCTTTAAATAACAGAAATATGTTATTGAATATGATCATTCGAGTTTCACCTTCCCCCTGCAATAACGGGTCATCTTTCGTACAAGTTATATAAAATACACTACTACTACTACTACTACTAATAATAATAATATATGCCCTAATGTTGCATCAGACATGACTTCTGCTCTTAACTGATTGTGTGTATAAAAATGTGGAAGATTTTCTCTTGTTAAATTACGACAGGCTCCGGTAAATATCCCGTTCGGTACTACCTCAGTTGCTTGAATTTAACCAGTTTGGCGTGTCTCCTAGTCGTTGACCGACTGTATATCTCTGTTCATGAGATATACAGTCGTTCATAACATTATTATTATTATTAATAATAATACTAAGTGCATGATAATGAATGACCAAAATGATTGTATAGCGTCAATTATATAAAGTCTAAACAAAAATATAATATATATGCTAACCCCCAGTAGAGTGAGTCATTGCGCCTTCTAGGACTAACGTCTTCCGCTGATATTAAGTGGAAAGATTATATTGAATCAATTGCTAGGCTTACTGCTAATAAAGTTTGTTCACCGTGTCGTGCTAAGACAATTTTTCTTACCAGAATTTATCTTACAAATATTTAAGCCTACCACTTGTCCATGCTTTGAATATTGCTGTCACATTTGGTATGATGTTACTGCTATGTATTTAGATATTCTAGATAAAATTCAAAGAAGAATCTGCAATGTCATTGTCCCTTACCTGACATCTCGTCTTCAATCCCTTTCCACCGTCGTAACGTAGCTTCCATATGACATTTTTTTATAAATATTTCACTGCAATTGTTCTTATGAGCTTTCCTCTTTGGCACCCCGACTTTACGAATTTAAGCACAGTACTAGACTGGCAGTTAGGTCTCGTCATTTTATATTTGAAATGGTTAATTATAACCGTAAGTTCTATGCTAACAGTTTCTTATCTCGCACTTCTTGCTTGTGGAATTCTCTTCCGGCCTTTTGCTTTCCAGTCAACTTTGATCTTCAAAATTTTAAATACAATATCAGTCGTTATCTTCTGTCTTCTTCTTCTTCATCTGTGTTCTTTTATTGTCCCCTCTCCTTAATAATGTTTTTCTTTTTCTCATATTTCCTAGCACTCAGTAACCTTTGCATCTTAGAGGTTTTATGGTCTTGCTTGGGGTGAAATGATTAAAAGAAAAACAAAAATTATAGTCTACAGAAATTATAACCAGCAACTAAAGAACAGCTAACAAAAACAGTAGCAAGATCGGCAACAAAACTTTCATTAATAAGAAACGTATAAAATAAGAATTTTGAAGTTTAATAATTTAAACTGATTGCACAATCCCGGCCAGTAGACCAAATCTAGTCATCATGAAGAAAGACAAGAAGATCTGGCATTAGATGTCGATGGAAGTAAATGCAGACTCTAAATGCGTCTCGCTGAAAAAGTAAAAAACTAAAAAAAAAAAAAGCAAGAAAAACAAAGTTGTGTTCATCATTAATTCTTTACTTTTTATGTGCCATGTCTTTTCAGGACGTAGGCGATCATGGCTCTCCATCTCCCTCTATCAATTGCAGCTCTCAACAAGTCCTTATTCCCTCTGTTTCCTCCCCCAGACCACATTCTGACATCCACTTGCCCAAGTCCGCCAAGTATGTCACGCGCTGTTTTCCCTTGTCTCTCTTTCCCTCTATTCGACCCGTGAGTATCAGATTCTCCAGGCCTTCCTTCCTCTTTATGTGTCCCAGAAACTTCACCTTCCTCTTCCTGATGTTAAGTATAAGCCTCCTCTTTGTTTGCAACCTCTCTAAGACCTCTTCTTCATCTTTGAGGAAATTGTCCAACATTCACTACCGAAAAGAAGGACAGATGTCACGTAATAGCTGAGTATTCTTTTCTTTGTTACCAAAGAAATCTTCCTGTCTTGCAATACTCTGTCCAGCTTTTGGAATGTGCCCTTGGCATTCCCAATACACATACGGATCTCAGTGTCGCACTTACCGTCCTCTGTCAAGACGATTCCCATAAATTTAAACTTCCGCGTCTGGTTGATTCTAGTGGTCCCGACCTTCATATCGCATTTCGGGCTCATCCTCTTACTGACGACCATACACTCCGTCTTCTTGTAGTTTATGTTTAGTCCTTTCTTCTCACTCTCCGTCTCTACCTTCTGTAGGAGATTTTGTAATTTCTTTTCCGTGTCTGGTATCAGTATTATGTCATCATCATTAATACTATCCTTATAAAAGACTTTAGAAGAATTGAATCAAAGCCATCGAAACAGAAGCATTACTAAATCAGCATGAATGTCTGGAATTGACCGTTTTTAAGTAAACGTATCGTTTAATTTAAGCAACATTAGGATGGGTGGTTAATGTAACGGTTAATAGCGTGGAAAGTGATGTCGGCGTGCCGAGTTCAAATTCCGTTCTATTTTTTTTTTTTTTCACTTCGCACTGATGCCCTTGGAAAAGGCATGAATCCATCTCCCTCCAGATATGAATTAAATAGATATCGCAGTCTGGGCTCTTTTTTGCCTCACGTGGTAGCTAGGCTACGAGAGGGAAAAACATTGAATTCAAAACCAGGCTATCTTGTTTGTGACACAACACTGCTGCTACAGCTGTAGTACACGTGGTACCCCTACGACCCTAAGCGGTTAACGGATTCGTGACAGGACGTGACGATCATTTCGTTCCCAGTGAAAGCCATCAACTACAGCTGGTGAGAAAAGTCTATAAGTATAAATAATAAAATATTCTAAACTTGAGAATAACTGAGTTTTTTGCATAAAACGAAGAAATTAATGACCATGCATAACGCTTTACGTCCGAGAGACCGGACATAGTTTTCGTAAACAAAAACTTCTTTTTTTTTTGATACAGTAGATCTTGCTATCTCGACTACAAAGTGAAATTGAAACAAAATGAAAAGTTGGAGAAATGCCAAAACCTTCCCAGAGAATTGGAGGGAAAATGAAGGCAATAACTGCATACACCCTTAATGGCAATTTTGGAATAGTCGATAAGCACCTTGTGAGAAGATGGAAAAATCCTGTAAAGAACGAAAACCATACAGACCTTGTTCTTCTATGTACTGAAACCCACAAGGGATGAAACTGTAGGGGAGGTGCTCATTGTTATTAAACTGGCTTATCTCATTTTTTCTAAGGAATAACTTTGCAAAAGTTGAAGGGACAGTATATTTTGGAATTAAGATCACCGTTGTACGTTCCGGCCTTCCGAAACGTCGTGAATATGGCAATAAAGAAGTTGACGATGTAAACAATGTATATAGCTACAATACCTTATCTCAGAAATATAGACAGATCCGGAAGAAGTCCGGGGCGTACAACGGCCGAAACGCCGTGGATATGGCAATAAAGATGAGCCATCAGTCCGAACGATGTAAATAGTGTGAACAATACCTCACCCTGAAATATAGACATTGTTACAATATAGTGTTATAATACCTCATCTCAGAAAAAAAAAATGTTCTTATCAGAAGGAAGTACGTTTGGCAGGTGACTGTAAAATAATTTTAGGACCTCAATTTCTCTTCAGGTTTTAACTGAAAGAAATGAAGAAAAAGCAAATCCAACAAGAGAATTCAGGAAACAAACAAAAATTGCAATGCTGGTGCAATAATCAGAATGAAAAAAACATAAAACTGGAATAAAGGTTACTTCTTCTTCTTGTTTCTTCTGGATGCGAGTGGTTATGGCTCTCCAAAATATTCCTATTCTTTGTAACTTAATAAGCAATGTTTGTTCCCTTGCTATGCTTTCCAGTTCATATTCTGTCATCCATTTACACAACCATGATAGGTAGGTTACTTTCTGTTTCCGCTCTATCCTTCAACATGTCTTCTGAGTATCAAATTCTCCAAGCCCAATTTCCTTATTGTCAGAAATTTCAGCTGTCTCTTACTGATTCAAAGTACAAGCGTCATTTTCTTCCCATTTTCATGAAAACTTCCTGCTCACATGTTCTGTCCTTGGTATTCTCAGCATCTGTCTGTAAAACCCCATCTCTGTCGCTTCAAGTCGTATCTTCCTAATGACTCTAAATTTGTAAATTTTATCTTTATGGGTGAAAAAAAATGGAACTAGCCAATAAAAAGTGTAAGTACAATACATTAGTAACGCTTCTTTTTTTTTTTAATTTTATAACTACAATACATTGGAAGCACGGTTGGAGTAACAGATTGCGGTTTGGATTGAGCAATCATAGAGCCGTGTTCGAATTCCAGTTGAGTTCATTACATTGATTTACGTGCAGAAACCAACAAATCAGAATTAAGGATTCAACGTTGGCCAATCAAACGGAAGATCGAGAATCTAAAATGATGTTCAAGTTGAGTCTATCCCTACCAATATAACCAGAGGAGAATCAGCATTTAAACATTTAGCGGTTTTTCGTTATTTACTGAAATTACGCGCAGTCGGTGTTTACGTTATTGCGTCTAAATGTCTTTAAGTTAACTAATGCTTTAATCCTGATTACACGCGGGAAAATATCTTTTAGGTTTTTGAAGGTGCGACATATTAATGATTCTTACTTGACATCCTGTTATTACAAGAAATCGTTCACATCAGTTTCCTCATCTTTTGCGTCTTAATCACAAACTTTCAGCCGCATCCCCCTAGGCCCTCCAAAAGTATATATCGTAATCATCCGGTAACGTCAAACGGAGAGTGTTTTTTTTTTTTCATTAGGTTTGTTCTCTTCTTTTCTAGTTTTGTTGCATCGTAGTAGAATTTATTCTTTCTAGTTCTTTTTAGTGAAAGAAAAAAATATTCATGACTAAAGGCCTCATTAATTGATACAGAGTAAGCTACAGAAGAAATATTTTAAGTACATCATTTGTTCAGAGGAATAGAATTATTTTATAAAGCGATACCCCGAAAGTGCACTTATAAAAATTATTAAAAATTTACTAAAAAGTGGCCTTACTGTCGTTTTCCTAGCGAAATCTTTAGAAATGGTTGAATTCTTTATATTCTGTATAATATTCTTTATATTCTGTATTAAAAAAAAAAAAAAAAAACAACAAAAAAAATCAATAGATACCAACGTCGGATTAGATATTTTTTTTATTTAATGTTAGATCTAATCTGAAATATTTAAATGGTCGTAAATTTCAATTATGAATTATAATAGGAAACTGTAATTTCTTCTGTAACCAAAAAGATCTTTGAGCACAAAGAAAAGCAAATGCGATTGAAAACGTAGAAGCGAGAAAACAATGCTTTTACATCTAGTGTGAATGGCTGCCGGTGCTGTTGGGTGCGAAATGGATTAAAGGCTTCATTTGTTGGGCGTTGGGAAAAATCAGAATCACCTGTGACTACGCCATTTCTCTGTGGGTTTATCTATCTCATAGGATTTATACACAATCCTATTGGCTTGAAAATCCATTTAAATGCCAATTTTTTTTTCTAGTTCGCTGACTGTCTTCATGCCCCAAATTATTCAATCTATGCAGCTTATATAAATGCCAATCTGATTTCCTACCTATTTATATCCTTCCACTTTACCTGCGTATATACACGCACGCCCATGAAAGAGAAATTCATACACAGAAAACCATGGGCTACAGTATCTGCACATACAGACAAACACACAGAAAACTCTCTCTCACTCTCTCTCTCTCTCTCTCTCTATATATATATATATATATATATATATATATATATATATATATATAAATATGCAGTGTTTATTTGTATACATACATATATATATATATATATATATATATATATATATATATATATATATATATACAGAGAGAGAGAAAGAGAGAGAGAAGGCGAGATAAAGAGTGTGGACATAAAAATCGACATTGCATGGTATCTGGGATTTCACAAATTGAGAGATCATCAGGTAAAAGTAAAATATATATAAATACACACACACACACACATATATGTGTGTGTGTATGTGCGTGCGTGCGTGCATATATATATATATATATATATATATATATATATATATATATATATATATATATATATAATTACATGAATCATTCATACAAAAACAAATATAGAGGTTAATGATATAAATGGCGAGAATACATCTTCGCAAACAATTTCAATAAGGTACACTAACCCCGAACCTGTATATAAATGATATGATCCCTGTTTATAAATTCCAGTTTCATAAGGTCTTTTTTAGTGTTTACAATATTTATATTTATATCTATCTATATTTGTTTTTGGATGAATGATTCATGTAATTATAAGTTATAAAATAAACCAATCCCAAATAAAGGTAATCAATTAAAAACTGTTCCCGCCAAAATAATAGTTAGAATAAACTACAACAATCAACCCCAAAATTGAACAAATAGCTTTAATTAAATTCTCAAACCAAAAAAAAAAAACTGTTAAATAAGTGATATAAAGAAACAAAAAATAAAAACAAGCAATATAATTTGACCCAAATAAATAAACAAACGACTTCCGGTAAAATAACCGCCATAATAGAATACCCACAATGCACCACTAACCCGTATATATATATATAAATAGCCGAGAAAAATAACAGCATATGTGGCCTGACGATTGCATATAGCATGTCGCCTCTAAGTGTTGACTTCTATGTTCACTTTTATATTATATATATATATATATATATATATATATATATATATATATATATATATATATATATATATATATATATATATATGTATACATAAATTTCCAACAGGATAGAATCCAGGTAGAACTCAATGTCTAGGACAGAAAGAATATAATATAAAAGGCTCAAACACAAATATTCCATGGTTATAATTTCTTATATGGGAATCGTAATCATGATCCAATTCATCAAACCTACAAATTCAAAAAGAAATCAGAATATATATATATATATATATATATATATATATATATATATATATATATATATATATATATATATATGTATGTATATATATATATATATATATATGTATGTATATATATATATATATATATATATATGTATATATATATATATATATATATATATATATATATATATACTCACACACACATGACCGTTTATTCGTTTTCAAATCACATTCGTCTGTAAGAAGGTTCAAACCGTCGGTCACGTTGACTTGTGAATTCGTGCTAGCATAAACGACGGTTTCCGAACTACTCCGCCTACCCAATTTTATTCACTGATGTTGTTTTCCAAGACTTACTAATTCATGCCTCATGTTGTGATCACTTCTCCGGTTCGATAACATGAAGAATTCACCTAACTTACTCTTTTTCAGTAAGTTCACGTTTACTTAACATCTCTCAGTTGCGTCTCTGTCTTTGGGCAAAGCGCGCTCAGCGGCTTCTCTGTCAAAGGACGGAGAGGCAACTGGGAAAATTATACTGAGACGTGCCCAGCCCTGGGGAATAGCTGTCAGAGGCTGCGCCCTACCATTGCACCAGAAGGAGAGATCGGTGTTTGCACCGAGGCCGGCGCCTGTGGGGAATTTTTGTTCCTGTCCCGGGTGTACGCGGTCGAGTCCCCACTTAAAAATAGACCTTGTGTCACATCGCGACCTAGTTGGAGGACAGAGTAAATACCACATGAAGAAGTCACCTTTAAACTCAGTTCCGATATGAGGGGATGTTTCACGTACTTTGATTTTGAATATGATCTCTTATACAGTGATTCCAAATAACTGCTTTATTTAATTATTTTAAAGCATATGAACCGTATAAAATTTTCACCTTGACACATTTCCCCGATAACCCGGAACTCTAAAGCATAAACAGAATTTATTATTGAATTTTTAACTCAATAAAAATAGCTTTGTATACTCAAACACCTGTATCCAGTAAATATAAATAAATAAAGTATATATATATATATATATATATATATATATATATATATATATATATATATATATATATATATATATATATATATTATATCCAAGTAACATCATGAGGATTAAAATGTATACATTGTAAAAAGACCGGATATTAAATATAGCTAAAGTAACTTCAATGAAAAAATAAATTGAATAACATATATATTTCTTCTTTTCTCCTCAGTAATTTTATAGTTGTAAACTTGATAGCGAATAAATGTTAAATTTTGATTTTGTAATTAGCAGTTTTAAATTTTAATATTAAATTTTATCATATAATTTAGTAATTATTCGTTGGAATAAATTATTTTTTAATACTAAACATCTGAATAGATATTATAACATGACTTCGTTATCGAGCTTTTTGAATTTTCCTGTACTTGTGTTCTGATTGGTCCATCTAGCCTTTGTAACAACGTTTTCCCCTTGCGTAGAATATTAATTAATTTGAAACTTTTAAAACCATTTATTTTACATTCAACGTCATCACTTGATAAGACACCGAAGGTGTTGAAACAAAATGGCTATTTTTGTAGTGATTTTATAACATATTTATGTTATAAATTTTTTTTTTCTTTAAAAATAAATAATTATATATATATTATATACATTAAGAAATGGACAAAGTCCGATAATTTATTTATTAAATACATTTTTATGTTTAACGTTCTTTTTATAGATACAAGTATTTAAGTAAACGTTAAACATAAAAATGTCTTTAATATATATATATATATATATATATATATATATATATATATATATATACTAGCAGCATGGCCCGACGTTGCCCGTGCTTGATTCAAAAATCGTACGACTCATACAGCAATCGCTATCACTTGACTTAAAATATTTTTGCCCTTCCTTGCCTTTAAAGGAGTGCCCTTTGCCGTGCTGATGTTGTTACATGCCTTATTTCTTGCCTATCTCACACTGCGAATATTTTCTAAGCTCTATACGAAATATTAAATCTGTTACGAAAAAAAAGAACTAAACAAAATGAACACAAAACGATCAGCTTTAAAAAAATGACTCGTAACTGGCAAAACCGAATGAAAAAAGAATGTTAACAACAAATACTGTTTCACACCGAACCCAGTTCTGCGGAATCAGAATCAACGTTGAGTTTAAGCAAGCGAATGAGCCAATTGGAGTAAAGTGCCATGCAGATTTAAATTTTTCCCACTTGTGATGAATTCAGCTATCGATTTTTTTTGCATGCTAGCATGCTAGTTAACATTCGTGTCAGTCAGCTGTTGGCTCTCAAGCTGGTCAATAGAATCTTCCTGCCTATTCGTGGCAGCCAGCTATAGGCTCTCACTCAGGCTAGTAGAAAATGGCCGCAAACTACATGAAAACTGCCGTAGAAGCATGAAAAAATCGATTATTTCCACTATCGATGGGAGTTGAGAAATGCACTAACCTGGAGCATGTACATGTAAATTTTGGTGCAAATCCGTCGAAAATTGTGACCGTGTATTCTTTACACACACAAATACACACATCCTGCCTTATATATATATATATATATATATATATATATATATATATATATATATATCATCATCATCATTGGCGTCATCATTGGAGTCGTGTGACTAGATAAAACTTTTCATTTAATTCACATTTCATCAGATCTCTCCAACTTAACACACACACACTCTCTCTTAATCACTCACATACATACACAGACACACACTTATATATATATATATATATATATATATATATATATATATATATATATATATATATATATATATATGCATACAAGAGATAGATCGATAGGTCGATTATTAGATAGGCATTTGCAAGTGAGAGTGTATTAGACTGATACAAGATTTTCTTCTCCAATGTTTGCACAAAGATAGGAAAATCTTAGTTGCATATTAGAAGTTTACCCAGATCTTCAATGTTTTTGCAGTTAACTGCAATACGTCGTTTAGAAACCTTAAGAGCACTTCATAAAGGATATTACCAGTTTTTTATGATAGAGAAAAAATGTGTGTTCTGTTTTGCTCAAGAGATTAATTGGTGATAAAAATTGGATTTATTAAGATAACCCAAATGCAAGAAAATAATAGTGTGATCTAGGTCAATGTTTCTGAAATTTCTCTTCCTTGTGGCCCATTGTTGGTCCTCATAAGCACAAATAGAAATTCCATGTAACAGGAAATACGTTTTATTTACAAAATGCAGTAAAAATATAAACCCTGACTAATGACTACACAGCTCCTAGTGTTTGCCAATTAATAATGCCTCAAAAACAAAACTGCTCTCTATTACTCACTACAGAGAACCATCTCTGCCCTCCATTAGAATGTCTGACGCTCAACTCCACGAGAGCACCTCTTTGCGACTGCTCAGTCTCACATTGACTGCTGTCCTGAGATGGGACAAGTCCATAGTTTCGTCCACCACAAGAAAAGTTGGCTCCCTGTGCCACGCCAGGAAATTTTTCTCGCCAGAGCCGATCCTTCAAATTTACAAATCAACCATTCGCCCTTGCATGGAGTATTGCTGCCATATATATGGCCTGGAGCCCCTTCTGTTCGTCTCAAGGTCCTTGATAAAATCCAGAGACGGGTATGCAATGTAATTGGCCCTGATCTGGCATCTCGTCTGCAGTCAATCTCTCACAGACGTGTCGTCGCCTCCTCCTGTCTTTTTTATAAATACTTTCACGGTAACTGCTCCGATGAGCTGCTTTCGCTGGTTCCCAGATTTCATGAATTTAAGCGTTCAACTAGGCTGGCATCTCTCTGTCACCCTTTCACTGTCAAAAACTTAAATGTAGCCGTCTCTTCTACTCCAATAGCTTCATGTCACGCACCTCTCGCCTGTGGAACTCTCCCCTTTTCTTGTTTTTCCCTGGTAGGTTTAATCTCCAACTATTCAAATGTAATGTCAATCGACATCTCCAGATGACTTGATCTATCCCCCTATCCTTCTCTTCATCCTTTCCGCTATCACTCCTCTTTGCTCTCGCTTCAACTCTCTGTAAGCTCATGCGTGTTAGTGGCTTCCCGCCTTGCTTGGGGTGAAACGCTTAAAAAAAAAAAAGAAAGTTTGTCAAGTTGGACTTCCAAGTTTTAGTTCACCTTCAGGTGTAATTCTGCTCTCTTTTGAATTTGAACCTCTAGGGCCATTTTAGACATTTCTCAGACCCAATTGTGGGCCAAAGGACCCACGTTGAGAATCACCGATCAAGGCGACATCCTTCAACATCACATCCAAAATGGAATTTGCCGCTGAAAACATTTTTTTTTTACAATAGCAGAATAATGAAAAGCTTTTACTATACAAGACTATAATGAGCAATTGGCTTATTTAAATGATGCACTGAAACAGAAATTATAATCTTTTTTCCAGAAAAGAAGCTGGCAGATAATTTGGCCATAAAACTACACATGTTCCTTGAGTTGTAAATGAGACATGGAAGACTATCTTGGTATGGAACAAGAAGTTCTTTAACATATTACTCATATCTATATTTTTGGTAATGGTTATAGTAATATTAGGTTGGTGCAAAAATAATGTCGTTTTCTCACATGTGAGAAAACGACATTATTTTTGCACCAACCTAATATTAGCTGTTTGCTTATAAGGAAATATTCGGAATTCATTGACTGAGCAGCGAGTAATACCGTCAGTTTAAATTTATAAAGTGTAACTATAAAATTAATATTTCGAAAAGAAATAAGTTTCTGAAGTTCAGTAACTATTGTTGCTCTTTCCAGTACTGATGGAGGTTTCCTTCCAAATCTTTTCCCTGTTTTTGTTTTAAGTAGTGTGTAACTTGATTATGCCATTATTTTCTCTTCGAGTGATAAGCACATAGCACTCGAAGAGAAAATAATGGCATAATCAAGAGGTTGATGTTGATATATATATATATATATATATATATATATATATATATATATATATATATATTATAAATTAACTGATTTAAAATACGGTTTCTTCGCTACACAGGAATTACCAGGTTTCAAAAACCGAAGCTAAAATCTTCAAATTTAATTATATAATTAAATTAAAAGTATTAGTTCTGTTTCATCTTCAAGCGAATTTTGGAATAACTTATTTTTAAATTTACTGAGTTTTAAACGCGCATACAATTCATAATTTTTTTTTTCCCAAGGATACAGAAAAATCCAATCATTTAGACAGGGGTGGTATATATATATATAGTGTTATATAAACACTATATATATATATATATATATATATATATATATATATATATATATATATATATATATAGTGTATTGGTTGATATATTGAAAAATAATTGTCATCTTTGATAATGGCTTATGTAAGCCGAAAGCTTAGATTGGATGTAAACGTAATCAATATGGTGATTTCCTTTCGTCTTTCAATGATAATGTTATTAAGCTTAGCAGACAATATGAAAGGAATTTACTTAAAATAAATAGACAAAATTTGTCTATATTATTTAATGAAACATGCATCAATGAAAAATTGCTGCCTAAATATACACAATATATATATATATATATATATATATATATATATATATATATATTGGCAGAAATAAGTTAATAGTTTTTGACACGCTTATTCTTCTTACTTAATTTGCTGAAATTGATAATACAATATTCGCTCACCACCTCCCCAACAAAAAAAGACATTCATTCAGATCAAAATATTTCCTGGCTTTAAATAACATAGACATGGTTAAATCTTAAAAAAACAAATAAAATAATCAACCACCTTATATGACTAGGCAGATGTCAAGCGGTGTTTTTATGGGGGTAAACTCAACTATGGATTAAATAGTCGAACGTATATCTGAAAAAACATGTTATTCTAAAAATATTGTTAATATGACATTCACTCGTCCGCCCCCCCCCCCAAAAAAAAACAGAAAACAAAAAACATTCGTACAGTTCAAAATATGTTCCAGCTTTGAATAACCCACAAATGGTTGATAAATCATAGAAAAAACAAAGAAATCAATCTCCCTATATGACTAGCCAGGGTTTAAGCCCTGTTGTTTTCTTTTTCGGCTAACCTAGTTCAACCTGTCAGATGTTAATTACAGTCGAGAACAAGTGTTACTCATGCCATGAATAAACTCAGCATGGTGTCTCGAGGATTTCCGAGGTGACAGGATAATTTTATTTAATTCTTTACAAACATTTTCGGGATCGAATGTAATATCATTGTTTTATACATCTATGCGCGTTATAAGAGCAAAAAATGTTATTTTCAATCATGAACTAGAAATGAGGCACCTGTTTTTTGTTTTTGTTTTTTCTTCTTTTTTTTTATTATTATACTTTAATTCCATACCTTCGCATGCTTATTAGAGCAATTGCTCTAGAGTTGTGAATCCGATTTTCACCGGGTGCTCCATTTTTTCGACTTTGTGCTACATGAAAGCAACGGTTAGTAAATCTCTATACTTTACAGATTGTCTCGCTAGATCAATTACGATTGCGTAGTGAGTTCGATCCTCACTGAGTGCTCTACCTTGTGCTAAATTTAAGTTACGCTTAGAAAATCACAATATCTATGTTCTGTTCCCTTCTTTTTTTTTTATTGTTTGACCGGTATGTTCTCTCGCCCTATTCAGGTGAATTTTTAAATTTGAAATATTAGGTTGGTGTAAAAATAATGACGTAATAATGTCGTTTTTTTGACGTATTTTTAACGTCAAAAAATGACATTATTACGTCATTATTTTTGCACCAACCTAATATTATAGCTTATCAGATTCTGGTTATAATCCAGTGTGTGGGCGAATAATGTAATAAGAAGATTCTACAGAAGGCCGACATACCCGACGGAAATGTGTAAGACAACAGAAATTGGGATTTATACATATAAAAATTAATAATAATAACAATTCATCTTAAATTCTCATGCATTGAACTAAAGCTGTTGTTATCTGCCATTGTTCACCCAATAAAAGGCCCAAGAGCAACTCAAGGAAGAGGGTTACTAAATGGAGTTTGTTGTAAGGGCGTGTAAGGAGGGAACAAGAGGTTCATATTATGTAGGATAGATAACGACTGACCGTAGACTCGAAGAGGTTAATATTGTAGTTTATATGGGAAGCATCCTCTCTGGAGTTTGTTCCATGATGCAACAATTCTGGAGAAGAAATTTTCTGAATATAACTTCCGCCTTAACAATAAAATATGAAGGAAATGTGGATGAATGGATTCAGAGTACGTGGGATGGCGGACACTAATTATGAAGGCATGAACTGTTGAAACTTAGGAATGTAGCTTGTCTGAACATCTGCCATGAAAATAGCGATAGAGTAGCTAAAAGTAAGCAACGTTAAGTTTTGGGGAGAGTGGTTATAAGGTGGAAAAAACTCAACACCCACAAGGCTATGCAGACGCTAATGAACACTGTCAAATCTGCAATGGGTAGTTCCAGCACAGATGTGGCTGCAATACTCCATTTTTCTCAGAGCCTGAAGATAGAGCATGTCAAAAGGATTTCTGTACTTTCAGAAAAGGCACAAAAAATCCGCCATTTTTTCTAACTTTTTAGGCCAATCGAACCCCCACTTTAAAAACTGGTGTTAGATAATCTTTCTACCTCTATTTCCACTCATTTTGTCTTGTGAAATACTTCAGAAAATATATCAGAACACATTTTCATATAATTTTGGTCTTATTCAGGTACCCAGCTTATCAACCTCAAGTTTTTATGGCTAAGGAATGTGTTTTTTATATATGGTTGACAAACTTGTTATCTTCCATTTTGGAAGACATTAAAGTCAAAGCAATATATCGTAAGGAAGCTTAAAGTGTAACCATTGGAAAGTTAAGCTTTGTTTCATTTTTGTTCGTGTTATGCGGACAATTTTGGTTCACTGCGAGATAACCTCCACAATGATTAAAAGAGATTTATTTTTTTCCGGTCGGCACCTGACCAGATCTAATCTGACCCCGCTGAATTGTTTGCATAAAAAATTAAAACAAGTAGATGAAAGAAGCTCTTAAATAAGTATTGAAAGCATTGTTTTAAAGCCGTTTTCTTTGTTTTCTAACAGGATCAAAAGTCGAAAAACAGGTATCAGTTTAGGTGATGGGGACCCAAAGTAACCTGCGTCAAATAAATTTTCTGTCAGCTGCCTATTTACAAACAAGAAAATATATGGATATTAGGGATGTTTTCAATGCTTATCTTTTGAATAGAGAAGTCTAATTAATTATAAATTAGTTAGTGTTTTACTTACTTGGTATTGTATTTTTGTGAATCAATTTTATTCATTTAGGGAGAATTTCAATACATCAAATATAAATCTAATATTGTGGGTTAAAAAAGTAATGAAAAAAGAACGCCAAACAAAGGCATAATCCAGCTGCTCTGTTTCAAGCACCTGTTACAATTCTACATCGAAAAATGCTGAAAATACAGAGTCGCTTAGCTTTTAATTTTCAATTTTTGATGTCTTATGTCCCCTAGATACATAACCTAGCCGACTACGTTTAGGAAAGGAAAACCTTTTATGTCAACACGTTTCTAGAGGAGCTTTATCAAGGAAGCGTAAAAATTTTATTTAGGAACCTGTATTTATAAGCAGAAATAAGATAGGTAAAGATAACATTAAGTGTTAAAATTTGAATTAGAGAAACGCACTGAAATCTAAAAAATACAGTAAGATAATATATGGAAGGTGTTACGTGACATAATTTTTCGGCATATTAAACATAACTGAATTAATGTTGTTGTTTATATTGATCTTTTCATGTAATTATTATTCATTTTGACGGATTTTTATTTTATTTCATTTATTATCCTTAATATTTAATTAATATATTTATTTAATTTTTAAATGTCATGATTTAACAGTTTTCATCTAATTTTATTTATTTTTTTATAGTCATGAATAGATATGTTGGCATGAGAAAAGAGTTTTTCTTTTAAAAAAGATAATTGAAAAAAATATGGACGTAAATAACATTCTTGCAAAAATCAATTAATGCACTTTCAAGAACTTTTCCTCTAAGTAAATTATTTTTTTTTTTTTTTTTTTTTTTTTAATAAAACAGAATTTCAATCTCAAAAATGTATTTATTTATTTATATTTTTCATTTTGCCATTCAATCACACACTGATAGTTTATATATGTTTATATTATATCTTCCATATGCGTGCATGTCTGCATCTCTGTGTTTGTACTTCTGTGTGTGTATATGTGTGTGGGGGTTTGTGCTCTTGTGTAAATGAAAGCGTATGGATGAAAGAGGATAACAAACTGCCTTTGAAGATTGATTTTACCAACTGTCAACCGGTATTGGGTTATTTAATACTGGGTGTTTCATAAGGCACACAGTGAGGATTGAATCGACTCCATACTAGCAGTCGTCGACTGGACTAGACTCGTTAACCATTACCTCACGTCGAGACTCCCGCCTGTGGAAACTTAAATCTTGCAAGCCATTATTTATAAGTTCAATCATTGGACGTCACATAAATGTGGTTTTGTGACAAAGCTGACTTAGCTTTACTTTTTTTTTTTTTTTTTTTTTTTACAGTGGGGTTCACCCTGTACTAGGCTCGAGGACCACTCCAGGTTGAGGGTTACAGAATAAGAGGCATAGTTTATGAGGGAATGAGGGTGGTTCGATACAATGTGTGTAGCATGGTGGGTCCTAGTCGAGAAGGTTCGAAATAGAACTGGTGGAATATAGTTTATCTGAGCACTTTTCATGGAAGTAGCGATTTGGTTTCATTCAGCTAATAAAACATGCATTTGTTTGCTAGTAAACATAGTAAGAAACCTCTCGCTGTATTGTGTCACATTTGTATCAGGTTTCATTCTAAAGATAGAAGCTATCGTTTGGAAATAACTGGGAATAAATTCAAAATTATAATTACACGCGAGGACATTAGGTGCAGAACTTTCAAATTCTTTTCTTAATTTATTTTCAGTTCTTTTCTTCTTTTTTTTTAAAGATATACCGCGGAATGCTGCATATAGGCTAGAGATCAAACAAAATCTTGTTTCGTAAAGAGAATTTGGAAGGTGGGAGTAATGATGAAGACAGTAAGAAAAGATAACTCAATAGTTTTCTTCATTTTCTTTAATTAGAAATTGGACACAAAAAACGTAAAAAATGTGTGAAGATCAAATTAGAGTAGCCAATTTAGTTTGATTATCTTAATTAGTAATATCTGAACCTTCTTTTTCTTCTCTTTATTTTCTTTGTCTCTTCTTCCCTGTTCTCTTTTTATTATTGGTATTCTTCTCCTACTCATCTTCTTTTCCTTCTTCTTATTCTCTCCTCGCGCTTCTTCTTCCCTGTTCTCTCTGCTTCTCTCATCCTATTTCTTTTTTTTTACCTCTTCCGTTTCCTCTCTATGTCATCCATCTTATACCTTCTTTCGCTTCCTTTATCATAATGGCCTCTGATCATCTAACGTTCTTATTCTCCAACTAGTCTTCCTTTTCTCTTCTTTCTTTTTCTCATTACTCTTACTCCTATTATACTTATTCTCATCCTCTTCTCGTCTTCCTCCTTTTTCTTTTGCTCATCTTCGTTTACGTTCGTTCGTTCTTTTTTTCTTCTTCCACTTCTTTTTCCTCTTATTCTTCTCTTCCTCCTCCTCACCCCTTCTTCTTCTTCTTTTTTTCGGCGTCATCTTGTTTGAGCTATTTAGATTCGGCCATTATTTTATATTTATATTTTAATCACTTATAATTACTGTGGCTAAACAGAAAAATTCTAAGAATAAAAATAATAGAAAAAAATACTCTGGCAAACAATAAAAAGAATATTTTAATAATTATTATTATTGTAAAACAAGTGTCTTGAATACTGTCTTTCCTGCCATATAATGCGTATTTCTCATCTCATGCGTCTTATGCGATGGAAATAATTTGGGGTATGCCTCCCAGGTCGCAATGATACTACCCCACCTGGTTTGCCTGAATTCTCATAAAAAGTAAACGCTTTCTCAGCCCGCGGCAGAATACACAACTCACGCAGATAAAAATTTACATTTATTGTGCGCTTTTCATGGGCCGATGGATCTCCACGAGTGGCTAAGGCTTGCTTGGAGAGGGGTGATTTCATAAAAGTCAATATCTCTAGAATGGTTGCCAAACAAGGCTATAGAACCCAGTTTGTCCTGTTATTTAACCCCTAACTAGGTGGGGGGAATAAATGGATTCATACATTTCCCAAAGTTATTTGTGCGCAAGTGAATGTAACAAATTCGGCTAAGATTCCCCGATTTCTCATTCAAACCCGCAATCCATTACACCACAAGAACATCCTTTTCCCAATTCAGAATACGATCTCAAATAAAACAGTCCGTGCGCATTAAACGGTGGGAAAAAAAAAGGTACATTTTGGGGAGCCCTTCTTACGGTTTAGGGATTTTGCACTCTACTCTACGTTTTTTTTTTTTTTGTTGGGAGATTTCCATAGATGTATTACATTTTGGAGCGGATGCCTTTTCAGTAAGCTGTATTAACCTTTGTGGGTAGGGAGCTTTCTATCAAATATAGTATGTTTTTCAAGGTTTTTCATACTGAATATAGTGTTTCAGGAGATGAGGATATACTATGCGCTATATACAATGGATTTTGGTGGGTGATAGGCGCATATCAACTGCTCTATTTTAACGCTTCTTTGATCATTTTTTTTTTCATTGAAGTCTCTGTCTCTTCAAGATAAATGCGATCGAGATTCTCACCAGACTTCGTAATTTCTTTATTATCTGTTAATTGCCAGGACTTATTGTGGGAAAATAGTAGCGTAGTTTCTGGTTGCCTTCTTTCTTCTTTCAGGACGTTGGTGATCATGGCTCTCCATAATTTCCTCTCTCGTTGTGGCTCTTAAATATGTGTTACCATTTTGCTATCACTCCCAAAACTTTTCCTACTATCCATTCACTCAAGCTCGCCAGGTAAATTGTGCGTTGCTTTCTTCTGTCTTTCTTACCTTCAATCTTTTCAGTGAGTATCAAATTTTCCAAACCCTCTTTCCTCATTTTGTGCCCCCAAAATTTCAACTATCTTTTCCTGATGTTAAGTATAAATGCCTCTTTGTTGCTTACATGTTCAGTCCATTATATTCTCAGCATCCTTCTGTAGAACCATTTTTCTGTTGCTTCAAGTCTCTTCTTCATCTGTGAGGAGATTTATTTACTGTCATATATGAGGACTGATACTACATAACAGTTCAGTAATCTTTTCTTTGTTTCTAATGATATTTTATGTTTCATGATACTTTGCTCAGCTTTTGGAAGGCATCTTTCGCTATCCCAATGCGCCTTCGGATTTCTATGTAGAACTTTCTGTGATGTGCTGATACGCTTCCCAGATATTCAATTTGTTGCACCGCTTAGATTTATGTATCTTCGCTTGTAATTTGCATGTTGGGCTGTTCCTTTTGTTAAAAACCATGCATTTAGTCATGCAAATGATGTTTAGTCCGTTCTCCACGCTTTCCTTCACATCCTTCTGTAGGAGTCCTTGTAGTTTCCTTTCTTTGTCCGCTTCCAGTAATTCGTCCTCTGCATATCTTCATCTTGTTAAGAAGATTGTGGCCGCCAATAATGAATCCCAGTACGACTTCTAATTCTCACAAAATGGACTTTCTGGATAGCTTGAAAGGCACGGAGTGAGGAATCGGAGAGCCGAGTTCGAATTCCAGTCGCATCCATTTCATTCTCTTAAGTGCTAATACCCTTCGGAAAGAATCCTCCTCTTCTACCCCCTCCACCAGCTATGGTTAAATAGCAGGGTCTACCGCAGAAAGAAATGGCAACCTACTGTGGGAAAAATTTGCCCTGTCAATCATGTATCTTTCGATACATGATCACCTAAGCGTTTATAACGCATGGCATATAATATTTTGAGCTCATTTTCTATCGGCATGTAGGCGGTTTACTATCAGTATAGGTTCTGGATTTTCCAACATCCTGCCCACAAATTTTAGGGTTAAGTATCAGTTCCAGTAATTCTTTATGACGTACTTTATCAATAGAATCTGCATAGTAGTCCTCCAGGACTGGCTGCAAGCCGAGCTAAAATTCATCCACATAGCGCTGAAGCCCTAAGGAAAGACATGGCTCTATCAACCTCCAGCTACGGGTAAAAGACCAGGGTAGACTGGATATATATATATATATATATATATATATATATATATATATATAAAACTATGAACTTAAAGAGCCAGGCAAACCTACCTAGGTTTCACTTACGCGGATCGTCAGGGTGCGCTGGCCAGCGTAACCTGACGATCCGCGTAGGTGAAACCTAGGTAGGTTTGCCTGGCTCTTTAGATTCATAGTTAGATTTGCTCTACTTAGTGTATTGAGCACCTGAAACCTGAAACATATATTAACCTCATCCAAATTTAACCAACACAGTATACAAGGGGTCACAAAATGCAACAAAAAATATGTGGGGTTTATGATGTCATTTTCTACACTTTTGAAAACCCCACAAATACATTCACAATAAATAAAAATTTAAACTGCAACTCTAAAAATGTGATCTATGCCCTCAAATGCATAAAATGCAAGAATTTATATATAGGCATCAGCCAATCACTAAACAACAGAGTTGACTTTCACAAAAGCAACATCAAATTACCCGACAACAGAAAACTCTTTGTATGGTAACATATTTACAAAT
Source organism: Acanthosepion lycidas (assembly GCA_963932145.1). Classification (NCBI taxonomy): domain Eukaryota; kingdom Metazoa; phylum Mollusca; class Cephalopoda; order Sepiida; family Sepiidae; genus Acanthosepion; species Acanthosepion lycidas. Next base: position 34,097,456 of record OZ010585.1, on the reverse strand, counting down.
GCAGTCAAGGCAAATCTAAAATTATGCCAATATACCAGACAGCTGCTCTTTACTAAAATTCAGGGAAAAAACTTCATAGATAAATTTAAACCAGAACTGAACAGATCATAGCCTCACACGCATAGACATACAGCATACACACATGATGGCCAGATACACTGGTCGGAGACACACATATAAACACGTACGCACGCGCAAAACAGGTATCCATGGAGAACAAAAATGTATATACATACACTAGCAAAAACAGATAGACTACTCACGGACACACACACGAACAGATAGACAGACAGACAGACATACAGGTATAGATAGATAACTAGATAGCTAGATATGAACATAGATAGATAGATAGATAGATAGATAGATAGATAGATAAACATAGTGAATAACGGATGAGATAGGAATTTCAACTCGGCTTTGTCGATCCCTCATTCCGAACATAGACATTACTCTATTGGTATATCGCTTTTTGATCTCATCGTCACAAAAATAAGTGACAATATCGTAGTTTTCTTTCAGAAGATTAGCATCTAGAGGGAATTAAAGATTAAAAAAGCCTGACCATACTGCAGTTCTAAGAAAAAGCGTAATGATGGCAAAACAGCTGCTTCCCGCCACTTCTTCACAGTCGCCATATTTAGTTCTTGAAGAAATTCCTACTATATGCAGCGAGAAATATCATTGAATAATTAGAACTTTGCCGACTATATTTCAGAATTAACACATCACGAATAGGACCCAAATTTTAATACTGAATCACGAGTAAAACAAAAGCAAAATGCTGAAAATCTGTTTCATTCTCATTACCTCTCAATCAGATTATATGCTTGTCTCGAGTATCGATATTAATCTAGTAGATTTTATGATATTATTTTTTAAGTGTCGGGGTTGGGGGCACAAAGTTTTATCATAGCTTTAGAAAGAGACAAGTATATATTCAGATAATCTATACAAATATATTAACAAAGCGGTAGGAAGAGATAGGATTAAGAAAAATATGTTACTCACTGTAAAGTGGTTAATCGAAAAATATAACTATATAAACTGACAACTTTATCATTAGCATCAACAACTTTCCAGTGAAATGTAACTAAGCGTTATTTATTAATTCAAATCACCATATATATATATATATATATATATATATATATATATATATATATATATATAAATATAAAAGTGAACATAGAAGTCAGCCTGACGATTGCATATAGCATGAAACAGACTGTCGCCTCTAAGTGTTGACTTCTATGTTCACTTTTATATTTACACACACTCTATCTCTGATATTGAGCACTTTATTCCATAAATATAGCACACCTCAAGACTATATATATATATATATATATATATATATATATATATATATGAAAATTCCTCCGATTTAACCAGTAGAGAAGACAATATTTATGAATAAAAATGACAATAGGAAAACTAGTAATTGCTGACGCGTTTCGTCATTTTTATTCATATATATATATATATATATATATATATATATATATATATATATATATATATATATATATATATATAGATTGATTGATAGATAATGAAAAGCCTTGTATATATATATATATATATATATATGTATATATATTGAGAGAGAGATAATGAATAGACTGAAATATATATATGTATAGATAGATAGATAGATAACGATAAAGCTTATATATATATATATATAGAGAGAGAGAGAGAGAGAAAGAGAGAGAGAGAGAATGAATAGACAGAGATATATAGATAGATAATGAATATACTCATATATATATATATATATATATATAGATTGATAGATAATGAAAAGGCTTGTATGTGTGTGTGTATATATATATATATATATATAGTGAGAGAGAGAGAGATAATGATAGACATATATATATATATATATATATATATATATATATATATATATATATATATATATATAGATAGATAGATAGATAGATAGATAGATAGATAGATAGGGTATGTAGAGAGTGTAACGATTATCGTTGCAGAATGCAAAATCGGCGAGCGGAATTCAACTTTGATCCCATGCCGCTCACGTCTTAGGAAAATGCATGACGCTATCATCCTACAGCCACAGATAAAATAGCAGTGTGAACTAGGCTTTCTTGTCCTGGGTGACAGCCGGTATAGAAGAAAGAAACTCAAGATTTAACCCTCTGCAATACTGTTTAAAAACTTCATGGCACAATGTGCACCATTTCTCTATTGTCAGTTCTTCCTAAATGTGTGTCTGGTTCTACACAAGCTTTTAACACTATTATCAAATATCTGTGTGGGATTAGTTCTAAGTTGAAACGCTGAGCCCGAATTCGCGTCGAGACTTCAACACATATACAAATGTCCCGAAGTGTCTATGACTACTGGAATATAAATGTCACTCAAATCTTGTTTAAAAGAGTCTACTGGGAAGCATGTGTCGCGAGGAATACAGTAATTAAGATTTTTTGCGGTTTTTACAACCGTTGATAATGACATCATCATGATATAAAGTACACACAGAAATTAGTTCGTATCCTAAGGTAAGCAAAGCATCACTATTTCATCTATCTATCTATCTATCTATCTATCTATCTATCTATCTATCTATCTATCTAACCACACATACACCCCCCACACCCACCATATATATATATATATATATATATATATATTAGATACCTAAGTTTAAAATGCATTTTTTAAAATGAAAAAATATGCTTGAATATTTCATTTTAGTTTTACTTGAAAGTTGAATCATTAAATTTATTATTTCCATTAAGTAAACAATTCTGGTATATTTCAGATAGAAACTATATACATTGGAATGTCAAATTTAATTTTAAATTTTTAAATTTTCAAAAAACCCGCCATTTTCTTAATTTTAAGAAATTTGTAAACAAACACAAATTTATCGATTTTAAAAATATTTAAAAAAATTTCTGACACGTCATTTTAGTAAAATTAGAAAATTTAATGTTAAATTAATCTGATTTAAAAAAAATATTACTTAATTATAGCATAAAAAAGAAATATACAACGAATTATTAACGATTGGTACCGTAATTTTGATCCCGATACTTGATCCATGTGATGATTGACAAGTGATGACAGCTACTACGGATGATCATAAATGAAAATTACTAGAAATCTGAGTGAACCCTTTTATTTTTATTTTTACTGTTATGTCTATTTATTAGAATAAAGGGACAACACTCTTTTTATAATAATGGCAATTTCAGTCTACTGTACATGGAAATAAGGAATGTATTAAGTAGAAAAATACAACATAAAAAATTATTTGAAAAAAAAGTGGAATCACTAAATTTATTAAACTTGGCAATTTTGAACTCGTAAATTTTGTTTCTACTTAATTACTAATTATCAAAAGGAAATAAGCTAATACAGAGTTTTGCACGATTTTTAAGCTATTATAAATTATTATAATCAAAATGTAAAACAAATAAAAAATTCTTGTAAAATTTAATTATTCATCAGAAAAAATTTATTTCTTCAGGCAATAATGACCTTAATATTACTTATTTACAAAAGCAATTAAAAGCTTTTCTAATTAAGTAATATCATAGTTTTATTGGATTCATTATTTTTCTATTCAAAGCTCATTTTAAAAAAGTTGGAACAAATTAGAAAAAAAAAAGTAGGTGATTTACCATCTCCAATGACTCCTACTTTAAACAAAAAAAAATTGTAAGGAAATAAAAAGAATTGAACGAAATTTCGGGAAAATAAGTAAGTGGGGTGTAACATATTAAAAAAAAAAAATATTTTTTACTAAAATTTACTAAAAAGAAATATTTCAAAAATAATTTCATTCATTGGTGAATAAGTCCTGAAAATTTAATTAAAATCGGACAATTACTTTAATTTTACAAGAATTTCCAAATCAATGGGTTTTCAACGGGAAAAAAGCGCAAAAAAAAACAATGTTATTTTTACAGCACCGCGATGACGTAAAAAAAAGAAAACTTTAACCAAAATTTCGAACGCGTTAAAAAATATTAAAAAATATCAAAAAATAATTAAAATACACTTTGGTCTTTCATCTTAATAATAACATAAGCGTTTTGACGATAAAAATTTATTTTCGGTAAGTTTGTGGCATTTGTTTATTACGCTATGCTGTTTTCCCGCGAAAAAGTGGAGGTACCTAATATATATATATATATATATATATATATATATATGTGTGTGTGTGTGTGTGTGTGTATGTGTGGATATATATATATATATATATATGTTATTTATTATAGATATAAATATATATATGTTATTTATTATAATTTATATATATATAAATATATATATGTTATATGTATGTTATATATATATATGTTATATATATATATATATGTTATATATATATATGTATGTTATTTACTATAATTTTTACATACTGACAAAAACAACTTACTCGCTACAACAATGCATTTTTGTTTCGATGCGACTGCATCTCGATTGGTAAGAACCAAAAATTCTTATTTCAAGGGAGATCTGTTTATAATATCAACACAGTGTACAATCGATCACTAGCTGTTATTCGTACGAAAATCAATTTAAAAAAAAAAAAAAAAATAAAGACAAGACAAAAAGATTTCATTTCGACATATCAATAAATATCATTTAAAGAAGGCCGGAGCGTACAATAGCCGAAACGCCGTGAACGTGAGAGTAAAGACGAATGAACAGTCCGAACAATGTATAGGAAATAGTTACAAGACCTCATGTCAGAAATATAGAGGGATGTTGAATACCTTGTTAGTAGCGCGGCTAGGCTTAACGTCCGGTAATTCCTAAATTAAAACCCAAATCATCGACGTACAATAAGTCACACTAATTCGACCTGATCGTTCCACTCAATATTCACTCATTAATCACTGTTGTCAGTAGCCTGACAACGTGTCTGTAGTTACTCATTTTTATCCTATATGACAATTTTCAAATTCTTTCTCACTCATACATATATATATATATATATATATATATATATATATGAAATATTTGTGGTGAGTATATATATATATATATATATATATATGAAATATATATCTATATATCTATATAAATAAATTTCCAAGAGGATAGAATCCAGATAGAACTCAATGTCCAGCACAGAGTAAGAATATAATATAATATAAAAGGTTCAAACACTAATATTCCATGGTTATAATTTATTACATTGGAATCGTAATCACGATTCAATTCCTCAGACCTACAAAGAAATCGGAAAATATAACTCCGGGTATAAAAAATATAATTTTAGTGGGAGTGTATGTGTGGGAGTGGAAAACAAGTGTGAAAAAGAAATGTAGGAAAACTCTAGAGAGGGGTAACAGAAGAAAGAAGAACAGGAATGCCTAAAGGTGAAGGTTATTGTTTCCCACTCCCACACATACACTCTCGCTAAAATTTTATTTTTTATGCCTGAAGTTATATTTTTCGATTTCTTTTTGAATTTGTAGGTCTGATGAATTGGACCGTGATTACGATTCCAGTGTAATAAGTTATATATTAATATTATATTAGTGTTTGAGCCTTTATTATATATATATATATATATATATATATATATATATATATATGGTGTATAAAAATACTTCTACAAACTTAAATGCGCAATTCAAAAATACTTTTACAAAATTAGGGTCGGCTTTCTGACACCAAAACATCGTAAAATCTACTTATAAACATATGTTCAAAAAACCATCGTTGTACCTCAACATAACAACTCATAATAAATGTTCAAAATATCCTCACGCTTGCTTCTACACAAGCAAGCACCCGTTGGATCATTAACTGGCGGACCCTTTCAAATACTCTCACACGAATGGTTCCGCAGGTTCCAATGACATGTTGATGAAGTATCTCTGCATTATTAATACCTGCTGTATAAACCAATTATTTTAGGTGGCTCCACAGATAAAAATTAAAAAAATCAAGGTCGGGGGAACGTGCTTGCTATGGAACCGGTCTTCCTAGCCCTCCCATCTTCCACGGTAGATGTCAGCCAGTGCATCGCGAACAATGTGACTAAAATGTTCTGGAGCCCTATCATGCATGAAGCACATGCGTTATTAGCAGAGGTACATCTTCTAAAGGATCTGAAAGTGTGTTCGATATAAAGTCCCTGTAGACAACTCCTGTAAGACGTGCTGGGAGAACATATATACCTACCAGACGGTCACCTACAATTCCAACCCACACATTAATTGTAAACTGATGCTGGTGCCTAGCCTGTATTGTACCCCGGGGATTCCGATCCGTCTACAAATGTTGTTTGTGTAAACTTGTTATTCGATCTCTTACAAATGTTGTCTCGTCCGTAAACAAGTGAAGAGACAAACAACGGATCCGCAGTTTGTGCAATAAACCATCGACAAAAGTTCTCCCGTGTTGAGTGATCAGAGGGCGAAAGATACTGCACACGTTGCAAATGATACGGATACAGGAGCTTCTCTTGAAGTACCTTCCATGTGGTGCTATGAGATGTAAGACATGCTAGCGCTACTACTAAATGTGTTCTTTGTCAGATGTACGAGCGGTTCTCAGTCTTCCTCGATCCATAGTTTATGGTACCACAGGTCATGCCTCAGCGACGATAAACAACAGCAAAAAAAGACGATGACTTTAAAAAGTCATGGTAATATTTTATTTCATTAGAACCGATATTTTGGTTCTAACTCATCATAATGTCATGATGTTCGGTCTGATGAGTTGGAACCGAAATATTGGTTCTAATGAAATAAAATATCACCATGACCTTTTAAAGTCTTCGTTTTCGTAATACTTATGATTTGCTTTGTTTTTACATGAGCTCTCTGAATTTATATCCCTTAGGAAATTTCCATACTGATTACCAAATAATATCATTATATATATATATATATATATATATATATATATAAAGGATGTGAAGATATTAGGTTGGTGCATAATTAATGTCGTTTTCTCACATAGTAATATATATGAGAAAACGACATTATTTTTGCACCAACCTAATAAATAATTTGGTATAAACAGGCAGAAGATTTTATTAGGCACAATATGAAATTAAAAACAATCAGTCATCGTAAAACTGGACAATTATAATAATATGCTGTTGTGAAAGTTATGTGATTGATTCAAGTTGCCTTTTTATTGTAGTTATTATTCGGTACAAGTGATTAAAAACACTAATTAATAACAAAATAAAGGAATTATAGCAAATACTATGTGCAGTAAGAGATTAATGATCAGAAATAAAAGAATTATAACAATATACAGTAATAAAAGATATATGATGGATAGAAGGGTCATTTTTATCAGAGACATCAACGGGTACAAGAAAATAAAAAATATAATAACACTAACAATATACCGTGAAAAGTGCCTGACGGTATTAAGATGACTGCAGAGGCTTATATAGCCTTCCTGAGAGAGAACCTTGAACCTTGGTTAAAAATGCAAAGGATCTCGTTCAGGAGAATCATCATATACATACAAGATAATGATCCCTCGCATGCATAAAACTATGGAGTACCTGTAACAATTAGCGTTCTGTGGACCTCGGAAAATGAACTAGCCGGCCTATTCTTCAGACCTAAACCCAATCGGAAACTTGTGGGACGTTTTGAGGTGATGGATTTACGAGAATGGACGCCAATTTAGAAGCAAACAGGACATGTGACCGGCAATAGTGAATGTATCACGTGGAATTACACCAGAGGAGATCCAGAAATTGACATGTTCCATAGTAGTATAAGTTATGTGATGGATTTACGATTCGTTCTTACTGCAGATTTTATTATAATTATTAGTAGTTATCGTAGTTGTAATAGTGATATAATTTGTTCTAACCGCCAATCTTAGCAGTTTCAGCATGCTAATTTTCATTTGTTTATTAAGTCTAGAACGTTCACCTTTTCCTCTTAAAGGATATATTTTATAGTTTCTCTTTTGTATTGATGCCCAGAATGTTAGAATGTTTTGCTTTAGAACCGTTATTTTAATAAAGAAAATTATGAAATGTTTATTTTTCGCCTTGACAGCGGTTAACCGAAGCCGCAAAACTACAGATAAGAGGGGTTCTAGTTTACTTTTAGTTTACCCAGAGTTCAGCTAGCGTATTTTTCTCTGGCAGCAGTCATTAAACTTCAAGTCTAGATAAAAACTTGATTTTGAGTACCTTTCTCTCTTACTTTTTTTTTTGAGTACCTTCCTCTCTTACTTTTTTGAGTACCTTTCTCTCTTACATTTTTGAGTACCTTTCTCTCTTACTTTTTTTGAGTACCTTTCTCTCTTACTTTTTGTTGAGTACCTTTCTCTTTTACATTTTTGAGTACCTTTCTCTCTTACTTTTTTTTGAGTACCTTTCTCTCTTACTTTTTTTTGAGTACCTTTCTCTCTTACTTTTTTTTGAGTACCTTTCTCTCTTACATTTTTTCAAATCAAATAGACAGGAAAGCTTTTTTCACTTGGCACCATTAATGCCTCGCAATCATTCATATATCCATTTCTCCATTTCCCTTGTTCTGTATTAAGCTGAATTTACTAATAATAATTATAATAATAATAATAATAATAATAATAATAATAATAATAATAATAATAATAATAAATTGTTCTGACAAGTACAGCCCACACTTTACGAAGGGCTTTATCTATGTATTTTTTTTCTTTTGTCAGTGGAAAGTGTCAGGATGCCATTTCTTACCTTAGGTCCCTGAGCGGGACCCGGAAAGAAATGTGTAAACGCCAGAAATCAAAGAAAATAATAATAATAATAATAATAATAATAATAATAATAATAATAACAATAATAATAACAACAATTAAAAAGAAACTGGTATGAACACCACCCAGACCCGGTTACGGAGATAGGTCCTATAACAATTTTATGGACTACACAATACACATAGACAGAGCAATCAAAGCTAACCGCCAAGACATTGTTATTAAAGTCGGCAAACAAACAAAAATACCTCCTTATTGATATGGCAGTCCCTTCAGACTACAATGTACTTTGAAGATCTTCAAAAAGCTATCAGGTTACAAGGACCTTGAAATCGAAATCTAAAAAATGTGGCACATGGGAACATCAACAATCCCTGTTGTAGTTGGAGCCCTCGGATTGGTTGGAAAAGATTCCAGTAGACTAACTGAAGGGATTCCCGGAAGCCCCTGCCTTAAAGAAATACAAAAACATTGTTCTCACGAATACAGCCCACGTCTTACGAAGGGCTTTATCTATATAAAATATGTGTATGCGTGTTTTTTTTAATTAATTTGATTTGATAAATGATGCCATTTCTGACCTTAGGTCTCTGAGTGGGACCCGGAAAGAAATATGTATACACCAGAAATCAAAGGAACTAAAAATAATATTTGAATTTTATTAGATGACTAGATTTTTTTTACAGAACTTAACCAGATTAGATTACATTCTTACTGTCTTCATTATATTTCTTAATACTACGCTATATCTATTTATATACGCTAGCATTATTAGCAGTAATATATTAATTCTATTTGATAAAGTATTATGAATTATTATCCTGTAGTCTTTGGTCTTCGTAGCCTAACTGATAAAGCAGCTTATCCTGCCTCACGGACAGGCAAGTTTCCAAGAATGTTATGCGAATTCGAATACTCCAAAAAGTTAATTCTTCATTTCTATTGTTCGCTGTTTACTAACGATCGTCGAATGACCATTAGAAAGTCACGATAAAAAAACAACAGAAACATGACTAAAAAACGAATGATAATTAACCTGAGTAAATAGGGTACAACATTATAAACTAATTTTATAATCAGTATGAAGAATAATGAAGGTATTTGATTTCTTCTTGGATCGGTAATGCTTCCTATTTTATTATAACTATTATTAATTACAGCTTCTATTAATAATTATTAAGCATAATATGAAGCGAATTAAAGAAGTTATCGAAGATAAAGAAAGGAGATAAAAAAGAATAAATGAAAGGCAAAATGGAAGAATTTTATTAGTATGTTAGCAATGGTCATTGTTGTAATATTTGTTTTTGTTGTGCAATAGTAGAAATTAGTGCAATTGTTCTCTTATTTATTATTGGATTATTGAATTCAAGGTAGTCACGTGATTGTGCACGCGTTCAGATCATTCATATGCGTTCGGATATTCATTGGAAGCAATTTAATTTTTTTAAAAATATATTCTTTCTTTAATTTTTTTTTTTTTTTTCGAGGATTTTGTATTTATAGGTCTTTGTGTTTCTAAGTACGCGTTCATGTTCATGGATTTGCACGAATGGCCTCCTTGATGCCTTTCCTATTTTTTTTTTTCGAGTAGGGATTATTTTCATTTAAATTTCCTTTTCAGTACTTGATTTTTTTTTTGTATATATTTCATTCTTTTTGTATATTTTTTCTTTTTTGCATATATATTTTTATATTCTTTTTTGTACATATTTTTTTTATTTTTATTTTTGTATATATTTTTCTTTCTTGTATATATGTTTTATATATTTTTTTTTTACATATATTTTTTATATATTTTTCTTTGTTTTTGTATATATATATATATATATATATATATATATATATATATATATTGTATTCATTTTATAATTTTCTTCTTTTTATATATTATTTATATTTTTCTTTTTTGTATACATTTTTTCTTTTTCGTATATATTTTTGTATATATGGCAACAGTTATATGCGCGTGCTTTGTAAAAACTGTAAGGTTCTGCGTAACTTAAACAAACCACAGCCATTTGTATGAGTAAAGCAATACTTCAGTGACTTCCTAATCGTATAATCATGAGCCTCAATTGTGACTTCTGAGAAGTCTGTTATAAATCTGAACTTGCAAAAGGTAAATCAACATTAGAAATATCCAAAGTGATTGAAAGATATCAACAAACTGTGAAAAGGTTTGATGCAGCTCCTACGAAGGTACGGTAAGAGGGCCGATAAGGGTCACTCGAGGGTTCCGTCCCAACGTTCTCTGTCGCGAGTTAAACGTGAAGCTGTAAATAAACCAGGCTTGACCAGCGGCAAACCTTTATAAATGCACTGGAGAAACAACTGTGTTGAGAACTACTCGATGTTGTCTCCTAAAAAATGTCGGGAAATCACTGACAAAAAGACACGTACAAAAGCATCTGAACTGGGCAGACAACAATATGAAAGTTGACTTCTCGAAGGTTTTGTTCACGGATAAATCATTGATGTCTCTGACGGTTGGAACAAAAGTTGTGTCGTAAACAGACGACATCGTTATCAACGCTTGAGACGCCAACAAGGAGGAGGGAGTATCATGATTTGGGCTATTATTAGTGGTGGTATCATGGTTGATCCGTGAAAAGTACTATATATCCATAACAATATGTATATAAAGCAATTAAAGGGTTATTTTCTTGTTTACATGAGTTTTAATTACACCTCGCTAATAATTAGGAAACAGTTATAATTTTAGTAAATTAGGTAAATGACCAAATTTTTGTGTGTATTTTTGCGGGATTTTACACTTTTTACAATGTACGCGCATATAACTGTTGCTATCATTCTGTGAAAATTTCATTAAATTTCAACGTGTAATTTTTGGACAAAATGGAAAATTGTCACCTTGTTAATAATTCGTTACATAGTGTAGATAATTTGTCGGTATATACTAAGCTTAACTTTGTTTGCTACAAGGCTTCATGTAGAAGTCTGTGAGGACCGAACTCACGACTCAGTTGTAATAGCAAACAAGATAATCCATTGCTCCAATGTAGATAATTTGTCGGTATTTATTAAGCTTTGCTTACTTTGGCAAAAGGTTACAAGCATGGAACACTCAGTCAGGATCGAACTCAGTAGTAACGGTAACTATTTCGGTAAGCATCACCCAACACAGAGTCTTCCTTCATGTAGATACCTTTGGACATTACTTCTTTTATAAAGTGTGAAGAAAAAAAAAAACAAACTATAGTAATGAAGTGCAAAAAGACAGAAAGTCTGGTCATTTGCAATAGGAAAAGCCCAGATGCAATTTAGAAATTGGAGATGACATTACCAATCAGGTGCAGAAGTTCAAATATCTGGGAAGTGATTTAACAAAGATTAAAACCAGCATTGGACAAATGAAAGCTAGTGGGCTGAGAAATGCAAAACAAAATTGTTAGAAACAAAGAAATGAATGCCGGATTGCTATGGGATATCTATCATCTTATATGTGGGAGAATATCACCATGAATGAACACAGTATGTAAAAAATGGAGGAGTTTTAAGGAAAATGATAACAAAAAGAACATTATCAGAAAAAGCGAGATGAAATTCTATGAAAACATGAAAAAGGAGGGCATGGAGAATTTGACACTCAAGGGAAATATTGAAGGTAAAAAAAGGACAGTAGAAGTCTAACTAACAAGTTTGTGTGAATGTATGACAGAACAGGGTGGAGGAGGCTTGACAAAAGGATAAACGTTGCTAAGGGTCATTAGGGATAAGAGGCTGTGGAGAGCCATGGTCACACATATTCCGAAATAAAACAGTACAGAAAGAGATGGCAACAGAATGAGAGAAGAAGTAAAAACAAAACAGGACCAGTGAATGACATTTTCATGAAAGATATTTTATTATTTCTTATTAATACGCAAATGATAAGAAAACTACACAACATCGAAGAAAGGATAAATGAAGAAAGTGAGAACGAAAAAGGACTAAGCATTAACTGCAAGAAGACAGAAAGTTTGGTCACCGGCAAGAGAAAAAAGCCCAAGGTGCGATTTATAAATTGGAGATATTATGAATCAGATGCAGAAGTTCAAATATCTGGGAAGTGTTTTAACAGAGGATCAAAAATGTGACAAAAGATTCAAACATGTATTGAACGAATGAAAGCTAGCGGGCTGAGAAATGTAAAAAAAATTGTTAGTAACAAAGAAATGAGTGCTGGATTGCTATGTGATATCTATCCTTATATATGTTGGACAATGTCATCATGAATAAATAGCTGGCAAGCGTTTTAACAGAGGACGGAAAATGTGACACCGAGATCCGAACACGCATTGGACGAGCGAAGGAATTCCAAAAGCTAATCAAGGTACTGAGAAAAAGAAAGATTTCGTTAGAAACAAGGAAAACAATGTTGTATTGCTATGTAATATCCATCCTTTTATACGCTAGTGACTTCTGAACTATCTCCACACAGATGCAGAGAAACTAGAGACTGCAGAAACGGGTTATACAGACGGATACCGATAATTCCATGGATGGAGCGAATAAGCAACAAGGAAGTCTTAGAGAAAATGAAAACAGAAAAGAACACTTCTACTCAGAATCAAGAAAAGAGCTAAAAATCCTTGGATACATAATGAGAAGAGAGAGAGAGAGATAGAAAAACTTAAACCATACGCAGGATATTGAGGGAAAGAGAGATAATGGAAGACAATGAGCCACTTAGATAATCAACTTGTGTGAATTGGTGGTGGAACGGAAAACTGGAATCTGAGCAAAGGGAAAAAACGATGAGAAGTTGTGGTGAGCCATGATCTCCTATGTCCTGAAGGGACGCGGCAAATAGAAGATTAAGGAGGGAGAAAAGAAGTTTCGAATCTGTTTTGATCTAAGGTCGCAACATGAACATGAAAGAGTCTTTGATCTGTTGAAGAGATCAATAGTCTGATCATGCGACAGATACAACTCAGACGATTTCTTGAGTCACATTATTGATGTCAACTCTGTTGCAATCTTCACTAGTTGCAGAAATATATACACCAGTTTTGTTTTTTTTAAACACAGAAGCTCTTTCTGTCACTATAACACTTAAATGGAGTCTAGTCGAGTTATATTTCAATAAAGCGAATTATGATATTTCAAAAGTTATTTTTCCGAATTTTCAAAGTAAGGACTTGTTACTACTGTATATTTTCCTGTATAAGACGACCTTTAAATCCCAAAAATCGCCTTTAAAAGTTGGGGGTCGTCTTATACTATTAGGTTGGTGCAAAAATAATGACGTAATAATGTCGTTTTTTGACGTATTTTTTAACGTCAAAAAACGACATTATTACGTCATTATTTTTGCACCAACCTACTACAATCCTAAAAAAAAATAAAATTCTGAGTGATGCTTGTCGGTAACTTGACATTGGCCTCTGTGCGATAACCAATAACGTACATGAAAGATTCACATTATCAAATAAAATAATAAACCTCTTTCTACTTTATATATTACTGGCATAACTTCATAATGAATTGCCTTATCTGAAAAATAATTCTATATCAATTTGTACCCATTTGAGCTCAGCTGAGAAAATGTAAACATTGAGTTATGATTGCGTTTACAGCAATGGAATGTATTATTATCGTATTGTTATTAGCAGTATATTGTGATAGTCGATTAAGTATAAGTAAATGGTCATTAGTACGCCAGGAAGGTTTAGATATAGGAAAAGAAGAGGAAGAAGAAGAACCAGTATTCGCAAGAGATCACGTGATAAAACATGAATAAAATGGTTTCCCTTTTAGGGAAGGTGTGTAGGAAAAACATGATATTATAGAATTGGTTTTGCTGTTTCTTTTATTTTTAATTTCTAAGTATACAGTAAGTAACAACATTTCCAATAACATCATCTTTATATAATGAATAAGCAGTCGTCTTATTCTACAGGTATGGGACAAATTCATGAAAATTTCCTTTATTTTTGACCTCGTCTTATCAAAAGGTTTCCTTATGCACAGAGATATGAGGTATATATATATATATATATATTGTTGAAACTTGACTAATGCATGGAATAATAATGCAACACAAAATGTACTTAGAACAAAATGTATTGAAACAAGAAAGTGTACACAATATTTACATATAGTCTTTTGTATATTCCTGGGAAGACCGTTCCTGGAATGTGTGTTGACTGAGTCGCAGTCGGGCAGAGTCTCTGGTTGGATCTCTTCGATTCCTCCCACTCTCTTCCCGGTACCAACCATATTTATATGGTCGGTACTCCACTATGCAAATTAGGTGGATCCTACCACAACATATATATATATATATATATATATATATATATATATATATATATATATATATATATATATATATATATATATATATATTAATTAGTCTGGCCTGTCACACTCGTAAAATTACCGAATGCGTCAGACAAGGGAAGAAGACCACAGTAACCAAAACACTGGAATAAAAAAAAATACGAGGAAATTGCTAGAAATGAATGAATGTATAATACAAATTGGAATTATTGGATTCCGCTTTAGTAAAGGTAGCTTTTTTTTATTCACTTGATTAAGCAAAAGATATCCACCCTTATTATAAAACGGAGTAAAAATAATAAGTTTACTTATCATCAGTAACAATAAAAAAAATATTTATTATTTTGCTTCTTAAAACACTATACACTGTTCCAATTATTTGGTCTCACGCATGATACAAATAAATGAGAACCAAATCGATGGTAGCTTGGTCACCAGAGAAATTGCCTTATCTCGAAAACTTTTGATAAAGGGGTAGCATAGGGATTTGTTGCACAAACTCCCGAGTTTTGGTAGATCTGGAAGAGTTTACGCAATCATCAGATCTTTTCAAATCCTGGTTACACGAAAGTCGTTGAGAATAGTCAGTCGTCAGAAGCTCATTTGGACAATGTAGGCGTCTCTTTTAAGTCCCCCTCTCGTTCTGCTTTTTATTATGAGCTGATATCTTTTAGGATCTACTTATGAAGATTCTCAAATTTTCAGTAAAAATCTGTACACATGATTATGCTCTTTATGATAGACAACTACGCTAAACAAAGTTTTAAATAACAGGAACATTTCGCGAGAAATAAAGAAAGGAGTATTGAACAGTTTTTGTTTTCGTCTGAATTCCCAGGAAGAGGAGTTATTATTATTTACACTATTTACGTTCTGATTATTTTCTTCATCTTTGTTACTGTTATCATAACGTTTCGATTATTACGCCCTCAGGCCTTTATCGGTCCCGGTAATTCAGCGAATTCTGAACTAAGCCCTTTATTTAATCTTTGTGGGTAAACTCTTATTGTTCTACTGCTCACGTTTAGAGATATCACGTCGATGTCTTCTTTTTTTTTCGTTGAATTTCCGGGATGAGGAGTTATCACTATTTGCACTATTTACATTCTGATTATTTTCCTCATCTTTGTTGCTGTTATAATGTTTCGACCATTACGCCCTTCATCAGGGGTATATAGGTCCCAGTAATTCAGCGAATTCTTAACTCTTGTGAGTAAACTCTTATCGTTCTACTGCTTACGTTTAGAGATATCGCCTCGATTTCTTATTTTTAGTACTGCTCAGTTATTGGTCGCCCTGTTTCTACTAAGACCAAGTACGCACTGCCAAGCCCTGGTTATTCTCTGTCGAGAACTTGGAGCCCTTAACACTGGGTAACAATCGTAAGTAGCGACCCAGACACATACCAACAAGAAATGATCATCATCAAGCGTGCCTTTCAGAATAACAATTACCCTGAAATCATAATATCAGTGTCTACAAGTGGTAAATGAAGGGTCAAGGGGAAGAAGCAGAAAATAGCCATGGTTTTGTGATGTCAACGAACACTCGTTGTCACTTTCGTGATGCTCGTCGTAGTAGGGACTTTGTAATCGCAGTTGAACAATGCTATACGCCGTTGAACAATACTGGTGTCAGACGCCTTCGAATAACACCGGCACTAATAGTACTTGCTCAATAATACTCGCTTGAACAGTAATCCGTTTAGTGATCCGAGCAGAGAAATAGTATAGCGAATAGAGTAGAGAATAACGGTCCGTACAGTAATAGAGGATAGAGTAGAAATGGTGATCCGAATTGTACTAGAGGATAGACTAGAAATAGTGATCGTTAGTGGCCAGCTACTTCCTACATATATGCGTTTCCACTATAGTCACGTGGTTTTAATTAATTCAATAATGGGATCGCTTGTGTTTGATCACTGGCGATCTATGTTGAAACCCAAGTGTCAGCAGCGACACTTTATTCCTATATAACACATGGTCTGTTTGCTTTACGTCAAGGGCTTATCAAAAAAGATTCAGAATATCTGCGGTCCATATTCAGGGCAATATTCGGAAACAGCTCCACTTTACAGAGAAATCTCTGCAGGATAACGCCTAACGGGCAAGAACATGACCAAGAACTCACATATGTGGCAAAGAAATATAATAATGAAAGAAACCGCCTTCTAAAAATGATGGGGCAACACCCAAAAGCCGCACTAAGACAATGAATTGGAGCATGGCTGATAATGTATGGAGGGAAAAACCTGACACTTTCCGTCATACTTTATCATTACAAGAGTCAGATTAGACTGAAAACGGATTACTGTTGCCATATCTCAACTAGAACTTCTTTTATATGCCGTGTCCATTCAGGACGTAGGCGATCATGTCTCCCCACTTCCTCCTGTTCCTTGTAGCTGTCAAAAGTTTTGTGCTCCCATTATCTCTCCCAGACCCTGTTCCGCCATCCACTTGCTTAAGCCTGTTAAGTATGCCACACGTTGCTTTCACTTGTCTCTCTTTCCCTCTATCCGGCCCGTGGGTATCAGATTTTCCAAGCCCTCATTTCTCATTACGTGTCCAAGAAATTTCATCTGCCTCTTCCTATTGTGAAGTATAAGTTTCCTCTTTGTTTCTCTTCTCTCCAAAACCTCGTCGTTCCTCACATGTTCGGTCCATGGTATCCTTAGCAACCTTCTGCAGAACCACATCTCTGTTACCTCAAGACACTTCTTCATCTTTGAGGAGATTGTCCAGTATTCGCTGCCGTAAAAGCGGACAGATATCACGTAGCATTTCAGTACTCATTTCTTTGTTATCAACGAAACCTTCCTGTCTCGTAATACTCTGCCTAGCTTATGGAATGCGTCTTTAGCCATCCCAATACGTCTTCAGATCTCACCGTCGCACTTTCTGTCCTCTATCTGAACACTTCCCAGATATTTAAATTCCTGTACCTGCTTGATTTTAGTGCCCCCGACATGTAAATCACATTCCGAGCTCATCTTTTTGCCAATGGCCATGTATTCTGTCTTATCGTAATTTGATAGAGTTCAAATTCGATTGTGTGGTCGTGTAGGTAATGACTTACTTTCCACCCTGCAGCCTCTTTTGCACAGACTTATCATTGCAATCCCATCACTACTCCGTCTTTGTTTCAATGGCAATAGTGTTGCATAGCCTCCTCGTGGGGTGGTCTTGAGGAATGGCGTCAATTCGATAATAATGTTGCCTCTTCTCTTGCGGACGGTGATCGCTAGTTGCTTTGAGTCCAGGGATAAAAAAAAACTCCAACAGAGAATTTTAACTCAACTATTTTATTAATGTTCATGTCGACATATTCTATCTATCCAATGAAGATCGTTGCCTCTCACTGGGGAGCCGTTTCAGACACGAAAGAAAACATGTCTGCATTTTTTGACGGTTAAGACTCGACTCACTGAGTCCAGAGATAAAAAAAACTCCAACACAGGGAATTTTAACTTAATTATTTTATTAATGTCTATGTCAACATATTCTATCTATCCAGTGAAGATCGTTGCCCGTCACTGGGGAGCCGTTTCAGACACGAAAGAGAACATGTATGCATTTTTTGACGGTTAAGACTCGACTCACTTTTTCCTATCTCCTTTTCCATGCTGGTTCAGCCAATCAAAATCGACTTCCATATTATGTCTTTTTTCTGACCCCGAAGGTCAACCACCGGAAGTCGCAGCTGAGATACAATTACTCGTAAAAATAACAGTCTGCAAAAGTTTTATTTAAGAACTGCTCTGATGAGCACCATTCTTTTGTTCCACCAGTTCAGACTTTAGCAGTTAGAATACGCTATGCTACATCTACGGAATCGAAACACCCTCATTCCTTCCGTATTTCAAAGAAAGTTCAATTCAGTCTTTTATGGGACAGGTTCTCGCGTTGGTGATTTCCTGGACGCTGCAAGATTAAACTTTTCAAGTCAAGGTCAATCTTTATCTAAACTCGTTATCCTCATAATCTTCACAATTCTACCATTTCTGTTTATATTCATATCAGACACCACACTCTACCATGAGTGGTTCTCGAGCTTTGTACCAAGTGAATTCTAGTATTAAATAATGTGGATATTAAATCAATAATTTTCTTCACGAATCCCTTTGCTCCTTTTCTCTTTATCAATAAGAATTTAATGTTTCTATCTTAGAGAGTGAGAGAGAGTGTGCGAGGCGGGGTCGTTTAATTGCCTCTGAAAAATACAGATTAGGATTTGCGTACGTGTTAGGATCGAGATTACGAATGTTGGTCTTTAAAGATGGCTCTACATACTTGCATGTTTGGCGAAATACAGCAATCCATAAATTTGTGTTATTTTAACGTACAAATAGATTTTTTTTATATAATTACACGCGCACACATATCAGTTATTAAAATTCAGAAACGCATTCAGTTAATTATGCCCACAAAAATATACCGATATATCAACATATTTTCTTTATACATACATACATACATACATATATATATATATATATATATATATATATATATATATATATGTATGTATGTATATGTATATAGGTATGTATGTATATGTATATATCTATACGTGTTGTGTGTGTATGTGTGTGTGTAATATATTCCTATAAAAAGACAATATGAATGAACAAGGACAGAAAAAAAACTTTCTTTACCAACGCGTTTCGTCGCCTAGGGGATTTTATCAAGGTAAATGAGATGTTATCAATTAAAACGACACATTTACCTTGATAAATCCCTCAGGCGACTAAACGCGTTGTTAAGGAAAGTTTTTTTTCTGTCCTTGTTCATTCATATTGTCTTTTTATAGATATATATTATTTATATCTGAATTTTCGCACACACACATACACACACATATATATATATATACACAGACACACACACACATACACACGCACACACACACACATACATATATATATATATATATATATATATATATATATATATAAGAAAGAGGTTGTAGTGGTTCCAACGAGAGAAAAGTATGTATATTAAAAAGAAGAGAAGAGAGGTGCCGTAAACGTTTTTGGTTGTAATGTGGATTTATTTAGAAAAAATATTATGCTTTATTTTACATAATTTTACTACACGTGTTTCTGGTCTCGTGACCGTCTTCAGGTAAAAGCGGAGATTTCCACATATTATTAAAAATAATTTTTTCTTTTGTTTTTCAATGTTAAATATTCTCGATATGAGACATTTTCTGTGTTAGTAATCCGAATTTCTTTCTTGAATTGGCAATGAAGAGTTATACGCAAATCCTTATCTGTATTTGTCAATTTGAACAAGGGACTGAATCCTATCCAAAATATGGAAGGAGAAATCCAGAAATGGAGATCACATTGGCAAGATCATTGAGTAATATTAAAATGCATCATTTGTATCCACAAATTTAAACAATGATTTAAAATCAATCATCATTTTCTTATAAAAATATGTGTGACACGTAACAAACCGCGGCTAATTCGGCTAGTATATATATAAAGGCAAAAGCAAAACTCTTCTTTACCAATACATATCTCTCTATCTCTCTCCCTCTCTCTCTATATATATATATGTATGCGTGTGTGTTTGTGTCTGTGTGCGCGAGCGTGTGTTTATGTGTGTGTGTGTATATATATATATTTATGTGCGTGTGTGTGCGTGCGTGTGTGTGTGTGTGTGTCTGAAAGCTCAGATATAAATAATATATTTACCAAAGCTTTTCTTACCCCTTGTTCAAATTTAAATTTATTTTAAATCAAAAAGAAAAAAAAATCAGTTGAGTTTGTGCAAAAACTGCTTGATCTGATCCCTTTGATATGTATTTGATGCAATACTTGATCGAATGAATTGATGACCAGATTTCAACAATGATATGACAGTTGAATTGTCGCAACAAATATATAGGGCACTACTCACTGACTGGTGATTTCTTGCTCAACTTGACATCTATATTGTCTCATTTTGATCTTGGCAATGTGACCTCCATCTTCTGGCTTTCTCCTTCTATATTTTGGATAGGAATCATTTCCTTGCATAAATTTAAATTTAATTTAAATCAAAGGGAAAAATGCTCAGTGGGGCTTTCTGATCCCCTGCCCTCGCACTTTGATTAAAATGAAATATTCTTATCCAAAAAACAGGCTACAACTTTATATATATATATATATATATATATATATATATATATATATATATATATATGTGTGTGTGTGTGTGTGTGTGTGTGTGTGTGTGTTTGTGTGTGTGTGTGTGTGTGTTTGCTATTTACGCTATTTACTTTGCTCTCCTCATCTTTGTTGGTCGGACTGTTTTCCTCATCTTTGTTGTCATATTTATAGTGAATATAATAACAAAGATGAGGATAACAGTCCAAACAATGTAAATAATTACAAAAACACATCTCAGGCATATTGACAAGTATATATTGATGTTAACGTTATTTTAGTGCGTACAATTATTTGAGTATACATTTAATTTTTCTTTTGTTTTTTTTTATTTTTTATATTTTCTAACAGAGAAACTGATATCTACCGGCCTAGAAGCATCGAATGTCTTATTAAAGAAAATCCAGTTCTTTTTCAACTTGGGGAAACCACCATATATCCAGGTGTGTTTTCATCTTTTCAGCAACGAAGTTACCCACAACAAAGCCAGACTCAAATGTTTATTTAATTATTTATTTATTTTTTATTTGAAAAATGCTCAGCTCACTGGGATTTTTCAAGGTCAATATCTGCTAGTTTCGTTTTCGTATGCGAAACATAGACAAAGTACTTTT
The DNA here is from genome assembly GCA_963932145.1 of Acanthosepion lycidas. NCBI lineage: Eukaryota > Metazoa > Mollusca > Cephalopoda > Sepiida > Sepiidae > Acanthosepion > Acanthosepion lycidas. Next base: position 34,075,676 of record OZ010585.1, on the reverse strand, counting down.
TAATGGAGTTCATTTTTTAATTCGACATCATATTTTATTACTATAAATATATATCGTTTATAGTAATTAGTCTAATCAAAAAATGAATATTCATTATATATATATATATATATATATATATATATATATATGTGTGTGTGTGTGTGTGTGTGTGTGGTGTGTTTTTCTTGCCTGTCTCTATTTCCGACGCACCTTGGTCGACCGCCACGCGGAACTATTTTTGAACTCCACTGACACGATAACTTTTCGTTTGCTGATTTAATAGTTGTCTTAATCCTTATCGACCTGTTTATAAAGCCGAACAGGAAGTCGTCATAATTCTGCAAAAGGTCTTCAGCAATGTGATTTACAGTTTTGCTTATCTTGCATCACTCTTCTGCGCATGCGCCATACCACGTGACAGTTCTATTGCTCACTACCATCAGGTTATCGCGCCTCTCACCTTGGGAATCTATACACATTGCTGAATTTAATGGAAACGCTTTCTCTGGCTTTTTTTTCCCCTGTCTTGAAAGAAATCGACAGTGCGCAGATAAGCGAAAGCATCAGAGCCGAAATAGAGTAGCAATTTCTGATATTTAGAGGCCATACAAACCTCGAGAATTAAATATACGTTTGTGATTGTAGACATGAATAGAGGTATAGCCTATTGGGAAGTTTCGCTTGTGGATAATGCTGATTTATGGCGGTAGCCTGTCGAGGGTAAATTGCTGATCCTTGTCCAAAATTCTTATCAAGTGCACCAAGTTTAATATCATCAGGAGGAGTATCACGGAACTAGTAGTAACGCTTCAGTGAATGAAGTTTTAAGCAGTCTCTCTTTCTTTCTTTCTTTCTTTCTTTCTTTCTGATGTTCTCTCCCACTCTCTCTCTCTCTCTTTCTCTCTCTCACACTCACTACCTTTCTCTCTCTCTCTCTTTCTCTCTCAATCTCTCTCTCACTCTCACTTTCTCTCTCTCACTCTCTCACACTTTCTCTCTCACTCTCCCTTTCTTTCTTTCTTTCTTTCTTTCTTTCTTTCTTTCTTTCTTTCTTTCTCAATCTCTCTCTCACTCTCACTTTGTCTCTCTCACTCTCTCACTCTCTCACACTTCCTATCTCACTCTCCCTTTCTTTCTTTCTTTCTTTCTTTCTTTCTTTCTTTCTCAATCTATCACTCTCACTTTCTCTCTCACTCTACCTTTCTTTCTTTCTTTCTTTCTTTCTTTCTTTCTTTCTTTGAAATACCCGAGCGGTGTCATAACATTTTTACCAGGCATATGAGTTGACAGTTGGACTCGCTTCAACCTTATGAGGGCATAAAAATAATCACGCTCGACGTATAAACACGTCTGTAGCTGGTTTTTTGAACAATATCATTTGAACGTGTTTATTCGAAAAGACGCTTTCGGTAAAGACATATATACACGTCTACGCCGGGGAAGGGGTTTAAAACAACTGACAAGGTACTGCGATGAAGATTTTTATTCAATTTTTCATACATTTCTACAAGTGTTTTCTTTTCCGGACATAAAGAGTGTAAAAACTGTTTAAATGTTATATATATATATATATATATATATATATATATATATATATATATATATATATATATCTGAACGCTTTCATCAATTCTATTATCCATTACCAAGAATTTTTTTAAAGCTGAATATGTAAACTTTTATATATGTGTATCTATAGTGATAGGATTTTTTCCAAACACGGTCAGCACGTTGTGGTTGTGTTCATAGTTGATATGATCGAGTATCGGCTTTTTCTACTTTATTATTAATGCTTCCATTATTTTTTGCCCTATGAACACGGTTAAAATATATTAACCGTTCGGAAAATCAAAAAATATCCCCCTCAATATAAATACACACATATATATATAAATCTATACATTCAATTAAAAAACATAATGAAAAAACATCCTCGATAATGGCTAACAGAACAGCCGAAAGCTCTTAGATATATAGAACATTTTTACAATTTTACATACTTTATGTCCAGAGAAGGAAAACTTTATATCAAGCAATGCGCTACAAAATATTGATAGATTTCTAAATCAAACGTTAAAAAAGGTGTCGAACTCAGAAATAGAGATTTAAATCCCTATATGCCGAACTATTAAATTTCAAAGATTCCTGAGTCTATACTTTTTTATCTGATCTCATAAAATGACAATGTTTTTTAGATATATTATCCTACCGGTATCAAATTGTGTTTTCATTTTAAAAACACATCTATTTTTATTTTCTTGTTGTTGCTGTTGTTGTTGTTGTTCTTCTTCTTCTTTTTCTTCTTGTTCTTCTTCTTCTGATTATTATTATTATTATTATTATTATTATTATTAGTAGTAGTAGTAGTAGTAGTAGTATTTCTTTTGATTTCTGTTGTACACACCTTTCCATCCGGGTTCCAACCAGAGATCCAAGTTCAGAAATAGCTTCATGACATTTTAGACTGATCATTTTTGTAAAAGCAAACTAAGATCACACACATTTTACTTATATAAAGCTCTTTGTAATGTGTGAGCCGTAACTTTGAATACAATTTTTTGTATTTCTTAAAGCATAGGCTATCAGGTATCCATTCACTGAGGCTATCGGAACCTTTTCCAATCAAACCGACGGCTCCAACTACAACTGGAATGACTCATTTTTGAATATATATATATATGTATATATCTATATATATATATATATATATATATATATATATATATATATATATATATATATATATAGAGAGAGAGAGAGAGAGAGATGTGCGTGTATGTATGGGTGATGTTTTTCAATTTTGGAACATGGTTAGCACGTTGTGTCCGTGTTCATAGTTGACATTATAAAAAGCTGGTTTCTTTTTATTATTAATTCTTCCATATTTTTTAACCGTTTTTTTTTGCGTGTAGACGAGTCTATTATGGTTGTATTTTCTGCAAGTATGTTGCAGATAGTTGTTGATAAGTTTCCATATGTGTTATGGCCCGAGAAGCGTTTATGTGCCTTGCCAGTAGTATTCAATGAAACGTGTACAGATAACGGATAGCTTCCCAAATACACAATTACTATATATATACATATATATATATATATACATATATATATATATATATATATATATATATATATATATATATATATATACATATATATATATATATATATATATATATATATATATATATATATGTATGTATGTGCGTGTGTGTGTGTGTGTTTGTGTATATATATATATATATAGTTTTTAGATAGGGATCATAATTTAATATTTAACGATTGAAACCTAAGGCGCCTTTCGATCGACACTTAGTCAGAAGTTAATCGTCGATATTAAAATACTACAGAAGGGATGTTTTTGTTTTTTTTTGCTTTTTTTCAAATAGGATCTCAAAATTGTAGACATGAAGAGGTGTATATATATATATATATATATATATATATATATATATATATATATATATGTCGGGTACTGAATATTAATCAGCTAAGTGACATATTTTATATTTGTATTAATCCTATATATATATATATATATATATATATATATATATATATATATATATATATATATGCACCCGGAAATCCAGTTCAGCTGTCGTGAGAAAGATTTTTTTTAAACACCGGCTTCTACTGCTATTAAGTATTACTCTTCAAGTATGAATTGAGTTCTCCAAGCCGCTGGCTTATTTCTTATAGAAAAAAACGTTAAAATTCCCTTCCTTTCTGCCATGCTACGATGGCCTAGGGGTAAGATATTTGACTGATGTCAAATCTAATAGTATTTGTATTTTCTAACATTTCTATATATTCATAAAGAATAACATAGCATCCATTGTGCCACTCACCTAGGAGTAATCAAATGTTACCGTCCTAAGCCAAATGAAAAATATCCGGAGAAATAAGATAATTTTATTAGTAATTTCTTCTTAGTCAAACCAAAAAGTATTTCAGTTCCGGGGTTTGTCATTATTATTATTATTATTATTATTATTTTTATTATTATTATTATTTTTATTATTATTATTATTATTAGTAGTAGTAGTAGTACGTACGTAAGTAAGTATGTACGTACATACATTCGTACATATACAAATAGATAAGAGAGGCGTAGAAAACTATCATTAGAAACAAAGAGTTCTGGATTCTATGTAATATCTAATCTGAGAGAGGAAAACGGAGATGGAAAAACGCTTCAAGCGCTAAGAATATCATGGATAGGACTTCGAAGAAGTCACACACACACACACACACACACACACACACACACATATATATATATATATATATATATATATATAATTGAGTGTGTAAAGTATATATGTATATATATATGTTCGTGTGTATAAATTATATATGTTTAAGTAAACTATA
>OZ010585.1:33993820-34066320 GCA_963932145.1 Acanthosepion lycidas | reverse complement strand
TATTTATATATATATATATATATAAATTAAATTATTTAAAATATGTTTTTTCGCTACACAGTAATAACCATGTTTCAAAAAGGGAAGCTAAAAGTTTCAAATTTAATTTTGTAATTAAATTAAAATAATAGGTTCATTTCATCCTCAAGTGAATTTCGGAGTTCAAAAAATATCAATAGAACAACGGATTATATATCTTACGGTTCTTTCTTTTTATATATATATATATAAAGAAGTATTTGGCAATCCGTATATATAATCCCAAGGAGGATGAAATCCAGAGAGCTCAATGTGAAAACAGAGCAAATATTAGTTAAATTAAGAAACAGACAATTTTAAGGGTCCTTAGGATTATAATCCTATGAACCCTTAAAGTTCTCTGTTTCTTAATTTAACCAATATTTGTAACCTCTCTAAGATCTCATCGTTGCTCACACGCTCGATGAGATCTTAGGTTGCAAACAAGATTTCTTATAATATAGAGAATGCTATCTCCGTACACCAGTTTGCAAATATATTTGTTTTTGGTGACTTTAATGTCCACCATACTAGGTGGCTTAAACATTCTATCACTGACCCCGCTGGCATCCAAACCGTTAACTTCTCAATCACCCAATCTTCCAACTCAACACACGACTCATTTGGAGTACCCATACATGACCGCCCCCCCCTCCCGGAACAGAGGCTCCACTGAGTGATATGAACATAACCCGGTCACTGGTCTCGGATATTATTTCTAAATAAGGCAAACGGTGTTGACAGTTCCCGTAGTCCTCGTCCTAAAGAAATGTGCTCCTGAGCTGGCTCCATAGCTGGCTCCAGAGCTGGCTCCAGAGCTGCCTCCATTTCTCTCTAAACTTTACAACGATTGCCGAGCTGCTTCCTGCTTTCCAGTTTGTTGGAAGTCCCCCTCTCTAGTTCCTGTTTTTAAGAACTCTGGAGAACCTTCTGACCCCTCTAACTATCACCTATTGTTCCCCTACCGCTTTTCGGCAAAGTATGCGAGGCTTTAATCAATCTGAAGGGGTTAAGCACCTTACCTCAAACGACCTACTCACTGATAACCAATATGGCTTTTGTTTTACCAGGTCTACCGCTGATGTGCTAATAGCCATCACTAAATATATATATATATATATATATATATATATATATATATATATATATATATATAAATGTCTTGATAATAACGGCGAAGCTTGAGCCGTGGCTCTAGATATCTCGAAGGCGTTTGACAGGGTTTGGTAAAGCTGTTTTTTTACGTAAGCTCCAGGGCTACAGTATTACTGAACGATTCCTATCGTTCCTATCAAATCATGAAATGAGTGTCGTTTTGAACAGGCTCGTTTCCAGATCCTTTCATACGAACGCGGGTGTCCCCTTAGTCTCTACCCTGAGTTTTATGCTGTTTCTGATCTGCATCAATGATATGTCCGATGTCAACAGTTCCCAAGTAGGCATTTATGCTGATGACACTACCATTTTCTCCTGTCTCAATAGCAAATCCGTCACAGTTGACAAAGTTAATCTGGCCGCTGCTCTTGAAAAGGACCTCCAATCTGGGGCAGGAAATGGCTCGTAAATTTTAATGCCTTCAAAACGAAACTGCTCTCATTCAACCGCCATAGAGAAACTTTCCCGCCCGCTATCAGCTTGGCTGATGCTAAACTCATGGGGAGCAACACACTACGCCTTCTTGGCCTCACATTATCCGCTAACTTGAGGTGGAATGACTAAATCGAATCAATAGCTCCATATACTGCAAGGGAATTTGGGTCACTGTGTTGTACCAGAAAGTTTTTCTCATCAGAATCCATCTTGCACATTTAAAAATCTGCTATTCGTCCGTGCACTGAATACTGTTGCCATATCTGGCTAGGTATTCCGGCTACTTATCTCGAGGTTCTTGACAAAATCCAAAGAAGGATCTGCGATGTGATCGATCCTGATTTGGCATTTCGACTTCAGTCACTTTCTCACCAATGTGGCTTATTTCTGTCTTTTCTGCAAATATTTTCATGGCTACTTCTTTGGCGAGCTTTTTTAACATGGTGCCCTGATTACATGAATTTAAGCCTGCTACTAGATTGGCATCTAGGTACCATCCTTTTATTGTTGAATTAGTTAAATATAACCGCCACTTCTACTCCAACAGTTTATTTTCCTGCACTTCCCGCATGTGGAACTCCCTTCCGTTTTTTCTTCTCTCATAGCTACAATCTTCAAAAATTTAAATGCAATGTCCATCGCTATCTTCCATCTTCTTGAAACCCGTTCACCTTTTATTCTTTCCTCGGTCCCCCACTCTACCTATTCTTTTCTCTCACCTTCACTCTTTGTAACCCTCTGCGTACTAGTGGCATTCCCACCTTACTTGAGTTCAAATGATTAAAAAAAAATATCGTTTTTCTCTTTTTCACAATTTCTTAATTGGTCATATTTTAATTTTATTATCCTCGTTTTATAAGAAAATGACATGTTTTAACAACGTCACGATTGCTTACTATTTTTTTCGTCTTTGTAATCGCCAGTATAACTGAGAGTTATTCCTCACAAAACTATTAGGTTGGCGCAAAAATAATGTCGTGTTCTCACATATGTTACTATGTGAGAAAACGACATTATTTTTGTACCAACCTAATGTAACATTAAAACTTCTCGGCCTCCTGCGATATTATTTTTTACCGTCTTTGCTGACTTCGGTGGTCGGCTTTTTTCGTTTCTGCTTTTGTTTGGATAACCGATTTTCAAAGAATGGCGATGTGAGTTCAAATGATGCCGGAAGCAAGTTTTTCTTCGATCTACGCTGCTTGCTTAATAGTTGTAGATGATGATCTTACATTTGCAGTGAAAAAAAGCAACAGAAATAAGTTGAAAAAGCAACAGAAATGAGATGAAAGAGCAACAAAAATAAGATGAAAAATTAAAAGAAAAAAGATGGAAAAACAACAAAAGGAAGATTAAAAAAGCAATAGTAATACGATGAAATTAATGAAACAAAAGTAAGATTAAGATTAAAACAGCAACAGAAATGGAATAAAAACAACAGAAATAAGATGAAAAAACAACAGAAATAAAATATAAAAAAACAGAAATAAGACAAAATGCAATAGAAATAAAATGAAAAAGCAACAGAAATAAGATGAAAAGAAGAAACAGAAATAAGATGAAAAAACAGAAATAAAATGCAACAAGTAAGAGAAATAGGATGAAAAAAGAAATAGACATAAGATGAAAAAGCAGCAGAAATAAGATGAAAAAGCAACAGAAATAAGATAAAAAAGGCAAGAGAAAAAGATGAAAAAAGAAACAGAAATAAGATGAAAAAACAGAAATAAAATGAAACAAGTAAGAGAAATAGGATGAAAAAAGAAATAGACATATGATGAAAAAGCAACAGAAATAAGATGAAAAAGCAACAGAAATAAGATAAAAAAGGCAAGAGAAAAAGATGAAAAAAGAAACAGAAATAAGATGAAAAAACAGAAATAAAATGAAACAAGTAAGAGAAATAGGATGAAAAAAGAAATAGACATATGATGAAAAAGCAACAGAAATAAGATTAAAAAAAAAAGGCAGGAGAAAACGATGAAAAAAGAAACATAAATAAGATGAAAGAATGTTTAATAGAAAAATATTAGTTTTTTGTTTATTCCAAGTCAGATAACTTTGGGGAGTGTAACATTGATGAAAATGATAGTGAAATCAAAAGCTTTCAAAAAAAAAAAAAAAAAAAACCTATTTTGCCTGCAAGTAAAACATCTTTTAAAAAAGGCCTTGCTGGACTTTCTGAAAATTTTATTGAATATTTCCTTTATCTAATATTTTACTGAATATTTACGACTGATTAGAAGACCTATTCGTTTAAGAAAAAATCTTGTGTTGATAAAAAATAATTCCAAAATTTTGTTAAGAGTAGATTTCCTGTACTTATATCGACTTGAGTATTGCGTGCATTGCGATGATAGATTCTGCTCATTTTTAGATTTCAAATTACTAAAGGGATGCTGTCGCCAGGGGCTAGTGAAAAATGGGAAAGAATACGAAAAAATATTTATTTTCCTCTTTTTTCGTATTTCAATGCCTTTGAAGAATAAACAACAGTTGAAAGTATGAAGTTTTAATTTTTTTTTATTCAAGTGTGAATTTGCAAAAAAAAAAAAAATGAAAAGAAAAAAGCTATTCATACAAAATGACGTCAGTTTGGTTGAAACACATTAAATGATATCAAAAGTAGGCCATGAATAAATTAACACATTGAATTTATATCTAAATTAGCGTTATCAATGTTACCCGATACGTAATCTACCATCCAATCGAAAATCATTATTATTATCTACGCAATGGCCGCAGGTAGGATGTTATTGAAACGAAAAGTGATGAACATAGTAATTTTGGTTTGGTTTATTTTGTTTTACGGTATATCAACCTCAATGAATTATTTAATGCTGACAAAACTTTTTATTGCTGGTAATATTTTGTTTTGTCAAAAATCTGTTTCTGGTAATATTTTTCTTTCAAAATTGTATTGCTGGAAATATTTTTTTTTAAAAGTATTCCTGGTAATAGTTAACTATTTGCCCATAGCTGGGAACCTAACAGGTGCTACCACTCCGGATCAGAAATTAACAGGTGATTCCAGGCAACACAGGAAGTATTGTTAGCTGGAAAAGTTAGCGAAAGTGCTGAAACCTATCAAAGTTGCGCGATTCTCCGTCAAATTTTATGTATAAAATTTTCATTGTCTTTTTATCGTTTATATTTTATGAGTTTCTCGAGCAGAGTCTTGGTATTTGTAATAATTCTCAAATTAATTTCAAGTTCCTTCCGCGGTGCCTGAGTAGTTGTTTTCTTTCTTTCTTTCTTTCTTTATTCCTTCCTTCCTTCCTTCCTTCCTTCCTTCCTTCCTTCCTTCCTTCCTTTCATTTATGTCCAGTTCCTTTGCTTGCATAAAATGGAATCATCTGTCAGCAACGAGAAATCAAGGAAGATATGAGATGGAACTGAAATGTCTGTGTCACATGAAGTAGATTCTTTGTGAAAACAAACAGTTTGAAAAAATAACCGAAATGGTTGTGGCCCTTTTGGAAAGCGTGGATTACCCAAGGGATAGCCTGAAGAGCTAGGTTGAGTTGAAACGACTGTTGCTCCCCACTCCGACCCATCAACGCATATTCGTTTGACCGGAAGGTCCAGATGACAAATTTTGATAACGACTGAGTTAGGAGATATGAAAAGATATAGAAAGTCAACTGGTAATGTGAATGTTTGGTAGATGTTTTTTTTTATATATATATTTTTCGTTTTCGTTTCTTCCCGCCTTTTTTCTTTTTTTGGTTGATGCGTGAAATAGAGGCTCATCTCACAGCCAATTTGTCTTGTGGAATTAGAGCCGACTAAATTTTTTCTCTTATCAGCAAAATAAAGATAGATAAAAAGAGAATGAAAGGAAAAGAGAGGTTAGAAAGGAACAGAGGATTAGAAACAATGAGGGAAAAATGGAAAAGGAGAGAAATAGAGAGAGGGGGCATAGCGGTAAGTTTTTCGAATTTCTTAACGTTGTCATTATTATCTTTTTCTCGTATTTATTCAACTTATTTCATTTGCTTGTTTACATCTAATAGTAATAGATACAAGCATCCTAATTGGCCGAATTTCTGAGCTGAACCAGTGTCGTTATTATTAATTTTCGACTCATATTTCCTTCATATTATTCAAGCGGATTGTTTACACGTTTTTTTTTCTCCTGGTACTTTCTATTACCTATAAAAGGCCCAAAAGCCACTCGAGGTATAGGTTACAGAAAAAATGGTTGCGTGAGCGGTAAGAGTCGCATTTTATGAGGATATGTGGGAAATATAACATTTTAAACCTTAGACTTTTTTAATCATTTCACCCCAAGTAAGGCAATAAGGCCACTAGGAAGCAAGAGATTACTGAGTATTAGAAAATAGGAGAAAAACCACGATTAAGGAAAGAGGACATGAAAAGAATAAGAATTCAGAAAATAACGATTGACACTGCATTTCAGTTTTTGAAGACCAAAGTTGACTCGGAAGCAAGAAGACGAAAGAAAGTTCCACAAGCGAAAAATGCATTTGAAGAAATTGTTAGAAAAGAACTTAGGGTTATATTTACCCATTTTAATTGTAAATCGATGGGACTTTGCCGCCAATCTAGTACTGCGCTTAGTTTTATAAAGTCACACCATAATGACCATACACACCATAGCGGAAAGTTCATCAGAACAATTAACATGAAAGTATTTATAAAAAAGACACATGGAAGATTATAGTGGTAGAGAAAACATCCTCCTGTGAGATGATTCCACAAATTATAGGGTCGTTCGAATTGAGCTTACTTCTCCCTAATGGAATACAAAGATAATGAGGGTAGTGGTGGATCTTAGCTGTGAGGGTTGGAGTTGGTGGAACTGAAGAACGGGCCTCATCTGAACCTTTTTCCATGGAAATATCGATAGAGTAGCGATAGGTTTTACTTCATAATAATATCACCTAACTTTTCAAAGTAATGGAGAAATGTAAAAGATTTCAAACTTTATAAATTATTATAATTAAAATTTTAAAAAAATTAAATAATTCTTGTAAAAATTCATTATTCATAGAAATTTTGTTTTCTTTATATAATAGTGTCCTTAATATATCTTATTCACAAAACAATTAAAAGTTTTTCTAATAATTAGTTTTATTGCACTTTTTATTTTACGATTAATATTTTCGGTAGCTGGTGTTTCTGTTTTACAAAAAAAAAAAAAAAATGATGTAAATTATCCAAGAATTTATGCTTTTAACTCATATGAAGTGGGTCAAAATTTAATTTCTCGAAATTTCTTAAAATTAAATAAGTGGAGGATCACGGATGTAAAAAAATTATTTTACCAAGATTTTCTAAAAAAAAAAAAAAAAACATTTCTGAAATAATTCCATTCATTTGTGAATAAGTCCTGAAAGTTACATTAAAATCAAATAATTATTTAACTTCTGCAAGAATTTCCCCATCAATGTGTTTTTCAAAAACGACGCTAAAATTTCTTATACTAATCTAGGGTCCCCTCTTCCACATCCGCTGAAAATCAAAATTTCGGACGTGCTGAAAAATATTAAAAGATATAATTAAATAATCAAAAAATTCTTCGGTATTTTCACTTAATAATAACAAAGATTTTCATGTTTAAATTTTGTTTTAATCAAGTCTGGGATATTTTTTAATCATGGTGTACTCTTTTTTCAATGAAGGTACCTAAAACGAGGGATCGAAAAAATACGATGTCGAATTGAGGTTTGAGCTAAAGTCACAATAGGCGTTTGAGGTAAAATCCTTTCTTCAGGGAACATTCTTTCACTGCAAAAGACGAAAATATCAAGTGAAATAGTATTAAATACAACTGTCTTAGTTGTTCGAATTGGCTGAAGCATTGTCATTAAGGTTTCTTTGATTTCACTTAAGTTTTGATCCTTTTTTATCATTCGATCTGGACATTGCTGTAAAAAGAAACAAAACTATTACACTGTCATATTTTACAAGATAATAAATTTATTTACAATAAAACTACAATTAATCAATCGATATTCGTAAAACTCTTCGGATATATTTATATAAGAAATATACCATGTGAATTTCAGTTTATAGTAACTGTTTTAATTAGAAATATTTATACTAACTTGAGTGTGTGTAATTTTATTGTATCACTTTAGATTTATTAATCATATTAATTAAGCACAGTAGACACAATGACCATTTTTTAATTTTGTTATTTGAAATTCAGAAATCAAGTATTATTGAATGTTTAGAATCCACAAGTCGCATTACACCGTTTTAGCGTTTCGACACACACACACACACACACACACACACACGTGTGTGTGTACATGATATTGATCTGTCTTTGACATAGAGCTCTCCCGGGATCTATATCCTTTTCGAAATATCCACACTGATTAACAATATATATATATATATATATATATATATATATATATATATATATATATATATATATATATATATATAATACTTTCATGGTAATTGCTCCGAGGAGCTGCATTCGCTGGTTCCCAGACTTCATGAGTTCAAGCGCCCTACGAGGCTGGCATCCCGCTCTCACCCTTTCACTGTAGAAACTATTAAATGTAGCCGTCTCTTCTACTCCAATAGCTTCATGTCTCGCACCTCTCGCCTGTGGAGCTCCCTTCCCTATCCCAGTTTCCCTGAGAGCTATAATCTCCAACTATTCAAATGTAACGTCAATCGACATCGCCAGTTGCCTTGATCTATCCACTATCCTTCTTCCCATCCTTTCATCTATCACTCCTATCTGATCTTGCTCCAAATCTTCTGTAACCCCTTGCGTCCTAGAGGCTTCCCGCCTTACTTGGGGTGAAACGCTTATATATATATATATATATATATATATATATATATATATATATATATATATATATATATATATATATATATATATATATATATATATATATATATATATATATATATATAAAAGTCAAAAAGCAGTCGTGGCTCTTGGGGCACTGTTCCGAGGTTATCTGAATACTTGGATGAGTATCGCTGCGGAAGTGAGTGAATAGCTGCGCTATATCGAAACGGTCCGGGTTCGAGTTTCGGTATTGGATGCGCACTGATGATGAGTTCCAGATCGGACGAAACGGCCGTCCAGTGCTTTCTGCATTCTGCTGAGGATTGTTCTAGGCTCGACAAATTACTATATTATTAGCCTAAATCCCCAAAATAATCACTATATATATATATATATATATATATGCGAAAGAGAGAGAGAGAGATTTAATAAATTTAAATATATAGAGAGATTATATATAATATAATATATAGAGAGCTTCAGTATATATATATATACATATATAAAATATTATATATATAATATATTTAATAGACATTTTACACACACACACACACATATATATATATATATATATATATATATATATATATATATATATATATATATATATATATATATATATATCGGCAAAGAGAGAGACAGCGTAGCCCAAAATATTGATTGTTTTATATAAGTGTTGAATTGTGTAATATAAAAACAATTTCAAATCGTTCGTTGATTTCTTAAAGAGTTATGTGTACTTTGTTTTTATTTACAAATATCAACTGTGAAACTGTGATTACGTGATCGATAACTGCGCATTACTGATGTCCTTTTACACAATTCGTAATACTACCATTTCTTTACGATTGGACCAGTTAATTCTAATAGTTCCGAAAATTGGTCTACTTGCCCGCTTTTCTATATTTTGTTTATCATTTCAGTCACCTTATCCTTCCCCATAACCTTTTAAGCTGTCAGCATCTCTTTTTCGCTTCCATCTGGTTCTGCTGATTTGTCCTTTTTCATCTTAGACAGTTCTGATCTTACCTAAGATTTCAATACTAACAGTCTTTTGAGGAACAGAAAAAAAAATCTTTAGGAAAAAAAAGAAAAAAGAGTGCTTATATGGCAATGAATGGTAGACATTCTCCAAATGGATAGGAAGAATACCGGAGTCAACAGAAACTTGTTTCTACAGAAGCATACTGAGAATTCCCTAGACTGAGCGAGTAAGCAACAAGGAAATCAAAAATGAGAAAATAAAAACAGAAAGAACACTTATACTCTGAATCAGGAAGAAAGCCCCTTGGGAGTCGGTTCCATAAGGCAGCGGTTCGTGGGAAGAAGTTGCCTGAGTGGAACCAGGGAGATATGAATAGAATGAGGGTTTTTCACTGCAACGTGCGAGGCATGGTGGATCTTAGCTGTTACGGTTAGGACTAATGGAACAGAGGAATATAATTCATCTGAACACTCTCCTTGGAAAATAACGATAGAGCAGTGAGAGGCTTGCGACGTCTCGTCTGTAAGAAAGAATTTGCAAAATGGAAAATAATCCGTCGCCTACAAGGACGCTGAGAGGCTTTTGAACTTTATCGAGGTTGGAAAGTGAAGACTGGGAGGCTCTCACCGATATATGGCGGCAGTACGTCTTTTTTTCAGCCTGATCTGGCTCTTGTAATGGAGAAGGATAGGTAGTTGTGGATTGTATTGATCGCCCACCCACTGAAGAGATACGGCCCATATTAGAAGATACATTTCAGATTTATTGTTTCGTTTCTTTTGTTTGGTTTGGTTTATTTTGTTTTACGATATGTCAACACCTCAATGGGTCATTTAATGCCGACAAGATTTTTAGAATAGGTTCGTTTGAATAGAATATGTATTCTTTGTAAGAAATCAGTTTGTAGATCAGGTTTCATTGACGTATTTTTGTAAATTTGACGGGGTTTTGTCGAGAGTCAAATGTTTTTTTTTTCATAAATGTATTGTTAATCATGTCTTTTTTCTTCTTTCAAAAATGTATTGTAGGTATTTTTACTATAAAAATCTATTTTTATCCTTTCATAGTGTTTTGACCCCAGTTTCAGAGGTTCACTATTTTCCCATAGCTGGGACCCTAACAGGTGCTACCACCCCCCGGTGGACCTGGAAACAACAGAAATTAAGAGATGGTTCTACGCTCCTCATAACCTCCCGATCACAGAGCTTGCTGCCGGATATAGTTTATCGTTACACCGAGGACGGTTTCTTCTGTAAGCTAATATCTGTGACATTAAGACATTCCAGTAACACGGATTGTCATATTCTTTTTTCAACATGACAGATATCATATTTGTCACCTTAAAACAAAGGAGAGTTAATGAATTGATAGCATCCCTAATCTAACATTACAGATAATAGAATATGCACGGTCAAATAAATTGCTACTTCTACATCGACCAAAGGACGCTTTACTCAAGTGTGTAGATTTTATGTTGCATGAAACTCTGCCAGACGGAAGGAAAATGTTGCGTAATGTGTCGATACTGGATTGCAGTTGACTGTCTGCAGTTCCCCAGAAGGGACACCAACGCTGCATCAGCAAATCGAAATAACGAGAGAAAAATTTTTTCTAATTTTTTCTCTCGCTTTATTTTTTATCTTTTTGATGAAAAGGGGGCGGCATATTAGGTGTCGTTTCTTGGAAGAAGGTCGTGAGCACGAGAGAGAGAGAGAGAGAGAGAGAGAGAGAGAAAGAGAAAAATGGAAGAATGGAACTCAGGAATTCGGCCAGTTATTCTTTTTACTTGTATGACGCCATTGCTGCTCCGAACGTTCAATCAAGTCTCCCTGCAGAAACCATGGCACGCAAAGGAATCTGGGAGGGGAAAGCCTGGACGAGCACCAGAGTTTTCGACCTTTCCACTAAATTTATAGAAAGTTTTCTTTTTCTTTTTTTTTTTTTTCAAAACCGAAAATATTTTCCCCTTCTGTCCGTACATTGTTTTCCTTCGTAATTTCGACAATGTCTCAGTCGAAATTCGGTAATCTGAATAAATGTCTTTTGGCTTGATTCAGTAATATTCTCAAATCTATTTTCATATTGTCATCTGGATCCATAGATTGTTATTCAAAACTCTCCTGCTAATTTTCCTAAAATGTATACCTCAAGTCAACACTTCTCTACTGACTGAAAAGATTCATCTCCCAAACAACACAACCAAACTGAACGAAAAGATGTGTCCCCGCCCACAGACTCCACTTGCTACTGAAGGGCGACGAGAAAAGTCAGTATCATGGCGTGATAGCTTTTGCTAAACCGGAGGACCCGGGTATTTTAGCAAATGCAAAAAAATAACTCTACACAACCAAGTATGGAAGCCATATAATTATACGGAATTTTCCTCATAAAAAAAGATCTTTGAAAATGAATAAATCTCTTGGGGCGCATGCATATCCAAGAGCCCATAAAATTAATATGAAATTAATATACAGTACCGTGCAAAAGTCTTCGATCAGCTTAAGCTTCTTTCTTTTTTCTTTTTTTTTTCTTTTTTTTTAAAGCAATTCACGCCAAGCAAAGCGGGAGTGCCACTAGTACGCAAGGGGTTACAGAGAGTGTAAGTAAGGGAAAAGACTGGATATAGGGTGGGGATTGGAGAAAGGATAAAAAGAAGAACAGGGGAGGACAAAAAGAACGGGTATCAAGGCAACAGTAGATGTCGATTGACATTTAAATTTTTGAAGATTATAGTTATCAAGGAATCAAGTAAGAGGAAGGGAGTTTCACTGTCGGGAAGTGCGAGAGAAGAAGCTGTTGGAGTAGAAGAGGCAGTTACATTTAACTGTTTCTACAATGAAAGGATGGAACCGAAATGCCAACCTAGTAGCACGCTTAAATTCATGCAGTCGGGGCACCAATGAATATAGCTCGTCAGAGCAAATGCCATGAAAATATTTATAGAAAAGACAGAGGGAAGCCATATTGCATCGGTGAAAAAGTGACTGGAGTCGAGACTCCAAGTCAGGACCGATCACATTGCATCTCCGTCTTTGGATTTTGTCGGGAACCTCGAGATGAACCACGGATGTACCAGACCATCTATGGCAACAGTAAACTTACTGTAACTTGTAGTCAGTGTCAGCTTACAAGTAAATGCTTAGCATCGAGTTCTCTGCAGATAGGACGCTGGACTTGTTGGTCGCAGTGTTATACTTGGGCTATGTCGAAGGGCAGAGCCCCGTCTCGGGAAACAACTAACCGACCTCGTTTTATATAGAGGTTACGGAAAATTTTTGGCCGTGCCTACGAGCTCGAATACTCCACATTAAATTCGGCCTTGTGCCACATCTGACCGGTTGGCAGTTAGAGATTCATTGTGGAATTCACTTGACTCACTTCTAGCAGTTGACTACTACATCTACGCGACGCTGGTGAATCTTATATGTGTTGTTCTTGTCCTAAGTATTATCGTTCATTACCAACCTTCGTGTGATTATTCTATTCAGTAACCTCCCCTAGGTTACAGCAATATATATATATAAGTTTTTGTGTCTGTACAACAATTGAGTAGCAGTGTGCAAAATTTTGTAACGAGACGCACAGAAGTCAAGACCCCGTTCACAGCCACACGTAAAAAGCTACCGTGCTGAAAACTACAAAGACGGCGATACAGTTCACAGTAAGAACTAAATTCTGACCATCTCTTGTATCCCTCAATATTACGCACACACGTACTGATTCTTTCACACAAAAGATGACCCAACTACTCAAATTCAAGTTATATTTGTTTTTGAAAAGAAAAAAACAAACAAATATATAATAGCATTTCATTGTTTCTCCCATACGTAGATGATTTGTATTTATTTATTCCTAATTGGCCCTAAAAAGGAAATAAAATTTAAATTTAAATTCGTAAAAATAAAATTTAAATTTAAATTCGTAAATCAAATATTCATAACAATTAATGTTGCCCGTAACTCATGTCTGTTTCTCATAATTTTTATTTAACTAAAATCTCCCCTCCCCATTTTTTTTTTTAAAAACAAATATAACTTGAATTTGGGCGGCTGGGTCATCGTTATTTTACACACTTCCTCTCAATTTTTACACAGGTAAAATGTACTTGGATTAAACGAAAATTACTTACAATGTAATACATATTACTTGCAATACATTTCCTGCCGTCAATTTTGACGGCACGGGTACAGTAATTCCTTGAATAATCACGTTTTACTATTTATTAGAAGCTTATGCTTAAACTTCACTTTTGTGTAGCCGGGATCATTTTGCTTTCTATTTACCGTGTCAATAACCGTTACGTTACCGGCACATTCACGTTGCTAATATTTTACTAGTACAAAACAAAATAAACATAACCACAAGATAAATCGAAAAATAGTGAAGGTAAGTTTAAGTAAGTCTAATCGGTTCGATAAGGTCAAATTGGAAGCTGATTTAAAAAAACGACTTGCATTTTACTGTTAACAGGGGCAATGTATGGCTTGTTAATTTTAACGCCTCCACAACAAAACTGTTTCCTATTAATCGTCTGAGAGAACCTTTTCTTCTCACCATCAGCATGTCTAATGCTAACCTCTTGGAGAGTGACTTGTTGCGCTTTCTCGGCCTAACGTTTATAAAACATGATTTGAAGTGGAAAGATTATATCGAATCAATTGCTAAATCTACAGCTAGGAAAGTTGGCTAACTGTGATGTGCGAGACAGTTTTTCTCTCCAGAATCTATCTTACATATTTACAATTCGTGATTACTGAGTTAAGACGATAAACTACATTCGGCGTCCTGGGTTAGACGATAAACTAGATCCGCGTTCTGGGTAAGACGATAAATTACATCTGAAAAGAATATCTCTGATCAGGAGGTTTTGAGGAGCGTTGAACAACCGTTTAATTTCTGGTGTTCCCAGGTCCACCCTTGACCCGGGGTGGTAGCATCTGTTACAGACCCAACTATGGGAAAATAGTTAACCCCAAACTGGGGTCAAAACGCTATGAAAGTGTAAAAATACCAGCAATACATTTTTATAAAAAATTACTACCAGTAACGAATTTTTGAAAAAAAATATTACCAGCAATACATGTTTTACAAAAGATATTACCAGGAATACATTTTTGGAAAAAATATTACCAGCTATACATTTCTGAAAAAAAAAAATATTACCAGCAATAAAAATCTTGCTGGCATTAAATAACCCACTGAGGTTGATATGCCGTAAAACAAAACAAATCAAACCAAATCTACAATTCGTCCATGCTTAGGATATTACTACTTCATATGGTTTGGTGCTCCTGATATATATTTATTGATCCTTGATAAAATTTAAAGAAAAATCTGCAATGTCGTTGACGGCATCTCAGCTTCAGTCACTTTCTCACGACCGTAATTTAGTTTTCCTGTGCCTTCTCTATAAATACTTTCATGTTATTTGTCCTTGTGAACTCCTTTCTATAGTGACTAGACTCTATGAATTTAAGTGCACTACAAGATTGTCGCCAATTGCTCCTCATTTCATGATCGAACTAATTAGATGTAACCATAATTCTATGCTGACATTTTCTTCTCTCGCTCTTATCGCTTGTGGAACTCTTTTTGCTTTCCAGTCAAGTTTGATCTTCAAAAATATAAATATAATGTCAATTGCTATCTTCTCTCTTCTTACTTTCTGCTCTTTTATTGTTCTCACTCCTTAATGGTTTTCTTATATTTTTTCACACACAGTGTGTCTTAGTGGCTTTATTGCCTTGCTTGGAGTGAAATGATTTTTTTTTTAAAGTTAGTTTTGATCGTCTGGCAAGTCATTGTATATTAATATCTCAGTATGAAATAAACATATGATGCATTTAATCAGGTGCTCCTGAAGGAAAATGGAAATCATCTCATGTGCTCGAGAACTTAACTTCTCATCCCGATCAGCGCTGTTTACTCGCTGCCGTAGATTGACGGCCTCAGCAAACTTGCAATAAAACATGGAAGATAGTCATTCAAACAATTATCACTAAATTGAACTTTCGCACTGAATGTTTTAAAACAAGTAGCTTTGTGTCATATTAGGTTTGGACTTAGAGAATATTGATAATCCGTTAACACTGTTACATTTGGTTAACCAGGTCAAGAATATCTACCTCCACAAATTCAGCATTCTTGTATCACTCCATTGGTAACGCCCTTCTCCACGGTGAAAGGATCTTAAGGCTTTTGTCGATAAGACGACGAAGAGGAAGCAACTAATTGAAAACAAAAGCTTTATAAATTTTTAAATTTCAATCCTGTTCTGATTACTTAATCTGTAAATGTCCCGTGGCTATTTCAGTTCAAGTGGTTGGCTTATAAGGGCAGAATTTTCCCTCTTTTTTTTGTTAATTTTTATTTATTTTTTTGCCTGAGTATGTTTAAGCACTCAATCCGTGTGAAGCTGTTAATGACGGTCTCGTGGTGTCATCTCTTTGACTTGCTCTCAGAAGTAATGTTAACCAACTAACATAAAAGAAAAGGGGATGTAGCATGTGCCGAGAAATTTCCCCCTTGGCGTTAACAGGCCTCCATCTTGTTTCTACAGTTTGATACTTTGACGCTAGAACGGACATTTACCCCCCCCCTTTTTTTTTCTTTTTTTTCCCCTTGTATCACACATTCGAATTTCTTGGCGCGTGGCTAACATAAAACTCGGCTTTTCATTAGCTTGTCTCATTAACATGACAATGCAGTAAAGGGTAAGAATCGATAACTATTTCTAAGCGTCTGGTAAAGTAAATGGGTTTCTCCCCCAAATTCCCCTATCCGCTTTTTTTTTTTTTTAATTCTGGCTATCGAAAAAGTACAAGAAAGAAAAAGAAACTGTTTGGCCCCAAGATATAATAATAAAATGTCATTAAGAATTTGGGTGAAGGAGGCAGAATTTATCAGTTGAGTGATTTTTAGCTGTATTGAAGCGAAAAGGAAAACGTTTAACAGTGAAGGAGAATATGTAGCGCCTAAGTTTCTACGTGAATAGCTACAAGAAAAAAGAATTTGCGATTCTACTGGTGGGGGGGGGTGTCAAGAATAGACCATGCCCCCATAGATTTTTGTCTGGTCTTTACTTTGGCCCCACTTTTATATGCTATGATATAAAACTGTAGTTGTTACAACTTACTCCTGAAAGAGTAAGAGCGATCGAATACTTTCTGCCATCCTCATATATTCCTATAAATTAACATTTAACTTCTTCTTCAACTTAATGTTAATATTTGTAACACTTCTAATGACCAACGTTTCATTCAAAAGAAGCTTCTCAAAAGTGAAACAGTTCTGACAAATTGCATGTCAAGTCAATGAAGGTAGGGGATATCAACTCACTCCCAATCAGTCTTTGTAACTCCTTTTTCTCAAAGTTGTTAATCTTCCTCGTAAAACCAAAGCAAAAAGACTACAGGAACTAGTTAGTAAAAGAAATCAAGAAGAGAGGGCTATCAAATATAAGAAGACCGATGGTTGACAGCAAAAGGAAAATGTCCAGGATGCGTACTATGAAGTGGTGACAAACAAGTATAGAAAGTTAAATATCTGAGGAGTTTGACAGTAAAGTTCAAATGTGCATTGCAACTATAGAAAATACCTACGAAAAGCTAAGCAAAATATTAAGAAACGGGAAAATTTCGTTAGAAACAAAGAAAAGAGTGCCGAACTGTTATGCAATACCAATTACATATAGCAGTCAATGCAGGGCAATCTCCTCACAGATGATGAAAAGACTAGTGTCAACAGACATGGGATTCTACAGAAGGATGCTGAGAATACCATAGACAGATTACACAGAATTAGAAAGATTCATTAATTCCTTTTCTACGGCCTATCAACCTTTTGCGTATTATTTAAGCCAATTTTTTTTTAGATTGTAAGAATTCTCTTGGAGATAATAATGGCTTAAAAGTCTTACTAATTAACCCATAGCTGGGGAGAAAAGGTGGATTTATACCTTTCCCAAGTATATTTGCTCGTAACTGAATATAACGAACCCAACTTGAATTGAAACTCGACTCTTCGATTAACAATTCCCAGCCATTATCCATTACAATACCCACACATCCAAACTTACAGCGGTCACCCATCTAGGTACTGAACAGGTTCGACGTTGCTTATCTTCGAAGACCGTAGAGGAACCAGTTTTTCAACGTGATGTGGCCGTAAACTCGAATCAGAAAGAGATACGGAAAAGCGGCAGGCCACCTACCTGGTGAGTTAATATGAAGTTATGATGAACCGCGGGGCGTGAGTGATGGCAAAAGGAATGCCGTTACTAAGAGCTACAGTGGATAGGAAGTTGTGGAGAGGCCCGGTGTCTGGTACCGTGCTAGGGATGACGATTTTGAATCAAGGGGGAAGTTCTGCTGCTTTATCTCTGGAAGGCAACACATGTTCACCCCGGGTAGTATGCCTGTATTTTCTGAATTGTTTGTCTATTAAGTAAGGGTGATGGAAGTAAACAATTTCTGGGTTGGCCTTTTCCGCCTTGTAGTTAGTGATTCGAACATTAAAGTAATTCCTAAGGAGGGTATCCCACCAGGAGATGTATAATATCGGTGCTGCTGATTTTGTGATTGTGATCTGAACCGTGCAATAGTTTTCGGTGGGGACTCTTCATGCCATGATTAAGCGTAGAGTTAGGGCTGTGTTCACTTGCGACTGATGCAGTTAGTTCTTACACATACCGACTTGAGCAGGATGTTTTGAAAGCCATTCAAAGTAAAAATTTCAAAATATTTTTTATTTATTTATTTAATCGAAGAAGTATCGTTTCTTCTAATTTTTCAATGATATTCACTTGACGAACAGATGTTCATACTCAGAAAGGCAATGGATTTCACTGTTAGCGTTAAACTAGGTACAAAATAAAACTACTTAGATAAGTGTTTTCTCAAATGGAAAAACAATGGCGGTTGTCTTCGTAAAGTGATGGTTAAAAAAAAAACTTATCTCCCAGACCCGTTTGTGTAATGAGTTTGATTTTCATTGAGTGCTCTTCTACTAAGGTCGTGTGTCTGACTGAGTTTATGAATTACATGTTGGCACCAACCATACAGTTATGATTAGCAGGCTTGATTCTTAAACCAATGTGCTCGTATATGGATTTTGTTTGTCTGTTTTGTTTTGTTTTACGGCATA
Source organism: Acanthosepion lycidas (assembly GCA_963932145.1). Classification (NCBI taxonomy): domain Eukaryota; kingdom Metazoa; phylum Mollusca; class Cephalopoda; order Sepiida; family Sepiidae; genus Acanthosepion; species Acanthosepion lycidas. The sequence continues at coordinate 34,047,793 of OZ010585.1, read as the reverse complement.
TCAACGCTTCAATGGGTTATTCAATGCCGACAAAATTTTTATTGCTGGTTATATATTTTTGCGGATTCCTATCCATATCCTATCTATCTATCTATCTATCTATCTACCTATCTATCTATCTATCTATCTATCTATCTATCTATCTATCTATCTCAGTATATATTAGTTTGATTTGTTTTGTTTTACGGCATATCAACCTCAATGGGTTATTCAATGACGATAAAATTTTTATTGCTGGTGATATTTTCTGTCTATCTCAGTATATAGTGGTATCGTTTCTTTTGTTTTATGGTATATCAACCTCAATGGGTTATTCAATGCCGACAAAATTTTTATTGCTAGTAATATATTTTTTCAAACGTATTGTTGGTAATTTTTTTTCCTTCAAAAATCTATTGCTGGTAATATTTTTCTTCAAAAATGTATCACTTGTAATATTTTTTCCCCAAAAAGTATAGCTGGTAATAATATTTTTCTTCAAAACATATTGCTGGTAATAACTCTTTTACAAAGTATTTCTGGTATTTAAAAACTATTTTTACATTTTCATAGTGTTTTGACCGAAGTTTAGGGATTCACTATTTAGCCGTATCTGGGACCCTAACAGGTACTACCACCCTGGTCAATGTGGACCTGGGAACACCAGCAATTAAGCGGTGGTTCCACGCTCCTCAAAACTTCCTAATCAGAGGTCGTGCTGTTGGACGCGGACGTAGTTTATTGTCATACTCGGGACGCGGATGTAGTTTATCATCATACCCAGGGCGGACTAGTATATGGAGTTTAATCCTTACTGAGTGTCTCTACTGTGGCCTTTTGCTAGACTTAGTTTGGTATATATATAGGCACTAGCCGTAGCACTATGATAAATAAGTTTGTTTCTCGAACCAATGTGCTAATATAGCAAGGTTGATACCTACTGAGTTTATCGCTGCCGTGGCCTTGTATCAGACTTAGCTATATTTTTTGGCAATGCAGTGGGTTCAGAAAAGCTGTAATGTCAAGGGTCTGTTTGTCTTAAAAGTCAAGATACTAAAACGCTTTTTTTCTTCGGCTCAAACATGGAAAAGGTATAGTTAACTCAATTACAAAGCAAGTTGCATAGATGCTTGCAAAACTTAGCTTTGTATAGATGAATACTACAAGTGCAGGCAAGTTTTTTTTTTGGCGGTTCGAGCAAATTGCATTAGTACGAGACTAACCATTGCTAAAACGTGAGGCATACCTACTCTATCAATATCATTTTCGGCTAATTTTCAGTATAAGCACCAAAAGCCCACAGTAATGAAAAGGATCCATTATTGTGTGAAATTGACTGATTATTTCGAAAATGACATTAAAAAATGGCGCTCTATTACCGTTTAGGAGTTATGAACAATGTAAGCTCGACTTCTTTCGCATGGCGTCGACAGAACAATTGTCATTACTGGTTTTGTTTACATACGTCTGCCTCGAGTAGTCATGAGGCGCGAAGTTTAAAATATGGTAGTAAAAATTAAAAAAATACAATTAAAATCAAAATTACCTGTCTGAAACGGATAAAAATAAAGTTTTCCTTTTTTTCAACGATTTTTTTTTTAAATTGTAGCGTGAAAGTTTCTTTAAAATCTGACAATTACAATAAAATAAAAATTACATGCCTGAAAACGATGTTTTCCTTCTTTTCAACGATGTATTTATTTTAGAAAAAGGGTTCACCCATGACATTATATTTAAAAGCTTTCAATTGTTTCTATAACAAATTTAAACCAATTTAATACTAAGAAAAAGAATTCATTATTTAATATAGCTTCACTACTACAAAGAAACAATACTTTTAATTGGGAGAAAGGAATTTATAGCAATTAAATAAAATCTATTCATTTAAAGCTTCATTTAAAAAAAAAAAAAGAAAGCGCATTATAAAAAAAAAACTTTCGTGAAAATTGCACAGTAATCAAGACGAATAAGAAGATACGAAAAGCAGTAAAGAGGCCGTTAGCTAAGTAAGATTCCGCGCATTACTGCTTGTGGCAAACGTATATAAACAACGCCAGTAATGGCGGTCGGACAACGCGAAAGAGATCGAATTTATATTGTCGATAAATCCTAAACGATAATCGAGCGCTAACTTTTATTGTCATTTTCGAAATGATCAGGCAATTTCACACCATAATTGAACATTTTCACTTCCGTGTGCTTTTGGTACTTATACTGAAAATTAACCTTATTTTCTTGAACTAAAATTTGATTGAGACAAAAATCATTACTGGACACACAATACGTTCAAAGTTCTTCCAAAATGTACTGAAACGTAGGTAGAAATATGGGTTTTGGATGGTAGCGTTAACAGGAAAATATGATAGCAGCTACGGTGGGAGCAGGTGCTATGATCGTTATTGAGTTGACGGTGGCGTCATGGATGCTTTTGTTGGAATTACGGCGACTACCAAATCAGGCAGAGGGGCATTGGTGCACTCAATGACAGGCTCCTTATAAAAACGAATTTTTAAACGAAAACTTGATCAAACGCTTGAGAAGACGTGTGGGTAGGGAAACAGATGAAAGAGGTGAGATGATGTTGACACATGGAATAAACAGTTGGACTGTAGAAGTGTATCAGAACATCTGATTTCAATAAATTGAAACTGGGATCAGCTTACCAAAAGGCGGCACCTGGAGTAATATACAAAATAATGGCCGTTCTGTTGTGTGATGAGCGATTGACGTAATGGGTAGCGGCTCGGAATGAGAAAACAAAGAGCCGGGTTCGAATTCTATTCGAGTTCCTTATAGTTGAGAAAGGTATGAATCTCCCACTGAAGCCATGAATTACAGGTCAACTCTGAATTCGCATATTTCCCTAGCGAAACATATACTATGCAGCTAACGAAAGAATCCGGGAATACACGATGACCCTATGACCAAAACCGAGGTCTACGTGATGATATTTTTTGTTTAACTATTGTTGACTAGATAGAAGGTGCTAAAGCCACTTGAGGTAGAGGGTTTGGTTTGGTTTGGTTTACAGCTATCAACCTCAATGGGTTATTTAATACGGCGGAGTAATGGATAGAGGCTCGTATTGAGGAATCGGAGAACAGAGTTCTATATTCCAGTCGAATCCATTACATTCACTTATGTGCTAATAATAAAGGTATGAATTCTCTTCTTCTCCGCCCACCAGCTATGGGTAAATAGCTGAACAGACCGAGTTTTATAGCTTTTCAATGCAACTGGTCTACTGCAGAAAGAAACGGCAACCTATTGCGGGAAAAAAATCTGCCTCGTCGGTATCGAAAGATACATGATCGCCTAAGCGACTACCACGCATGACAGTAAAAAAGAAAATGCTGGTAATATATTTTTTAAATGTTTGCTGGTAAAATTTTTTACAAAAAAATATTGCTGGTAATATTTTTTACAAAAATGTATTGCTTGTATTAAAACCTATTTTTTATATGTTTTAACCCCAGTTTGGTAGTTAACTATTTGCTCATATCTGAGACCCTAACAGGTACTACCAGCCCGGGTCAGCGTGGACCTGGAAACACTAGCAATTAAGAGGTGGTTCCACGCTCTTCAAAACCTCCTGATCAGAGGCCTTGCTGTTGGATGTAGTTTATCGTCATACTCAGGACGCGGATGTAGTTTATCGTCTTACCCAGTACGACGAGGTAGTGGGTTGCTGAATTAGGACGTTGTAAGGGCGTAAAGAGAGCAGGAGAGATGCATAGTAAAAGGATATGTAGGATAACGGCTGACCCTATACTTGAAGACTCTAAGATTGTTGTGATCGAAGAACCACCTTCTCAGGAGTCTGTTGCAAAAAGTGACAGTTCTGAAGAAGAAGCTACCTGAATGGAACTTCTTCCTTACCAATGGAATACAAATGAAGTTGATCCTGTGATCGTGGCATGGTGGTTTTCTAGCTGTGAAGGTCTGAACTAGTGGAATTAAGAAATGCAGCTCTTTTGAATATTTGCCATAGCGATAATTTAGTGGGTGGCTATCAATGTTTCGCTTGTGGGAAAGAGAATGCAAGGTGGATGATGATGTGTTGTTGAATGTACGTTACGTAAAAAGTAAGTTGATGCACTATTCTCTAATATTTATTTACTTTTCTTTATGACAATTTCTGTTCTTTACGTTAGTTCATAGTATCAATAATAAATCGTCTTTTACGGAATTGCAATGATCTTAAATCAATTTTCAGTTGTTTTACTTTACAAAAATTAGGAAAAAAAAAACAAGATTCCACTCATAATTCAATGAAATTAGTGATATTCCGAAGGTGACAAAATTTCGTTAGAAATAAATGCAAGAGTACTGAACGGTTGTGTAAATATCAGACCTCCTGTATGGCAGAGAATGGTGGACAATCACTTCACAGATGAAGAAGCGACTTGATAACAACATAAATATGGTTCTACAGAAGGATACTGATAATACCATGTACTGAACCAGCGCAACGGCGAGGTTTTAGACGATATGGAAACAAAAAGGACATTTATATTTAACATCAGAAAGAGACAGTTGAAATTTCTACAGCAAATAATGAGAAAAGAGGGCTTGGAAAATTTGATACTCACATGACAGATTGAAGGCAAGGGGGACAGAAGAAAACAACATTGAGTAGACAACAGAATAGTGTCTAGGATATATAATAAAGAGACAATATTTATTAAGAGCTATAAAAACAGGAAATTGTGGAGAGCCATGATCGGCAACATCCTGAAGGACTTATAGAAGAAGAAGAAGACCCAACTAATATTCGAAACTCCCTCTTCGATTGCTATATCTGATTTTGTGACATGTCGTCGAGGAAAATCACATTCTGCTCATACAAAAAAGATCCTTTTTATTCCAAACTGCCCTTCAAACAATTTGATTCATTTACTTTTTTCTTTTTTTCAAAAGTTTACGTCTAGGTTTTGCTGCAGTTTCTTTTCTCAGTTTTTGATCCTTGAGGTTTGATAATTCCCTCACAGATGAAGAAGAGGCTTGAGCCAATAAAGATGCGGTTCTACAGAAAGATATTGAGAATATGGACATGTGGGTGTGTGAGCAACGATGAGGCTTTTAGCTAAATAGAAAAAGGGATAGTTATACTTAAAATCAGATCATTCACGTCCAGAAATGAAAGGGCAGAGAGTAGAAGATATATACATATACTTACTCTATCCTTATCATAACCCTCCTACCTTGACTGTTGGGGTCGAGAATACACCATCTACACAGCGGGTAAACCCACTCAAAAGTAGTTAACCGTTTACGGTACATAAGTCTATCTTTTAAACTCTTGAGTAAATCGAACCTATGTCTGCCTATTTTATTTGCGTGCAAACTGAACATGTCTATCTTTCTATTCTTTATCAAGACGCGCTGTAATCTTGGATGGTAACCAGTCTAGCTGAAGGACAATTCTGAATTGCAAACCGTGGAGAAAACACCGGGATATAAAAAATAAGAGACGCTGTTCGCGGACTTCTTTGAGCACTGCGCTATTTCTCTATCGTCAGTTTCTCCGAAGCGCCACTGGTCCTACACTCTTTTTACTTCTTCACGACTTTAATCAAATTATATGTGTGGGTAGTATAATGGTTCAAGTCTTAACTGAAATGTTAAGCACACACACACACACACACACACACACACACACACACACACACACACACACACACACACACACACACACATATATATATATATATATATATATATATAATAAACAATAAAATCCCAAATAACCTCATATGGGGAATAGCCTATTTGGGAAGACGAAGGAATATCAGTCGTCTGTCTTATCAACCTCGGTGTGGACTGAGTTCGTGACAGAAATAGAAATTTAACTGGGCATCTTAAATATATATATATATATATATATATATATATATATATATATATATATATATATATATATATAAAGACACCAGTCGAAAAACTAATATAGAATTTATCCATTTCAATGTTTCAGTCAGACGAAAGGCACGAGGTAGGGTTCAGTGAAAGGCGAAAGGTATTAGTCTTAAAGGGAAGAAATTTTATAAAATTTAAACCAGAATATGACATTAATTTGGGGTTATATGCAGAATGAAATATTAATTTAAAATTAAAAGAGGACTAAAAAGGTAAAAGTAACTTTAAAATATATAGATAAAAGGATGTAATGGATTAATGGAAAGAGAGTTGGGGGAGAGATCTTAGAGTAGGGGGAAGTTTAGGGTGGATATAGAAATTACAATTAATTGTACTTTCGACATTTGAAGAGTTAGAAGTGAGTGAATATTATGGAAAAATATTAGGTTGGTGCAAAAATAATGACGTAATAATGTCGTTTTTTGACGTTAAAAAAATACGTCAAAAAACGACATTATTACATCATTATTTTTGCACCAACCTAATAGCAGCTATTAATAATTTAGTTTAACCTATATTTTGAAAATTTGAATTATTTGCTCTGTAATAATAAATACATTGAAAGGTCTTTTTCTGGATCACTTTTAATATTTTGTATTACTAGGATCCACTTAGATTATATACCAACGGATTTGTTACCTTTACTATATATATATATATATATATATATATATATATATATATATATATATATATATATATACATTCAAGCATGTTTCATTGACATCTGTCTATATGTCTGAGATGAGGTATTATCATTATTTACATTATTTACATTATTCAGACTGTTATTCTCATCTTCATTGCCATATTGCCAACGTTTTGGCCAGGGTATGCTCCGGCTTTTTTTCAGGTGATTGGAATTTCAAACCGAACCCTGTATTCCGTCCACCGGGGTAGATTGTTCTAGTTTCAGGTGCCATGCCTCTTCCATGTGAAGTGTGTGTGTGTGTGTGTGGGTGTGTAAAACAAAGATTTTTTCTCTAAAAATTTTTACAACTATTAAGGAAGATACAAATTTATTTCTATGCATTCTCTTTTTCTCAAGAGCTGACAACAAGATTATTAAATACTATCCCTATAATTACACAGTCTAATAATGTTTAACATTTTTGTTGTCAATTCTCGAGGCAAAAAAAGCATACATCCAAATACTCGCAAACTATTTTATTAAAATTATGGTGCGAGACCAAATAAAAGTAATGTTCGCTAAATGCATTTTTTTCAAAATTTAAAATTACAGTTACCCATCGTTATGTGTTTATTTAAATCTGGTTCTCTTTTCATGGAATTTTTTATAATTTGTTTTCATAGTTTTTGCTTTATATTATGGTAAATGATAAATATTTCATCCAATTGTAGAGATATCAATCAGTGCCGCTATTTTCTCTATGGAAGAGAACTCGGATGTCGATTTTATTTTCTGCATCTGTAATCATTACGCTTTTCGAACAGTCACTCGAGTTGAACAAAAAAAAGATGACTATTTACTTACACAAATTGCTCTCTTTTGTTAAGTTGAGTGTATTTTTACAAAACATGATTTTTTTATAATGTGGAAATTATTCACTTAAGGCCCATCGTAATTAGCATGGCTATCAATTTTTTTCTTGGCCCAGACACTTCGTTGTATTCTATAGGATGTAACTGAAAATAATGCGACAAAAAATGTTTGATATTAATTACGAGGAAAACTTATTGAACTTTATATTTTCTTTCTGAACTTTCAATATTAATATTCTGTTTTTTTTTTCTTATCATCCATCAATATGATTCAGAGAATTATGAAATCTCAAAAGTTAATTTAGATGTAACCCCCCCCCAAAAAAAAAACTTAGGATGCGACTTCTACATTTATAACAGGCGCCATTACGATATTACGTATTCCAATTTGGATAATTTTAAATTTTTACTCTAGGTTTAGTTTTCGTGTTTTTAGTGCTTTCATCACGCAAGACCTCTTCCATTTTAGGACTAGCAACACACACAGTTATTGACCAGGCAGATTTTTCTCCGGCAGTAAGTTGCCATTTCTTTCTGCCATCCAAGGCTATAGAATCCTGCTATTTACCCATAGTTTGGTGGAAAAGAAGTGGAGTCATACCTTTCCCAAGGATATTAGCACGTAAGTGAATGTAAAGGATTCGACTGCAATTCGAACTAGGCTCTCCGATTCCTCAATCCGAACCGCTATACACACTCCATCGTGTCCCACCACAAGACAAAAACTGAATACTGTTAGCGCATATCACGAAGAGAGACCCCTTAAACTGGGATGTATATTAAAGCCTACTTCTATAGTGCAAAATAAATTTGTATTTAAAATACTATATTAAATTCCTCAAATTCCTTTCTCGCCTTTGCTTTACACGTGTCAAATTAAAGGAACCCTTAAATGGGATGATCTGGATTCAATTTTATATATATATATATATATATATATATATATATATATATATATATATATATATATATATATATATATATATATATATATAAGGACTTTTTTCCGAAGCTGTGCTTTAGAATAAGTTACCCTTTTGTGGGGCGGGGTTCAAGTATTTCAGTACAGTTAGCATCATTTAAGATCCAAGTCAATGGACCTGGCATTTTCAACAATACTTCAATCTCAAATATAGATTTTTTGTGTGTGGGGTGGGGTGTGTGATATACTTTAAATAGTTTTTCCTGTATTTCTATAATTGCTTTCCTCACTCCACCCCAACTCATTCTCAGCACACTCTTTCCTTGTTTCTTTCGATATCGAACTAAGTGAACTTAGCCGCTCGAAGCGACACAGCTGTAGATTTAAGTACTTTATTTTCAGCACGTGTTGGTTTGTAAGTCATCGTTGCCAAGTGGGATGACAGTCGGTTCAGTTTACCCTGAATGCCTCCGAAAAATATCTCCATCTCTTGTGGCAGGCGTTTAGGGAAAATATTTCATGCCTCGAGTCGGGTATATTGGGGAAAAATATATATCATGCCGCGTGCTGTGCATTTAGAAAAAAAAATTCATGTCGCGTGTCGGGAAATTATCTGTTTTCTTATTTGGCCTTTAGGGAAAATATCTTAAGCCTCGTGTCGGGTATTTAGCAAAGAAATATTGAGGAAGTATAAATCACATGAGCTCCTAATTAAGAAAGAAAACTGACCGCTGACTTTCTTAGCATTTGAACTGTAATTTTTTTTTGACAGTAACTGTTTGGGAACTAAACACAAAGCCCGGAGCATTGCCCTTATATTGTGTTCCTTCTTAAGGGTCAGTTAACAAATGATCTTTGCATTCAGGTCATCTTTTTTCCATTTGATTTTACTATTAATCTTTCTATGATTACTTCATGAATTTCGAGCCGTTCCTCTTTGCAATTATGTTGCACTATGGTTATATTTACCGGCCTCCCCACGAGGTAGGATGTGGTACAAGGCCGATTTTAATGTGAGGCAATCCGAGCCCGTAAGCTCTGCAAAAAATTCCCAGCTGTTTCCCGGGACGAGACCCTGCAAAAAATTCCCCATAGACCACGTATAAAACGGGGTCGGGTAGCTGTTTTCCGAGACGAGAGTCTGCCCTTCGACATAGCCTAGTCTGGGGATCCTCTCTGCCCGGAGATCTATTCGACTGTTATATTTACCAGCCTCCCCACGAGGTAGGAATTGGCACAAGGCCGATTTTAATGTGAGGCAATCTGAGCCCGTAAGCTCTGCAAAAAATTCCCAGCTGTTTCCCGGGACGAGACCCTGCCCTTCGACATAGCCTCGTCTGAAGATCCTCTCTGCCCGGAGGCAGTGAGTTTGACCAGCACAGCTGGAACAGATTTATTCGAATGTTGTACTATTGTTCCTCAGCACAATGTTCAAGAGCGTAAATGTAAGAGATTGATTAATTGCTACATTATCTATGCCTTTGCAGGTTATTTAAAACCAGAAAATATTTTTAAATTCTAAGATTTTGTAGGGGAGGCTAATAATGGTTTAACGATAAAAATCTTACTAATTAATCCATATCTACTGGGGGAAACAGGTGGATTCATACCTTTCTCAAGGATATTTGAGAATCACTTAGTTATTAGGTTGGTGCGAAAATAATGACGTAATAATGTCGTTTTTTGACGTTAAAAAATACGTCAAAAAACGACATTATTACGTCATTATTTTTCAAACCAACCTAATATGTGCCATGCGTGAAACACGCTTAGGCTTTCGATACATGACTGACGTGGCAGATTTTCCCCGCAGTAGGTTGCCATTTCTTTCTGCAGTAGACCAGTTGCCACCCAAGGCTATAGATCCCGTTTTGTCCTGCTATTTACTCATAGCTGGAAGGAGAAAGAAAACGATTCATACGCAAGTGAATGTGATGGATCCGTTGAGCATATGTGAATATAACAAACTCCATGAGTATTGAAACTCGAACGTCCGATTAACAGTTCCGAGGCATTATCACCAGCCGAACAGCCTAGCTTACAGCACCTGGTATCCCCAAGCAGTTACCCATCTAGTTAAGCTCGACTTTGCTTAACTTCAGTGATCGTTCGGAAACCAATGTTTTAACGATTTGATGTGACCGTATGGAAGGTAACAAGTGTATATTCTGGTCAGATAACGGTCGTCCTTAGATTTGAAGTGGTTAAAATTATAGTGTTCGGGGAAGCATCATCTCGGGAGCCTGTTCCAGAATGTGATAGTTTTGGGAATAAGCTGTCTGAGTGGAACTTCCTACTTAGATTTGTTATGGCGGTAGAGTAAGTAGCAAGAAGCTAGAAACGTTTCTTCTGTGGAAAAAAAAGGTTAAAGAATTTATCCTTCCATATACTTTTTCGTTTAATTACATTGTGACTTGTGTTCAAAGATGGTAATTATCCGTTTAAAATGATCAGTTAACTATTTACAACCATATGTTCTATCTTTCAGAATTCCCGCCTTTCGATAGCTTCTTTCGGGAAGAAATGAAAACGTATAGATGACAAACGCCGTAAGAAAACTGCATGGAATTTTAGACCGTATCGAGAAAATTGTTTAAGCTATATGACACTGCACGCAAATAGTCAACACCTGAAGAATACTCTTTAAAGGATACCACTAATTTTTAAGTTTTCCATTTACTTCGTGGTATTTATATTTTGGCAACCTGCTCTTACTTTTGCAATATGAATTTCTTGCAAGTCCTGTTCTCTTTTAAGAGCGTCTAAGAATTTCCATATTGTGGGACGATGGGATGACATTTGCTTCAAAAATGTCCTGTGTCATTCTTAAAGGGCGTTATTAGTTCTAGGTAAATCAGAATTGACCCTCAAAGCAAGATCACATACGTATTTCAATCAGGTATTTCGAATAATTTAGTATAATTGGCGTTTCGATTAATTTTCATTCAAACAATTTACTATTCGAATAAATGTTTTTCGAATAATCGTTTTCGAATAATTATTTTTGAACAATTATTTTCGAACACTGTTCACATAATCGTTTTAGACATGATAGTAAAGAAAAGCGAGAAGAAAGGACTAAGCATCAATTGTAAGAAGACTATGTATGGACGTCAGCAAGATGGACAACCCAAGATGCGAGTTACAAATTGGAGACGTCAAAATAAAGCAAGCGCAGAAATGTAAATATCTGGGAAGTGTTGGTAGAAAATGTGGTATCGAAATTCGAAGACGTATTAGCGAAAGTTGCTTTCCAAATGCTAAACAAAATATTAAAATTCCGTCGGAAGCTAAAGATATAATATCAATCATTCTACATGTCAGTGAATGTTGCACAATTTCCTCATAAATGAAAAGACCAGTCTGAGCTAACGAAGATGTGTTTCTAAAGAAGAATACTGAGAATACCATGGACGGCACGTGTGAACAATGAGGAAGTTTTAGGGGAAATGGGAACGAAAAAGACACTTTTGCTTAGCATCCGAAAGAGATAACTGAAATTTCTTGTATACAAAATGAGGAGGCCTGGAGAAATTGATACTCGCAGAACATACTGAACACAAAATGGGCAGAGATAATCCACGAGAAATCTATCTTGTATAAATAGATGGCATAAAATTAACTGGCAAGAATAGTAACGGCTCAAACATTGTTTAGTGCTTGAAAGGGAGAAACCGTGGAGATAGTGATCGTTATCGTTCTTAACTTCCAATTTACCATCCTTGTAACGATTTTTCTCTGTTATTTATTATAATACCTGATAAGAATAAAAAAAAAGGTATTTAATAGCAAGCGGAGAGATACTAAAAGAATGAAACTCAGCATACTTTCAAGACGACTTTGTGAACTGTCTGCCTATAGCAGATGCCCCTATAAAAATACCCCTACTTCCTATCTACCTATAGACCCCTACAAAAAATACCCCTACTTCCTACCTACCTATATGCCCCTATAAAAATACCCCTACTTCGGTGTATTTAATCAAAGTATATCTGTCGTAATATGCGCGTTTTCGGTACAGGAAGCAGAAACAACCAGCAGTGTTCAAATACTGGACTCGTCTGTTGCATTAGTATTCAGTTTTCCTTCTATTAAAGTGACTGCTACTCAAAGTTAGAGAGTCTAATTTAACTTGCTATTTAACACATAGCTGGAGGAGGAAGAGATAGATACATGCTTTTCTCCAGGGTATTCTTCAGAAAGTGAACGCAACTGACTAGGCTGGAATGCCGATATCCGTTACACTACCTGTACATTAAAATTTAACTGAATGTATCTTTCCGTCTAACGCGTTAGTATTATAGATTGGTGACTGATCGTTAATATTTCGAATTTTAGAGCTGTCAGGACAAGCTGAGATGAGTAGCGTTGAAAACAACGTCCGTACGCATGACTGACAGAGTCAAATGCATAGACTGGAATTCGAATGTCGATTTTCAAGGCAGGCAGGTTGGGCGAATGAATTTGGTAGCTTGATACGAAAACTCTGCCTATCCCTGTTCCATTGTATCAAACTCAGCGAATCTTTAAAATTATTCTTCTTTCCTTCTTCCTCCCCACTTCTACTTTCAGTCTACGTGAATAGAGATAGATTTTAGAATTCAGAAGAATAAGCAGTATTGATAAAATAGTTTTCACCGTTTTTGCTTGTTTGTTTTCTTTACAGATGTTATGATAATAATAATTAATTTATCTGACGAGGATGCGTTTATTCCAAAGTCTAGTATTTAAACATATGGCTGTAGATTCCATCTAAGGAAGTGTCCGCCGTGGCCACTGAGTTCAGTCTAGAAAGACCTTAACCTTTCGAGGTCGTCAACGCACTGGCTACATATATGGCTATGGAGCCCAGACTACATCCTTATGCTAATACTACTACTAAGAAGAAGAAGAATGGCCACTCGTATGTGGGCTGTACTTGTGATGACAATTTTGTTGTATTTCTTTAAGGCATGGGCTACCAGTAATCCTTTCAGTGAGTCTATTGCAATCTTTTCCAATCAATCCGAGGGCTCCAACTACAACTGGAATTGTTGTCATCATGTGCCCTATTTTTGAGATTTCGTTTCGATTTCAAGGTCCTTGTATTTTGATAGTTTTTGAAGATCTTCCAAGATACATTAGAATCTACAAGGACTGCCATGACATTAAAAGGCACATTTTGTTATTGCGGTCTCTAATCACGATGTCAGGGCGATTAGCTTTGATTGTTCTGTCTGTGTGTGGTGGTGATGTTAGTGGTGGTGGTCGTGGTGTTGGTGTTGTTGTTGTTGTTATTATTATTATTATTATTATTATTATTATTATTATTATTATATAATATGAATTTATTTTCGTTTAACATGTCAAAATTTTACATATCTTAGCATCTTCCATATTTCCTTTTCTTTCCTTAACTTCGAGAGAGTTTCAAATACTTTTTGAAGTTCTCTAATTCATATTTGAACACGTATTTTCGATAAAAAAAATTGCCACATTTGCCTTTGATGGAGTCTGGAATTCCTCAAGGACCAAAACTCGTCGGCTTCCCTCTTCTCGTCTCTTTAATTGATATGTCTTTGCACGCACGCACACACACATACATACATACACACACATATATATATATATATATATATATATATATATATATATATATATATATATATATATATTGACATGTTAGCTTAATATGGTACAAGGTTAAATAACGTGGTAAGGACTTCTTTTATTAAATTAGAAAATTAGTATCAGGCGTTTATCTGAGTCCAAAGCGATAGATATAAAAAAAAAATACTTAACTGATGAAGTCACTATTCAACCGAGTCTGAATGAAGTCTGTATTTATTTCAATAATTAAATTTTAAACTAGCTTTGCCGCAAGTATACTTAGGGAGACAACAGAATAGAAAATCTGTATCCATTCCAATTTTATACGACAGCGACACTTTCCTGTGGCAATTTAAAGTAACGTGACAGTCTATTGAGATATATTTCACCAAGTTAAGTACTTGTTTGTTCTTTTTTTGTTTTGTTTTTTTGGGCCCTTAATACATCTGTTCTTTAAATATTAGACTAGTGAGCATTGAGTGTATTGTTTATTTTAAAGTCCTTTTTGTACTCATATATTCTTTTCTTTAAATATCGGGGTGATTCGCTGATGTAGATTTGGAGGTACTATTTACATTTTATTATTTGGTAAAATCTTTCCTCTGATGTAAGATTAATTCTGTTTTTCATTAATTTTATTTTAAATGTTTATGAAGTGTTTATGGCAGTTTTTATATTGAGATTTAGCTGAAGTAAGTACGTTCGTCAACATTTTGAAGATAAAATAACAGACCTAGTTTTTGTTTTGTCTTTTATAATCTTTGTTTTTTGGTTTTATGGATTATAGATATAACATTAGATGATTTTTTTATTGCTGCTACGTGAGTAAAAATTTGAGGATGTTTTTAATTTTCAGCTTGTGGTCGACGCTTTATTTTAAGCCCGAATTCACAGAATATATTACGAAAAGTGTAATTTTTTTTCTTTCTTTTATAACATGTTAATTCAGTTGTTTAGTTGTAATTTAGAATTTGTTTAGTTTATTAAGATAATATATATATATATATATATATATATATATATATATATATATGCATGTTTCATTAAAAACTACAGACAAGGTACTACAATTAAGCTTTTTATTTAATTTTTCTTGTGTTCGAACAAGAGCTTTCTTTTCTGGACTCAATTAAGCTGAAAAAATCGAATCATCCTTGATAATGGCTAAAGGTATAGCTGAAAGCGCTCGGAAATATAAAACATTTGGACATTTCTTACACACCCTTTGTCCAGAAAAGAAAGCTCTTGTTCGAACACAAGAAAAATTAAATAAAAAGCTTAACCGTAGTACCTTGTCTGTCATTTTTAATGAAACATGCATAAATGAAGGACTGCTGTCTAAATATACAACTATCATATATATATATATATATATATATATATATATATATATATATATATATATATATATATATATAATTAATGGGAGTGGCGTGTTGAAAGTTTTTAAAAAAGTAGAAATCCGCTCACACGAATTCCACCCGCTCCCAACATGCGAAAGTTCGGAAGAAACGCTCCTACTAGTATTGAAAATGACACACAAAAAAATACATCTCAGTCAAAACATGAAGAGAAACAAACAACACCAAAAACAAAACCCTCTTAAAAATGGCTAAGGAAGTGGTCGAAACCTCTTGGAACAATTGACGACTTTTGTCCTCCCTCACTCCCAGCAAAAGAAAAAAATGTACGAACGCTGGAAAAACTAAATAAAAATTAATAAAATTTTCCCTGTTCGTCATATTTAAGGAAAAATGATTGAAAGAAAGGTTGCTGCCCACATAGACATTATAAACGTATATGTGTACATTAAAGGATAATGAAAAATTGTATATCCGATTATTAGCCTTTTTTCTTCTCTCATAAAACGACGTTTGGCCATTTAGTCAGATTCGTGGAGGTGTATCATATGCCCATAACCTTTAAACAACACCTTTATGTATACTCAATTTTATTTTTAAGTATAAATTTTAAAATAATGATTGCTGAAAATCTCATATTTTCAGTCGAAATAAGAAAGTGGTGAATACAGTGATTTTCCAAACACAGTTTAGATGTGGCACAAGGCCAAAAGTACGGGTTACTGTGAGGATCGAACTCACTATACAATCAGAACTGTTCTAACGAGGCAAGCTTGCTAACCATTATGCCAGCTTGAGATACCCTAAGGTGTTGAATTTGGGCGAAGATAACCTACTTTTTTTATTCACAATACACACACTTTCTTTCTCTCTCTCTCTCTCTGACGCACACAGACACAGAAATATATATATATATATATATATATATATATATATATATATATATATATATATATATATATATATATATATATATATATATATATATATATTCATTGTCTGTTATATTTAACAATACAGTGTAACCCGGATATAAGAGAGATTTTCTCTGGTCCCAAATTAGAGCCATAATTACCTAAACAAAATAGACCAAACCCGGATATAAGAGAAACTCGGATATAAGAGACTTCTTCTCCGGTCCCGACAACTCTCTTATATCCGGGTTACACTGTATATGTTTAAATAATGATCTGGTGCCTCAATACACGATATATATATATATATATATATATATATATATATATATATATATATATATATATATATATATATATATATATATATATATATGTGCATGCTCCAGGTCTATGTATTCGGATGTGGTTGATTCTGCATAAAACCTTCACAACTATAATCGTATGTGCAGATTGTCTCGCAGTCGGTTCCTAGGAACTGAGATGTTCGACCCTCATACGTCGTAAAAGGGTCTCCGGTAGGCGCGGGTTGTTCAACGACAGGAGAGTCAACGATATATATATATATATATAGAGAGAGAGAGAGAGTTGTGCATTTTGGCAGCAATCCTTCTTTTATACAAGTTTCTTTGAAAACGACTGACAAGGTGCTGTGGTTAATTTTTCATGTGTTCTTATATTTTTTTTCTTTTATTTTAACCTTTTTTTAGATGTGGATGAATTTTTATTAACACCGAGTATGTTACGGATAGAGTTTGCTAGGTCTCATGTGTATTTAAATGAGACCTAATTGAGATTTGGTCAGCGAGATTTAACGTAAGTTTTCTTGTTAAGCAAGTAATAGTATATTTAATATAATTAATTACGAATTTGGATTCGTCAGGAATACATTTACTTAAGGGACATGGGAATTCCTAAATAATTGGTTCTTTGCAATGTCGATCTCGCAGGTGAATTATTATTTTTGACGGAGTGGTTAAGAGTTTAAAATTTTTTATAATAGATAATTCGTTTAATTTTCTTGTTTTATACATATACATATACATACATACATACATACATACATACATACACACACACACACACACACACACACACATATATATATATATATATATATATATATATATATATATATATATACACACACATACACACACACAGAGTGTCCATAAAGTTCGTGCGCACTTTAAAAATTTTATAACTTTATTTGTATTTGCGATAGAAATAATCTGTATAAATTGTTATAAAGTTTAATGTACCTAGTTTTAAGTATAGCTAAAATTACTAATGTGATTTCAGGCATTACTGTAAATCAGTTGGCAAATGTTTTTCGTGAACTGCAAAATCGTATTACCCTTTGTATTGCTAAGGATGGAGGACATGTGGGAACTTACATAAAATTTCAATAAAACCTTAAAAAATATAAATTTACTTCTCTCTAATCCTATTTATAAATTATTTCTATCGCAAATACAAATAAAGTTATAAATTTTTAAAGTGCACACGAACTTTACAGACACCCTGTATGTATATATATATATATATATATATATATATATATATATGAAGAAAAAGCCGGTCTTCCTAAGAATTCGCCCGCATTCCTTTCTCATTTGTTGGCCGCCCGTCATTGGTCACCCTATTCATGAATGTCATTTCAAAGAACCATTCTGAATTATGACCGAATAGAGTGTTTTCATTTCATCACCTTCAGTTCGGTTTCTATCCCCGCAGGATAGACGGATCCACCCTGACGTACCTGACCAAATATTCATACCTCATATTTTGACCTGTTTGTTTACGAGTAAAAAACACGAAAGAGAATCTCTCCAATCCTGTTAATTACCCATAGCTGGAGGAGAAGAGGATTTATACGTTTCCCAATGTAACGAATTCCAGTCGAATCCATTCACTTACGTGCTAATACCCTAGGCGGCTAGCCAATCCCTGCCGCAGGCGCTTTCTCAGGCGCATTTCTGTTTATTCAACACCCACAGAGCCCACCTGTGGTTTATACCGTAACTATGCTGAGCAGACCTTAGTTACAGTTTCTAGGAAAAAGTGTGTTATCTAGCGTGGTCATTAAATTGAAGAAGGCCAGCACGCTCAAGTTCTCGTTGACTTGTGACTTCGCGCTAGCACAGATATAGACGTCTATCCAATTTCACTCACAAGGCTTGGGTCAAATCGTGGTATGTTTTTGCCGCACGCTGAGATTGACCCCTCCAGTTTGATGACAAATCGGCCATGCTGAGATACGAACCCGGGTCTCATGGTGAGAATGCGAACGTTCTAGCTGCTCAACCACGTGCCTCTCTCTCTCTCTCTCTCTCTCTCTCTCTCTCTCTCTCTATCTATCTATCTATCAATCTATCTATCTATCTATCTATCTATCTATATATATATATAGTCAGACTGTTTCGCTGTATCACAGCTCATCAGTGTGGCTAGACGCCCGGTTGCCTGTAGCTTGGAAACGGAATTGGCGTCAGTCGGGGATTTTACCACTAAGCCGTTGGCACGCGGCAGGGATGAAGGTGAATTTAAGCGTATTTATTTTTAGATAAACACACAGTGACTGAGAGAACTCGATTCGATTTGCCGAAGAGTCTTGCATTATTAGCCGTAATAATCACTGTTTACAAACCCACACTTTCTCCCCAGAGACCTTAACCGAAATAAATTTTTCAGGAGCACACACACACACACACACACACACACACATATATATATATATATATATATATATATATATATATATATATATATATAATTTCAGTGCTAATTTACCACATTCACTTATATGGCATGACATTTTCCTTACAGGAGACATTGTTATATTTTATTTCAGCTTTGAAGCCGTTTTAGATATACGAGATTCGAGTTCTAGTTCTGAAGGATTCTGTGTATAAAAACATTTTTGATGTTATTTGGCCAACTACACATTTTATTTGTCCAATGAAGTAGTTTATTCATTATCATCATCATCACCATCAGCCCCATGCCCGGCTGTGATCGTAGTGCCCACATCCTTCCACAAATAACAGTTGAAAGCTGGAGATATATTTATTCATGCGCAGCGTGTCTCGGGCAAGTAGATCTGGCGGAGCCTATCCCTCTCCAGGTCAAAGCCCAGCTGATATTTTCAGACATGAAGCGTCGCCTTGGTCATTGATTACATCGGGGCAATCTTCCGCCCTGACCTTTTCCCTTTGTCATCGCCTCTCAGGCTGCATAAATGGAATCCGGTCTACCCCCATTGTGCTAGATGACTGTTGACCCTACAAGTAAGTTCATCCGTCCTTTGATCGGTTTTAACCCAGCTGGGTGGCTGAACACACTCTCCACCAGAAAACCCTAGTGGCGGCATACTGCAGGTAGTACTAGATGACATGGTATCAATAACACTCGTAGAGTGACCTGATAATTTTATTATTATTGTTGTTTGTTGTTTTAACAAACTCAAGTACTAGCCAAATACGATTAAAAAGTTGCAGTAGAAGTCCTCAGATTGAAACTTTTCAAACGAGGTTAAAATTGAGGCCCAGTTATGTTTTATAGACTTTATGTACTTTTGCATACATATTTTTTTATACACTTGCTTGATTTATATTTAGTGTAATTCATTATTTAATGTAGTGTACACTTATTTGTTTTAGGTTTTGTATACATATTTTTCTGTGTACTTGATTATTCTATGTTTTTTTACATATATTTGTATATGTACTTGCTTGATTTATCTACATGTTTTTTTATGATCCCTGGGACAGATTGACGAGAAAGCACCGTATAGTGGGCGCGCTTTTAGATCAGTCAGCCAAGAAAGACGTCCATTGTGAAAAGAGGATGCTGATTCGATTTATTTATAATTCAAAATTATTTCTTATTACTATATATATTATATTTTAGTGAATACACATTTTTGGTATCTGACTATATTTGTGAGATGAGGTATTGTAATTATTTGCATTACTTACGTTGTTCGGAGTGTTGTCGTCCTCTTTAATGTCACATTCAAAACATTTCGGCCGTTCTACGCTCCGGCCTTCTTTAGGATTTCTTTATATTTCTGATCTAAGTTATTGTAATTATTTACATTATTTACCTTGTCCGGACTGTTGTCCTCATCTTTATTTCCATATTCACGACGTTTCGGCCGTTGTAGGCTCCAGCATTGTTCCGGTGATTGGAATTTCGAACTGTACATTTTATTTCGTTCACTGGGGTAGACTAAGAACTGCGTGTACGACATCCCGTGCAGCTGTGTTAAGAAATATAAAGAAGAAACAAGCCGGGTCCTTAAGATAAGACTGCAAGAACATCGTAAAGCCGTAACACGAGGGGAAATAGAAAAATCAGGCGTAGCTGACTACATATGGAGACAAAAGGTAGATCACCTTCCCCTGTGGTGTGAGGTTCAGATAATAGACAGAGAACATCACTAGAAAATACGTAAACTTAAGGAATCAGCAAAAAATATCCTAATAAAAATTTCAGTATGTGCTCTGATAAAAAATGATTAATGAGCCATTAAGTTTATAAGTCCCCAAAACTTCATACACTGATGTCCTGAAGGACACATGGCACAGTGGATTTGGTTGTATCCAAAGAGTTGTGAGTTCAATACCTGGCTACTGCAGTGGTGAACAAAAACTTCGAGAGGAGTGTTAAAGGGAGATAAGGACGGTACGTACAACAGTCGAAACATCGAGAATATGGCAATAAAGTTGAGAATAACAGTCCAAACAAAGTAAAAAATATTTTCGTTTTTAAACAGTACAATTTTCGTCTACCGGCTTGGGTTTTTGAGAGTCTTTACTAACGAAACAGTACCTTTCGGTAGGGGTAGAATCTACAACACCCATGTGTGGGAAAATCACCGTAAAGTTTGGCGTGCTTTTTGATTGCTCAGCTACGAAGGACTTGAAAGCGGTATGTAAATTCGAACCTTGCTGAAGAGTGTATTATACTGTTTCAAAATTAGAGATCTCTACTCAAACACGTGTATCAGTAATAAGAAATAATGTCCGATTTTAAATAAAAATCAATTAATTTCGTTTCGAATACGGAAGTTAAGTTCGCAGATATGGGCTTCGAAAGATTTTAACTAGATAGGGTTAAGTGAGTCCTGCTTCGCCGTAAAAGTTCTTTGTCACTGAGCGGTTAAAGCCATACCGGGCTACACGATGGTCTCTCTTACATAAGAGGGACGCAGACTCGAGCTCTGCGAATGGCACGATAACTTTGGTGAAGACTCTGGGAAATCCAGGTCGGTAAATTATTACTCTGTTTAAAAACAGAGACGTCTACTCGTGTATCAACTAAGATATAACGTATATAGTAATAAGCTTCTTGAATAAAGTCTTCTTTCAGTAGCTATAAGAGTGATCTCTAAGATTGGCACAGTGCTACACCAGTGGAGCACCCAGTTAGTATAGAACTTAATGTAGTAACTATAATTCATAAGACTCGTTGAGGCTTCATGTCTGAAAATATCGGCTGGGTTTTAACCTGGAGAGGGATGGGCTCCGCCAGATCTACTTGCCTGAGACATGCTGCGCATGAATAAATATCTCTCCAGCTTTCAACTGTTATTTGTGGAAGGATGTGGACACTACGATCACACCCGGTCATGGGGCTGATGATGATGATGATGATGATGATGATGATGATGATGATGATGAATAAACTACTACATTGCTTGACGGCAAACGCCTTACATTGGTATGCTATGGTCGGTCAGTTTAACACCTGTTGAATCTAAAATTCCACTTGGCTTCTCTGCCCCACCTTTTTACCTGCCAGGTATCAATAGAAGAAGTGTTCAATAATCAAGTGGACATGGATCTCACCGGTTGTTGAATACGTAGATGTGGGAGTGGAATTCCCGACATTTTGTTCAAGCGAAATAAATGTCGATCCGGTTCAGTTGTGATATTGTATTTAATTGAAGCTGTAATTGATATGTACCCAGCTAATAGTTACGTGATGATAACAGTGCACCGTAGGGAACGTTGCCGGTTAGGGGAGTGTATTAAGCGAGCCAGTTTATCAGACCATTACGACTGTGTAGTGAGTTCTATTAGGTTGATACAAAAATAAAGTCGTTTTTTGACGTTCAACTTCAATAGAAAAACGAAATAGATGTTAAAAAATACGTCAAAAAACGACATTATTACGTCATTATTTTTGCACCAACCTAATATATTGAATTTTTTTTTCAATCATTTCACCCCAAGCAAGGCGGGAATGCCACTAGAACGCAGGGGTGTCTTTCTTTTAATGGGCTATGTCCTTTCAGGGTGTAGGCGATCACGTTCTGTCATCCACCTGCTCAAGCTCGTCAGGTATGTCACGCACTGATTTCCCTAGTCTCTTTTTCCCTCTATTTGACCCGTGAGTATCAGATTCTCCAGGCTCTCTTTCCTCATTGTGTGCCCCAGAAACTTCAGCTGCATCTTTCTGAATGTAAGTATAAGCCTCCTTCTGGTCTGTAACCTATCTAAGACCTCATCGTTGGTCACATGCACGTTCCATGATATCCTCAGCATCCTTCTGTAGAACCACATCTCCGTCGCCTCGAGCCTCTTCTTCATCTTTGAGGAAATCGTCCAACATTCGCTGCCGTAAAGGAGGAAAAACATCACGTAAATACTCAGTATTCTTCAAAAGACTGGGTATAGAGAGGATTGAGGAAAGGGATAAAAGCTGAACGGGATTCAAGGAGATAGGAGATGGCGATTGACGTTGCATTTAATTTTTTTCAAGATTGTAGTTATCAGGGAAACAAGTAAACGGAAGGGAGTTCCACAGGAACGTAGTGCAAGAAAAAACTGTTGGAGTAGAAGTGGCGGTTACTTTTAACTATTTCAACAATAAAAGATAGTGCGCCACTCTTAATAGCCTTGAGCCACACTAATTATTCATACCACCATCATTAACAACAACAAATGTGTGTCAAATCAGGTAACGGTAAGAGAAGACCTCATAATATTGTACACTTTGATTTTCACTGGCTTCCCAATAATTAAAAACAAATGTCCTACCGTGAAAAGTTTAATAAAAAGCGGGGTGGGGGCATCAGAAATACCATCCACATTTTAAAGATTGACAAAAAGACCAAGATAACTGCTATTAAATACATATATATATATATATATATATATATATATATATATATATATATATATATATATATATTTCACTGTTCAACAAAGCGCTACCGTTTTTATTCAATTGGTTTTTAAAATGACATTCTCTAAATGGTGGCGTCTATTTGCCATACATTATTGTAGACAATTTCTAAAGTTTTCCGTTACCCTAAAGTTCGAGCATATCGAAGTTTTCCAGGTTGCTCTCTTTTAAGTCTTGAACCTGTGTCCCTGCAATTTTCAACCGATAGCAGTATTGATTTTCTATCTGGAACAGCATTATTAAGACGTAACATGAAGCACAAAAAGCTCTATATCGCAATTACAGATTCGCCAGTTGTTAAAAAAAAAATGTTTCAACAGCAAACATATGATGTGTATCAGTCCAAACCATGATGGTAACTGTTGGTAATGAAAAAGACAAAAATTCTTAAGACATTAGCTCAAGGAAAACCCCATTGTTACTTGCTTAAGTTCACTAGCACCACACAGGTGATAGTTTAAAATGTGGGAGGCATTTCTGTCATACCTTGTACAAAATGAAGACATAAATCAGTCAGTCACGGTTGTTTTAGTGTTGTTTTTAGGAGGGTGCTCATATAACTTAGGACTACTTGTGTAGCAGTTTCATCATTTTTAAAGTACAGAATTTTCAAAACTTAATTCAGTACACTTGTTTATGTCATATCTGGTTAGCATAAAGCAACATAATTAGATTATTAAATAGTAATAAAAGAATTTATCTACATGTGATGAAGGCAAACATAATTGTCTCCCCCTTAAACTACTCGACTATAAAAGAAATGGTTGAACATTACTTATGGGCAGTAGTGGAATTGAATTGAATAAAGCTTCACTACAAGCTTTAAGTATTCATCTGTTTTTCTCAACGCTACAAAACAAAAAAAAATATCTGTAAAAACAGTTTTTAATGTAATTCTTTTTTTTTTGACAGCAAAATAAAATAGTTTATTTAATAAGTATACCAGTACCTAATTTTATTTTTCCTTTGTAAATAAAATCTAATTATAATAAAGCATATTACAATGAAAATGATCAAAATATTTTTGTTGCTTGCTTGTCCACAGAATTTCACACTTCCTTATAAGGAAGTATCTAATTGGCATATACAGAGTGCAGCAGAAATACCTTCTACATTTTAAAGGTTGACAAAAAGACTATAATAACTGCTATTAAAAAATTTATTTCACTGTTGTTTAAACAAACGCTTACAGTTTTTGTTCATTTGGTTTTAAAAATGACATCTCCCAATGGTGTCCTCTATTCGCGATACACCGGAAGTTCGATCGCTTCAAGGTCACCAGGTGACTTTCTTTTAGGCGCTGAATCAGTGGCCCTGAAATTTTCAACTTATATCAATATCATTTCTCTATCTGTAACAGCATCATGAAAAGCTCTGTGTGTTGCAATCACAGATTCACCAGTTTAAAAAAAGAAATGTTTCAAAAGTAAACGCACAGTGTGGAAAGATTCAAACCATAATCATAACTGCTGGTATCTGAAAACAAATGGGAAAATATTAGCTAGATGAAGACACACCATTGCCACTTGCTTAAATTCATTAGCACCACAACAGTTACTGTTTAAAGTATGGGAGATATTTCTGCCGCACCCTGTATCTATATTAATTGCACTGACGTCTTTAAACATATTGTTTTCTTTTTCCAAATAGCTTATTAACTATTAGTTTGTATAGGTTTACAAATCACTCTCTCTCCCTCCCCCCCTCTCTCTCTCTCTCTCTCTCTCTCTCTCTCTCTCTCGCATATATATACCGGGTGTAACAGCAAAATTGTCCCAAATCGTGTGACAACAATATTGTCCAATTGTTAGACTAAAGTTTGAACCGTTGTATTTTAGAAATGGTTAAAGATAGCGTTATAACAAGATGAGAACAACAATCCGCATGTAAACAGTGTAAATAATAATTTCAATTAGTTTGGTATAATTTAATGTGAATGTCTGATTATATAAGAAAGAGACATCTTTTATGTGCTATGTTCCCTCAGGACGTAAGCGATCATGGGTCTCCACCATTTCCTTTTCTTTGTAGCTCTTAATAAATTTTGGCTTTTTGTTATGTCTCCTAAACCTTGTTCCGCCATCCAATTACTCAAGCTCACTAAGTATGCTGTTTTCCTCTGTCCCTCTTTGCTTTCAATCTGTCCTGTGAGTATAAGATTTTCCAAGCCCTCTTTCCTCATTATGTGCCCTAGAAATTTTTCAACTGTCTCTTCCTGATGTTAAGTATACGTTTCCCCTTTTGTTTCCATTTCCGCTAAATATTCGTCGTTGCTGATATGTTCGGTTCACGAAAGAATGACTCATAACTATTTTAAAACAAAAAACAAAACAAACCAAATCTCTGATTATGACACAATAGCTATCGCAAAAGAATTAGCCTGTTTCTAATTTCCCGCGCAATCGTGTTAGTTCTCGGGTTGGCGTAAAAAAAAAATAGAACTCCTGCCGTTCTTAGTTGACTGAAGAGTTCTCCTGTTGCTACAAAACAGGCGACACAAGAAGATGGTTATCTGTAAGCAGATAAAAGAGAAATGACGCCAACGTAAGTATGCCTCGTACTACATAGCAGACATCGACTGTTGGGGGTCCTCTTTAGTTTTCGGAAGGAATCTTTCACGCAGGAAGTAGATATTTCGAGAAAAATGGAGGAGGAGAAACACTTGTATTTTTATAGAGTATTTTTACAAGGTGAGGCGTCCTTGTCAAAGGAAATAGTAAGATTTGTTGACTTGCATTTATGCCACAATTACTGAGCATATAGAAATATTCTCCGTATATATTTTTAGTTGATGAAGAATGGTGTTAAGAGACTTTGAAGCGTATTACGCATGCGTAAGCGTATTGGATTGGTATTTTCAGAAGGCGTTTTCTCCATGAAAGACAATACAGGCTTATAATGAAACAAAACAAAACAACAAAAACAAAAAAAAACAACATAAAACTGACATAATTCACAAGCTGAACTAAAACAACTTTACTTGTTTAAGTAGATGTAGAGATACCAAGTTTGTTTTGTTTTTTCAACAAAAATCACTTCATTTTTATTAACCACCACTTGAAAAAACAAAACCAGACAGTGACGCTCTCCATGATGTTCTGTCTTAACAAGAGCAACATTTGGAATATATTATCTAAGAGAATAATTCTTTGGATTTCGCGAGGTATTTCCATCGGTTAATAATCTTCACAAATAGTTGTGGTTATAGCTCAGTATGCAAAGCGTTTTAGAGAAATTTTAGAGAATATAGTCTGAGTTCTATGTGCCAAAATTGCTGTTAACATTATCAAAACAGTATTTGAAAAAAATCTAATTTAAAATTGAATAAAACGTTATTTTTTCTTTGGTACTCGCCTACAATTTGTAAAATCCATGGGTGCTGCTATAGTATGATATCTACCGTCCATTTTCTACTATAGCTATAGTATGATATCTAATGTCTATTTTCTACTATAGTATGATATCTACTATTTTCTACTATAGTATGATATCTACTGTCCATTTTCTACAATAGTATGATATCTAGTGTCCATTTTCTACTATAGTATGATATCTACAGTCTATTTTCTACTATAGTATGATATCTACAGTCTATTTTCTACTATAGTATGATATCCACTGTCCATTTTCTACTATTACTGCCCATTTTCTACTATAGTATGATATCTACTGTCTATTTTTTACTATAGTATGATATCTAATGTCTATGTTCAAATATAGTATGATATCTACTATTCATTTTCTACTGTGGTATAATATTTACCAACTGTTGGAATTATGAAATATGTTAGGGTTAGGGGCTAAGTTTAAGAGTTAGGGTTAGGTTTAAGGTTAGAGTTAAAGGCAGTGAACAGTGATCTGGTTATGTATTACAAATCATTAACAATTTTTTATACAAAAATTTTTAAAAAAATCATCAAATAGTGATATTAATATTTTAAACTGATTTGATGTCATTTAAAAAATCAGTAAACACCTCATCGTTTTTCCTGAGCATTTTCCAGCACTAATGAGTGCATTCTTCGTAAGTTATCATACTGTAGTAGCATCAATTCATGTTACTTATTGTGTATAAATTTGTTTGCAAAGTGAGCTAAAATCAATACCTTTGAAAAAATATATTTAAATTAATTTTATCATATATCTTCTAAAAAAGTTCATTATTGCCCGAATTTCGTAGATGGAGGGATGTTTTTATTAAGTTTTTACTATTTTTTTGCATTTATAGGCTAACATAAGTTCATAATGTTTAATAGTATTAGGTACTATAATATAGCAACACACTAAGAAAAAGCTTTATTTAACTCAATCTGTATTAAAGCTGAAAAACGCTTATTTTATTCTGACGGATGGTTACAAGCGAGAGAGAGAGAAGATGGGATGTGCTTATTTCATTACCACAGGTACAAAAAGAACAATACGGCACTGAGTAAAAATCGTATTATGTAGAATTTACAATATTATTTCTCAGAAAATAAAATACAACTATATTCTCATCTGTTGCATATCCACCATTATTTACAATGACTTGTTACCACTTACCGGGCTGTTCTTCGATTAGGTAAAATTCTGTAGGTTTTGATATAATCCTTCGACGAATTCTTGAATCTGGTTTTCATTAGAGAAAGTTTTCTCAATCCAAGTGTTTTACAGCGATCAAGAAAGGCAATAATCTGTTATTGTAAGGCCAAGTGAATATTATCCTTAAAAGTCCAAACTTTCCGAACATTGATTGAACCAGTCTTACTGTATGGATCAGAAACTTGAATATTACCTGCTCGTCTTGAAAGACTCGGATTGAGGAATCGGAGAGCTGAGTTTGAATTCCAGTCGAATCCATTACATTCACTTACGTTCTTCTTATAGCCTTCTTCTCTCCCCCACCCAGTTATGGGTACATAGCAGGACAGACTGGGTTCTATAGCCTTGGAAGGCAACTGGTCTACCGCAGAAAGAAATGGCAACCTACTGCGGGAAAAAATATGTCTCGTCAGTCATGTATCAAAAGATACATGATCGCCTAAGTATGTATCACGCATGGCACATAACAAAGGTGAGTAGCACTGTTAGCTAGACCCAATGGATAGCCCAGCATAGCATATCGATACTAATTAAGAGACTTGAGGAAAATTGTTTTAAAACTCTAAGTGTGTCTATACAGTTGTAAGCGTTCCTTTGATGTTTGAACGGATTGCTTTTTAGGCACACCTTTTTAATCATTTAAAAACCTTTTCTTGGAGAAGTTTCTCGTGGATGACAATTGATCAAGGTGAACCAATTTTTGTTTGTTCTTCACGTCTGCAGAATTATTTACTTCCTATATTTGCAGTGATACTGTTTTAAGCTGTGTCCACTCAAGATATCACATGTTATTCGACTTTATTCTTTATAATACAGCTTTTCTTGTCCACTGACAATAATTGATCTGTTTCTATCAAATCACCCTCGATCAAATATGCCCACAGGAAAATCTCAGAACTATATATATATATATATATATATATATATATATATCTTTATTTTTCCAATATTTTTGTCGTGCAATTTCGGTCCGGCTATATACATTATATACAGGTGGATGAAACTTCTTAGCAATGTTTCTGTTTTCTAATACTTCCACGGCCAGTAATCCATTGTTTCTCAGTGGGTTTACTGCCTTGCTTGGGGATGAACGCGATTAAAAAAATGTGCGAAAGTGTTTGTGGGGTTGAATTGTGTCAAGTTTGGGAAGCGGTAATTAAGTAGCGCCATTCTATTAGGTTGTTGCAAAAATAATGACGTAATAATGTCGTTTTTTTGGCGTATTTTTTAACGTCAAAAAACGACATTATTACGTCATTATTTTTGCAACAACCTAATAGATATGGCAATTAATATAAGGTTGGTGCAAAAATAATGACGGTTTTTAACGCTAAAAATACGTCAAAAACCGACATTACTTTTGCACCAACCTAATACTTCATTTTTTTTTCCTTCTGATCTGCCTTTTGTAAACATACGGCATCTCAGAAGGAGTCAGATAGTGTAATGAACAAGGAACCGACTATTTTCATACGATCCATCGCTAAAGAGCCTGAAAAAAAGGTATTCGGTTAAGGAGTGTGTCCATCATTTACTGCCACAACATAGAATAGATATTACATAACAGGTCAACACTCTTTTGAGTGTTTGTTCAGCGGCATATCTACTCCTTAATGGGTCATTTAATGCCGAAATTGTATTTTTTTGAGAGGATTGGTAATTTCTTTTACAAAAATGTATTGCTTTACAAAAATGTATTGCTGGTAATCTTTTTACTATGAAAACGTATTTTTGGGATTTTTACTATAAAAAATATTTTTACACTTTCATAGTGTTTTGACTCAAGTTCTTTTAAGGGGTAACTATTTGCCCATAGTTGGGTCCCTAACAGGTACTACCAGCCCGAGTGAGAGTGTACCTGGGAACAACAGCAATTAAGAGGTGGTTCCAAGATCCTCAAAACTTCCACTGCTGCCGGATGTAGTTTATCGTTATACTCAAGACGCACACATTTCACTTTTTCTACGGAAATTTTCCTTGCTTAGTTTCTAGAAGGCAGCTTTTCTTATTTCTACGCCCTTTCATATTTCTGTTTCACAATTTTCGTCATCTGTTATTAGATTGCACGGATGGTTAAATTTCTAAGCTTGCTTGGTTTTGACGTCCCTAATACCTCGCTCAGGCTTTGCGCCATGTATTTTGCTGAGAGCCAGACATTCTGACTTATTATAGTTAATAGTTAGTCCTTTCTTCTTGTTTTCCTTTATTACATCTTGTAAGAGTTCTTGTAGTTTTTCTTCCAAGTCCGCCATTGGCACAGAAAGTGTTGTCTACGTATACTATGCTGGTAAGAATATGTCAGTCAATAATCAATCTTAGTTGCTATTCTAGTTTTAGCATCAACTCATAAAGTGAGTTGATGCTAAATAAATAAATAAATCCGGCAAGGAAACACATCCTTGTCTTACTCCCCTTTCTCGTTTCATGCATTCTCAATCCGTATGCTTGTTCTGTTTGTTCCCGATAAGGGCTACGGATTATTTGGAGTGAACTGGTAGGAAAGTCAGTCAGTTATATGCCATGCATGATAAACGCTTAGGCGATCCTGTATCTTTCGATACATGACTGACGAGGCAGAATTTTTTCCCGCAGTAGATTGTCATTTCTTTCTGTGGTAGACCAGTTGCCATCCAAAGCTACAGAACCCGACTTGTCCTGTTGTTTACCCATATCTGGGAGGAGAAGAAGAGGATTCATAAGCAAACATTTTTAATAAGTGAATTTAATGAATTCGACTGGAATTCGAACTCGGCTCTCCGATTCATCAATCCGAGCCGCTATCCGTTACTCCATCCTGTTTTTAAGTCAAAATATAATACATATTACTAGGAACTGAAGACATAACGAAAATCCTTCTAAAATATTCTAACCACCTGATTACATATATCAACTCTCTAAACACATCCCTACCATGGATACGTTACACTCCCGCTATCTCCAAGTACTATTTACTGTCATTTATATATTTTACTTGGCGTAGTAATTGCTTGGGATATGGTTAGTTTTTTTTTATTTATTAATGTTTGTGTACAATTATCCATGCTTCGTATTTACTAGTGTAGACAAGTCACACTGGTAATTCTGCACAACAAATGAACATGACGATTGTGTGCTTTAAAGACTGGTTTGATGGGCACGGTGGGTATTAAAATATAAGACACGGTCATTTTCCACATCGATAGTTCCTGACAGAGCTTGTCGGAGTTCTGCGTCATATAAAGTCGTATGCTTTTAGACGGTACTTTGCTCGTTCTAATTGCTACAGGGACCGACGAGTGCTTCAAACGAAAGCGTTAATGTGATAGTCACTGTTGTTATTTAGACTTCTAGTCACAGATACGCAACACTGCGTGTTGTAGTAATGCTACCGCCTACTAATAGTTTAAACCACTATGACTCCTTTGGTTTGCTACAATGAAAGCCCTAGGATTTGTAATCATCGTACCCTTCCGCTTTTTAATTAAAAATAATTCCAACTTTTGCTTTTTTTTTTATGAAAACTATCACGATAAAAAAATTTAAATTCTAAGATTCATTGATTTGTTTTTTACGACTTATCACCCCTTTTCGGTTATTTTAAAGTCGAAACATATTTCGTATTGTAAGAATAATTTCTTTTTTTTTTTGTGAGTGAGTATTTATTTATTTTGAAGAATGACAATGTTTTATTCCAGATACAAATTCGTTCTGGCTATGGGAAAATAGCGAACCCCCAAACAAAAATCAGCGGCACATTTTTATAATAGAATGACCAACAATACATTTTATTTTTAAAATGTATTGTTGGTCGTATTGAGGAAATGTATTTTATTATAAGAATGACCAAAAATAAATTTTTGTAATGAAGTAGCCGGCAATGCATTTTTTTTTATAGTAGAATGACATTCAATGGAACACTAAAAAAATATAAAAATACTTTTTTATAATAAAATTAACAATAATACATTTTATGATCTACAAAATATATATCTCAAAAACATACCTTTACTCTGAAAGTATAAAATTATGTACAAAATATCTGTAGTTGAAAGTATAAAGTTACGCACAAAATATTTAGATTTCGGCATTAAATAACCCATAGATGTTGATATACTGCCAACTAAATAACCAACATGAAAGAACTCTATCATAACATTATTCCATATAATATCCTACAATTACCTAAAGAAATCAAACTTTATTTCAAAATACAACTTCAACAAAACTACAACATAAAACACACATATCACTGTCTCTAGTAGTTATGTCCACACACACATGTGTATAAAAAAAAAAAAGCTGAGTATCATTACCAAGTTTTCTATCGTGAAAACAGAATAACATATATCATATTTTGATTACTTCAAAGTTCCCCCCAAAATTAAATTTTAGCAATAAATGACCCATAAGGGGTTGGTATGCTATTAAACAAATGAATCAATCCAGATAGAAGGCGTTCTATTTAGCCCATAGCTTCGAGGTGGATTTATATTGGGTTGACCAAAAAATGTTTTGTCTATTAAAGAAATTTTCTATTTAATAAACGGGCGAACTTTCGGGACAACACCATAACTTTCTCAAGAGTATTTGCGCCTAAATGAAAATAAAAAATCAGACAATAATTCGAAATAGGCTCTAAGTCCTGCGTATGACGGTAAACTACATCCGCTTCCTGGGTAAGACGATAAACTACGTCCAACAACAAGGCCTCTGATCAGGTGATTTTGAGGAGCGTGATGACCTTTTAATTGCTGATGCTCCCAGGTTCACCCTGACCCGGGGTAGTAGCAGCTGTTAGGGTCCCAGCTATGGGCAAATAGTTAATCCCCAAACTGGGGTCAAAATAGGTAAGTGTAAAAATAGGTTTTAATACCAGAAATAATATGTAAAAAATATAACCATCTGCACATTTAAAAACAAAATTACCAGCTATACATTTTTTGAAAAAAAAAAAAAAAAAAAAATTACCAGTGATGCATATTTGAAAGAAATTAATTACTAGAAATAGATTTTTGAAGAAAAAAGAAATTTACCAGAAATAGAATTTTTGAAGGAAAAAATATTACTAAAAATAGATTTTTTGAAGGAAAAAATATTACCAGAAATAGATTTTTTGAAGGAAAAAATATTACCGAAAATAGATTTTTGAAAAAAAAGATATTACCAACAATAAAAATTTTGTCAGCATTAAATAACTCATTGAAGTTGATATGCCATAAAAGAAAAGAAACCAAACCAAACAAACGAAATCGGCACTCTAATCTTTAATTCTGAGCTGCTATCCATCACCCCCCATCACCCCCATCACCCCAACCCCATCACACTTCCAACATTCACCCAGCGCTAAGAAACCAATTATTCAAATTATAATTCATTCAATTCTAAAAATAATCAGGAATTAAAATCATTTTTAAGTCGTGTAACCTGCCGTCTTTCCTCGATATTTGAAAGATAATTTAAAAGACATGACTAAGAAGAGAGTATTTGAAAATAGCTCTTATGAGCAAGGTTCAGTTCAGCAATGTAACAGAAAGCTGTTGCAGCTGATATGCAGAAATTTACATCTGAAAATGAACAGGAATGAGAGTGATTACAAGCTAAAACAGGCTGGGATGCGAAATGAAACAGACCTGTTACTGACACAAGGATATCTTGCCAAAGCAGTGCTTGACGAGTACGAATCTTCGACATTACTCATGCTTTTTCGCAATCAATTCACAGCTATCTATATATAAAATTATGTGGCTTCCAACCGTCCGCCACTCACACCCTGTAAAATAACCATATATTGACCGAATGTTAGCGATATCTTCAACGGTATTAAATACTGTGAGGATTTCAACATGCGTTAGCGTTTTGCAAAAAAAAAAATAAATACAGTATACAATGACGCATGTTGATCTGTGAGGAGAAGAATAACCAATAAAGGACGAAATATGATGATGAGGGTGGTGGTGGTGGTGGTGGCGGAGATGATGATGATGATGATGAAGAAGAAGAAGAAGTTTGAAACTGTTTAAGCTTTTGATAACTGCTCACAATTACGATTTACTAATAAAGAAGAAGAAGACGAAGAAGAAGAAGACGACGAAGAAGAAGAAGCAGAAGAAGAAGAAGAAGAAGAAGAAGAAATGAATGAATGATAGCATTATCACTTAATTATAGCTTTCTACCTATAACCCCATTAATAACTCCCATCCCATTTTTAAAATAGTGATCATTAATGGAGTTAGAGAAAGCGAATAAAGAAGCTTATAAACAACCTTATGGACGAATTGGCTGCGTGCTATATTGTAGGTAACTAGGTTTTCTGATTTTAAGTTGTCCAATCCCCTCCGTCAACGTGATTACAGAGCCCGATCCAACTGAATGCATACTACTGATGTTGTCCTGTTTGGCAATTCATAATTGTGAGCTGTTATCAAAAGCGTAACCAGTTTCAAACTTTGATATTTGTAAATAAAAACAAGGCACAGATAACTCTTTAAGAATTTACGGATCGATTCGTCACTATATTTACATTATGAACATAATGTTCATAATGAATCATAGCTTTATCAATTAGTTATAAGTTTCTATCTATAGATTAGCATTCATTAAAATTTCCTCAAGCTACGATATTTGCCAAAATCGAAAAAATATTGACATTTTAAAATATTTTTAGAATGGGGCTGTAAAAAGATCTTTTTAAAAAGTTAACATTTTTCGATTCCGACAAATGCCATCGTATCAAGAAGCTCGAATAAAGGCTATTGTACAAAAATTATTCCACCAAATTTTACCGAATTCTTTTTACAAGCGGACCAGTAAATTTAAGTAGTTCCAATATTTTAACTTTTTTTTTTCTTTTTTTACTTATTTTTTTTCAAGTTATGGATGTCTTTTTTGAGTGTAGTGTAAATCACCATTCTCGTTTCATTTTGCGTGTGTATAAATCAACATTTTGTGTGTGTTTTTCTGAAGTCTTTCCCCATTTAGTTATGAACTTACTTCAATGCTTCTCTTGAAAGTTGATCGAACGGGAACCGATGCTATCAACATTTTACAGGTGTGAAACATATCTGATAGAAAAGCGATTTTGAAACGCGACAAGTTAAAGCGCGCGATACAAGAGGTGACACATTTTAAACATATCCGGACAGAAGAGGTCAAATACCGCATCAAACATCAGAGATCAAATTCGCCCTGGGCTCGAATTTTGAAGCTCAGTATTCTACTCGGATCAAAGTGAAATTTCTGGGAATAAATCCAGTAACTGGAAGCAATTATCAAGATTAGGAAAGGTAGGACTAACTTATCATCGGATCAGAGAAGATTGTGGCGGCAAAAAAAGAAAGAAAAGAAATAAGAATGTAAAGGAAGAAATTAGAATAAGTATGAGGAAGTAGTGATTTCCTTTATCGTTCTGTCTGTTAAGTTTAGGAAGTTTTCATGTAATTTATGCGCCCAGAACTTTTATTTCTCGTGAGCTACACAGTTTAAAATCACATGCGAAAATGTGTTTGTCGCTCTTGTAAATCATATAATTTGTGTAGTTTTTGCTTCAGACGCTAAGAGCTGAATTTAAATGAAATTGCTGTGTATATATAGGGATTTACTAAGCGCGGCTTAGATGTGGTACAAGGCCGAATGTATGGGGCACATAGTGAGAATCGAAGTCACTATTCAGTCGTAACTGTTTTAGCGAGACAAGCCGGCTAATCATTACACCATGCCGAGGTGCCCAATTGCTGTATATATAATGTATTAAGTTGGTGCAAAAATAATGACTTTTTTGACGTTAAAAAAAAACGTCAAAAACGTCATTATTTTTGCACCAACTTAATATATTTGGGCAGCAATGGTTCTTTTAGGCATGTTTTGTTGAATATGACAAACTAGGAAAATCTGAGGAATTTTTATTGAGTTTTTCTAGTGTTCGTAAATTGTTCCGTTTGTTGGGGGTAAGGGTTTATAAAAATGGTCCGCACTGATTTTGGCCAATTCTTTAGGCATTGTCAAGTGTTCCGCGGTTGTTATAAATTGCTTTTCGTGGTTGTGTTAAGATGTATTGCGCTATGCATATTGTGTGATTATAGCTTTTATTCCGAATCATGCGATAGGAATGTGGCTGGAATTCAAGTTGACTTCCTCCTGTTTTATATATATATATATATATATATATATATATATATATATATATATATATATATATATATATATATATATATGTGTGTGTGTGTGTGTGTGTGTATTATTATTATTATTATTATTATCATCATTATTATTATTATTTGTATGTGCGTGTGTATGTATTCAAAAGGGGACACTGAGGTCAACACCAGACAGCGAAAGTCTGTTTCAAGGAACAGACTGTCGACGCTTTGTTTTAACTTCTGTATCCATTTTTTATTTATTTAAATGCGCTCTGTCTCTTATATTGATCACTTTTACCCATGAATATAGCATACCCTAAAACTATATTTTTTATCATATATATATATATATATATATATATATATATATATAATATTAGTGGTAAATATACATATATATGCAAAATCCATAGGTGCATATACACACATGTATATTTTTTGAATAAAAAATTCCGAGAGGATAGAATCCAGGTAGAACTCAATGTCCAGGACAGAGTAACGATATAATAAAAAGGCTTAAACACTAATATTCCATGGTCATAATTTATTCCATTGGAATCGTAAATACGATCCAATTCATCAGACCTACAAATCCAATCAATCAGACCTACAAATTCAAAAAGCTTTTTGAATTTGTAGGTCTGATGAATTGGATCGTATTTACGATTCCAATGGAATAAATTATGACCATGGAATATTAGTGTTTAAGCCTTTTTATTATATATATATATATATATATATATATATATATATATGACTAAATTATAGGTTGACGGTATGCTATTTTCACATACATATATATATATATATATATATATATATATATATATATATATGGGAGGGGATTATAACATTAAGTTATATTATTATTATTATTATTATTATTATTATTATTATTATTATTATTATTTCTGCATGTTATTTTCCTGCGTTGTATTCTGTAGAACAGGGTATAAACTATGCTCCTACAGGAAAATTGCCATTTGATAGCATTTTTCTTAGTATATGGGACGTTGCTAGAAGGGCGATCTTCTGGGCAACTTGTATGTTGATGTTACCTGGGGCACTGTTAGTAAAATTGTCTATTCCTATTCTCACGAGGCCCAGAAAAAATAGATGTGCATTGAAAATCCAAATAAATAAACATGTTTTTTTCAATCTTTTCACCCCAAGAAAGGCGGGAATGTCACTAGTTACCAGGGGATCACAGGAAGTAAAGGTGAGACAGAGATTAGGGAGGATTGAAGAATTGACAAAAGATGAACGGAATTCAAGAAGACAGAAGGTGGCGATTAAAGTTTATTTAAAGCTTTGAAAGTTGCATTTATAAAGGAAACAATGAACTCTGATGAGAAAAAACCTTCTGTCACGGCACAGTGACCCAAATTTCCTTGCTGTAGATACAGCTCTTGATTCAATGTAGTCGCTGCACTTCAAGTCAGTGGAAAAAAAGTGACTGAAGTCGAGATGACTGGTCAAGATCGATAACATTACAGATCCTTCTTTGGAAATTGTCAAAAATCTCCGGATATATAGCAGGAACACAAAACCAGATATGACAACAGTATTCAATGGACGGACAAATTGTAGATTTGTAAATGTGCAAGATTGGTTCAGGCGAGAAAAAATTATACCACACCGTGACCCAAATTTCCTTGCAGTAGATACAGCTATTGATTCAATGTAGTGGAAAATATGTGGCCAAAAAAGGCACAGTGTGTTACTCTCCTGGAATATATCGTCAACTATTCTGTTGCCAGGTAGAAAAAAATCATTTTATAAGATCAGATAAAAATATAGAATCAAGAATCTTTAAATCCTGACACTTAACTTAACCGTACCCCGGCTTTTAACATTTAATTTAGTCTCCAGACTTTTTATTTTGTGGCGCAGAGTCTAAAATGTATATTTGATCGTAAAAGGGTAATTCCCGTTTTGAGGAAATTTCCGATATCTTGAAAACTCGACAATAAGTGTTCGTGGAGTTAAAAGAACAAAAAAAAAATCATGATTGCTTAATGTAGAGCATTTACCACACGAGGACAAAATTTAGCAGCAAAATGGCCTCTATATTTGCTAATACGAAAAAAGGTTATTTTCTGTTTCAATGCTTTTCCCAAACGAGTTAACTACCGTATTTAACGGCATATAAGGCACACTTTTTTTTTTTTTTTTACTAAAAATATCTTTTAAAATTCCTCTGCATCTTATGCCATATGTAGATTTAAAATTCGCGATAGTCGGCCGAAATTAGCTACCTGGCAACTCCTATTAGTTTATTTTTATTAGTTTAGAGTAACTTTCATATACTTTATTCTCATTATTTAAAAGGCTATTATGCAGATTAAAAGTGTTATCATTGATAATATTCATTATATTAATTTCATCACGTTTAATATTAGTATTTTTTTTTCACTAAAATCATATGCAATAAATTCAAATTATATATGTAAAATATATTTGTTTCATTAATATTTTTCTTGCGATAACTTCCGGTTGCATTGGTATAAATACAATGAGAATTTTTATATCCTAATTATTCCACTAAGACGTTTACAAGATCCAGGTTGTACAGATCATATATAGGAAAATTTTTGACTGAATTTTAATAATTGCTTGATTTTTATTTTGTTTTCTTACCTTTGGATACGATAAAGTTTTTATGGGCTCGCTTTCATTTTTTCCTATTATTTTTCATTTAATTGTAATCATGGCTTGTTTACCCAAAATAATACCTCATAAATATAGACTAGGCTGTACTATCTACTAACAATTTTACTAATTACTATTTTTTCTTGATGTGCCCTGCTGAAATTGGGGTGCGTCTTATACACGCGTGCGTCTTACATGCCGTCAAATACGGTAATTCATCTTTAATTCTCCTGCTAATCCAAGTGCTCTTTGTGCTGCCTCTGCATTTTCCTCTAACTGACCGTTTCTTATATTATGAGGTCTTTCTGTGTGTTCTTTGTCCCTCGACTGTAAATCTCAGTTTTTAAAAAAAAATTGAATATTTCTGTCAGATGTGATCTGGTGCCCTTGCTATATGACGAGATTCACGACAAAATTCAAAGGATAATCTGTAATACCATTGGTCTTCACCTGGCATCTAAACTTTCCTCTTCACCTGTGAGAATAATTTTCACTGCTATATATGGGGAGTACCTAGCATCTCATCACTTTTTGCTTTTGTTTCTAACGAAATTGTCTTGATTCTTAATAAATACACACGTTTTTGGAATGCATTTTTTTTCTATTCCTGTCCGATCACGAGTTTAAAATGAACCATCAAATTTTCCATACTGTTTAATGTTGGTTTATTCTTCTTTTGAATTGTTATTTCTAAAATCAGTTTCATGACTTTTGTTATATAGGAATAAAGTGTCGCTGCTGACACTG
The DNA here is from genome assembly GCA_963932145.1 of Acanthosepion lycidas. NCBI lineage: Eukaryota > Metazoa > Mollusca > Cephalopoda > Sepiida > Sepiidae > Acanthosepion > Acanthosepion lycidas. The sequence goes on along the minus strand of OZ010585.1, from coordinate 34,008,315 downwards.
GAGGTTGAACACAGATCACCAGAGAGCAAACACAGGGGATCCCATTTTGAATAAGTAGATTACGTGATGGTGAAGGAAATGGAGATATGGGAATTAGCGTGGCGTACAAGTGATCACTATCCGAATTACTTCGGAGGTGTGCTAGTCGAACTTTCTACCTCCGGACAGAGAGGAACCCAGACTAAGCTATGCCGGAGGGCAGTCTCTTCTGGGATGGAAGAAAGCTACCCGACCCCCTTTTTTACGGGGTCTACGGGGAATTTTTGCTCTAGCCTACGGGCTCGGATGCCTCTCTATAAACTTGGCCTTGTGCCGCATCCGGCCGCGTGGGGTGGTTAGTGAATATCATCACTATCTGGATTACTTCAGAAGTGTGATGGTTAACTCTCTAGAGGAAAACATACGAGGCATCGCTAAAGGGCAGAGTCTCGTCTCGGGAGACAGCTACCCAGCCCCGTTTTTTACGGGGTCTACGGGGAATTTTTAGCCAAGCCCACAATAAACTTGGCCTTGTGCCGCACCCAGCCGCGTGGGGCGGTTAGTGAATATCATCACTATCCGGATTTCTAAGGAAATGTGCTGGTCAAACTCTCTTCCTCCGGGTAGAGAGGGAACAATACGAGGCTATGCCAAAGAGCAGAGTCTCGTCTCGGGAGACAGCTACCCAGCCCCGTTTTTTACAAGGTCTACGGACAATTTTTGGCCGAGCTCACAATAAACTTGGCCTTGTGCCGCATCCAGCATTGTGGGGCGGTTAGTGAATATCTCACTATACGGATCATTATTCGGATCACTATCCAGCGTTTACCATTCGAACGAGTATTATTGAGCAAGTATTATTAGTACGAGTATTATTCGAAGATGTCTGATATCAGTATCGTTCAAAGACGTTACTACTATTGTATCTGAGATTCACAAAGTCTCTACAACAACGAACATTACGAAAGTGACAAAGAGTGACATTACAAAAGCAGCAGCGAGTGTTTGTTTGACATCACAAAACATTTGAAAGGAAGTAGGAAGTTATATTTTCTTCTTGGGTTTTTAACTGTTTTGACTTTATAAAATATTAGATCTGGATTTTAAATAGTATTTATTTACTGATATTTATTTGAAAATCAAATGGAATTACTATGTAACCAACACCAAATTCCTGGAAAGAACCAACAATCAAATCATTGCTGATCATAAAACACCGACTTCGATGGTCACGACTGGAAGAATGGAAGAGTCAAGGTTTACACGTAGAGTCTTATTCAGTGAGCTCCCTTCAGAGAAAAGACCATAGAGTTGATCTCTTCGAATATGCAAGTCAACTCAAAACAATACAGAAAGACACAGGACTTGAGCCTAAATCGTTTGAAACGCATGCGCAAGACCATACAAAATAGCCATCGGCAGCAAAAACTTCGAAGCCACCAAAAGAGAAAAGGAAGAAGTCAAACAACAAGAGAAAAAGTTTCAACAAAATCGACCTCGTCCTCCAGCAACATTACCATGCAATTAATGCCATCGGCTCTTCCATGCAAGAATTGGTCAAAGACATCAACGCCATCATCATAAAGGAAGCGATCAGAAATGAAGAAATTAAATTCTTGGTTATGAGATAAAGCCGCCGACGACGATGTGTATATGCGTTTACATTCAAGAACGCATTATGGAAAATAATCCGGTAAATTTTTGAAGCAATACGCCATAGGCAAGAACACACTACCAAGGAGACTGAGTCCTCGAAGCGTTGAAGTTAAGAGAGAAATTAAATGTATGGGGAGTAGAGGGTTCAACGGTGCGTAAATAGGTGACAAATTTTCTTTGATGTGTTTTTGTTTTGTTGAAATATAAGATGGAAAAAAAGCAAAACAAAAAAACAAACATTTATTGTTAGAGAAGGCATTTAAAGACACATTAGCTTATACATATATTAAAAATGCGTTTACCTACGTTTCAAAACTAAGAAAGCCGACTTATTTATGTGTTAAATACACTTGTCTTTTATTTTCATTCCTTTTTATTCATCCCAACAATCTGGGATACAACAAGCACTTTGATAAATATTGCTGTATTGTGGGGCGAAGGCACAGTTATCTATTTTGGTAAAGTTGGTTTATTTTATAACAACCATCGTGTGGTTATTTAATGCTGAATTTTGTATAGGGCGCCCAGTGAGAATCAAAATCTCCAGTTAGTCTCGTTAACCATTACCGGACACCGATGTGCCCAACACTTTTGGATTTGTATAGTAAATAATTTTTCACGAGTCTTTACTCTCAAATTTGAGTGAACTAATAAAATCTATTTATTTTATATTTCTGTATATGTAGAAGTTTGTATATTTGTACATATGCAGTAAACAATAAAATAAAAAATAATAAACTTATCGTCAAGACGACAAGTTTTGCAAATGGCGTCTGCTCATCAGCAGATGAGCGGATAAGATCTGTTTTTCTTATACTAACGTTCATCCAATACAAGGCCCAAGAGCCACTCAAGGTAGAAGATTACTGTGCGGTGTTGTATGAACGTAAGAAAGGGCAAGGAGCGAAGTTCATGGGGTCATGCAATAAAGATAACGCTTAACCCTAGACTTGAACAGGTCAAGATTGTAGTAGTTGGGAAAACATCCTATCTGGACACTATTCCACAAAGCAACAGTTATTGGGATGACACTGTCCGAGTGAAACTTTTTTTTTTACTTATGGAAAACGAAGGGAATGGGGAAGATTCCCATGTGACATGTCGAGTCCGAGCTGTAATGGTTAGGGGTGGTGGAATTAATGAAAGTAGCTCGTCAGAACACATGACATGGAAATAGCGATAGAGCAACAAGAGGTTCGCAACGTTTCATATATGGGTAAGTGGTTGTACGATGAAAAATAATTCATCACCCACAGGTCGTCGTAGACGCTTTTGAATTTAGTGAGCGGATAACATCTGTGAAACTTAAAGTAGGGAAGATAATCTTTTTCTTTTTACTTTTTTAATTTGCTATTAATTCTATATTTCTTAATATTGAATGCTTTATTTACAAAAATTGGTTGTCTTAAAAGCTTTATCCTCCAGAAATATACTGGTCGGCATTTTTTTTTTTTTTTTTTTGTGGCTTGTATGTTAAATACAATGCTGGTTACTATTACATTTATTTTTCTATTTTTTTTTTTTTTCTGTTTACGCATCTACAGGAACGCACCCTAAAATATTTAACCGAATATCACATATTTCGAATAAAATGCATATATATATATATATATATATATATATATATATATATATATATATATATGTGTGTGTGTGTGTGTGTGTGTGTGTGTGTGTGTGTGAAAATATTGTAGAAAATAGGAAAGAAACTGGTTTGGTAAAAGATCCAAAGTTCCTTAGTATTTTTGTAATTATTTTTAAAAAATAGTGCTCGATACGAAAGTAGAGCATAAATATAATTATTTATTTAGAAATATGATTCCAACTCGCTACATAAGAGGTCTCATGTTTCAAAACAAGAGCCGAAAACTTCAAAATAATATTTGAATTAACTTGAGTTAAAGTAGGCTCTGTTCCATCTTCAAGCGAAATTTTTTGGGAATGAACTTATTTCTGAAATTTACGAGTTTTAATAGTATGGTCAGAATTGAAATCAAAAATTTCCATGGTAACATCAAGGGCGGATTGTTTAGAATCGGCAGGGATGGGGTGTTAATAATTTGTATCAGTATAGAGTTACTTTCATAGATGCCGGGTCACGGTAAGGTGGGGGTGGCTAAATTTACGACGGAGCAAGTTTTCGCATAGTCTGGCTAGAGCGTCTACGGAGATTTATTTATTTATTTTTATTTTATTCTTTTATTATATCTCTTTGTGAAAGGGATTTGTGTATATGAAAAGGGCGTAACGTTTGTTATTTGACGACTTCATAAAGGGTTATCAATTTTTGTAGGTTATTAAAACTATGTATATGGGCTATGATTTTAAAATTTATTTTTTTGTATGCGTGTTTTTAGCTAGTTATTCAGAGCGTAAGTTCGGTTGTGTCGGCAGAAAACCGTTAATTCTTGCCTGTTGTTTAATAGGTTTTTATTGTTTAGAAGCTTAATAATGTGTAGTTTCTCATGGAGGCACAAAGGGCATGGGTCATCCCAAGTTTTGCAAGTTCTAGTCCTGTTAATGATTTTCCATTTTACTTTAGGTGTCCTATTTTTTTCTTTCAGGTGCCAAAAATATTTAGATAGAGAGGTCTGATGTCTAAAGTTTATGTTGTTGAAGGAGCATTTATGCTGCCTCCATCTGGTTTTAAAGGCATTTTTCGTGGACCCAATGTATCGTATTATTGTTAGGGTTCTCCGTGGATGATATAGTGCATTGATATACCACAGATTTGATGCAGCACTTATTTTCTAAAGGGCAGTCTACCGGGTTTCTACAATCGCATAGTTTTTCCCTATCATTATCTGATTTAAGTGTAGAGTTATTAAAACTATTCAGGTAAGGGGGGTTGTTCAGAATATTATTATTGTGTCTTCTTATTATACCTTCTAGATTTTCAGTGCAGCAATAACTCAATTTTAGTGTGTTCTTATTGAATATATTACTAAGCCTACTTTTGGTGGGAAAGTGTTTATCGATTAGAGCTAAGAACTTCTGTCCTAGTTTAATATTAACCATTTGGTTGAACGGAGGTGTATACCAAATGATGTTTCTTTTCCTGTTTTTTTTTCTTTTGGTTATTGCAATTGTCCCTATATTTAAATATAAACTTAAATATTTAAATATAAACTTCCTTGACGTAACCCTAGACTTACCGAGCAACACGTACCAACCTTATAAAAAACCAAATGCTAACGCCTTATATATAAACCCGAAGTCAAACCACCCTCCATCCACAATTAAACATATACCCTCATCAATAGAAAATAGAATTAGCAGTAACCCCGCTAACAAAGTAATATTCCACCAACATAATGACTTCTACAACACTGCCCTAAAAAGTAGTGGTTATAAAAATGCTAACATTAAATATAGGGACAAAATATAGGGAATCATATTTTTAAATAAATAATTATATATATATATATATATATATATATATATATATATATATATATATATATAGTATACTTCGAATATGTATATATATATTTTTTTAATATATATATATATATATATATATATATATATATATATATATATATTGAACAATAAAAAAATATTAAAAATTAAAATCTTCAAACACATTGGGTTGTAGATTAATATTCTTTCGTTTTTTTATTATTATTTCATTTAGATTCCTCATTAGGAATTTAGACCATACATACATGCATATATATATATATATATATATATATATATATATATATATATATATAGTATATTTTGAATAAAACGCATATATATATAGAGAGAAATAGAGTATTTCCAATAAAACGCATATACATACATACATACATACATACATACATATATATATATATATATATATTATGAAATGGACAAAGTCCGACAATTATTTTATGTTTATACATTATTTTTATAGATACAAATATTTAATGCTGTTTATTATAAACAGAGCATTTACTTAAGTATTTGTATCTATAAAAAGAATGTATAAACATAAAATGTCTTATATATATATATATATATATATATATATACATATAGTTAGTATTTTTGAATAAAACGCATATATATATATATATATATATATATATATATATAGAGAGAGAGAGAGAGAGACAGAGAGAGTGAAAGACAATATTTCGAACAAAACGCATATATATATATATATATATATATATATATATATATATATATATATATATATATATATATGTAGTATATTTCGAAAAGAGCCTGAGAAGATATTATTATGTTCTGGTATATAAATTGTTTTTAAACGTTTATGTATTTATTGTTGAGTGTCGCTTATTTTATTTCTGATAATTACTCTTCCAGCCCTGCACGTAATTCTTTCACTTTTTATTCTTTACACGAGATTTATTTTACAATTGATTCTATTTATTTAGGCATTTTTTTTTTTTATAACTAGATTTCGCCTTTCAATGCGTTCCAGTTTTCAGCAAAAATTCATATATCGTATTTCAAGAATTATTCACACTAATATCACCATCATGACATATGCCAGTGTAAAAGAAAGCGTACCGTCCTCTGTGAAAGGGGATAAAAATAACTGGGAAATGTGTAAGATAAAGGAGGTGGCGCATATGAGTTTATTGATAAATAATAAAAGTAGACCAAGTTTTGAAGATTAATACCATATGGAAACGAATGTTCAAGAGAACTGAGGAATTAAAAAAAAAAAATGACCGACAGAGACGGATTTAGAAATAGCGAAGCTCTAAGGACCTGTGGATGTCATATCAGCACCCATATTCGCTATACAATTGTTTGAGAGATCCTTTCAGAGAAACAAAGTTTAAGCTGTAACTTGTTAAATTCATATTTATATCATGTTATAACTGTTAGGAATACCAAAATCTTATGTTGTTGATAAATTTATAGTTTAGTTGTTTATATATAATACAGCATAGAGATTTGTGTATGTTTTGGTCTTTTTAATGCAAGTTGTCTACTCTATTTAAAATGAATTAATCCGTTCTCAACTTGTAGGTGTGCAGGCTTGTACCCATTTTCTTATTAAACTATGTTTAATAACCTCTATATAAATATTGATTCGCGAAGATGAAAAAAGCACTTAAAAATATCAAAGTCCCGGAAACGTATAAGTGCCTCCACTTGGTCGCAGAAAAAAAAAGCATAGCATGCTTAAAAAAGATCCCAAACTTAAAAAGTTTTATCATCAAAATATTCATGTTATTATTAAGAAGAAAGAGCAAAGTATTTTTAAATTATTTTATTGAATTTTTTAATCTTTTTTAACACGTTCGAAATTTTGGTTAAAATATTATTTTTTTTAATTTTTTTATGTTTAGTGTTTTTGCGCTTTTTTGCCGATGAAAAACACATTAATTTGGGATTTCTTGTAAAAATCAAATAATTGTGGGATTTTAATAAAACTTTAAGGAATTATTCACAAAAAAATTATTTAAAAAAAAACCTTGGTAAAAAATATTTTTTTTACATATGTTACCCCCCAACTTATTTAATTTAATGAAATTTCAAGAAATTAAATTTCTTTGCAAAATTTTTTAGTAGTTAAATCAAGACTTCTTGGAGAATGTAAATCATCAATTTTTCTTTGTCAAACTACTGCTTATTTCCCGAAAATCTGCTCCGAATCGTAAAATAAAAATGCAATAAAACTATGATATTGTTTAATTACAAAAAAAAAACAACTTTTAATTGCTTTTATGCATAAGATTTATTAAGGACACTATTTTCTTAATAGAAAAAAATTCGACGAATAATGTATTTTTACAAGAATTGTTTTCATTTTTTAAAATTTTAATTATAATAATTTTTCGTTTAAAATTCTGCATTACTTTCTTCTGGTTAGATGATATTAAGTGAAAATTATATTTATCAATCAAAAATTGAAAAGCTTACTACAAAGTATTGACTTTAAATTTTTTTTTTTTATGTAGAGAAAATACTATGTAACGAACCCTTGTATGGAAATGTGGACACCCATTTATAACATTAACAGAAAATGAGAGAGATCTCTATAATAAAATTTAAGGTCAACATTCCTTAAATTAAATCACGGAGAATATTTTCCAACATTTTTAAGATTACTGAGTAAAAATTATATAAAAAAAAGCGTTCACCCGTCATTTTCCTAAATTATGTTCTAACAGATAATGTCTCCGTAGAACAACCAATAAATCTTTCAACAGCACTTGCGAAGTGCTTGACGGGCTATGATAAGCGCGTAAATCACAGTTACTATTTGTTTTGAAAATCCATTTCTATGTTATTTTTAACTTATATTAAATAATATTTGTTTCAAATCAGATTAATTTTACTTTAAATCATAATATTCCTCAAATAAAATTTCAGAAAAGTATGTTTTATTTTTGGAAGACTTTTAAAACCGAGAATTAACTTTTGTTCACAAATGTCTCAAAAATGACCGATATTTATCGATTTTTATCGAGTTTCTGAAAGCGGCCAGAAAGTCAAGAGTCCAATCAATATAATTTTTATTTGAAATACACCAGAATATTTTGTTTACTGGAAATAGTAAATTTAATCATTTAGTTTTCAATTAGAGCTAAAACGAAAGCTTCAAGAATGCTTTTTCCTTTTTAAAAATTCATTTAAAACCTTTGGTATCCATAATTTAGTGGAAGTACCTAGTAGAGTATTGTATCGATTTCATAGTCTCATTCAGGCAGTTAATCCTTAATTTCGATCCCAATATACAACATAAAGATACTAATAATAAAAAAATGCCATGGATTAAACAGGACAGAGAAAATGGTAACAAAACGGATACGTATACTTAACATCAGAAAGAGACAGTTTAAATTTATTGGACATATAATGAGGAAAGAGGGCTTGGAGATATTGACACTCATAGAACATATTGAAGGTAAAAGGGACAAAGGAAAACAGCGCACAACCTAACCATGTATTAATGGTTGGCATAACAGGGATTAGGAGAGACTGCGAAAAGACAAAATTTACTAAGAGCTGTAAAGAACAGGAAGTTATGGAGAGCCATGAAGGGAGAAGGCACATAGAAGAAGAAGAATTCGAAAATTAGAAAAAATACAATAACAAATTAAATAGACAGATTTAAATCGGTTAAGTTTAATCAAACTAATACTTGCTATCTAAATATACCTTATTTAAATTACACAACAGGGCAACAAAGATACTAACACCCAACCCTCTCATTTACATTATATATATATTCGGACTATTGTTTTTTATCAACAACAGCAAAGTTGAGTGCAATAGACTGAATGTAAATAATGTAAATAATGATAATTCCTCATCCCAGAAATTCAGGCAGAAACCGAAGAGAGACGACACTAGCCAACGACAAGATCAGACTTCTCCACATTGAAATAAAAAAGTCATCGACGTTATCCTGAAATCATCCATTACCGCTGACAACTACCAAGAAATACTAGACTACATTTCTACCACAATAAAAAAGGAACATATCAAACGTAAAGCAATAAGGAAAAAAAAAAGGGTAATAATTTATATAAAGGAAAAATCTACCTTATTTATTCTTCCGGTCAGGTCGCGCTCTTTGTAATCGTTACACACACACACACACACACACACACACACACACACACACACACACACACACACACACACCCTACATATATATATATATATATATATATATATATATATATATATATTATAAATTAATTGATTTAAAATATGGTTTTTTCGCTACACAGTTCTAACCATGTTTCAAAAATGGAATCTAAAAGCTTCGAATTTAATTTTGTAATTAAATTAAAGACATTCGTCCCATTTCATCATCAAGCGAATTTTGAAGTAAAATAAAAATATCTATAAGAACAACAGATTATATATATTACTGTTCTTTCTTTCTTTCCTTCTTTCTTTCTATATATATATATATATATATATATATATATATATATATATATATATATATATATATATCCCTTAGCATCCTCCATAATTTACTTTAACTTTTCAGGTCTCCTGATATATATTTGTTGCAAAATTAAATCCTTAGATTTGCTTTGAGAATGTTCATCAGAGGATGAAACACGCCGGCTAAGATAACTTTTCCTTTTGTCTAATATATATTTGGTCTTGGTATATCCAATTCAGTAACCCCTGTCGGTAACATAACAGCAACGTATAACGGTAACGTGAGATTCAGATGCCGGTTGGCAACTACTAGACACAAAAGACAATAGTTAAAAGGTTTAAATTAGGAAGAAAAGATTAATTCCTCTAAATAACTAACCTTTATTCACCTGAGGAGGGTCACAAGATCCGGAACCCGCGTAGCGAAATAAACTATAAAAATCCACAAAATAAACAAAAAAAATTGTGGCTTTTCTCTTTCCTTCAGGTATATATATATATATATATATATATATATATATATATATATATATATACACGATATATATATCGTATATATATATATATATATATATATATATATATATATATATATATATATATATACGCACACATTGTATATATATGTGTAATAGGTATATACACTATATATATATTATATATATACACACGACATATATATATATTATTTATACACATACTATGTATATATTATATATATACACTATATATATTATGTATATACACACACTATATATATATATATTATATACCCCCCCACACACTATATATATATATATATATATATATATATATATATATATATGATAAAATAAAGAACAAATCGCAAATGTATATCTATCTGACATGTTTCACTTTCATTAAAGCCATCTCAGAGATTGAGAGAAAACACAAAATGACAGCAACTCTAGTATTTTCAATTTTTTGTGGGTCAGTGCATTAAAACAGCAGATAATTCTCTCTATATATAAGTCTGTGAAGATTCTTTTATGTCTAAGTGAGCATCGGATGGTAACGTGTATTCGTAATTGTGTACGTGTGTCTGTCTAGTGGGAATTCTAATATCTTCACATTTGTGCATTTAGCCATCGCATCGGGGTGTCGATTCCTTCTAATCTATGGCTGATCTCTTTAAGTATGTATTCTTTGGATTAGGTAGATTCTTTAAGAATGGATTCAGAGAAAGATGGCGATGTAATGTAATGTTTTAGGTGTGATATATATATATATATATATATATATATATATATATATATATATATATTGCAAAGTGGAAAGATTTTTTCGTCGGACGCGTTTCGTCCTATACGACTTCATCGGTAGTCCAATGCGTGTTCGAATTTCACCTCTGTTAAAACATTTCCAAGATATTTAAACGTCTGCACCTGCTTGGTGTTTATATCTCCAATTTTTAATTCGCATCTTTTCCTTTTTCTATTTCTGATCTCCATAATTTCTGTCTTCTTGCAGTTGGCGGTTAGACACTATTTTTAAAATCATTTCAACCCAAGCAAGGTCACTGGGATACAAGTGCTTACTGTGAGTGAATGAAAATAAGAAAACTTTAGTGAATAGAATGGATAATAAAAAAAACAGGTTTCAGAAAGATAGAAGATGGCGATTGGCATTGCATTTAGATTGTAGGTGCCAGGGAAGCAAGAAATCGGAATGGTGTTCCACAGGCGAGAAGTGTGAAGAAAAGAAGCTATTAAAATAAAACATACTGTTGCGTCTACCTGTTTCACCAGTAAAACGGTGAAATCTAGTTGCCAGTCTAATAGTACACTTAAATTCATGTATTCAAGGCACCAAGGAAGAAAGCTCATCAGAAAAATTGTTATGAAAATATCTGTAGAAAAGACAGAGAGAAACCATATGTTACGTCAGTGAGAAAGTGACTGAAGTCAGCATCCCAGGTCAAGATGAAAATAAGAGAACCCTTTAGACATTCCCAGTTATCGAATATGACAGACGCTTGATCAAGGCTGAAGTATACGGACGGAACACATTACTAACAACAAAGACGAGGAAACCGGTGCGAAAAAAGTCAGTGTAGATATACCTTATATTTTCGCGTATAAGGCAACCTTTAGATAAGACGAGGTAAAAAAAAATATAGCAATTTTTCTTGAATTTATCCTATATCTGTAGTATAAGACGACTGCTTATCCATTATATAAAGATGATGCTATTGTAAATGTTGTTATTTACTGTATCCTTAGAAATTAAAAAATAAACGAAATAACAGAGCCGATTCTATATCATGTTTTTTTCCTGCACACGTCCCCTACAAGGGAAACCATTGTTTTGTTTACGTTTCATCACGTGATCTCTTGCGAATACTGATTCTTCTTCTTCCTATTCTTCTATTCCTATATCTAAACAGTTACGAACAGCCCGGTGTACTAATGGCCATTTACTTATACTTCATCGACAATAACGCTAATGATATGATAATGTACGATAATAATATATTCCTTTTTTAACATTTTTTTTGAAAAAGGATTTTTATTTGAAAAATAAAGGTTGTATGTAAACCTGAGTTGTGTTATCATTTAACACCAAAATGATAATGAATTTTTAATGAAACATGAATATTATGTGATCCTAAATGTTATTACGGACGTGTGTAACACTACCAGGGTGATTACTGAAAGTTTAGCAAAAGATAAATGTTGCTGTGAACGCAATCATAACTCAATGTTTACATTTTCTCATCTGAGCTTGCCTGGATACGAGTTGATATCTTTGACATAGAATTATTCTTTGAATAGGCAATTTATTATGGTGATTTGTCAGTAATATACAAAGTAGAAATGGCTTTATTACTTTTATTATCAGTTTCCTTGATAATGCGAATCTTTTCATAATTTAAGGTTTCTTTTTTTAGAATTGTAGTATAAAACGACCACCAATTTTTAAGGGTGATTTTGGGAGTTTGAAGGTCGTCTTATACGCGGAAATATTCGGTAGATATAACGTTCGGCTAAGAAATTCAGACAAAAATCAGTAAGACTGTTATCGTCAAGAATGCTGATAAATGCTATGTTTTTTTCTTATATATATATATATATATATTCTACTTGATTAGAAACAGCAGCGGACATTCTCAGCTTATAGACAGGAGAATCGAGTAGCCTGTAGACAGCACAGTGCATCTGAATTGAAAAGTGATAACATGGGCCGATAACCCCTCAAAAACTATTTGCGTGTTTATAACATCAAAGAGGGCAGATAAGAATTTACAATAAGAATTTACTTTAAACGTCTGGTGCTCCGTGTGCTTTCCCTCTGGGTGGTCGAGCGCGACGTTGTTCAAGAGGGGGTGATGATAGCAATGCTTTTTTGAAATTAGAGTCGAGAGCAAAAAACGGAAAAAAAGCAGATTGAAATCGGAGGGTCATATTGATTAAGTGGAAGCGATACTTTTTTTTCAGGAAAACAATGAAAGAGTTTAAAGTTCACAATCTTTTCTTTATAGGTACCTTCCAGCAAGATATAAAACAATAAAAGCTGTTATGGTGGAGAGATTAAAAGAGTTAAACAGATCCCTTAACAGAAAGAAAAAAATGGAAGAATTTAACGGACAGATCTTAGAAAAATCTAGAAAAAACTTAGTCAGGCATCAAACAAGCCCTGAGATATTTTATCTATCGCTGTTTGTTCGCACATCAGTGCAGCGGTTCATTTCACAAATCCTGTCTTTTTTGGTCTCTTAATCTTTGTATGGTTAAATTTTGTTTCTAGCTCTTTTCTTTTAATCCTTTCATTCCAAGCAAAACAATAAAGCCACTAAGACGCAAGAGACTACTGAGTATTAGAGTATACGAGGAAAAAAAACTACTATTAAAGAGAGAGGCCAATAAAAGAATAAGGAAAAGACGGAAGATAACCATTGACATTGTATTTTTATTTTCGATGATCAAACTTGACTGGAAATAAAGAAGCGAGAAGTACGTCATAAGAAACTGTTAACATCTAGCCATTTCAACTGTAAAATGATGAGACATGGCCGCCAATCTAGTCCTGCGCGTAAATTCTTAAAGTTTAGAGACTATAATGGAAATTAAAATTTATCTTGTAAAATATATAAATGTGGCACAAGGCTAAAAGACGGGATGGGGAAAGGAAGGTCTTTTTCTGCCTTATAGTTATAATTAGCTAGCCTCAATTAATGACCCAAACATACTGCAGTATTCTTTACCCCAAAACATCACATTCTTACTTAGCATTCTTACTTACATCCAATGTCTCTATGAAGTCTCTATAAAGTCCTAACTAGTTACCATATGTACAATTTTTCTGGGTGGGGGAATAAAAACAACTACATTAAAAAAAAATGTTAGAAGAATTACCACGAAAGTATTTATAGAAAAGGCACAGGGAATCTACATTACGACAGTGGGAAAGCGACTGAAGTCGAGATGCCACGTCAGGACCAATAACATTGCAGATTATTCTTTGGAATTTTTTCAGAAATCTCTAAATATATAGCAGGAGCACAAAACCAGATGAGGCAGCAATATTCAAAGCAAAGATGACTGGTAGACATAAATATGTGAGATAGATTTTGGCGAGATTAACTGTCTAGCACGACACAGTGAACCAGGTTTCTTAGCTGTACACTTAGCAATTGCTTCAATATACTCTTTCTACTTCATGTCAGCTGAAAATGTTAGCCTGAGAAGGCACAGTGAGTCTTAATTTACATTGATTTGGTAATATTAGTTACATAATTTATAGGAAGTCAAATGAAAATAATTAAATATTTTCATAATGCTAAAAGAAATTGGGTACTACTTAAATTAACCTAGACTCTCGTAAAAAAACAGGCAAAAAATTTGGTAGGAATAATTCTTGTAGATTAGTATTCAGTATGCCTTCCTCAAATCACGGCATTTATCACAGTCAGAAAATATTGATTTTTACCATTTTAGAAGAAAGGTCCTGTTTATAGTTTAGATACAGTGACAAAT
>OZ010585.1:33853820-33988820 GCA_963932145.1 Acanthosepion lycidas | reverse complement strand
TTTATTAGTTTAATTATCTATCTAATATCTATATTAATATTCGAAAGTTTACAGAAAGGCGGGTTGAACCATATAATTTTCCTTTTCCTATTTTTGGACTTAGAGGGTGTGTTATTAATAGATTTATCTATATAATTTAGTGTTTGTTTAAATTTACTTTTTAATAGGGCTCGATTGTATGTTGATTTATTTTAGTTAAAAATAGTTTTACTAGAAGATAGTTTATTTCTTCTTGTATTTACTGTATTTGAAATTTGTTTTATAATTGCTTTAGGGTGGTTTGAGTCGATATTTATGTATATGGGCGATTGGTTTTCCTTTTGGAAGGGTTTATAAGTGTTATTGTCGAGATCAAATGTTACGTCTAGAAAATTTACTATTTTCAGGTTAGATGATATTTCGATTTTAAATCCTAGAAATTTGAATGACTTAATTATTTTCTTCTGTAGTTGGGATGTTAGAGGCCCATTGGAATTAGGTATAACAATGAGTCCATCATCTCTGTAAAGCCCTACATTTTGGGGGTTAAGGAATCTGCTCAGAATATCTAAAATGTATATACCTATTAGGTCTGCTATTTGAGCAGAATCAAATGCTCACATTGAGACATCGAAATTGTCTCTGTTTTTTTTTTTAAACCAAGTAGTATCATTAAGTCTCAGTACAGACTGTCTAGAATCCATTATGATTTTTACTTCTTCGTCAGTAATGTCAGTATCATTTTTAGCAAAATTTAAGCTATTTTCTAATAAATCTTTAGAAATGGTGGTCGGGTAGAAGTCGATAATGTCTAATTGGATAAAAGTGGCTTTATTTTTAGATTTTAGATTTTGGAACCAGTTAATGGTATCAGATGAATCTTTCCAAAGGTTTAAGGGGTAATTTTCTAATATAGATGTGTTTTTTCTTGAAGATAAAGCAATAAACACCTGACAAAAGTCAGACAGAAATAAAACTATAAAACGCCATAAAACTTTGTCACTTCAGTAATGTTGAAAACTTTAAAGCTGAAATTTACTCAAGAAAATAATATATAATTACTTCTATAAATAAATGCTAAGAAAAACAGAATCCTGAGACCCCCCCCCCAAAAAAAAAAGTCACATTTGATGCGTAGATATGAGTTCTTCTATGGCCGTGAGTATATTAGTACTTTCACTTGCTTATATATGCGTATGTTGTTTACTATTGCATGAATATTAACTCGCGCAGCTGTGTTAAATGATCTCAGAACTCAGAAAGGCATACTAAAAACATACTTAAAAAAAACAAAACAAAAAAAACAAAAAACAAAAAAACAAAACAAAACCAGAATTATCCGCCACTTTTGATTGATAGTTAAGTGTGTGCTTCTATGGCAGGTGTCTTCTTACTCTAATATTAGCATGTAGGTTGTGTATGACATTCAAATTAACGTTAGTTTTGTGAAAAGGTTTAATAAATACATCGTGTGATCTTCCGTATTTGATTAATAAGGACGGGGTTGATCATGGATATCCACTTAGTCGTTTTTTTTTTTAATATTTCGGAATTGCCACGAATTTTTCAGAAAAAATAGTGTAGTGGTTTTTTAGGGTATTCTTTATCAAGAGAACCTAGTCTATGCTGTTATTTAACCCATAGAAATGGTGTAGAAGTGACGGATTTATAGCTTTCCCAGGGGTATTTATGCGAAGAGTAGTTAGAACGTTCGTGTTTTTTCTGACCATGAAACCCGGGTTCGAATCTCCCCATGTTCGATTTGTCAGGAAGGAAACTTCTTGATGTTATCGGTCTGGAGGGGTCGATCCCAGAGTGCGGCACATTTGGAAAGTGCCTGAAAAACCATACCACGGTTTGACAAAAGTCTTGTGAGTGAAATTGGGTATACGGATGCTGTCGATAGCTGTGCTAACACGAGGGCTTGAGTGTGCTGGCCTTGTTCAGATTGTTGATCACGCTAGGTAACACGTTCTTTCCCAGAAACTGTAACTAAGGTCTGCTCAGCATAGTTGTAGTATAAACCACAGGTGGGCTCTGTGGGTGGTGAGCAAACAGAAATGTACCTGAGCGAGCGTCTGCAATAGGGATTGGCTAGCCGCCCTAGTAATCGGGTATCCTCGAATACGAGTGGCCAGCTATAACGTAACAAACGAGGAAAATTTGAACTAGGTCGTCAATTGTACAAATGCGCCGATAAACGTTATTCTGCTTGTACATAAGATCCATGACTAAAATCTTCTAGAATTACGAAGAGCAGATGGAGTATTTCAGAGTTAGCATCTATTGAGCCTTTATGGCTCAATAGATTATATTTACGGATCTCCTCCGATGTATATTTGCTCTTTTTTTTCCCCCACAAAATAACCAACTCTAAGGAATATACACGATATATTCTAACCTTCCAATATTGACAGCCTTATAAACTCAGTAAAGGCCTTATCAAGATTTTGTACTCAGCTTTTTTTTTCTCCTTTTACTCCACCAGGGTATCGGCTGTCAATAAAAACAAACGCCAAATACAGGATGTCCATAAAGTTCGTGTACACTTTAAAAAAATTATAACTTTATTTGTCTTTGCGATAGAAATAATCTGTAAAAATTTTATAAAGTTTAATGTACCTAGTTTTAAGTATAGCTAAAATAACTAATATGATTTCAGGCATTACTGTAAAATCAGTTAGCAAATCTTTTCCGTGAACTGCAAAATCGTATTACCCTTTGTATTGCTAATGATAGAGGTCATGTGGAAACTTAAATAAAATTTCAATAAAACCTTAAAAAAATATAGATTTACTTCTTTCTAATCCTTTTTACAAATTATTTCTATCGCAAATATGAATAAAGCTATAAATTTTTTAAAGTGCAAACGAACTTTATGGACACCCTGTATTTCAGATTTGAAACATACTACAATATTTCTACCATATAATTAGTGATTATATTTTCTACACGTTACAAAATAATCAGTACTATCGATCACAAATTACAATTAACAAATTATTTACGTCTCATTCGTCAAATGGTAATTAGACATTTCCTTATAAAGAAACATTTAGCATTCATTGATCAAACAGCCAGTGTTACTTTCGGGTGAAATGTATGTGTTGTAGCATACCTACGGACGGTAATGAGTATGTCCTCATCCACATAAATACAGTAGTAAATACTGTATATTGGTCTGCATTCAGAGATTCGTCTCCTGCTGTGCTGGTCAAATTCTCTGCCTCCGAGTAGAGAGGATCCCCAGACGAGGCTATGTCGAAGGGCAGAATCTCGTCTCGGGAAAAAAGCTACCCGAATCCGTTTTATACGCGGTCTACGGGGAATTTTTGGCCGAGCCTACAGGCTCGGACATCCGACATTAAATTCGGCCTTCTGCCACATCCGACAGCATTGGGCGGTTGGTAGATATCCTGCAGTTGGAGATTTGTCTCCAGCTGTGTTGGTCAAACTGGATCCCCAGACGAGGCTATGTCAAAGGGCAGAGTCTCGTCTTGTCTCGTCTTGTCTCGTCTCGGGAAACAGCTATCCGAACCCGTTTTATACGAGGTGTACAGGGAATTTTTGGCCGAGTCGACGGGCTCGGATACCCCACATTAAATTCCACTTCTGACTGCGTGGGGCAGTCGGTAGATATCCTGCAGTTGGAGATTCAATGTGGAATTCACTTGACTCACTAGAAGTTGACTACTTCTACGCACCGCAGGCGAATCTTATATGTATTGTTCGTGTCCTAAGTATTATTATTATTACTACCTTCGTTTGATTATTCTATTCAGTAACCTTCCCTAGGTTGAACAGTATGAATTCTTTTTATTAAAACAGTTTTTCAAGAAAATACATTTCTTAAGTCCAGTAACTTTTATTTCTTTTTCTAGTATTGATGAGGGTTTCCTTCCTAACCTTTTGTTTGAATTAATGTGGAATATCAACATTTTGATTATGTCATTATTTTCTCTTCGATTTACTTGTGTTAATAATTATAGCTGTTGCCGCTGCTGGTAGTTCTCAAGTTATGTGGTTTCTGTTATTTCATACAGTTCTTTGTTTGTGACTGTGTAGCGCCAGCCCACGATTTTTGAAGAAGGATAGTCCTCGTTAAGATCTATATACTCTATTCTCTCTATGCTATTTTGAACAATTGATAAAGCAGTTAAATTTTCCTGATCAAAGAATGTTATGAATTCGCTTAGCTATTTTTTACGATAAAATCAATTTGGTTATATCATGGTTTAATCTTCTACGGGTTGTAACAGCAAAATTGTCTAAATCGTGCAACAACATGGGATAATTGTCCATCCGACAAATTTTTTAATATCTAAAAACCACTAAACTAATTGAGCTTCTTTTTTCCAGGTTTTCATATAAGACGTTTAGCCATCCAGACACCATTTATAGTAAGAATCACCGAAAAACCTTTTTTGTTATTCAACTATAGTGAGGACAGGTAAAAACAGTCTTCCCAACTGAGCAATAGTGAGACAAAAAGACCATCCAGACCTTCAGTAATGGTACCAACATTCATACTCTGGCTTCCATCTTAAAAATCTATTCAAGAATCATAAAGAGAACGGTGAATGAGTTTAAAGAGAGAACAGTAGTGAGAAAAACTGGATCAGGAGGTCACAACAGCAAGAGGGGTCATCATTTCAGTTTAGAGCCATATACATACTTATTGTCTAAAATAGAGGCCAATAGTGTTGTACAAGCCTCGGAGAATTCCAGTAAGATATATTTAATCATTTCTAAGATACAACGGTTCAAAGCTTAATCTAACAATTGGACAATTTTGCTGTTAAGCCAGGTATAAAGGAAAAATCATACGTTTATATATATATATATATATATATATATATATATATATATATATATATATATATGAAACACTATGCATATATATGTGTGTGGTGTTTTGTATATATATATATATGGTGAGACAAAAAAGATCCTCCAGGCCTTCAGTAATGGTACCAACATTCATACTCTGGCTTCCATCTTCAAAATTCATTCATGAACGATCAAGAGAACGGTGACTAAATTTTAAAAAAGAATGAACAGGAGGTCACAACAGCAAGAGGGATCATCATTTCAACTTGGAGCTAAATATATTTTATTGTTCAAAGTAACGTCCAATAGTTTTATAAAAACCACGGAGAATTCCAGTAAGATATCTTTAATCATTTCTAATATACAACGGTTCAAAGCTTAATCTAACAATTGGACAATTTTGCTGTGACACCGGCAGTTGTAATTTCTATTCACTTTGTCGCAGCTGCCGTTGGAAATGTCCACGTGATGGATTTTTATTTTGAAGACTGGCACCGTGTCATCTGGTCACATGAGTCATATTCCCACACTATTGTTCAGACGATCGAGTTGGTGATTGAAGAAGATCTTATGACGTTATATAGATTCATTCTCTTATCAGGATAGTGTGAAATCTGGTGATGAATCTGTAACAGTATAGGGTGTGTATTCGTAAGGACCACAACTGAAACTGGAGTCTGTTTTCACACAGGAGGACTACACAGATATTGCTTCAGACTATTTGAATCCATTTACATTAGTCATATTTTCCTCTGATGATGATCGTTTATTCCAACAAAATGGCGCAACTCAACCCTTGTGCACGTGACACGAAACCATTTCCAGAAACTTGACGGTTATCCATTAGACACTGCACTTGCAAACTTTAATACCGTGTTCTGGGACATATTATAGATCTCATTAAATGTCCTGCACTCACAAGGAAAAAGCAATATTGGATACGGCCATTAACAAATGCCAAAGTACATATATCCACAAAATGCCCCAGCACCTCATGGACTCCGTAGCATGTTACGTAGCCACTGTTAGTCAGACCAAAGGAGGAGGTACGTGTTGCTCTCTCTAATTTGGGTCACTTTAGTATATATATATATATATATATATATATATATATATATATATATATATATTAATCCACAGACAGACGATTTCGATGTTTCACAGTTCTTCAGTGTGGATAGACGCCCGATTGCTTCAAGGCGGGATCGAAACCAGACCGATTTGACATCAGTCAGATATCTTACGTCTCGTATGATATTGTCGCACGGCAGAGAAGAAGTGGATTTTAACGTTTTTTTTTTTTTTCTGTACGAAATATGCCCGCGGCACGGAGAACTCAATTCGTACTTGAGGAGTAATGCAGTAATAGCAGTAAGAGCCGCTGTTTTTTTTAAAAATCTCCTTTCTCTCGAGAACTGAACTGGATCCATAGCGACGAGTTTCTTTCACAACAAAAAAATAACCCGTTCCCTAAATCTAAATAAACTCCAAATTCTCTCTATGTATCCGTGTCTCTGAAGATCTTCTAACTCGGAACACATTTGCTCTACATGGACATATTATAACTTTTGAAATCAGGATAATTCCGTGATTTTAAAAGATTTTTTTAATTTATATTGACTTAAAGGTAACACAAAATCTTTGCGAATTTAAAACACAATTCTTTTAAATTTAATTTAAAATACCTCCAAAACATTGTAAATTGAGGAAATCAATTTTATTTCTAAAGAATGTCAAGGAATCAGTTAATGACAACCCAGGGCCTCATAGAGCCAGAATAACGCAGGAAAATATTTTGTAAAATCAGATGCCCTAGAGTTGCACCAAACGATTATTGCATATTTTGATCGCTACTAATACATTAGATGGAGGAAATTATCTCTAATAAAAAAACAGATTCAACCGTTCAAAGATTTTTCGTTTCAAAACCATTTTAATCCAAAAGTATCGAAGACCTGCCCGACAAGTGACAACAGGTCATTGCAAATAATGATGAAATATAATTGAATAAAATATAAATGTACTTTATTTTTAAGAATACACAATCTAATCGTGCATATATATATATATATATATATATATATATATATATATATATATATATATATGCCATGGCTTGAAGATTGCGTTCGAGCATGAAAAAGAGTGTCGCCGCTCGATGTTGGACTTAGTGTCCACTTTTATATTTACAAACACTCTATCACTGATCTTTATCATTTTAACCCATAAATATAGCACACCTTAAAACTATATTTTACCAGCTGATGACTGTAAAACAACAGCATCAACATCTACATGCTCACATGAAACTGTAAGACGTGGAAAGCAGTAGTACCTTTTTGTAATTCTTTAAACACACACACATATATATATATATATATATATATATATATATATATATATATATATATATATATATATATATATATATGTTATGTGCGTGTGTGTGCGCGCGCATATGTGTGTGTGTGTAATGCTTGGTTGGTTGATTTTGTTTAGCGATATATCACCCTCTGTGGTTTATTTAACACCAGAATCTAAATATTTTGTATTCAATTTTATAGCTTCAGCTAAATATATTATGGGTGCGATTGCATGCCTTCAACTACAAATAAAAAGTATTGTTAATACTTTTACTACAAAAATGTATTTTCATACTTTCATAGTGTTTTGCTCTATTTGAGGGAACACCATTTGCCCATAGCGGGGGCCCTAACGTGTGCCACCAACACGAATCATGATGGACCTGTTAACAAGAGTAATTAAGAAGTGGTACCATGCTCCTCAAAACCTCTAATCTCCCAATCTGAGGACTTGCTGCCGGGTGGAGGTTATCTTCGTACCCAGGATTCTGTGGGTGTGCGTATGTGTGCGTGTGCGTTTGCATCTATTTGAATGTAATAAGATATTTTATTCCGTCCAGACCAAATACTGACAAATCATTTTGGGAAGATTGTGTTCTGCTATTTTGCAAACGTATTCTCTTGATTCGAAAATCAGCATAAAAAATACTAGCTTTCAACTTGATTCAAACGTCGACAATGGTGCTAGCAGTAAATATGAAACTACTGCAACCACCAAGCAGTGATATATATATATATATATATATATATATATATATATATATATATATATATATATATATATATATATATATAATTATTTATATATTATATGCGCGGTACTTATTAGAAAGCGCTCAATATCAGAGATAGAGCTAAGCTAACATATTTGGTTGGATAGATGTGAGTTTGTAACCCTGGGTTTCACGCTTTTGCGATCGTCAGACTCTGACGATCGCAAAAAGCGTGAAACCCAGGGTCACAAACTCACATCTATCCAACTAAATATATATATATATATATATATATATATATATATATATATAGAGAGAGAGAGAGAGAGAGAGAGAGAGAGAAATCAAATAAAATAAAGAAGATAAAAGAGAAAGAGTGAAAGAGAGGGAAGGAAGATATACTACATAAATATTTGCTTGCCTAAATTATGCATAATGTATGAATATAAATGTGTGGGTGTGTATATGTGCTTTGATTTGTACAAAAGAAGAAAGTGTGTGTATCTATTCAGTTAGCGTTGTCTACGTTCTTGTAGATATGACAAAGGGAGCATTGAGCTTAGAATTTATAATTTCATCGTTTGATCCTTTTTAGATTCAATCATGGTGAACAAGTTTTTTAAAAAATGAAAACGCAAGCATATCGTTGTGAATATGTTTAATACTTTCTTTTCAACGTGAATGACTTGCAATATGCTGCCGGTCGATTAGAAAAAAAATACATGAAAATACTTCCGTTAGTGGCAAACGAAATGCAAAATGAGCGCGTAAAAACACAAAACTGAGACCAAATAATGGAAAAAATTACCATACTAGGAAATGAATTATTAATCAACAAATATGTTTTCTGTATTTTTTTTTTTTTTTTTTTTAAATTGTGAAATTGTCTGGACCATAATTATTTCTTTTCATTCTTTAAGGAAATTTCTTCTTTGAAAATGTAAAAATTGATAATTAGTTTTCAAAATCAGTTTCTAATTTTCCATGTGCTCCTGATCACGTAAGTTCAATTCCGCGTGATTCATGTGTGTTAAGGAATTCGTTTATGCGTATGCTAGTTCGTCTTTATGTGATTTTTCTCATTATGTGTACAGCTGTGTATGCATTCAGATAGATATGAACAAACTAAAATAGATAGATAGATAGATAGATAGTCAGTCACATATTATGAAATGGACAAGATACATGACTAACAAGGCAGATTTTTCCCCCAGTAGGTTGCCATTTCTTTCTACGGTAGACCACTTGCCATCCAAAGCTATAGAACCCGGTTTGTCGGGCTATTTACACATAGCTGGTAGGTGGAGAAGAAGATGATTCATTCCTTTCCCAAAGGTATTAGCACATAAGTGAATGTAATGGATTCGAGTGGAATTTGTCAATCCTCAAACCGGGCCGCTATCCATTACCCCAGTGTGTGTGTGTGTATATATATATATATATATATGTATACACTGCGTGCCAACTTATTTTTATTTTTTTCTAATATTTCAAAAACCCTCCAATCAATTCACAGAAAATTTTCACACATGGTTGGCAACACAGATCTGCACAATCACTGAAATTTTCGTACTGATCTGCGCAATGTAAATAAACTGGCGCCGTATTTGTTATCAGCACGGTGATTTGAGAGTGCCAAATTATTAGAAACGTGTAAGAATTTAGTGAAAAGATGGGCCTTAAAGGCAGTTTAAGTGATGCTGAAAAGAAAACTATCACCTCAGAACTCTCAAAAGGTAAAACTACCCTAGAAATTTCTAAAATGATAAGGAGGTGTCATCAAAAAAAAAAATTTCACTGCCGACCCTACACAAGTACGCAAAAGAGCAGATAAAGGCAAGCCGAAGGTTATTTCACGTCGTCTCATGTCACGACTTAAACGAGAGGCCACGAAGGACCCTGGACTTACCAGTCAAGAGCTTTTCAGTCGCATTGGGGATCCTACTGTGTCTAAAAGTACTCGGTCTCAGGTTCTGAAGGAAATAGCAACAACAGTCAAACCTGTATCGAAGCCCCCGTTGACGAGAAATCACATTCAAAATCGACTGAAATGGGCCGAGGACAGTATGAAGATTGACTTCTCTAAAGTTTTGTCCACAGACGAAACTCGAGCAACACTTGATGGGCCAGATAAATGGTGCAAAGGCTGGGTAATGAACGGACAGAATCGCTATCAGCGTTTGAGACGCCAACAAGGCGGTGGAGGCATAATGATCTGGGGTGGTATTATTGGAAAAACATTAGTGGGCCCATGGAGAGTACCAGATGGCGTCAAAATGACTGCTGATGCATACATAGCATTTATGAAGGTGCATCTTGAACCTTGGATGAAAAGGCAAAGAGTTGCCTTCAGAAGGGCCATTGTTTTTATGCAAGATAATGCTCCCTCACATGCTGCTCACAAGACTACTGAATATTTGAAACAGTTAGGCTTCGATGGACCTCGAAAAATGAAGTGGCCAGCAAATTCTCCGGATTTGAACCCAGTCGAAAACCTTTGGAGCATCATGAAGCGAAGACTGTACGCCAACGGACGACAATTCAGGAGCAACGCTGAATTGTGGGAAGCAATTCTTGACATATCTCGCAGCATTACAGCAGATGACACCCTACAATTAACAAATTCTATGGATCGTCGACTTCTTTAAGTAATTTCAAAACTGGGAAAGCACATTCCCTATTAATTTGTTTAAAACTGTGCCTTTGTTTGTATCTGTTATTATTTGTTTGATTATCTTATTTATTAGGTTCTTTTGATCATAAACATTCACGTGCAACATTAATAAACGTTTTGTTTGCTCAATTCTGGGAATTTTACTAAACCTTTCTAATAATTTGGCACGCTCAAATCACCGTGCTGATAACAAATATAGCGCCAGTTTGTTTACATTGCGCAGATCAGTACGAAAACTTCAGTTACTGCGCAGGTCAGTATTGCCAACGTTGTGTGAAAGTTTTCTGTGAATTGATTGGAGGGTTTTTGAAATATTAGAAAAATAGTTATCTCGATAATAATTTGGCACGCAGTGTATATATATATGTGTGTGTGTGTATGTGTATATACTGTATATATATATATATATATATATATATATATATATACATATATATATATATATATATATATATTTACACACGTATATATAGCTCTATTATGAGGAACAGTGATCAAATTTCAGGGATAGCGTGTATGTAGGTATAAACAGTGTGGACACTGCACAATTAATACTGCATGATGATTAAAAGTCTCAATCCTTAACCGATCATCAGATCATGTGTTATTCCTCTTTGTGTGGGCTATAAATATAGAATCAGTTTTTGTTTTTGTTTCGTTTTCTGTTCTTTTCTTTAGGATATATGTTTACGGATTATTTATAATCCAGGCCTTGAGTTAGTTTATTTGATATATTCTTATTTTATTTTATTTTATTTTGATTTCATTTTGATTTCATTCATTTAATTTTCTTTCTATTTCATTTATGAATGTATTATTTTATACACTTTATTCTGTTCTAGCGTTTGGCATTTGAAATAAACTTTATCAGTTTTATTTTATGGGTAATTAGTTGCTTAACCTTTTGTGAATATTGCGAATGTATACTTGAATATAATGAAATTGTACTTTATTGCTTTAAGAATAAATTTGACAAACTAAAACGTGAATTATTTATGGCTCAACCTAATACTTTGACAACAAAAATGAAACGGTTATTACTTCTTTATCCTTTCGTCATCGGCGTGTTAAACGTCTAGACTGATCTCAGTAAAAGTGGAGTGTAGAATACACATCAAATCCTAAGGTTGAACACAATTCAGCAAAATGATAAAACACCGGTTTGGTAGAGTTCGCTTTGTTTTAAATCACTTTAATCAGAGATTATGATTCTCCTTCCTTCTTTTATGTGCCGTATCCCTTCAGAACGTGGGAAAACATGGCTCTCCACAACGTCCTATCCGTTTTAGCTTTAAGCAATGTTTGTCCGCTTGCTACCCTTCCCTGTCCCTGTTCTGCTTAAAGTGTGTTACTCGATATCTCTCTCTGTTTCTCTTGCCTTCATTATGTTCCGTGGGTGTCAAATTCTCCAAGCCCGCTTTCCCCATTATGTGTTCTAGAAATTTTTCTGATTGTAAGTGAACTTTCTGTTTCCTTTTACCTTAAAGCGTTCTATGTAGTATCCGTATCACCCCATATCATACCATAATAATATTTGCAGTGTAAGGATGGCGTGAGGTGTCCTCCTGTCCATTGAGCGAAGATACAGCCCCACTGCACCTGGGAAGCCGTAGATATATAAAAACCAACTGGAAAGGCAGGAAGAGCAGTCTCTCATATATCACACACGATAATGTAAGGTCCAGATTTCAATGTGGGTCCAGGACCGCATGCACACATAATTGTAGACAGTGATGAACGAAGTCTGGACTTGAATACACTGTAATATTACGTATGAGAGATTCAGTCACGTGTTCAGTCACGTGTTCAGTCATGCACGACGAAATTTCGTTATATTTATTGCTCAAATGTTCTGTCCATGGTATTCTTAGTATATTTTTGCAGAACCCCATATCTGCTCTCTTAAGACTTCAGTCAATGGTTCTTCTATGAGTCGTGTGCTTCCAGGGCGTTGGCGATCATGGCTCTCCATAATTTTGTCTTTTTTGTCTCTCCTAAACTCTGTTCTACCATCCATTTACTGAAACTCGCTAGGCAGCTTATACGTTTTTTTCTTTGTCTCTCTTTTTTTCAATCTGTCCTGTGAGTATCACACTTTCCAAGCTCATTTTCCTCTTTATGTGCCCTAGAAATTTCATTTGTCTCCGTTTTGTTTCCATTATCTCTAAAACGTTGTTGTTGCTCAAATATTCGGCTCATGTTATTCTAAATATATTTCTGGAGAATCACATTTGCGTTGCTTCAAGTCTCTTCATCTGTGAGGTTGTCCAACACTCACTGTCATATAGCAGAACTTATATTACGTAACAGTTCGGTATTTTTTTTTTGTTTCTATCGAAATTTTCTTGTTGCATAATGCTCTGCTTAGCTTTTGGAATGTTTCTTTCACTATCCCAATACGCCTTCGGATTTCAGTGCTGCACTTTCTGTGGTCAGTTAAAACACTTCTTAGATATTTACACTGTTGTCCAATTTGTAATTCGCATGTTGGGCGGTTCCATTTGCTAACAACCTTGCATTCAGTCTTCCTACAATTGATGATTAATTTTTTCTTCTCGCATTCCTTCACTGCCTTCTGTAGTTCTTGTAGCTTCCTTTTTATGTCTTCTATTAACCCTGTGTCATCTGCTTATTCTGTCAGAATCACCTCGCAGGATATATTGAATAAGTCCGGTGAGAAGATACACCCTTGTCTCACACCCTTTCTAGTTTTGTGTATTTGCTTAATATAGATTCTGGATTATTCTAATTTTCTCCCCAAATATACCAAATGTGTCCAACTTCTAATGTGCAATTTCGCCAATTCTTTCCTTTCGTTTGAAAATTATCATAAAATCTCCATCAAAACTAATATTTTAGAAAGAGTTAATGTTAATAGTCATGTCTTCTGTTTTTGTACAGGAAATATTCGATATTCATTTACCGAAGAATTACCGTTAATGTTGGTTGAAATTTTTAAAACAGTTGTTTAGAAAATAGACTTCGCAAGTCCATTAACTCTTTTTAGTATTGGTAGCAGTTTCCTTTCTAACCTTTTGCTTAGAAATTCAACAGCTTGATAATATCATTATTTTCCTTGTGAGTTAAATGTGCTTAAATTTCATTTGTTGGAAGTGTTCAAGTGATATGATTTTGTTGTTATATGAAGTTCTTCGTTTGTGATTCTGTAGCGCCATTCTATAAGATTTGATGAATGGTTGTCTTTTTTAACATCTAGAGGATTCATTCGCTTGAAGCCATTTTCAATCATTTATATGCGAAAACATTAGAATATAGTTAATAGTTTAGACATTTTTGAACGAGTTGTACGCTATGTATGGCATCCATATGAAAATCTAGATCTGACGTGCCTATAATTCTTCTTTTGTAATATAATGCATTGGTGTAATTTTTTTGACAGAGTATCGATATTCGATGACTCGAAGATTTTTTTTTTCGACTTAACACCGACTGCTTTCATTTCTAATCTTTACGTGTCAACACACTTGTGATGGATGCCTTGCAAAAACGCACCTAGATAGGAAGGAGTTTAATATCAAGCGACGCTTGCGTCTATTTTGATATTCATTTCTGATAAATATACAAAACTTTGGCATAAACAAAAAGGGAAGTAGCTTCTGATGCTCGATACCATGTTGATTTTAGCTAATCTTTCATTACTCCAATCTTATTTCTACAAGAATATACAATTTCGAGTAGAATAAATGGGACATCTAGCAAAAAATAAAAAAACAAAACAAAACATACAATTTTCTGTTTTTTTACTAAGATTAAAATATTTAACAGTTAATCTACATCCAGGAGTAAAGGTGACCTGAGGTATATTCCCGGCCGCCGAGTGCCGACCTGCTTTCCAGCACACTGCATCTGAGAAGCGCGTATGAGAAAAACTGTGTCTAGATGCTTAGTTTTTAATAAGTTTAAAATATTCGAAATTGTTCTACTTTCAGTAATAATATTTAGTTATTATATTATTATTTTCTATAAATATTTTCATGGTAATTGCTCTGATGAACTTTCCTCTATGGTACGTAGACTTTATAAAATTAAGCGCAGTACTAGATTGGCGGTAAGGTCTCATCATTTTACAGTTGAAATAACTACATGTAATCGTAAGTTCTATGCTAACGGTTTCTTCTCTTGCACTTATTGCTTGTGGAACTCTCTTCCAGCTTTTTGCTTCACAGTCAAAACTTTAAATAAAATGTCAATCGTTATCTTCTGTCCTCTTAATTCCAGTTTTTTTTTCTATCTTTAATACTGTTTTTCTCATATTCTCTTACATTCGGTAATCTTGCGTCTTAGTGGCTTTATTGCCTTGATTGTGGTAAAATGATTAAAAAAAACTATCTGCGGATATTCACGATTGTGACGCAATTCACAGAAAATAAAAACAAAACTGCTTTAATTTAATCATCACAGAGAAACTTCTTATGCCTACTATCAGCATGGGTGATGCTAACCTCCAGGAAAGCAACACCTTGCGTCAGCTTGGGTCCACGTTTTCCACTGGCATGAAGTGGAGGGACTATATCGAATCAAATGCTACGTCTATTATTGGGATAATTGTTTCGCTGTGTCGTGTCAGAATATTTTCTTTTTCAGAATCCATCTTGCACATTTTTTGATCTACCATTCGTCAGTGCATTAAATACTGCTGCCATATTTGGTATGGTGCTTCGGCTATATGTCGCTAAATCGAAAAATTCTAAACGAGGGTCTGTAAAATATTTTCAACTTCAGTCACTTTTCCACTGCCGTGACTTAAATTAAGTAGACCACGTGATCATAAGGGAAACGCATATATCTAGGAAGTAGCTGACGAATAACGATCTCTATTTCTAGTCTATCCTCTATTACTATACGGAGCGCTATTCTCTACTCTATTCACTACACTATTTCTCTATACGGATTACGATTCGAGCGAGTATTATCGAGCAAGTACTATTAGCGCGAGTGATATTCGAAGGCGTCTGACACCAGTATTGTTCAACAGCGTACTATAAGTTGTATCGGCGATTACAAAGTCTCTACTACAACGAGCATTACGAAAGTGACAATGCGTATTTGTTGACATCACAAAAGTGGCAACGACTGTCCATTGAGTCACGAAAAAAGACAATGTAACATTTTAATATCACCAAAACAAAACTGCTTCAATTTACTCATCACTAGGTCTACACGCAAGCCAACAATCTGCCACTGGGTGGCATGCCACTAGCGTTTATCGCTGGTGACCCGGTGTCGGACCGCCAGCGTGTTCGTCTCGGCAATGTTAACACTGGCGGACCTCTAGAGGCTCACCGGTGACCACCGGAGGCCTGCAGGTGGCTGCCACCAGTGGACCGCTGGCATATAGGGATTTTACTGTTGAACTAGCTAGATGCAACCTTATGTCCCATTCTAGTAGTTTCTATTCTCACACATCTCACCTGTGGAACTCTATTCCGATTTCTTGTTTCCCTGCCACCTACAATCTTCAAAAATTTAAATGCAACATCAATCGTCATCATCTGTCTTCCTAAACTCTTTCCCTTTATTGTCCTTTTCCTCACTTCTTGCTCATTCATTCCCTGTGCCACTCTGCATCCTTGTGTCATTATCAACTTTCTTGGGGCGAAATAATTAAAAACAACAACAATAACAAAAAAAAACAAGGAATCAGTGAAGGAATAAATGCATAAAAATAACGTTCTGATATTTCAAAGTTACGAAACTGCGGCTTCTAACTTCGAGAGGAAATGCTTTACACCGATACGTACCGTATACACTCGTGTAACTTATAAAAATGATTTTATTCTGTATCCCGTGTATCATCCAAGTAACTTTTTTGAGAGACCAAATTACAATAGACTAACCTCTTTTCCTCTATCTCTTTATCCCATCTCCTCTTTAAATAAAAAAGTAAAAGAGGATGATAAAAGTATCGTTAATAACGCTATGCCAGTTGCGTAAACGCGTCAAGCTATAAACAACCGAACGAGAAACAGCTAAACATCTTATAAATGTGAACAATGGAAAAGATGCATATTCGCCATGTTTGTATTTTCTAATACGATACTAATACGTGAATATTATATCGCTTTTATTTCCGGAAGAAGATCGAAAGTACTCGGAAATAAAATAAAATAAAAGCGATTTTCAGTTATAGCACATTTCTCACATCATTTAATTGCAATACACGGAAGGTTATTCGTGAGTATGAACGGATCATATTAAAAATAAATAGACATAATGTCTGTAATATATATATATATATATATATATACTGTTTATACGTTATTTTTATAGATACACATATTTAAGCAAATGCTCTGTTTATAATAAACAGTATTAATTACATTTACCTGCCTGAATGACAAAGAAATTTCGTAGAAAATATGTGTCCTTCGACAGGAATCGAACCTGTATGCTACACTAAACCGTCATTTGACTCGATGTGCTATACCATTTGAATAAAGAGGAAGCCTCTGATTAGCAAAGTTCAAATTACTATTTTTATACAACCAATTTCCCACAATCTTTCTCGAACGAGCATATCTGCTCGAATCGTATCTTAACGTAAACAGTTGACAACATTTATTATGAAATGGACTAAGCCCGACAATTATTTTAATATATTTTCTGTTTATATGTTATTTTTATACATACAATTATTTAATTATTTAGTACATTTCATATAATACATACATACATATATATATATATATATATATATATATATATATATATATATATATGATAAAAAATATAGTTTTAGGGTATACTATATTCATGGGTAAAAGTGATCAATATAAGAGACAGGGCGCATTTAAATTAAAAAAACATGGATACAGAAGTTAAAACAAGGCATAGTTTTCAAAAAGGTGGAAAAATAGGCAAGTTTTTCCTCCTATTAATAATTTAACAGTTGATTAAAACACGAAGAGTTACACACACACACACACACACGTATATATATATATATATATATATATATATATATATATATATATATATATATATACACATCACATAGACACACGCACACACATATTGATTTAATTTTTCTTGTATTCTTATATTTCTCTTCTTCTTCCTTCTTTTCTGGACATCAATTATGTAGAAATTATTCGAATATTCTGAATATTAAAAATATAGCCGAAAGCACTCGGATATACAGAACATTCAAACAATTTCTACATATATATATATATATATATATATATATATATATATATATATATATATATATATATATAAGAAATATAGTCTTAAGGTGTGCTATATTTATGGAATAAAGTGCTCAATATCAGAGATAGAGCGTGTGTAAATATAAAAGTGAACATAGAAGTCAACACTTTGGCGACAGTCTGTTTCATGCTATATGCAATCGTCAGGCCTGACGATTGCATATAGCATGAAACAGACTGTCGCCTCTAAGTGTTGACTTCTATGTTCACTTTTATATTTATATATATATATATATATATATATATATATATATAATTAATCAATAATAAATAATGAGTAAATAATTAACAAACAATATTGTAAAATAGTTAGAAATAACCTCATTCGGATCCATAATTATCTCAACTCAGTAGAATAATTTGAAGCATAACCGTTAGCTCCAACACAATAACTGTCATCAGGATTATATAATAGACGTTACTATCCATAATATAGCATTCACCAGCATATATATATATATATATATATATATATATATATATATATATATATATATATATGCGTTTTTGATCTGTCTATATTTCTCAGATGAGGTATTATGCACATTATTTACATTATTCGGACTATTGTCCTCATCTTTGTTGCCGTTGTACGCCGCGGCCCTCTTCAGTTGGTTGGAATATCGAACTGAAGTATTTACCTCACTAACTGGGGTAGACTGTTCTAGTTCCACGTGCCATATCTAATGGATGTCAGTTATCAGTTATCTCCTGCTTAATTCCCCTCTCCAATTTCTCCACCGCCTTAACCAGGTATTGAACTCACACTCTTTGGGTCCTGTCACCAAGGCGGTGGAGAACTTGGAGAGGGGAATTAACAGGAGATAACTGATAACTGACATCCATTAGATATGACACGAGGAACTAGCACAGTCTACCCCAGTGAGCGAAATAAAGGGTTCAGTTCGACATTCCAACCACCTGAGGAAGGCCGGAGCGTACAACGGCCGAAACGTTGTGATAAATATGGCAACAAAGATGAGGACAATAGTCCGAATAATGTAAATAGTGTGCATTTATGATATTTCATTACAGACAAAACTGTTGTAGAATTTACAGACAAATTTGAAAAAATTCTGTCAGTGTATTTTCAAAGAAATATTAATAAAAAAATATTTTCTAGATATATTTATCGATTATAAAGGTCATAAAATCTCTACTACATCGTTGAAAAATTCATCCGGTTCTAATTCTTGCCTCCTAAATTACAAAAGTGAATGTCCAAAAAGGTGTAAATTTACTGTCATAAACAACTTAATCCAAAAGGCTTAATTAATCTCCTTTAGTCTTACTGAATTATATAACATAAAACAATTAACAATGGCTTCCCTAATTATATTGTTGCATGTCAAATTAGACGTCATTTATACAATAATAATTTTTATATAAACCCGAGATCTGAACATAAGAGTCATGACAATGCTATTAACATATTTTACAGAAATCAAATGCACCACAATTTTAATAAGGATGAAATAGCAATGAAAAAAGACAACATAGAAACATATTAAACCTGTAGAAATAAACACCTATTATAAAAAGAAATATAAAACCAGTAATCTGATAACCAAAATAAAATATTTGAACCCACCAATCTACGACATAAGACTAATGTTTCTTATGAATAATGTAAATAATAAACATTACGCATCTTACATAGGTTACACAACAACCACTCATTCAAGCAGACTAACATGCCATTTATCCAAACAAAATGTTATTAGACAGCACGTTAAGAAGCACCACAAGAATTATAGTAACATTAGATCATTCCCAGCAAATAATACCAAAATATTCCATAATTCCAGTAGAAAAAAAAGAATTAAACTGCCATTTACATCCAACAAAAACAACGACACATCAATAAAAAAAAAATAATCATAATCTTCAACTCTGTATTATCCAAGGTATATAAAAAAGGTCATTGCACGTGACTGATACACTTTATCGTAGCACGTAGCCAAAAAGATATTCTTTTTGGATTTATCCATTTCATATAATATATATATATATATATATATATATATATATATATATATATATATATATATATATATATAATCACATTTAACACACTTTTTATTTTTTTCACCTTTCTTCAATTATTCCTTCCCCACCACCACTATTGATGATGACCTATGTGAGACTAAAGGTTAGTCACACCGCCGGATTTGAATAGATCTTGCCTCTGCAGCAACCGGGTGTGCGGAAGATTATTCGCAATCTAGAAAAGAAGACGGTTATATTTGATAGACACAGAATGTTTATACATTCCAATAAAACATATTTAAAAATATCAATTGCTGCCTAATTACAAAATATACTACTCGCTGTTATCTACAGCTATTTTGAAGCTACGTTCAAACTGTAACACACACACACACACACACATGTTTAAATGCTATACATACCCACAATTAAGTAGGTATTTGAATAACTTGTATTTATTTGGAAATAAAACCTGTCTTCCTATGTATATTTATCAATATATATATATATATGTTATTTGGCTGATATTAAACGTCAACTTTTGTTAGGTTATTAATGCCAAATTTTGTATGGGGTACTCCTTATTAATGGTAAACCTGACTAGCTCCGGTAACCATTACCCCATGCCAAAGCGCCTATACACCGACACCCATGCAACTTCCATATATATATATATATATATATATATATATATATATATATATATATATATATATCAAGGAGGTATTGGATAATAGTATTGATAAATGTACATTTTATTTTTTTCATTTTATTTTTTCATTTTATTTCTAAATACATACAAGTTATTCAAATACCTACTTAATTGTTCGTATGTATAGCACTTAAATATATATATATATGTTTATGTATATATATATATATATACGTGTGTGTATATATATATTAGGTTGGTGCAAAAATAATGTCGTTTTCTCACATATGTTACAATGTGAGAAAACGAGATTATTTTTGCACGAATCTTATATATATATATATATATATATATATATATATATATATATATATATATATATATATAATGTGTGAGTGTGTTACTGTTTGAATGTAGCTCCAAAATTACTGCAGATAACATCAAGCAGTATATTGAATTATTCGATAATTACAATTTATCAGGACATTTCGCTCTCATATTATGTCTATTTGATTTATATGTCTGCTCTCTTATCTCCAGGTTTATATAACATTGTCTATTCACATTCATCTTGCTTTCACATCTATCTATCTATCTATCTAGCTAGCTAGCTAGCTAGATAGCTAGATAGCTAGCTATCCCGTCCTGGGTATGACGATAGACTCCATCCGGCAACAAGACCGGAAGATTGGAGGTTTTCAGGTGCGTGGAACTACCTCTTAATTGATGTTGTTTCTAGGTCCACCCTGACCCGGCGTGGCAGCACCTGTTAGGGCTCCTGCTATGGGCAAATCGTGAAGCTACAAACAAAAATCCACTGTACATTTTTATAGTAAATTTGCCAGCAATACATTTTATACAGCAAAACGACAATAAATACAACACATGTATAGCAATAGATTTGTGTAATGAAATTACCAGCAATACATATTTTTTAAACATTACCAACAATGCATTTCTTTTTAAATTGCCAACAATACATTTTATGATCTGCAAACTGTATATCTAAAAAAATATACGTTTACCCTGAAAGTATAAAATTATGTACACAATATCTGTAGCTGAAAGCATAAAAATACATACAAAATATTTATAGATCGGTATTAAATAACAAATAGAGGCGTTGATATGCTGCTAAACAAAAATAATCAAATAACCAACTATCTATCTATCTATCTATCTATCTATCTATCTATCTATCCTTTTTTTCTTTGTAAGAGTTTATCAGTCAATGTGGCATGAACTAAATAGTTCAATAAATAGAGTAATGTCTCAGTTGCTATCACGAAAATTTGTACATATTTGATTTAAAAAACTGATCTGACGTGCAAATTTTCGGGATAACAACTGAGACATTACTCTACTTATTGAACTATTTAGTTTATGCCACAAAAAAAAAAAAAAAATAAAAATACTGAAATTGCCATATTAGTAAAAAAAAAACGCACTCAATTATCAATAACAAATTTCAGAAAAAACCTATTGCGATTCGCATTATATTTTTTGTCTCTGATGTTACCTGAATTTTACCAAAAACAAAATAATTTCCATGCTTGAAGATGACTGAATGCACAGTCGAAAGTACTTGCATATTAAAAAAAAGACCTTATACAGTTTATAGTTTTTAAAAACAAGGATCATAACATTCATCGATTGATATGTAGGTTAATGCACCTTTAAAGTTTTGTTAGCGAAGGGATTTCGCTATTTTATATAATTAACTTTACTAATCTACTTTTTGTATGAATGATTCATTGTAATATCGAACTGCACCATATATTTGATATATATTTGATATATATATATATATATATATATATATATATATATATATATATATATATACATACATACATACATACACTGTGTATGTGGGAGTTGAACAAATATTGGTACACATACAAATTTTTAATTTATTATATTTACAACGAATGAATAAACATACTTTTCATATAATTAACTGTAAACAGACGCATAATAACTATTAGGTTGGTGCAAAAATAATGACGGTTTTGACGTTAAAAAATACGTCAAAAACCGTCATTATTTTTGCACCAACCTAATAAATATGCATAGAAAAGAGGGAAAAATTATTTAATACAAATAAATCCCATTTATCCATTTTAATGGATGAAAAAAATATTCGTAAAATGCAAATTTCAATCTCTAAAACATTTAGATTTCTTTAATACTCTAGATTATTCAAGTGGAATATTCTAGAATGTTTCAGTAGTGTTATTAGTCGTTATTTTAGCCTAAGTATACAAAGAAAACATTCTGTAATTGATATTCGTGCAAGAAGGTTATCATCATGGCAAGAGGTAAAGAATTAAAAACTTCACAAAAAAATTGTTTGTTAAGCTCTGGAAAGAAGGTAAGTTTCAGGAAAATATCAGACAACTTGAATATTCGATTTACTACCATTATTTATTTCATTGCAAGGTATAAAAAATAACTCAAAAACCAAAAAAAAATACAAAAAAAAAACAGGTGCTCCACGGAAGATTTCTTCAAGCTCTTCGAGGAAATTAATGCATTAAATTAAACAAAATCCAATGGTTATTCGTCAAGATTTTCAGGATGATTTTCTTTCATCAGGAAGCTGTGTCACTAAAAGGACAATAAACATTGAAATTCATAAGAACAATCTAAAGTCACGCCCCCGTCGGAAAACTTCACTTCTATTGAAAAAGACACAGATGCCATGTTGAAATTCGTTCGTGAACATATGGATAACGAAAAATTGTATTGGAAAAGAGTATTATGGACAGATGAAACCAAAACTGAGTTGTTGGGACGTAATTCTAGAAATCATGTATAGAGGAAAAATGGCGATGCCTTCAAACAAAAGAAAACAGTTCCAGCAGTGAAAATTGGTAGTGGCAGCATCATGGATTGGGGATGTTTTTCTGCAAATAGCATTGACAAAATATCAGTAATACATTGTAGAATGAATGCTGCAGAATATCAAAATATTTTAGAAGTAAATTTAATGATTTCGGTTGAAAATCGTAACCTTCCTCCTGATTGGATCTCCCAGCAAGATAATGATCCTAAGCACACTGTAAAGTCTACGAAATCTTTTAGGCCGGCAGTTTTCTGATTGGCTGAAATATATGATCCGAATTTCTTTTTTTTTTAAAAATTGAAAGTAACAGACGTCCTGTGGCCGAGCCTACCTGCGTACGAACGGGTAGTCATCGTTCGCATTTTTGACTCTGAAGCGTTAATTGTTACGTTTGTGTCTCCACAGGCCCCGGTCCGGACCAGCCCATCAATATCTTTTGTCATTTTCTCCTTGCCATAAGTGATACTGACTATACTCATCCCGTGGTAGAGATTTATCTCACTAGAGGAATTCAAGTCCATTTTACCTGGGTTCGTAATCAAAGTTTTCCTTTTTGGTGGATTACTGATCAAAGTCAAACACTCCCCAGTCGTGGCTATTAATAGTTTGCATTCAGAGTTTTTATTCTCCTAGATTAAGTGCACATCCAAGGCAAGAGAATGTCATCTTCCATTCTATTTAACCGGTAGCTATAGGAAGTTGGAATTATTTTTCTAAGGGCGTTAATGCGAAGTGAACGGAACAGACTTGGTCAGAATTTGAAGTCACGACGACGATACCAGTTTCAACGTCAATGAGCATTACAATACACGCACGGTGATAAACAGGGAAGGCCCGCAGAAAATAGACATTCGAGACTGGCATATACAATGCTAAAATAAAAATACTATTAAGATATTATATCAACTTGTATCTTTTCCTCTCTCACTACCTGTCTGTCTGTTTGTCTATCTATTTATCAGCGTGATTGTTTCGATGTCTGTAAAGACTGTAATTGAAACATACCATATATATATATATATATATATATATACTAGCTGCATGACCCGGCATTGCCCGTGCGTGATTTAAAAATCGTACGACTCATACAGTAATCGCTATCACTTGACTTATTCATATTCACGTATATTTTTCCGTATAATACAATTGAATAAGACAAGAAATGCACTGTAACAGTGAGAATCACTTTTATTTACCAAGTACTTTCCATCTCTTTCTGAGATCATTATCAAATAATTATATTGAAGTTTTCGGCTCTTGTTTTAAAACATGAGAACTCTTATGTAGCGTGTTGGAATCATATTTTTAAACAAATAATGATATATATATATATATATATATATATATATATATATATATATCGGTAACTAAAGACAAAATAGAAAAAGTTCTTACGTGACGAACTTTTTCAGATTAATTATTGTTGTATCGATGAAGTCTTTCACACACACATACATCTATCTATCTATCTATCTATCTATCTATCTATCTATATATATATATATATATATATATATATATATATATATATATCAAAATTTACCTTTCAAAATAATTCTATTTCAGTATATTATTGATACGGTATTTTTTATGCACAAAGCTTTTATTTTCCTCGATCGAGTTCTGAGAAGTAAGGAGCGATAACCGGTTAGCTCACACATTTTCCTTTCTTTTGTCCTTTCTATAAAACTATTGAATTTGTCTTCATCTTTTTGTCATCTTTATAATTATGTCCGTCCTGTTTTCTATAATTCATTTTTACCCACCCCCTCAACAGTACGGAATGAGAAATCGAAGAGCCGCGTTCGAATTCCAGTTGAGTTGGTTACATTCACTTAGACGTAATTACCCTTGGGGAAGGTAGGAATCCATCACTTTTCCCCTCCCGGCTATGGGTTGAATAGCAGGACAGACTGGCTTTTATAGCCTTGGTTGGCAACAAGTCTATCGTTGAAAAGAAATGGCAACCTACTTCGGAAAAATCTTCTGCCTAGTCAGCCCTGAATCGAAAGAGACATGATCGCCCAAGCGTGTACCAAAAAAAAAAAAAAAAAAAAGAAAAAAAAGAAAAAGAGAAAACAAAAAAACAACAACAACAGCAATAATAATAATAATAATAATAATAATAATAATAATAATAATAATAATAATATGGATGACAATAGTTCGGTAAATAAAACACATTTGAAATTAACGAAAGAAACTCGCTCAAGAACAGAGCGATCATTCGTTGACTTACACGTCTCGAATTAACATCTAGAGGTGATCTATAAAGAAAAGTTCTCTACCTTATCAATATTTTAAATAGTATCAGCCTTTGCTAAGGTGTCAGTACATTGTTAGTGACTGGTCTTTATGACTAATTTCATTCTTGGGTGTCAGCTGGTTTTAATAAGTCATTGAAATAAGTGATGTCAACTCCATGAGAAATAGATTTTTTATAATTAGGAGTAGTTTGGATTTAAAGTACTTCACTTAAGTACGGATTAGCCAGATGGGCTGAAAATTCGCCGTCTTTGGGGTTGAGGGATAATATCGAACATTTTTGCTGAGTCTCTTTGTAAAGTCATATTAAAATTTTCCACGTGCAGAGAAGTATACTCTCGCATAGATTGGAATTGTATTCCAGTGGATTGCCCAGTAAAACAAGACGTAGTGAATCAATGTTCAAATCTTGGCAAGGTTTTGCAGGGTTTAGGTATGCAAATTGGGATGGCATTTGTAATATTTGTCGTTTCCTTATAAGGAAACATCCGGCATTCATTGACTGTCGGACTTGTAATAATGTCGATTGAAATTTATGAATACCTTCTCTTAAAACAATCTTTCGGGAAAATAGTCCAGTCGCTATTATCTCTCGTTCTTTCTCTTAAAATAGTTATCGAGAAAATAGTCTAATAAGTGTAGTAGGTATTATCGCTCTATCCACTATTGATGAGATTTCCTTCCTACCCTTTTATCTGAAATAGTGTGGAATATATAGGAAGCTGCGTATCTTCGGTACACTTTGAAAAAGCACTATATACACTACAGTTCAAAAGTTTGAAGCCACAACCCAGAATTAGTATACGATGAACGCGACAAAAGAGCCCATTAAAAAAAAAAAAAAAAAAAAAAAATGGAAAAGACCTCTTAGAGTCATTGAAAAAGAATGGAATCAATTATCAAACAATGTCAAAAGTTTGTGCTGCAGTAATCAAGACTAAAGTGGGATATTTTGATGAGAGCAAAATTTAATCTTATTTTTTTTTTCTTTTTGTCATAATAAAATTTCTAATAAAAATATCTTGTTTCACTTTTTTTTAACCATATATAATAATTTTCTCTAATATATATATATATATATATATATATATATATATATATATATATATATATATATATATATATATATCGGTAACTAAAGACAAAATAGAAAAAGTTCTCACATGACGAACTTTTTCAGATTAATTATTGTTGTATCTATGAAGTCTGTCACACACACATACATCTATCTATCTATCTATCTATCTATCTATCTATCTATCTATATATATATATATATATATATATATATATCAAATATCAAACAAATATTTTGAGACTATTTTTTTAAAAAATACCAGGGGGTGTCCTCAAACTTTTGAACTGTAGCGTATATAGCAATCAATATATTTCTGCTCTTGGGTTCATGATCCAGGAGCTATGAATAATATGATTAGGAAGGATATTTCAGCTTAGTTCAGAACAAGTTTAAATGAGGTCGGTCAAGAATATGCAGCGTCATCTCTGGGGAAAGAGTCTGTCTGCCTTAAAAATCAGCTTTTTTTTTAATTAATCAATTTTCATTACTTTTTATCGTACTCTAATAACTGGGCTCATTATATATATCTAGGGAATAAGGGTCAGTAAGATGAGTGCGAGAGAATACGAGAAAAAGAAAGCATTATTTAGAAAAGAGAACAATAAAAGAACATGGATTAAGAAGATAACGATTGACATTGTATTTAAATTTTTGAAGATCAATTTTGACTGGAAAGCAAGCAACCGGTCGTAAGTTGCACACATGAGAAGTGCGAGAGAAGAAACTGTTAGCATAGAACTTACGGTTAGATCTAGCCATTTCAACTGTAAAATAATTAAACCTTGCCGCCAATCTAGTAGTACGCTTAAATTCATAAAGTCTAGGTACCAAAGTGGCAAGCTCATCAGAACAATTACCATGAAAATATTTATAGAAAAGGCACAGGGAAAAACGTTACGGTGATGGGAACGCCACCGAAACCGAGGTGTCAGGTTAGGACCAATAATATTGCAGATTCTTCTTTATATTTTATTAAGAATCTCTAAATATATAGCAGAAGCCTCAAACCATATGTAGCAGCAATATTCAATGCATGGACGAAGGGTAGACTTATAAATATGGGTGATAGATTCTGACGAGAAAAAAAAATGCATCTGCGGCACGACATAGTGAACTCTCCCAGCAGCAAATCTAGCAAGTCATTCAATAAAATCTTTCCGCTTCAAGTCAGCGGAAACGTTAGCCCGAGAAGGTGAAATATATCATACCAGTTCACACTATTTACATCGTTCGAACTGTTATACTCATCTTTATTGCCATATTCACGACGTTTCGGCCGTTGTACGCTCTGATCTTCTTCAGGTGATATATGTTGGAATTTCGATCCACACCCTTTTTTTTAGTCCACAGGGATAGATTGTTCTAATTCTACGTGCTATGACTTTTTTGGACATCACAGCATCAGTTTATTGTCTTTAGTAACTCAACTCTCCAAGTTTTTGTTCTCCTCTGCTGTGGCCAGGTATTGAACTCACAACTCTTTGGGTCAAGTCACTTTTTGGATTACTCAACCAACGCTTTTATCCACTGGGCGATGTGTGCTACCAAAATACGAAGTAGCGGTTCTTGGGAAGAAGCTGTCCGAGAGGAACTTCCTCCTTACTAATGGAATACGAAGGGAATGGAGATGATTCAGTCCAGTGTAAGTCGCATGACGAGTCTTAGCTGTGAAGGTCTGAACTGGTGGAACTGGGGGATGTAGCTCATCGGAATATTTGTCATGGGAATAGCGATAGAGTAGTGAGGGCTTTTGATGTTTTGTCCGTGGGATACAGCGGAGAATAATCAATTACCCATAAGATCACAGAGACTCATATGAACTCAATGCTGGAAAGTGTGGATTGGTCAGATCCAGCCCACATATAGTAGTAGTACTCCATTTTTGATAGGATCTAACTTGTGTTGATAGAGTATAGTCTGTGAAGCCAGGTGTTGACTAGAACGGTACAAGGAACTGATATTAGAAAAGGCATTTTCTCTTCTATTAAAAACAAAACCGTATAAATTCTTTGTGTTGTGTTGTAATTCATGTATAGAGTCATAGAAAAAGAAAGATAGAACTTTGAATTCCCCGAGGAATCGGAAGATTATGAATTTCTAAGTTATCGATTATGTTGCCGTCATTGACTCTACCAAGTGTGTCTGGAAAGTTATTTCTTTAATATCTTGAGAATTGGTTGTGCGGTCTTGATGCAACTTGGAAGGAAATCAGAGGGTACACTCAGTCGCCATTGAGATTCCACTAAATGAGACTGTGTCTTCTGTGAGCCTCGTATTCACTATGACCGAACGTGTAAGGTTCTTCGAATCTCCTGAAGAGATTTCGATATGATGCCATTGCGACTTTTAGCTCTACCCAAAACTTAAAATTGCCGTTCAAGCTCTATAATCCCCTCCCCACAAATAAAACCAAAAACAGGATATCCCTAAAGTCCGGACACATATGCAAAAATGCATATTTTCAAGAAATGAAATTTTCAACATATTATTGAATTGGAATATTAACAAATAACATCTTCGATGTGATTTCCGTCGTTTGTGATGCAAAGCTGGTGCGCTTTGCAAGATTCACGTGAATTCGATGCAATAAATCCGCATTGTCGTTAAATTTAGAACATTCAACCATTATGCGTTTAATTAAGTTTGTTGCATCTGTTATTTTCATTGAGTACACCTTCTCCCTAGAAATAAGAAGTCAATTCTTTCTTCTTTCGACACAACCATGTTTAATCTGTAGAGGTAATATATATATATATATATATATATATATATATATATATATATATATATATATATATATAGTTAATGAGATTTCCTATGCGTTCAGATTTTAGCGACACCCTGTACACTACGGAGATCGTGACGACGCAGCTGATGGTAATCCCGAAACAAAACTCAGAAAGAAAAATTCTGAAAATTGGAAGAACAGCTGGGATAAGTAAATGATGTTGAAAGGTGCGTTCTCTGAAGGGAACTAAGACGCCATTTCCATAGGAAGGCTTTTTTTCCCAGCTTTATATTAAATGACTGGTTCCTTTTCAGACAGATCTCGGATAACTTGGTGTGATATTAAAATTGTGTGATAACCATCAGAATTAGACTTTATTTTCCAACTGAAATCAATGGAATATAAATGCAATCAGCCTGTGTGCCAATTCTCAATTATCTCAAGACTTTACTGAGATGAGACAGCAAAACCAGTGATTTAATCAGTTTATCTTGAAGACCGTCTCCTCCTGAGCCTACAGATGACAAGTGACGTTTATTCACCGCCTTTCTGAGTCGATTTGTTGTAAATTTCCCGCATGAAATAGCCTGTTAATTTCTATTCCTTTACGATAACAATGGCTTTTACTTCTTCTTTCTACAAGTCCCCCTAAGGAATACCTGAAGATTTAACAGGAGTAAATAGATTCATCCATTGTTCGGTTCATACTCCTCCCCGGTATTTTGAACATGAGTAGAAGTAGTAGTATCCCTTATTTACATTATTCGGACTATTGTCCTGATCTTTGTCGCCATATTTATTACAACGTTTTGGTCGTTGTACGCTCCGGCCTTCTTCAGGTGGTTGGAATGCCGAACTGAACCCTTTATTTCGCTCACTGGGGTAGACTGTTCTAAACGTTGCAATAAATATGGTGACAATGATGAGGAAAATAGTCCGAATAATGTAAATAGTGTACATAATACCACATCTCAGAAATATAGACAGATACTGAAAGGCCGAAACGTTGTAATAAAAATGGCGACAAAGATGAGGACAATAGTCTGAATAAT
This sequence comes from Acanthosepion lycidas, assembly GCA_963932145.1. Classification (NCBI taxonomy): domain Eukaryota; kingdom Metazoa; phylum Mollusca; class Cephalopoda; order Sepiida; family Sepiidae; genus Acanthosepion; species Acanthosepion lycidas. The sequence continues at coordinate 33,958,417 of OZ010585.1, read as the reverse complement.
GTAAATAATGTACATAATCCCTAATCTCAGAAATATAGATAGATATTAGTAGTATCCCTTTTTTCATGTTTAGGTTTGGGTTTCCAGTTCCTTCTAAAGTTTACTTTACACTATACTTCTGATGTCTCCGACTGAACCTTTTTGCCCCAATAGGAGTTGATAGGTTCGCTTATCGTCCAGTTAACGCTCCTCCCGTCTTTTGAATAGGAGTAGAGGTTTACTCTTTTTTTACTGTTCAGGATTGGGTTTCTGGCTCCTTCTAAAATCTTCTCATTCTCTTTCACTACCATTAGACCCTTACGTCTTAGTGGCATTATCGCCTTACCTGGGGTAAATTGATTTAAAGAAAAAGGTAAAGAGTAACTGGAATTTTTTACACTAAATCAAGTGAGAAAAAGAAAGTCACTTAGAAACTAGTATCCTGGTCAACTCAAAATTCTAATTACGGCCACATCACATTGAAACACCGGTTCCCGTACGATCACTGAAGTTAAGCAATTTCGAACCTGGTCAGTATCTCGATGGGTGACCGCTTGCAATTAACAGATGCTGTAAACTTGGATGTGCAGGTGGTGTAATGGATAATAGTTCGTTTTTTTTTAATAGGAGAGCCGAGTTCCTATTCCCTTTGGGATCGTTATATTCATTTAAGCGTCTATAACCCTTGGGAAAGGTATGAATCCACCTCTTCTCCCTCAGCTATGGGTTAATTAGTAAGACTTGTATCAATAAATAATATTATTTAAATAACCTGTTGATAAGCCATAGGAAGTGAATCAACAAAAAAATAAATAAATAAATAAATAAACTAAAAAAAATACCCTGACTTTGCCTGGGCTTGAATATGAACTTCGGGAACATAGGCAATAATTCGACTACAAGGTAAGTCGCTAATTGCATGTAATTATTTACTTAGTTTCGTTACGTATGACAGATGGCCACATATATGAGGCACGAACGCGCTACTTACCAGTAATCATCTTTCAGATCAGTTTGCTGATGATTACCCCACAGCGATACTCTCATATCTGATTTAGGTACGTACTCCTGGTGTAAAATTCGTCCTTGGTATGTCGATAAACTACTTCCGGTAGCAAGGCCTCTGATCAGAAGATTGGCGGTTTGAGGAGCGTGAAACTACCTCTAAATTGCTGTTGTCCTTGGGTCTACTCTGACCCGGGTGGTAGCACCTGTTAAGGTCCCAGCTATGGGCAAATAGTGAACCCCCAAGCAAAAATCAACTGTATATTCTTATAATAAAACGACCAACAATACATTTTTACAGGCAAAGGACAATCAATGCAGCACTAAAAAAATACATTTTTATAGTAAAATTACCAACAATACATTTTATGATCTAAAAAATATATATTTAAAAACATACCGTTACCCTGAAAGTATAAAATTATAAACAAAATATCTGTATCCGAACGCATAAAATTACTTCCAAAATATTTAGATTTCGGCATGAAATAACTTGTAGTTATTGATATGTCGCTAAACAAAATCAACCAACCAACAATACCTATTTATAGCAAAATTACCAACAATACATTTTATATGTAGTTGAAGACATATAATTACGTTCAAAATATTTAGATTTCGGCATTAAATAACACGTGGAGGTCGATATGCTGCTAAATGAAATTAACTGACCAATCATGGTGTAATGGCTAGCAAGCTTGTCTCGCTAGATCAATTACGACTGAGTAGAGTGTTCGATCCTTACTTTCGTGATCTAAATTTTCGGCCTTGTACCACATCTTAGAAAATCTTTTGGGCACTTTGACGTGGTGTAATGGTTAGCACGCTTGTCTTGGTCGATCAATTACGACTGAATGGTGAGTTCAGTCCTCATTGGTTGTCCCATACATTTAACCTGCCACATGTAAGCTATACTTAGATTATCACCTTAGTGTAACGCTTGTTATAACTGACTAGTGAGTTTGATACTCACGGGATGTTTCATACGTTCGACCGTGTGCCACATCTAAACTAGGCGTAATAAAATCTCTATTAAACTTTATTCTAAATAAAATATCTTTTTAATCCAGTGTAAAAAGTAACACTACATTTTTTTTAAAACTTTTTCCCCGATTAACATTTTCTTAATTTCATTTTACAGATATAAATGTTAACGGCATTGATGTACCAATGCCGAAAAAAGCAAATTGAGCAAATTGACAACGACAAAGCCGAATCTTGGCCTGACTTCGTCTACGTTAGCAAAATCTCTAGCAGTTTTAACCCTTGCGTTTGCCACGTTGCAAACAATGCTTGTATTCATGAATGAAATTCAAAACCTTATATTTTCTAATCTCATTTATCCGGACACGGCTCTAGTTGACGTTGATTTGCGTCAACACAGGTCAGAGGCGTTAGGCTTTGGTTCGAGTAAATGGGGAGTGATACTGCAAGAAGTAAAAGAAAGAAGAATAGAATCATAAGAATAGAAAGATTCATATCCCAGTGTCCATTTTTTTAAATTTTTATTCACGGCTTTGTACAGGGTGATTGAGAATTAACTCCCTATTTTATGTATGAGTGGCCAACCAGGAATCTTGACTTAAAACCCTGTGACTTTTTTCTTTCGGGTTGGTTAAAGAAGCAAGTCTACTAAACCAAACCAAGACTTTTGAAGAACTTGAAGGGTGAACACAAAAAGTTATGTCTTCCATACTACAAGAGTTCCTGGTGAAATCAGTTGACGCGATTCTTAGGCGGCTCGAGAAGCCGGTAGCGAAACCTGATGCCTATATCGAATTTTAAATAAAACCTCATGCTAAACGCTTTCCTCTTATACCCATTTCTTGTAAAAATTATAGTTAACAAATAAATTATGAGTATTTTAAAATGGGGACTTACTTTTCAATCTCTCTGAATATTTTTAATAGTTGATACCTTCTGTTTTCGAAATTGTATATCTAGAATAAGATAAAAGTATCGCCTAGATTCTGGGATGGACTGAACACTTGAACAACGACGAAGTTTTAGAGAAAATGAAAACAAATAAGACACTTATATGTAGCATCAGAAAAAGACAGTTGAAATTCCTAAGCCACATCATTAGGAAAGAAGGATTAGAAAATTTAACACTCACAGAATATGTTGAAGGCAAGAGAAACAGAGGAAAGCAGCCCATAACTTAACGAACTTGTGTAAATGGTTGGCAGAAAAGGAATTAGAAGATAAAACAAAAAGATAAACTTTACTAAGGTTTACCAAGGACAGGGAGTTGTGGAGAGCCATGATCGCCAAGAAGAATAATATCTACTTGGTAGCTTGTTAATTTTTTGTTTGTTTATCAGGTCATTGGAAAGTTATTGAACCATGAATTAACTTTAAATATATCAACGCATTGCGGCTTCGAAACATTACTAAAACAACTTTACACAGTTCCTGAGTTTTCTGTCCGATAAATGATATACTATCTTTTTCATGAATTCCCTACTTTCTTGTACACAGTGATACAAATAAAAAAAAAATCAATCAACTGACAGTCGTAAAAACAGAAATCGGGTACCTACTGTTGTTTCGTCCTTTATTTACTAAGCTTCGCTGAATTCAAGACAGCACCAGACAGAAAGGACAACAGAGCAGGGACATTGTCTTTATTTTTAATCATTTCACTCCAAGGAAGGTGGGGAATGCCACTAGTACGCAGGGAGTTACAGAGAGTGAAAGTTATAGAAAAGATTGGGCAGAGAGAGAGAGGATTGAGGAAAAGATAAAATATGAACGGGATTCAAGACGGTAGAAGATGGCGATTGACGTTACACTTACATTTTTGAAGATTGTAATTAACAGGGAAGCAAATAAATGGAAGGGAGTTCCACAGTCGGGAAGTGCGAGAAAAGAAACTGTTGGAGTAGAAGTGGCGATTACATTTAGCTATTTGAGCAGTAAAAGGTAGGAACTAAATGCCAGTCTAGTAGCACTATTAAACTCATACAGTCGGGGCACCAGTGAAAACAGCTCGTCATAGCAATTGCCATGAAAATATTTATAGAAAAGACAGAGGGAAGCCACATCACGTCTGTATGAAAGAGACTGGAGTCGAAATGCCAAGTCAGGATCGATTACATTTCTTACATTGGGGATCCTTCTTTGGATTTTTCAAGAACCTGAAATATTCGCAATGTTTAGAATAAGGGTCTGCAAACTGTATAAAACATGGAAACTTTCATGAACTCTTTGACCTACCATCTACCCCAAGGCATGTACAAAAATATCAAAAACAATGATATTTTTTATTTAAGGGTAGAAATGCTTTTGGTCTTTTCCTTCATTATTGTTCCTCGATAATATTCACTTTAGCTTTATGTCTTGTTCTTTTTTCAATTTCTATTCCTCTTCCTATTCTAGACGAACTTACGGTCATATCACGTTGAAACACCGGTTCCCGTACGATCACCGAAGTTAAGCAACGTCGAGCCTGGTCAGTACACAAATCGGTAATCCCTTGTTGTAAGCTTGGATATGCAGGTGGTAAAATTTATAACGGCTCGAAATTGGAAATCAGAGAGCTAAGTTCCAATTCCAGTCGGGTTCGTTATCTTCTCTTACGCGCAAGTGCTTTTGGGGACGGTATGAATCCAACTCTTCTCTCCTAGTTATGTGTTAATTAGTAAGACTTGTATCAGTAAATAATTATTATCTCCATCAAAAATTCTTAAAATCTAAAAATATTTTCTGCCTTTAAATAACCTGCAAAACTTAAGTTAGTAAATTTATGAGTGATTACTTCCCTTAGTCGTTTTAATAATCTATACAAATAAAATATTTATCTACATTTCGACAAAATTAGTTCACGAGCAAAATAAACAGTTTAATTAATCAATTAATTTACTACTACGTTTCTTAGATTGCAATCTTAGTTATTCAAGACTTTCATGAGAGGTATTCAGATACTTTTGTTTGTTAAGTGATCAAGCTTCAGTTTGATCTTAAAATAGGTTTTGTTCTCGCTGTTTTGTCGTTCTTCTGTTCATTTTTTTTCTGATAGATATTTTCATTTCCCTATTATATTAAACACAACAGTTTTAACATGAAAAGATATCGAGGAAAAAAGCGACTTATGTAATACAAGGAGAATGAGACGCACGAGGCGATGTAATGGTTAGCAAGTTTTTCTCGCGAGAATAATTACGACTGAGTAGTGAGTTCGATCCTCACTGGGTGCCCCCTATTTTCGGCCTTGTGTCACATGTAAGCTAGGCTTGGAAAATCGCTATAATACCAGGAGTAATCAGTGAACCATAGATATTATTGAACGTCTAAGAAATATAAAAGATAACGGATTCATTAGCCTCTATTTTAGCTGTGAATCCTTTTATCTCCGTTTTATTGAATCTTAATACATTGTTTCAAGACGTTGATTTCACTATTAAAACTTTCTAACAATTGCCGTCATTTGTAACGGGTACACTAGTTTATATATAATTATTTACTAAGTTTGCTTATTAGGACAGAGGGTCTCAAGTGTGGTTCATCCAGAAACGATAGGACACGCTACTCACGGGCAATGATCTATGAGACAAGCTTGCTAATAATTACCCCACGGCAAGACGCACCTCACTGATATTATATTCATACTAGCTACACAACCGAATTTTTTCCTCTCGCATTACCAAGGCGCCTTAAGGAAAACAATTCCAAATATTTAGTATTGTTGTCTTGCTACATCCAATGTGGACTTTTTTTTCCATACGAACAGACAAGATTGCTTTTATGCTTTATCGGGACCCAAAGTGTATCGGTCACTAGTCATGAATTATGGATGTTAAAACACAATGCGCATGATGGTGAAGACAGAGGCAATAAGGGTGGTGATGGGATAGGTTTGCTATGCAAAAATCGTATCAGAAGCGCAGAATTAACATCAGATATGAGAAAGAGAAGCTGTTTGATGACTTGGATTAATGGTGAAATCTGCAGACTAAGAAATAGGCGGGTAAAAAGAAATGTATCCGCATTCTGTCTAAATGTGTTGCGTTTGCAACGACAGTCAAGGAAATATTAGTAATACCAGGATCGGAATGATAAGCAATTTGTTTATTGTGCGTAAATAAACGAATAAAAGATGAATCTTTTTCTTGCTGTTCATGGAAGGGAATCTCATCAACTCGCCCGAACGAGGCTTAATAAAAGCATATTATTGAAACATGCATACGACCTTTCATTGAAATTTGCCCGTCTTTCTCTCTCTCTCTCTCTCTCTCTCTCTCTCTCTCTCTCTCTCTCTCATATATATATATATATATATCTATCTATATATATATCTATCTATCTATCTATCTATATATATATATATATATATATATATATATATATATATATATATATATATATATATATATATATATATATTTAAACACTTCGGTGGATAAATTGTTACCATTTTATATTTTTAATTTAGCACATGCAGGTAGCTGGTGGAAGTCTGGCAATAGGCAATAGGACTCAAATAACAGCAATATATATATATATATATATATATATATATATATATATATATATATATATATATATATATATATATATATATATATATATATGTCTGTGTGTGTTGGTGTGCGTGTGTGTGTGTGAAAAGATTACTTAGCTTTTAATTATCAATTTTATCTCGATATCGATGTTTCTTGGTAAAATTTCCATTCTTCATGGGTTGTGGTTTTAAACGGTATTTCCAATTTTTTACTTAATTTTCACTTAAAATATCTACTGTTTCTTAAATCTTCAATATATATGTAAAATGAGTATGTATACAAACACACACACACACACACATATATGTATATATATATATATACATGTATATATATATATATATATATATATATATATATATATATATGTATTATTTATATATCATATGCGCGGTACTTATTGGAAATTGCTCGATATCAGTGATAGAGCTAACATATTTAGTTGGATTGATGAGAGTTTGTGACCCTGGGCCTCACGCTATTTGCGATCATCAGACAATAGTCGAAAAGTTGGAGGCAAGTCTCAGCTTCATAATCACACACATATACACGCATAGATAGATAGATAGATAGATAGATAGATAGATAGATAGATAGATAGATCGATCGATCGATCGATCGATCACTTTGGAAGCTAAGAATAGAGAAATATTTCCGTCTTGCCCGCTGATGGGTGATAATGTCAATATGGTACGGACATGTCCTTATACAGTAAATGCGAGGAAATGTTTGAGGAGAGGTGAAAGAACTTCTAGTACAATTTCTGTTTTACACACATGTCTCTTCTCTTTATTACTGTTCCTGTATTTTTTTTAAAGTAACTACACACACGTGTGCATGAACCTACACACGTAATCGTGTGGGAATGTACGACCTCTTTCGGTAACGGTGAACAACGAAGTGTGTTCGAATTTCAACTGAGTTTGTTCACTTCTTACTAATGATCATAACCCTCTATTGGTAATGAATGGCATTGTCACAATATTATTTGTGTGGTATTTTTTCTTTTTTAAACCTACTACTTAAAATATTATAGGTATATTATTTAGCTCTTAATCTTCTTGCTAGATAATTCCAATATAATCTTTCAAATTTATTATCAATCTGTCTCTACTCCAACTATTTATTCTTTACGTTCCTGAAATAAAAAGTGGTGTTTGCATTACGGACCATCTTTGCTTTAAAACCATGTGCTTGTAATTGACGCAAATATTATGACTAAAATCAGAACCTCCTTGACTGATATAGTTAGAACACTACTTGTCTTATCATATAAATTTGACTTGCCACTTGCCAAATATTCTGGAAAAAATTTGAAACAACATACAACATTAGTGGATGGTTAAAAAAGGAATTCCCTATACAGATTCGTCGAAATATATCTTGATAAAAAATGTCTTGTTTCCAGCACGCCACAATGGATGACAGATAAGAGAATGATACAATGAGCTCTTGGGAAAACCATTCTCCCATATCTAATACATAGCAATACTAACTGAAAAAAGGTGTGGCTCACTTTGTTAAACTTGACAGACTTAGATTAATGGATAAAGTCGACTATAACATCGTTAGTTTCATTTTATTGAGGTAATAATCAAGGAGAGACGTGCCTTAAATTATAGTCTAAATGACAATTTTATGAACTCCATAAAAACGTTCATATTATAATTAAAATAAAATGATTAATCTTCACACGTTACTTGGATATATATATATATATATATATATATATATATATATATATATATATATATATATATATATATATATATATATATATATATATATATATATATATATATATATATGTGTGTGTGTGTGTGTGTGTGTTATATATATATATATATGTGTGTGTGTTAGCATGTGTCTACTTTTGTGTAAAGGTGAATGCGAATCGGACGAAATCTTAAAAATATAAGACAATTTCTTGGCATGTTAATTCGTTTTTTCGATGACAGCAGTATATAGACGAAACGTTTTAATGCAAAAGATTTTTTTAAATTTTATACCTCAATCGTTTAAAGCACATCGGATTTTGATGGTTCCATATGGCCAGTGGGTGCGCAAGTTCGAATCCTGCTGGTGACAGCATAATTTCATTAACAAGATTTATACAACTAAACGAAGCGTCTACTCAAATATGAGTATTCACTAAAATCATCCTTCAAAATGTGGTCAAAATTATTGACTTTCATACGTTAATTGTAAATTTAAGATTAACACATACACACTGGGTCAAGAGAGTAGCTGGCAGAAGATTCTGTATCTGGCAACAGGACTCTGCACCATGCCACACAAGCTGGGGAATCCAGTCATAGTTGTCAGACAATTTCTGCGATCATATCACTCCTTACATCTGGTAACCTAACTCCCCAGACTAAAAAAACCCTTTTTTTATTATATGTGGGGCGCAGTTGAGCAAGGGACCAAAAACAAAAAACCCAAAGATGAACTGAAGGTAAAGATTATGGCAGCATTCAGCAAGTTAAACAAGAAGAGTTGCAGGAGATTCCAAAGTTGCCGTGGTTGGAGCCAATGGCGTTTTTATTGAAGAAATTTACTCTTTAGTTTTTCAAGATATTCTTATGTAATTTTGGCGTAATTTAAACGACAATTTATCCATCGCTCCCTATATATATATATATATATATATATATATATATATATATATATATATATATATATGAAGAAAAATATATGGAAAAAACAAAAATCCCAATATGCAAGTATGCTGTTTTAATGTTGTTTCAATGTCGACGTTAGACGTCTAGTAGACATTCTTCCGGACATATTTTTGTTTTTTCCATATATTTTTCCTCATACAGTCGGATCTATATCCATATATTAGCTTGGTGCAAAAATAATGACGTATTAATGTCGTTTTTTGACATATTTTTAACGTCAAAAAATCGACATTATTACGTCATTATTTTTGAACCAACCTAATAATTTCTTATATATATATATATATATATATATATATATTTGGTTGGATAGATGTGAGTTTGTGACCCTGTGTTTCACGCTTTTGATATTAGGTTACCAGATGTAAGGAGTGATATGATCGCAGAAATTGTCTGGCGATTGTAAAAGCGGGAAACCCAGGGTCACAAACTCGCATCTATCCAACCAAATATGTTAGCTCTATCTCTGATATTGAGCGCTTTCTAATAAGTACCGCGAATATAATATATAAATAATTATATATATATATATATATATATATATATATATATATTTATATACACACTTTTCACACACACACACACACACACACACATATATATATATATATATAATATACACACACACACACACATATATATATATATATGTGTGTGTGTGTGTATAACACCCGTTTGACTGTCTGTCGTATGCGACAGCAACACTAGATCCAGGATTGAACGTGTATAGTATAGGCGTTCCGCTGGTGCCATTTCATATGGTTACCGATACGTGAACCACAAACTCACCCTTAGGTAGCGCAAAAGAGATCAAAAGTTGGCATAATACCAGATACCTGCTAATGCAGTAGGGCGCAGCTTTCAGTCTTCCGTTGTTGAAATACAGTTGGTATTTAATGTCACAGCCGCACATGTGGCTTTCCAGTTTGACCGAGAGGTTTAAGACAGCTATGGTTTGTAGGAGGTCTTTGGTGTCGTCCTTAAACGTCTATTTATAAGTCCCTCTGCTATCCGTAGAGGATTTGTGAGTCAGGTGGTGGCCAGGCATACGTATGATATGCCCTATCGAGCGCGGGTGTTTGTTAAAAATTGTTGCTTCTAAACAGATGGTGTTCCTGTTTTGTAGTGGTGCTCACCCTGTAAAATTCCCTGCAGCCACTCGATGTAGAGGATTACAGCGTAAGAAAGACAGTTTATGCCGATACGTGGAACATAACGGTTAACCCTAGACTTGAAAAGGTTAAGATTGTAGTGATCGGGAAAATATCCGCTTGGGAGTAGGTTCTACAGAGCAGTGGTTCGCTTGAAGAAGCTGCTCGTGTGGAACTTGCATCTTACCAATCGAATACGGTGGAAATTAGGGTGGTCTGTTACAATGCGCATTGCATGGCGGGTCCTAGCCGTGGGGGTTTAGAACTAGTGGAACTAAGGAATGTGGTTTGTTAGAGCACTTTTCAGCGATAAAGCACTTTCGTCTTTTGGTTGTAGAGGGTAATTTGTCACCGTCAAGGACTAAAAATGCTTTTGAACTCTATCGAGATTAATATCATTATAGGGCATACGTTCCTTTTAAGATTTTTAAGACATTGATGTAAAAGTGAATCAATATATATATATATATATATATATATATATATATATATATATTGTGTATATTTAGGCAGCATTTTTTCATTCATGCAAAAAGCCAACATAGTTCACAAATTCAAGTGCTCTTTGGGAGATTGTATCTCCAACGAATTAAATAATATTTATGTTGGTCACACCACAAACTTGCCTTCCACAACGCTTGACACTACATTTGAATGAAAACTCTAAAATTTTTAGGCATTTAAAACAACATCCCTAGCCGCACAGACAATTCCGTAAAATCCTTGTCGAAAACACAATTATACTTAAACATGAAAACAATAAACAAAAACAAAAAATCCTTGATGCAATATATATCAAACAGTTGAAACCCAAACTAAACAAAATAAACTATGAAAACTCCACGAATATTCTTAAATGTCTACAGTTGGTAACAGAAACCATTGGTTTATACCATAGCTTCCCATACTTAATACTTCTCGATTTCACTCTCGCGTGGTCATGTGTGACGTCATGAGGTGTGATTTTCGCTTCCAGCGTCTTATATGTACGTGTATGCTTGGAAATCATCCATGTAAACAGTAACAGACTATCATCACTGTCTTGTCCAAATATTGCTTAATATATTGTACTGTAATTGACATGTTTGATAATGGCTTATATAAGCCGAAAGCTTAGATTGGATTAAAAAATATGGATCAATATTGTGATTTTCTTTCTTCGTTTAATGGCAATATTATTAAGCTTATGAGACGTTATGAATAGAATTTACATAAAATAGACAACACTTGTCTATATTATTTAATGAGACATGTATGAATATATATATATATATATATATATATATATATATATATATTTATATATACAAGGTAACCAAAAAAGTTCTGTCCGTTTTTTGATTAGTCAGTGAATGAAGTTGAAATATATACGAAATGCGTGTAGCAATTGTTTTCAAATTCGGACAGCCGGAAGTAGAAACATCAGACGTTATAAAAAACACGCGAACCGTGCCCGACAATCAGTTATAAGCCAGACAGCTGTGAGAAGGATGGAAGTGTCTAGAGATCTCGTTCGGGGCTGTTTGCTTTACGACTTCAAAGCTGCATCAAGTCGCGCACATGTCAAGCGTTTGTGGATTGTGCTGTGGATGAAAGTACTGCAAGGCGTTGGTTTCGAAAATTCAAGTCGGGAGATTTGTCTCCCCATGATGAGTCTCGCAGTGAACGACCACAGGTCTTGAATGACGGAGTCCTGAAGGCGGCCATTGAAGAGGACAGTAGTATAACGTTCCGATGAAACAGTTATATTAGGTTGGTGCAAAAAAATGTCGTTTTCTCACATATGTTACTATGTGAGAAAACGACATTATTTTTACACCAACCTAATACTACACCTGCACCGCCTAGGTAAGACGTACAAACTGAGCAAGTGGGTTCCACAAACGCTGTTGGAGGTCCACAAGGGACAATGAGTGGCAGCCTGCGTATCGCTGCTTTCTCGCCACCGTACCGCATCCTTATTCAATCAAGTGCTTACCAGTGATGAAAAGTGGGTTCAGTACGAAACTCCCAAGCGTTTCAGACATTGGTTGACTCCTCAGGATGCTGTCCCTCATACCGCAAGACCGCCTAGATTATGCTTTGTGTCTGGTGGACAGGTCGTCAAGTGGTTCATTATGAACTGCTACCAACGGGCCAAACGGTCACTGGAGACCTATACTCGCAGCAATTGAAACGTGTGCAGCAGGCATTGCGCCAGAAGGAGCCAGCACTGGTGAATAGAAAAGGTGTGCTTTTCCTCCATGACAACGCCAGGACGCATGTCGCGCGAGTAGTCAGCGATACGATACAGCAACTTGGGTGGGAGACTTTGTGACATTCACCTTATTCACCTGACATTGCGCCATCCGATTACCACCTCTTCCACCCCCTGGATAATCATCTTCGTGGGAAATCCTTCACCAATGAAGCAAACTTGCGCAAAGCCCTCACGGACTTCTTTGCGTTAACAACCGCCCCGAGTTCTACCGCAAGGGCAAGTGAACAGCTGGAGACTCGTTGGCAGAAGGTGCTGGATGCCGATGGCGATTACTTCGAAGACTAAATATAAGTTACACATACTGTGAAGCGTTTTGTTTTTTTCCTTTGAAAATGTACAGAACTTTTTTGGTTACCTTATATATATATATATATATATATATATACAAAATTCAGAAAAAACTTGTTTTAAGATAAATTATAACAGCTATATTGAAATCAAACATAAACCAAATAGATAAAGCGATATTAAAAACACCTTGAATGAAGCTGAATATAATGAAGTATAATCAAAGAGTGATTGCTGTCCAAATTCACAATTATATACATACATACACACACACACATGCACACACACATATGCAAACACACACACACACATATATATATATATATATTGCCTTGAAAAAGTCGGAAGACGAAACGCGTCGGCAAAATCTAAGATTTTTTTTACAATTGTCATTTTATACCATTCCGTCTTGTCCATAGAATTCATCTGGTAATTTAACTATATTGTCGACATAGAAAAAATAATCCCTTACTATAAAGGTAATTTACATTAACCAGAAAAAAAAGACTTAGACAGAAGCGTCTATCTTTTTAAATTTGGATTTTTTAATGTAACTATAACAACAAAAACATTTCGATTTCATTTTTGCCTTGAAAAAGTCGGAAGACGAAACGCGTCGGTAAAATCTAATATTTTTTTTTCCAATTGTCATTTTATAACATATATATATATATGATGTATCAAAATACTTTTACAAACTTTGGTGGCGAGTTCCTGATACCGAAACATGGTAAAATACAGCAACTTATACCAAATGTTCAAAATGTCCTTTGCTTCTACACTGGCATGCCCTCGTCGGATCATTGACTGGCAGACGTTTTCAAATTCTCCCACACGGTGTCAATTGGTTTCGCAGGCCTCCATGGCGCGTTGATGAAGCATCGTTGCATTATTAATTTCTGGTGCATAAAATAATTGTTTTAGGTAGCCCCACAGATAAAAATTCTAAGGATTGAAGACGGGAGAACGTGTAGACCATGGAATCGGTCCTCCCCTATCCATCTTTCGTGATAGCATCGCGAACACTAAAATGTGTTAGAGTCCCATCATGTATGAACCACATGCGTCTTCGTATTAGCAAGAGTACATCCTCTAGAAAATCTGGAAGTGTGTTCGAAATAAAGTCTCTGTAAACAGCCTCTGTAAGACATACGGACCTACCAGAAAGTCACCTACAATCCCAGCCCACACATTAATTGCAAAGTGATGGTGATTCTGATCAGCTCACAAATGTTGTGTACATTTTTTTATTCCATCTCTTCCAAATATTGCCTCATCCGTGCAATAAACCATCGGCAAAAGTTCTCCCGTGGTGAGTGATAAGAGGGCGAAAGACCCTGCACACGTTGCAACTGATACGGATACAGGAGCTTCTCTTGAAGTACCTTCCATGCGGTACTATGTGATGTACGACACAATAGAGTCACTTGACGTGTGTTGCTTCCTGGATCGCCTCCAACAGCGTGTAGAATGTATAGGATCATGTCTCAGCAACGCGACGATAAACAGCAGCAAAGGTTGGGTGACACGGCTGCATTCGGTCTGGAAACGCAATCTGATACATCTGCGCAATCTCGCGTCTATTATCATGAAATCATGGAACCGGAAGTGGAAGTGCGAAAAAAGAAACAGCATATAACTTAATGTTACATCTATCCGATTTTGAGACCTTGCAGCCAATCTAGTACTGCGTTTAAATTGATAATGTCTACGTACCACAGCGAAGTGGTCAACCAATTACAATGAAAGTATATATCATAAAGACACATGAAGCAACTTTCCGGCGGTGAGAAAATGACTGAAGACGAGACTCGAAACCAGGAACTTACAAACAGCTTTCGGGATTCATTTTCGTCGTTCTTCCGACGCAGTGGCTTAGTGGACTAAATCTTTCGTTAAGTTATACGGTGTTAGTTCAATCTCTATAGCAGGTAGTGAAAGTTATATACGTACATTTAATGCCCCCCCCCCAAAAAAAAAGCGGGTATGAATTGACTAACAAGATTTAACTAATACGATACATCGACAAGTATGGACAATATAATGAGAATAATCTTGAGCCGTGAATTTCGGTGTGAAATCCGGGTTAACGAATGCGACAGATATATGAAGAAGATTGAAGATTAAATTGGTCGAAACGTTGTGCTTGCTTATAACAAGACATCGTTCTGAATATAACATTTCATACAAGACTATATTACTAATCAAAACAACTACTTTTGTATGCTTCGCTTAGTCTGACACAAGGTCATAAAAATGGTAATATCAGCCGTTTTCTTATAAAGACACATTCGGCATTCATTGACTAAGCAGATAGTGTTACTTTCGGCTGAAATTTATCAAATCTTTTTCTTAAAACAATTTTTCAGAAAAATAAGTTTCTCAAGTTCAGTAACTGTTTTTCTAGTACAGATGGCGGTTTTATTAACCTTTTATTTGAAGTCGTGTGAACTATCAACATCTTGATTATGTTACTATTTTCTCTTCGAGTTACATGCGTTACCCATTTTAGACTTTGCTGTTGTTGAAAGTCCTCAAGTGAATTTTTTTTCTGTTATTTGGTACAATTCTTTGTTTGTGATTCTGTTGCGCCAGTTCACAATGTTTGAAAGAAGTATGGGCCTTGCTAAGAGCTGCTGGCTTAATTTGCTCGAAACCACTTCTAGCTATTGATCTGAAAAATCGGTTACATACAGTTTAGATATTTCAGAAGGGATATAGCATATTGTATGTTGTCCATATAAAAGTCTCAAGCTGACAGGGGGCTACTTAAGAACATGACTCGAGTTTGTAGTTTAGTGTTTCGGTTTTGTATTAATTTACCGTGTAGGGCTCAGTGTTCTCTTTTCTAAGATTTTCTTAGTCTGATTCAAAAGTCGAGGTGCGCATCGTGAAATTTGTTCTCACAAGCAAGTTAAGTGTCGTTCTACAGCAGGTGCTCATTCATATGTTTCCTCTGTTTGCAATTAGCAAGCGAAGGCTCCCGGCTAGGTTACTGAATAAAATAGCAATTTCTCCTTTAAAATGGTATTTGGCCTTCAGGTGAATAGCGAGAATGAACCTATCCTACATCGTTAGCGATAAAATCAGTTTCATACTGATATATTTGCAAATTTATTCAAAGGCAAGACTGGAAGCTGGACCAAACCTGCTGGCTTGTATTATATTCTAAGGAAGGGGTAGATAGAATTGGAGTAAGTACTGCAAACTACCACACTAAATGTGCTTTTGTCACGCAGGAAGCTTTAATTAAATCTTATGCATTTGAATGGAATCAAAAGATATGATTTGAAACTGTGAATAATAAGCGATGTATTTGTTCAACTAATGATTTCATTGAAATCACCATTCACCTTCTCATCTATATGCAAAATCTATGTGTGTGTGTGTATATGTGTGAGGAGGTGATGAAAAATTCTTGACTCGACCCACTTACCAACATCTAACAAAATGATCAAACGAACTTGTTTTGTGTTTGTGTGTGTGTGTGCGTGTGTGTGTGACGAGTTGCTGAAAAGTTCTTGACTCGATTCGCTTCACAAAATCTGACAAAGTGATCAAACATGAATTTCCGGGGTGGTGTGTGTGGAGGTGCTGAAAAGTTCTTGGCTTGACCTACTTCCCAAAACCTGACGAAAAAATTTAAACATTAATTGGGTGGTAGTAGTAGTAGTGGTGATGGTGTGTGTGTGTGGGGGGGGTAAATGTGTGTGTGTGTGTGTGTGTGTGTGAGGAGGCACTGAAAAGTACTCAAAATTTAACAAGAATATGAATTTGATAAAAAATGAATTTGGGTGAGGTGGTGGGCACGGCGTCTTGTTAGATCCAAATACATTTCAACACCTTACGTGTATATATATATATATATATATATATATATTAGGTTGGTGCAAAAATTTTTTAACATCAAAAACCGACATTATTTTTGCACCAACCAAATATATATATATATATATATATATATATATATATATATATATATGAATTATATATATATATATATATATATATATATATATATATATGAATATAAAAGTGAACATTGAAGTCAACACTCAGAGGCGACAAGCTGTTTCATGCCTGACAATTGTGTTTAGCATGAATCAGCCTGTCGCCTGTGAGTGTTGACTTAAATGTTCACTTTTATATTTATATTTACATACGTTCTATCTCTGATATTGAGCACTTTATCCCATAAATATAGCACATCTTAAAGCTATATTTCTTCATTCATATATATATATATATATATATATATATATATATATATATATATGTATATATATATATATATATATATATATTAAATGTTTTCTTTTTAATCCACCATTTTTTATTACTGAAAACGTTGTTTTTATTATTTACACGTATTTGACTCACTTTCCATGTTTTTTTTTTCCTTTCTTAGACAATGAAATTAAAGCCGGCTTAAATCGAGACGTCTTATTAAAAAATACTGTGCCGCGCGCCAAGAATCGAAACGGTACACCTGTTTCACTCTGGTAAACCACTCCTATAACCGAAGCGTGCGGTTACCAGTATGGCCACGTGAGGTTATCCTCATAACTGTCATTTAACATTGTATTATCAAGGTGATCACCCTTTAATACAATTACGATTCCGGTCGGTCACCATATTTTTCTTTAGTAGGATCTCTCGATCTAACCCTGTTATTATGAATTTTATTAGGAAAATTAAAGCAGGGACAGCAACGCAAACAAGTATATCAACTAAGATAAGGCATATAGTATTAAGTAATTTATATATGTGTGTCTATATATAGAAATATATATCTATATCCACCTTTATATATATATATATAATATATTTACATATATAATTTATATAACACACACACATATAATTATATGTCAAAGGACGAATATTTTCTATGAAAATTTCTCGGACATTCAGGCCGGTAAATGTTATTTAATACTGTTTATTATAAACAGAGCATTTACTTAAATACTTGTATCTATAAAAAGAACGTTAAACATAAAAATGTCTTTAATATATATATATATATATATAAATATATATATATATATATATATATATATATATATATATATGTGTGTGTGTGTGTGTGTGTGTTTATTCTATATACCGTACCTATGAACACTAATAGGTATATCCCATAAATACGTTGGACACTCTTGTAAGTGGAGGTAATCTGCTGTCTAAGTAGTTCACCAGTAGCAGTGGTTTACCTACTTCACGCCGCTGGCGAGTATTGTATTCTGTTGATGTTATATAGATTAACATTTCATTTCCAACCTCTGTTTTGGTTATTCCTCATTCAGTAACCTTTTCTAGGTTATAAGAATATATCTATATTCTACATTTGGAACGAAACGCATTAACATAAAAGGTTTTCCTCTTCTCATTTCTTTTATTAACTATTATATATAGACACAGAATTTTGGTTATGCACCAACGAAAGTTCTCAATTAAGATTTAATTAAGTTTTTTTTTCGTTGATTTTATGTTTTTTTTTCGGGTCCTTATGCGGTTTCCGCTGAAAATTTAAATAAAACTGTCTAGTGTTTAAGTGCTTTGGGAATTCATAAATCATTATTAGATAAATTTTTGTTTTATGCTATGAAATTTTCTTTTTTTTTTATCAATCGCGTCTTCTTGCGTTACGCCGGTTTTATAATGTATCGCGTCTTCACGCATCATGCCAGTTTTATAATGTATCGTGTATTCAATCGAATTGAATACACTAGCCGCTGGCCTGCCAGGCTCTCTCAACCTTCACGAATTATTTTCTCTTTATATATCTATCGATGCATCTATGTCTGTATGTCTGTGTGAGTGAGAGAGAGAGAGAGAGAGAGAGAGAGAGAGCGTGTGTATGTGCCGTGGTTGTCGCCTTAGTTTTTGGAATGGCCAGTTCTAGATTGTTTTAGTAACAGACACACATATCATCCACTTGTCAAAAATGTTTCTTCTTCCGCCAACCCAAACCCAATGTAAATAAGAAGCAAAGAGAGACCAATAGACAAGAAAATATCCGTACACCAGCGAAATTATAATGACAGATGCTCGTATGACACAAATAACACTCACTCAGTCTTTAAAACCATTAACCAGTGACAACCGATCGTAATATAACTGGAAGATGTTTCTACCTTCAAAGTATGTATGCCAACGATGTCATATACAGAACAAAATATTTCCAAAAGGTGCTCAACACTGTGGTACTCAACCGCAACACATACACACATTATATATATATATATATATGTAGAAATATAGTTTTAAGGTGTACTAGGTTGTTTCCTGTTAGACGCAATCGTCAGGCCGCCTGGCAATTGCGCTTAACATGAAACAGCCTGTCGCCTCTGAGTGTTAACTTCAATGTTCACTTATATATATATATATATATATATATATATATATATATATATATATATCAGAATAAAAAATTAGGAGATCAGCTGATTCCGCTACCTTGGTTTCAACCATTCAGTCTCTTCAGGCGATTTCGATTAATTAATTTCCTAATGCCTTATTTTTAAAAAATAAATTTAATGAACGTTATATTATTTAATAATAAATAAATAAACGCACAAAGTGAGAAAGGAGGAGGAGGAGGTGGTGGAGGAGGAGGAGGAGAAAACCAAGGGTTTTGGAAATGTATCGAGTTAAATGAAACATACATACTTTCTTTTCATCCCGGTTCATATGAACTCAAAAGGAACTTTTTAGCATGTCTGCTACGTGTCATAATTTCCGATCTCTCATTCAAAATTTTTTTGTGGGTGGGGCGTGGGCGTGGGGTCTGGTAATGTTATTATAGCTAACTTTTCTTGCTGACAAAGATTGCCGATATTACTAAGATTGTTGTAAAGTTTGACTTTTTTTAATTTTCCAGTTTACATTGGGAATTTTTTTTTCTTTTTTTTCCTTTAATGTCCACACATGGTTTGCTAGTCTAGTAGAATTCCTAAGACTTTCTAGCTTGAAAAATAATTTGTGATTATACCACCTCTCTTAAAGTTATATACTATCACTTTAAACGTTAATTTTAGTGGATGTTCGTATTTTGTAGACGCGCTCCGTTTACTTATTAAACTATATTCATTTCTTTTCATCTACCAGCCTGAATATTAATATTTTGTTTTAACAATATTTATCAAATAGTCGAAAATAAATAAATATACTGTTTAATAAATAAATGGAGCGTTTAATCAGATACAATTATCCACTAAAAGTAGAATTTGAAGTGATAAAATCTCTCGGATTAATAAATTAAAAAAATCCATTACTTCTTTAGAAATTAGTCCGGTTACGTTTGGATACGAAACTGGGCAGATATGGAATATTTCGAGAGTCTATAACGAGAAGAATTTCTCTTAAAGGTACTATTCAGCCTTACTTGATCGGCTAAGTCCTTCGTAGCTAAATCGGTCTAGAGGCCGACGGTTCCCTCTGCCTGGCGTTGGCTTAGGGGCAGCAGGTTCGCAACCAATTTTAGAGGGCATATTTTTCTTTGATAAGATTTCTCACATATTCACACCGATAGACGAAAATAAATAATTATACTTTGTAATAAATACACAGAGCGTCTACTCAGATACGAGTATCCACTAAAATAACGTTTAAAGAGATAAAATCTATCGAATTATTAAATGCAAATTCTGTTACTTCTTTAAAAAATAAACTGATATACATCATTCGCAGACAGTACTATTTAGCTGTATCACAGCTCCTCAGTGCGACTAAACATCCGAGTTCCTCAAGATCGAAACCCAACCGATTTGGTATCAATCATAGTTTCTACCACTGAGCTATCTTCATTTGAGAGAGAGAGAGAGAGAGAGAGAGAGAGAGAGAGTTAGCTAAATCTAGCATATTGTTTTTACGAATGTAAGCAAAGGCCAATCATCCGGAGTGCTCCAATTCATTTTACTGAAGAGCTATGCAGAATTTTTTAAGGTATGCTATGCTTATGAGTAAAAGGGCTCCATATCCGTGATAGAACGTATGTAAATATAAAAGTGAACACTGGCGTAAAAACCGAGTGGCGACAGTCTGTTTCATGACTGGACGTATATATACATGAGAGAATATGATATATATAATTTTCTATATATCAGAACAATGATAGGCAATTGAATTACAAAATAGAAAAAACGTCTATATAATGCGTTTCATTCTTTAAAAAACCAACAGCGATAAGAACAAAAACAATAGTGCTGGAAAAACGAATGAGATCGCTTCAGTTGTGCGTCTACAGACGTTCGGCACAAAAAATTTGAAACTGTGGAGTCGATCAATGAGAAATCCATTGAATATTTATTGATATATGTATCAAAAATAGGTTATTTTCCAAACACAGTCAGTACATTGCGACCGTTTTCATAGTTAATGTTCTTGAGTGCTGACTTTTTCTTGTCTATTATTTACGGTTTCCCTTATTTTATTCTTATTTTCATCTTTTTTTACATATGGATGGCAGTAGTATGCTTATATTTTCTACTAGTATGTTTCGGACGGAGTCTGGTAGTTTTTTGTGTATGTTTAACTAAGTCCTAATTGAGCTATGGTCGATTAGGTGCAACGTAAGTCGTCTGGATAGGCATGTAATAGTGTGACCGATGTAATTATGAGTTTGCTTCATCAGAAATGCAGTTCCTTAAGGGTCATTTGACATTGTAAATGCCACAATGTGCTGGCCATGCTTGGAAAATAAAACATTCCTATAACTCTAGATACATACATAATATAACCCATATATTCAGTTAAAAGTAAAAATAAATTCAGCCTTGATAATGGCTAAAAGTATAGCCGAAAGCTCTCGCACATGCTGAATATTTGGTATAGGCGCACCGGTATTAAACGATTACTGTCTCCCTCTACCCCGAGATATGCTGGTTCGATTTCTGTCGAAGTGTGCAAAATTAATTTAATAAAACTTATCGAAATTACTAGTCGGTAGGTGAATATAAATAAATATATTGTTTAATATATAAACGCAACACCTACTCATATACGATTATCCACTAATAATTACGTTTCAAGTTTATATATATATATATATATATATATATATATATATATATAAAAGTGAACATAGAAGTCAACACTTAGAGGCGACAGTCTGTTTCATGCTATAACTGTTGATTTCTATGTTCACTTTTATGTTTACACACGCTCTATCTCTGATATTGAGCACTTTATCCCATAAATATAGCACATCTTAAGATTATATTTCTTTATATATATATATATATATATATATATATATATATATATATATATATATATATATATATGAGGTACGGTTCCAGTCGAATCCATTACATTCTATTACGCGCTAATATCTTTGGGAAAGGTATTAATCCTCTTCTTCTGCCTCCAGCTATGGGTAAATAGAGGGACAAACTGGGTTCTATAGCCTTGGAGGGCAACTGGTCTAGGAGGACAACTTTAAATTCAAAACCTGTGGAGGGTCGTTTGGGGACCTTGTGGCACGTAGTAAACCCGGTCTTTGTATTCGGCCCTTCAAAAAGTGTGGCTGGTCCTGCACGAAACCTTCAATACTATAATCATATCATATGTGCTGGTGTCTGGCTGTCGGTTCCTAGGAACTGAGCTGCTTGACCCTCATACGTCGAATACGACGGGAGAGTCCACCATATACATATACGCAGAACGAGAGGTAGAAAGAAGAAGCAGTGAGTGAGTCTATATGAAATTCTCTTTCACTGCATATATGTATATATCTATGCCTATATATATAAAACATATAAATGTAAATTTCATGTCAGTGTGAGTGTGTGTTTGACATATGTATCCGTGCGTGGTAAATTCGCCCTATCGTTCAAATCTCCACTATCCTATCAATATTGCAGACACAGAGTTTGATTCATGCGGAAAATGAACGATCTTGGTTAAGAACACGTAATAAACATAACTCCGTCGCCTTTCTTTCCATGAACTGCTTTTCTTCCACTACGCTCCTGTAGTTGTTGCTGTCGACATTAACCCGTGTTGAATGTGTCATCTTGCTTCTTATTGACTATATAGTCTACCTTGCGGCCATAATGTTGAACTCAGCGCAAACCGATGTGACATTGACTGTTAGGTGCGGACTGAATAAATTTCTTATTGCTTTAGGTAGGTGTCAGATTAAAGACGCAGAGCGATCACTTCGATCTTGAACATAATTCATTTACTTTCCTCTTTATCTTTGTTTTATCTCAAGGCACAATGGCTGCTTGGCGGTATTTATCGTTTAAGTACTTATAGTAGTCTTCCAGTTGGTGGAGGAATTCCTATATTTATATATTAATTAGAACCATTCGTAAAAATTTATAATTGATATCTCCTTATTAATGATGCGACCACCTCATGGTTAACGTCGCGGGAAGCAGAATCAGCGAACCGTGTTCAAGTCTCGGCGTAGCCTGTTGCGTTCTCTTTCGCAAAGTTACCCTCAAGAAATCTATGTCCCTTCTCTTAACACTTATTGATTAAATAGTATAGACTTTGCATTCTAGCCTTGAGTGTCAACCAATCTAAGAGAAAGAAAATTCTTAAATCCAGACCATAGAGAAAGCAACAGAAAATTACTCTTTTTATCTTTTCTCAAAAACATGAATATTCCCAGGTAATAAAGAAAAAGGAATCTGTCTCGAACTGTTTTCGTCTACATTCTGAAAATATATGGAATTTTTTAATCGAACAAGCCCATCCTTCTTTTTCTCTTTCTTCTTCTTATCTTCTCTTTCTTCTTTTTCTCTTTTTCTTCTTTTTTTTCTTTTTCTTCTTCTTTTTCTATATCTTCTTCCTTTTTTTCCTTTTCTCCTCCTTCTTTGTCTCTTTCTTCTTTTTTCTTTCTTCTTCTTTTCTCTTTTTCTTCTTCTTTTTCTCTTTCTTTCTCCTTTTTCTCTTTCTTCTTCCTCTTCTTTTCTCTTTTTCTTCTTCATTTTCTTCTTTTTTTCTCGTTCTTCCTCTTCTTTTTCTCTTTTTTCTATTAGGTTGGTGCAAAAATAATGACGTAATAATGTCGTTTTTTGACGTTTAAAAATACGTCAAAAAACGACATTATTACGTCATTATTTTTGCACCAACCTAATACTTCTCATTCTTCTTCTTTTTCTCTTTCTTCTTCTTCTTCTTCTTCTTCTTCTTGCTACGTCATCATCGTGCACCACCTTATCCTCAAATATTTCTCTTTAATTTTGTCCCTCCCGCTTTCTTTCCCTATACTTCGCTCTTCCTCACTTTTTAGATTCCCTCTCTTTTTCGTGTCTTCTCTTTCCATTCGCGCTATTTTGATCGCGTTACTTAGATTACTTCAACTTGGATTTTATCAACCAACACCTGATCTTTGATCCATGAATCATTTTTCATCGCTATCTTTAATCGCTTTTACCTCTTTCCCCGAGTTCTTTGTTGTAGCCTTTCTTCTTTTAAGCCCGGAGGACCTTCTTTAAATAATGTAACCTTCATCTTACCATTGTCCTTTGAGATCACGAGTCGTAGGGGCACCACATGTCCTTCAGTTGACGAAGCTCAACCCTTTCGAAAATGATTTGAATTCAGAGTTTTACTTCTCTTTGACTGGTTGCCAACCAAAGCCATAGAGCCCAGAGATAATAAAAAATAGTTAAATATTCTTCTCTTGCTGATAGAATTATTTTTTTTTTTTTTACTCCTGTGGTAGTGGAGACTTCTGGGGTTATTGGCCCTCGTTCGATGGCGTTCCCTTGGAGGGTGAGCGGGATGGCGTCTCGATTAAGGGACGAGTCTCGCGAAACGGCGTGGTTCTTGCAGCGTGTCTCACTGGCGATGTTTTGAGGTTATGCTTTCTCCATCATTGCAGTTGGCAGAGGATAGCAAAAAAAAAAAAAAAAAAATTGATTATAGTTCAAGGTTTTTTCAATAAATATTATATATTTAAATATAAAAAAAGAGCCCAGTCTGTTTTGCTATTTACTCATAGGTGATGGTGTAGAAGTGATAGATTCCTACCTTTCCCAAGGTTATTTGTACATAAGTGAACGTAACAAACCCGACTGGAATTCGAACTCAGCTCTCCAATTTCTCATTGCGAGCCACTGTCTATCACACCACCGCGCATCCTTTAAGTGCTCAACTTTAAAATTATGCAGTCAAACTTTTAAATATTCTTTATCTCGCTCATCTACATCAAAAGAACTTTTAAAAGGCCACTTAGTTTTTATTTCCATGACCCGCCTTTCTTGCATCTGCCTAGCTGGTTACCTGTGAGTCCACACCAGGCTTGAGAGAACCTGTTAAGCCATTGTTTATGAAAACATGTCATAGTAAAAATGTTTCTGTGATTCCTATCTTGATCGTCAATGAATACATTTATTAACAAAGGAAAAAAGAGAAACATACTGAGAAGGCTGTTATGGTCCAGGTTAGAACCAAGGAAGAACAACACGAACACAAGAGTAGAAATAATGAAGGTATATTACACGAAATAATAATACAAGATGTGGAAGGTGTTAGTATGACTGTCAGTCTGGTTTGGAGTGAACTACTATCAGCTCGACCCGATTCGGTATCTACCCGTATAAACGGGATCGGGTTGGTCAACCTCCCCGAACGAGACTCTGCCCTTCGGCGGAGCCTTGTCCGGGTTCCTCTCTGCTCAGAGGCAGAGAGTTCGACCGTCAAGCCTAGAAGCTCGGCTCGATTCGGTATCTACCCCACCCTACGAGGGTTGCATGTGGCACAAGGCCGAGTTTAAAGTGGGTTTCCCGAGCCCGTAGACTCGGCCAAAAAATGCCCGTAGAACCCGTATGTTATTATAGCCACAACGTTTCGGTCGAATAGCCTCTGGCCATCTTCAGGTATGCATTGTTTGACTGATATAGTATATATAGTGATTGTTGTGTTATTTTGTTCCAATGATGCCAATTTTTTTCCTTCCAGCTGAACCAGTATTTCACTACCCGATCCAGCGATTGAACTCACGATCACTACATGAGAGCAACACGCGTTTTAACAACTTCTATATTATTTTAATAAGGATTGATGAAAATGAAACACGTCAGTAAAGTAATCTTTTATATTTCTTTTCATGCTTTATTTTATACTAAATTTCAACGTAAAGCTTGAGAGCCGCTCAAGTTATAGTTTTAAAGTCAAAATGGTGGAGGAGTTTATAGAAATATGTCGATTGACCTTTGAGATTCGTAGAGGTCAAGATTGAAGTGTTCAGAAAAGAGGCCACGTGAAATGAAAAAGGTGCAGACATACTTTCTAGGCAATATCCGATACACAATATAAAAGGAGTGTTTATCTCTAATATTCCCTTGTTTTTCACATATAATTATTGAGAGATCAGCACATCAAGCCTTTAAGCCGATTTGACTCCCTCAGAATCATATTCTTTCAATACGTAGTCGTTCATGGTTCTCCACGATTTTCCCTTTTGCTTTAATATCAGAGAGTGCAAAATAGTTTCTTGCTGACTTTTGCACGCTTTTAAATTTACTGCTGTTCTTTCTGTTTTGGTTGTCCTATCAAGACTAGTGAGTCAAGTCCGTCATACTATTTTACTTATAGCGCAGCGGGGAGGCGAAGAGATAGACACAAGGTTTTAATTGCTAATATAGCTCAATGGCTTCTGCCAGAGTT
The DNA here is from genome assembly GCA_963932145.1 of Acanthosepion lycidas. NCBI lineage: Eukaryota > Metazoa > Mollusca > Cephalopoda > Sepiida > Sepiidae > Acanthosepion > Acanthosepion lycidas. The sequence continues at coordinate 33,931,920 of OZ010585.1, read as the reverse complement.
TCAACTAGGCTTCCTAGTTCGATTTTTCACGTGTTTAAGCGTTACGTCAAAGGCATATCCATATTAAAAGTAAAGCGTGATCTTAATCGTAAAAAGTCAGTCAGTTAAATGCCGTACATGATAAATGTTTGGGCTAACTAGGCAGAAGATTTTCCCGCAGTATGTTGTCTTTTATTTCTGCAGTAGACTGGTTGCCGACCAAAGCTATAGAATCCAGTCTGTCCTGTTATTTAACCAATAGAAGAGAGGGAGAAGAGATGGATTCATAACTTTCTCAAGGGTAAATACGCGTAAGTGAATTTGACGGACTCAACTGAATTTGAACTCCGATTTTTCATTCCGAGTCGAGATCTTTTACACCACAACGCACATAAGTATCTTTAGAAAGAAACTTAAGGTAATTATTTCCCAGTGAAGAAATTCATAGGATCACCGAAGTTAAGCAACGTCAATCCAGTTCAGTACCGAAATGAGTGATCGCTTGGGAATATCAGGTGCTGTAACTTTTATGTGCGGGTGGTGTAATGGACGACGGAGAGCCGAGTTCCAATTCCAGTCGATTTCGTTAGATTCTTAGGAAAGGTATGATTTCACTGCTTCCCCCAGCTACGGGTTAATTAGTAGAACTTGTAAATCCTTTATATCCCTCCACCAAATTCTTACAATTTAATAATATTTTTTGGTTTTAAGTATATTGAAAACGTTGATAAGCTAGAAATAAAAAAAAAATCAATCAAAAAATTTAGAAGCAAGCGCCCATCAATAATAGAAAGTTCTATAATATTTAGTGGACTTGAAAAGTCTAATTTTCTGAAAAACCCTTTTAAAAGATTTTATGAATTTTAACAGACAGTAATACTAATTGTTTATTTAATGTATACCGAATGCTATATATCGTATATACGCGTGTATCATGCGACTTTTGAAGATATAATTTTGAAACTAATTTTAAGGGGGTCGCATCATACAATAGGTATAAAATTAGCTTATGTACTGCTGGAACTTGTACTGCTACTACGCCGTTGACCAAACTATATATCCATTTACTGTAGTCAAATTAACTTCAAAATTATGTTTTCAAAAGTCGCATGATACGCGAGTATATACCGTATAGTATTTTATATAATTTTCATACTATTAGGTTGGTGCAAAAATAATGACGTAATAATGTCGTTTTTTGACGTTAAAAAATACGTCAAAAAACGACATTATTACGTCATTATTTTTGCACCAACCTAATATTTTATAGTGCCTGTATGGAAACAGACAAAGGTAAAAAATACGTTTTACCCATATGATCATGATGTCAGTTAAAACTGACGCCTTATTTTATTTCAAATATCTGAACTATAATTGAAAATATAATTTTGGAAAATGAAAATATCACTCAGATATGTTGGAAAATTTCCAAATTTTCATCTAAAATCCAAAAACTACGAATTTAATGAAATTGGCCAGAATATATATGTAAAAAACAAAACAAAGCGTTTGTTTAAACTGATCCCAGAGTGCTATGTATTAAGTAACTATAAAAGTAAAGAACAATTTTGTCAATGTCACAAAAACAAATGTACTGATAATGTCACTTAATATTATGACTAATCTTAGCGCAATCTGGCACAAGGTCATAAGTGTTGAGATTTATTGTGCTCAGTTTTCTCTACTACAGAGTTATGATTGTTAATATTTACGGAACTTAATTAATGCTATAAAATCGGCATATTTATTAAGCAAGAGGAAATTGGGCAAGAAAAAAACTTTGTCATCATAAATGCCAATTCGAAAACGAAAATATATATTGATAAAAAATGGTGAAAAAAACATGTATATTCATATTAAAAACTGGTAACATTAAGAATTATGGGTCAGTTAATGCCGAAATTTAATTTTCTTGTAAAGCTTTGCTAATATTTCCTATACTATTAGAATCTATTGCTGGTATTATTACTACAAAAATTATTTTTATAGTGTTTCGACACCAATTTGAGGGGTTCACTATTTGCCTCTATCTGGGACCCTGACAGGAGCTACCACGCCGGGTCAGAATGTACCTAGAAAAACAGTAATTAAGAGGCAAATTAAAACTCAATAGTTGTTCTTTTTCTTTACACAAAAAAAGGTTGTTTAGATTTGATAGTTTCCGAAACTTTCAGATGAACGTCTGAATTCGATCGACTTATACACGGAATATACCTTCATGATAGGCCAAATTACAGGTTTGATTATTGATTAGGTTTTCAGACTTTTTCAGATTGTAGACACGGATGTACACTTGTACAAATTCTGAATCATATTCTTAGAATAAAGAATTAGTTCACGATAGACTGAAGTTTAATAGGATTGATTTTTGCCTTTTGTTTAGGACAACATGCGCCTCAGTTTAATTAAATTCACTCCAGACACGAAGTGGAAATATTATATTAGAAAAATCGCTAAAGATGGTGGGAAAATGGTCGATTCATTGTACGGCCCTAGAAAGAACCTGACTCTCCCCCCCCCCATGCACTATCTTCGCAAAAGTCAGATTAAAAGTGCAAAAATAGATTTTAATACCATCAAACCTTTTTTTTATAAAAATTATCACCAGTAATTAATTTTTGAAGAAAAAATATTAGCAGCAAAACATTTTTGAGAAAGAAAAAAAAAATATTAGCAGCAATAGATTTTTTGGAAAAAAATAGCAGTAATACATTTTTGGAAAAAATGTTACCATCAATAAAAATCTTGTCGGCATTAAGTAACCCATTGAGGTTGATATGCCGTACAACAAAACAAACCAAACCAAATTATGAATCTTCCTAGAAATCACACGACTTCTGGCCGAAGAACACATATGTTCCCTATGCTACTACGCCCCCCACTCATGTTTCAGCTACTTAATACTTCTCCGGTAATTTCTACTACTTAACGTTTTTGTCTTAGGCCTTAAACGAATTTACGACTGTTTTCTGTACGTCACGAAAATATCAATCGAGAAACTTCAATAGCTTCTTTTTTGTTTTTTACAATATTTTCTTCACGATCTTAAAAGACAACACTCAGACTGACGACACACAGAGACGTTGTTGTATCACATTTAGAAATGGAGTAAGTTGTTGTTGATACTGATAAGATGAATAAGCACAAATAAGATACGACTTTACGTATGGAAGACCTCGTCGTGGTGTTTGATAACGAGAGATAAAAGAGGATGAAGCGAGCATTTCTAAGATCTTATTCTTTTTTTTTATTTGTATTTATAAAGAGAAAATTAGAATCTTTTCAACGAAAACTGGAACGTTAAATGCAGGCCTCTACCCACGATTTAGATTAGTTTTCAAGTATCTCTTCCATAATAGAACATTTAGATGTAAAAATAGACTGTCATGCACAATCACTGTTGCAACTGAGATATTTAAATAATCCCGAGAAATTGTGTAAAAGGGAAATAGTGTTGCAGTCAGAAAAAGTAGTTTTACATGTTCGATTTTTTGCGATCAGCGCCTCACGAGACATTAACTAAGATAAAACTTTAATCATACATAAGACGCCCTTTAGTATTTATTCCGGGTGTAACAACAAAATTGTCTAAATCGCGTAACAGCAAAAATGTCCAATTGTTAGATTAAGCTTTGAACCGTCGTATCTTAGAAATGATTAAAGATATCTTACTGGAATTCTCCGCGGTTTTTATAACACTGTTGGACTCTACTTCGAACAGTAAGAATGTATTGAGCTCCAAATTGAAATGATGATCCATCTTACTGTTGTGACCTTCTGATCCAGTTTTCCTCGCTACTGTTCCCTTTTTTTAAACTTATTCACTGTTCTCTTAATGGTTCTTGAATGGACTATGAAGATGGAAGCCAGAGTATGGATGTTGGTACCATTACTGAAGGCCTGAATGATCTTTTTCCTCTCACTATTGCTCATTTGGGAATACATAATAGGGCTGACGCAAAATGATTTTAACCTGTTCTCTTTCTAGCTGAATTACTCAGTGTTTTTTCAACGATTCTTACGACAAATGGTATCAAGATGGTTAGATGTCTTTTTTTTTCTGAAAACCTGGAAAATGAAACTAATTAGTTTAGAGGTTTTTATATATTAAACATTTTGTGAAATGGACAATTTTGTTGTTACGCTCGATATATACAGCTGTGTACGGGTCTGCGCGCGCACACACACATTGTGATGCTTACGGCTATTTTGATGTTGGCTGAATAGGTTACCCTCTCACCGGGGAGTTTGGTTGATGGGTACATGATATGCATATACCGGCTAAACTATTACCATCTTGGGAACATAAGGGTTCCTATTTTCACACACTGCAGTCACCAGCCGCCTGATAATTGTATGAAAGCGTATGAAACTGGCAGTCGTGGTCGGTCGTTGTCCACTTGAAATATATATATATATATATATATATATTTGTGCATTTAGTCAGAAAATTCTCTTTTAGGCATGTCTGACTGAATAAATTACAGACACTGTCTGTTAATTTTTAACAAAATACGTTCATACTCACGAAGAAGATCTAACCTACTTGGGAAATGAAAATGAAATAAATTTAAACAGTTATAGCACAGTTCTCTCATCTTTTAATATCAATACACGGAAGGTCTTTCGTGTGTAGGAACGGATTTAAAAATGTCTGTAATTTATTCAATTATATATATATATATATATATATATATACACGCGCGCACACACACACACACATATATATATATATACATATATATATATATATATATATATATATATATATATATATATATATATATGTATGTATAATTGAATAAATTACAGACATTTTTATTTTATTGAATAAATTACACACATTTTCATTACCCAAGTAGTTTAGATCTTCTTCGTGAGTATGAACGTATTTTGTTAAAAATTAACAGTGTCTGTAATTTATTCAGTCAGACATGCCTAAAAGAGAATTTTCTGACTAAATGCACAAATATATATATATATATATATATATATATATATATATATATATATATATATATATATATATATATATATATATGTCAAAAACGACATTATTACGTCATTATTTTTGCACCAGCCTAATATATATACACATACATACATACATATATATATATATATACTACCACATTACTACCAATTACTCTTATCTTACGGCCACTTCACGTTGAAACACCTTTTTCCATACGGTCACCGAAGTTAAACAACGTCGAATCTGGCAAGTACCTAGAGGAGTGACCATTTAGGAATACTAGGTTCTATAAATTTCGCTGTGCAGGTGGTGTAATAGAATTATTAATCCAGTTGGGTTCGTTATATTCACTGACGCGCAAATACCCTTGGGAAAGGTGTGAAACTACATCTTCTCCCCACCGGCTATGGGTTAATTAGTGCGACTTGTATTACTAAAACAATTATTATCTCTAAAAAAAAATAATTAAATTACGCACAAAATATTTAGATTTCGGTTGATATGCTGCTAAACAAAAACAACCAACCAAAAAACTCTCCTAGTAATTCAATAGCTAAGATATTCATGTTTAGTTCTTAGGAGCACCACATATATTTCGATCATAGCAGCAACGGTGTTAGAGGAAGGTAGTTAGACGGATCTCATTTCAGGAAAGTTTTACATTCAAAGTTTTACTTCCCCGAGAATGGTTACCACCTCAAAGCAAGAACTTATCTTGCTATTTATTTCATGAGGCTGAAAGGATCGAAACGTACCTTGTTCCTGGGTTATTTATGTGAAAGTGAACGCAACACACCTTGCCGGGATTCGAACTCGGATCCTCGTATTTCTCTTTCCGAGTAGCTACGAAATAGGATCTTAACAGGTTTTAAATCTTAAATAAATGCTCGCTTTTTTTCCCCAGCTTCGCTGTTCGGAAATCGAGAAAAAAAAACTGAGGGTCTCGTGAATAAATGTGTTGTTTTCTCAACATGGAAATGATCAAAACCTTAGGCAAAAGGGGAAAATGATCCTGCTCAAAGACCGGGTATTGCAACTGACGTACTGGGTCAAGGGGCCACCTGCTCCATCTGCTCCACCCGTAAATTCCTACGACTCACACTAAAAAAAAAAAGAGACAAAATAAGCAAAACAAGTGTGGTGCGTTTATCTTCCCATCAACTCCAAGAAAACATTTGCTGAATCAATTTACAAACTGCCAGTCGCAAGTCAAGGCATCATTATTTCTCAACTGGCAGGTATCAAAAAAATCCCCTCTCTCTCTCTCTCTCTATATATATATATATATATATATATATATATATATATATATATATATATATATATATATATATATATATATATATATATTAACCGTTTTAAAAACCCTTTTCTAATTTATTTCTTGTTTATTTTTAAAGTAAGATATTTATAGATATAGGCATAAAAACATGTTGCATCAAAAGAAATTTTTTTTTATTTTGAGAAACTCTATTTTTCAAGCTCGAAAACGCAATTGTTTTTCCTTAAAATAAATCTCCAAATTTGCTTTACGTCCTGCAATTGCGAATTTACGTAGCCCAGAGGTATTTTGAATCTAAATTGTTTTCCTATCCAAAATTATCACTCAAGTACACATAAAGAAGATTCTAGAAAATCGAACCGTCTTAGTCATTAAACAAACCGCGAAATAGCTGTTGTCTTGTTTGTATGTATATTTTTAACCCAGATTAAGCCAGTCAATTTGGAAGGCGACTTTAGAACGGCAAAGTACACATGTTTGCGCCAACATTAAACAGGAATTAGCACTCTAGTCTATGAGATCATTACAATTGTAATGAGTTTAATCCCTTGCTTGCACACTTATATCCATGTTCCTAATTAAACTAAGTCAATGACTCCTCGTTGTCGAGTGCTGGCTAGCAAGAGGTACCCAGACATTAATACTTCTCGACTAGAGGTCAATCATTCGACATTAGTCGAGATGATAAAGTTCACAAATTCACATAATTAGGAACTCCATAATATTTCCAATGGCTTTATAATATGCGTCGAGTTATTGCTATATAGCGAGTTGTCCTCCTACTAGGTTGGTTGCCAATCATGGCAACGGAGTCCAGTTTGCTCTGATAATTAAACCATATTTGGATTAGTCGTGACGGTGCGAATTTCTCAACTTATAAAATAAGTGTATGTTGCAGAAGTCGTCTCTTTTGCTGTGAGGTGTGAACATTTTTCAGTGAATATTTAACTGTTCCTGTTACATTTGCATCACGAACAACATTTGGCGGACTCATGAGTAAAGCATGTGATTAACAAAAGGAATTGCATGTGTTCACAATTAAAATCAAAGGAAAAGACATAAAACTAGGTATAAGAATGCTTGTGCGTGCGTGAGAAAAAAAAGGTCCGTGGTAGACACGTGTGTGTGTGTACGCGTGTCTGAGTTCAATACCCAGTGAACGATGGAAACAAACGTGCAAGAGGAAAAGAAAGAAAGAGAGAAGGAAATGTTTGTCATTAAATAGCACCGCCTAACAGGCGTTTTTGGTGAAACCAAATGGAGTAGCCCACAGATATTATTTTAATAAACTGGAACAAAAATAATCGAAAATTGGTTGAAATTAAAAAGTGCGATATATCAAATAAGCGTCACGTCATGGTGAAAATTGAAGGAAATAAATGAATCATGCCGGTACTTTTAAAGAGTACATTTGGTACTCAAGAGCACACTTGGTACTTTATTTGGTAAGTAAGAGTACACTTTAGTCATGAAAATGCCAACCGTTGATCACTTTTAGACATCCACCTTGAAGACCGATTTATCATCTCAAAACAATCCACGTTTTCTTCGTCGAGTAAGCTGTTTGTCCTCAAGTACCTGAAAAAAAATTAGGTGGAAATTTCTTGGACAGTTAATAATACTAAATTAGTCTGGTGCTGGGCCAGAGGTTGGGGTATCTAAATAAACCTCACTCGAGATCCAAGTGTCCGAAATCCGCAATCTTTGCAATAGCCCTATAGTATGCGCCTTATCGAGACTACATGTAGTGCATGCCTTTTTCATCAATGTTTATTCTACCATGTCCTGCATACAGTCTATCGAGTTGATCCGTGTGGACAAGTATTGGTCTCATTTTGTTGCAAATGATAGAGTAGGATTCTAGAATTCCGATAATTACTTCATATTTTTATATATTCTATCTTCCTTAAGTCCGCCATTATTGTGGCCTTTAACTAGACTAGATAACCATACCGACTCTACAGATTAACGTACTGTGAGATAATAAATACTTATATAATTGCTTAAAATGATTTTCACGGTTAAGAATGCATTAACGACGAGTATTTTTTTGTCTCTTTCCTTTTTGTTTTCATCCGTTTCTTTTTGTCTTTTTTATCACTACTTATTTTGAGGGTAGCGACAGAGGAAGCCCCCAAAATGACAATACAGAAGTTCTGCATAGTTTCACTTGTCATAAAAAATAAATCGTTAAAACGTCGAGCATTTGTCAAGCTACAAGTGCAATTAATTTTTCTGTCAGTCTGCGTGATTCTCCGTAAAGACAGTGGGCCATGACGTCTTTATCTGTAATTTAAACAATTTTTTTATTACAATGAAACATACTGAAGAGGTCAGAAAAGAAAGTATTCCTATAGGATATAATTGCGTGAATCCACACGATCACATGTATGTATATATGTGTGTTTGTTTGTTTGTGTGTGTGTGTGTGTAAATATTTAGATATGAATAAAACGTATTTGTAAAGACAATATTAATTTAAAAAATAAAAAGTGCAAGGATCGATTCTTGACAGAATATTAACTTAAGCCGTGGATTTTTTCAAATATCTCTTTCCATAGATGTTAATTTCTGCAAGAAGTTTAACCAAAATTTAATTAATTGAATACTAATACACACACACCCGCGCGTGCTCACACACGCACATACGCACATGTAATATAATAGACATAACAAGATATACTCACACATTGAAGTCGATACATAAGTATAAAATGATTTAGATAGAGGTTCAATTCGTTGATTTTACGACATATGCTTAATTTTTGAATATGCATTATTATACAAGAGTATATTGGTATATATTGGTCGGGTTTGTATTTGAGTCTATAAACAAATATTGGTTGAATTTAAACTTGAATCTATACATAAAAAATGATTGTCCATAACCGACTCAGCAAACACGCACTTAATAGCTGCCCTTTTCGGGATGTTTTAACCATCTGCAAGTTCCACCAGCAAGTCAAGGATTTAGATAGATAGATAGATAGATAGATAGATAGATAGATAGATAGATAGATAGATAGATAGATGCGAACAGACTGAGATACAGATAAGTTCATTGCGCTTTTATATTTATTTTTATCTCAGGCAGTCGGATTATAATTTACATTTTTTGTCATTATTCATAACAAAATTGCAATATGAGCTCTGGTAAAAACATTGCATGATAACAGCAAAACATTGCAATATGAGCACTGGTAAAAAATGATTGCTGATGACATTAGGTTTATAATATCCAGAAATTCATACACAGATGTTCTCAAGGACACATGGCACAGTGGATAAAGGCGTTAGTTAGATCCAGTGACAGGACCCAAAGAGTGTGAGTTCCACACATGGTTAAGGCCGTGGAGAACTTGGAGAGAGGAATTAGCAGGAGATAACTGATAACTGACTCATTAAACATGGCACGCGGAACTAGAACAGTCTACCCCAGTGAGCGAAATAAAGGGTTCAGTTCGACCTTCCAAGAAGAAGGCTGAAACGTTGTAATAAAGACAAAGATGAGGACAATAGTCCGAATAATGTAAATAGTGTAAAGAATTTAAACATAGTGTTTTCCTTTTATTTTTCCTGTGAAAAAAACCATGAATTCTTTAAACAATGGAATTGAAAACTCTCACCCCCTTTCGTCGTTAAAAATAAATATGATTACATTTTTGGTAAATAATATTAAAAATGAATTTGGCTTATATTTGCCTTTATATTCTTTATGGTTAAACGTAATTATTTTCCGAATAAACTCACTTTCTCCTATGTCCTATGATTTGGGTGATCATGTGTCTCCACTACTTCCTATCCTTTATAGCTCTTAGTAACGTTTATCTTTTTGCCACCCTTCCCGTTTCTTAGTTCTCTGATCCAATCTCACAAGCACGTTAGGTAGGGTGGTGTGCAGGCATCCCCTGTTTCTTTGGCTTTCGATATCCCCTCTGTGTGTCAAATTCTTCAGCCCTACTTTCCTTAATATGTGTGCTAAAAATTCTAGCTGTCTCTTTCTGATTCTGACGATGTGCACATTTGGTTTTCCATTTTCTTTAGGATTTCCTGTGTTTTGAACGACCACTAAAAGATCTGGCTGGTATTAGCTTTCATAGTATGCAGAGAAAAGAGATATCACAAGAATTCCACAAGATGATAACTGAACATAATAGTTTTGGAATGAGATATCAAAAGATCTACAACGAGCTCAAGATTCTTATCAAGTAGAGCCATTATTAAAAAAATGGAATGGACGTAGCCTGACTGCTGATCTGTCTAGAAAAAATATCCTCGTGAACGACCATTTGTCAGAAATGTACCGCACAGGTTATTTGTAACTCTCGGAGAACTTTAGAAGTATCTGCAGTCAGCTAGTAGAGAAATAAACAAGGATAAAATTAGTCAGACAATGCACAGGGTTGGACTGCATTCCCAGTCTCATAAAAGGGCCACTCTGCTCAAGCACAGGTGCATAAAAATTCGTCTACAGATTATCCATCAGCCTGAGAAGCCTGCTTTAATTTGGGAAAAATATGATCTGACGGAACTAAAATCCTGCTTGGTGCAAACAATTCTAGATACGTTTGGAAAACGAAGGAAGCTTTCCTCATTATGTACCCAATATACTTCATCTCTCTCTAATTTTAAAGATGTGTACGTTTCATTTTCCTTAACACGCCCCCGTCCCCGTCAACGGTAATCTCAGTATCCTTCTGTAGAACAAAATTTCTGTTGCCACCAGTCGTGAGAAAATTTTCTAGAACTCTGGTGATAGACATTTCTCTACCCTTCAGTTGCTTTTTTTTGGGCGGTGGGGGGAATTCTAAACGCTTCCATCTGCTTCTCTAATTCAAGTGATGATAAGTCACTCAGATGAATCTCTTTGAAACTCCCTCCAGAACTGTATTTGCCCAAATTAACTCGCTGCCATCGTTAATTCTATTAAGTTAAACCTGAAAAGAAACGAAAAATGTGTTATGAACTATTAGACTATGAATAGATACTTGTGGGACACTTTATATATAAACAATAATCATCAGTATTTCTTCTCCTAGACTGGTTGCCCCCCCCCCCCCAGGCGAGAGAGTTCATTTTAACCAAGAAACATTGAAAGAGAAGGATTTATGTCTATATTTCTGAGATGAAGTATTATGTACATTATTTACATTATTCGGACTATTGTCCTGATCTTTGTCGCCATATTTATAACAACTTTTCGGCCGTTGTACGCCCCGGCCTTCTTCAGGTGGTTGAAATGTCGAACTGAACCCTTTATTTCGCTCACTGGGGTGGACTGTTCTAAACGTTGTAATAAATATGGTGACAAAGATGAGGACAATAGTCCGAATAATGTAAATAGTGTACATAATACCACATCTCAGAAATATAGACAGATACTGAAAGGCCGAAACGTTGTAATAAATATGGCGACAAAGATGAGGACAATAGTCTTCTTCAGGTTGTTGGAATGTCGAACTGAACCCTTTATTTCGTTCACTGGTGTGGACTGTTCTAGTTCCATGTGCCATGTTTGATGGATGTCAGCTATCAGTTATCTGTCCTCAAGGACACGTGGCACAGTGGATAAAGACACTGGTTAGATCCAGTGACAAGACCCAAAGAGTGTGAGTTCAATACCCGGTTAAGGCAGCGGAGAACTTTCAGAGGGAAAATTGACAACAGGAGATAACTGATAACTGACATCCATCAAACATGACACGTGGAACTAGAACAGTCTACTTCAGTGAGCGAAATAAAGGGTTCAGTTCGACATTCCAACCACCTGAAGAAGGCCGGAGCGTACAACGGCCGAAACGTTGTGATAAATATGGCGACAAAGATGAGGACAATAGACCGAATAATGTAAATAATGTAGAAGGATTTATGTTTATACCAAGGGCATTTGCGCGAAAGAGAACCCAAAAGACTAGGCCGGATTGGAAGTCAACTCGTCCATTCTATTTTCGAACCTTACTTAGGATCCATTTAAACACACGCGTTAACCTATCAAACAACATCCGCAATATACTTATAGAAAACACAAGCATAATAGCTTCATCCACATATAAAAAAGAGCGAAAATAATGGAATCACTAATAATAAAATGGAAAAAGCCAACACTCAAGAGCATAAACTATGAACTCAGCCACAATGTGCTGACCGTGTTTGAAAAATAAAATATTTCAATAACTCTAGATACATACATAAAAAATCCATGCATTCTGTTAAAAATAAAAATAAATAAAAATCATCCTTGATAATGTCTAAAAGAATAAGCGAAAGCGCACGGATATGCAGAACATTTGAACAATTTTTACACCACTTCATATCCAGAAAATAAAACACTTATACAAACACAAGAAAAATTAAATAAAATGCTTAATGGCAGTACCTTGTCCATCGTCATTAATGAAACATATATAAAACAGGGATTGCTGCCAAAATACACAATTGTGTGTATATATATATATATATATATATATATATATATATATATATATATATATATATATACCAGTCGTAACAGCATAATTATCCATCCTACAAAATGTTTAATATCTAAAAAATACACTAAACTAATTTCATCTTCCCGGTTTTCAGATAAGACGTTTAGCCATCTTAACACTATTTGTCGGAAGAATCACTGAAAAACCCTTTGTGTTATTCATCTAGAAAGAGAACAGGTTAAAATTGTTTTGTATCAGTCCCACTCTCTTTCCAAATGATTAATAGTGAGAGGAAAGGACCATTCAGGCCTTCAGTAATTGTGCCAACATCCATACTCTGGCTTGCATCTTCAAAGTCCGTTAAAGAAGCATTGAGAGAACGGTGAATAAGTTTTAAAATGAGGTATCAGTAGAGAGGAAAACTGGATCAAGAAGTCACAACAGGAAGAGGGATCATCATTTCAACAAAGTTCAAAAGAGATCAATTAGAATAGATCGAACTCAATCCATAAGTCGTTTGGCACGCGAGAGAGGATTTTCAGTTATGGAAGTTCAAAGAGCAGAGAAAAAAAGTTGAAAATGAATCCGTACCTGAAACCTTTGAGGAACCTTGTTACTCTAAGACAGAAAGCTAGAAATTTAGAGAGGGCGAATATCATCTTGAATCAGTTGTAAAATGATCCTGAAATAATACATACATACATACATATATATATATATATATATATATATGAACTTTCGATCCTTATCTATGATTAATGATGAGCATGTTATTTTCGTTTATGATCGATGTCATCACGATTCTTCTGTTAAGTTTGGAGAGTAATTATATATTCTCATTGCTCAAAGTAGAGTCTAATAGTGTTATGAAAACCTCGGAGAATTCCAGTAAGATATCTTTAATCATTTCTAAGATACAACGGTTCAGAGCTTAATCTAACAAATGGATAATTTTGATTTTACTCGACTTGGACAGTTTTACTGTTACATCGGTATATAAGGGAGAAAGAGCAAAAGAGACAGACAGAATGAAGTGCAAATTTGCCAATATTGGGGCGTGGGGAATACTTATTTTCGTGACGAGTTCAAGATATTTTAGTATTTTTTAATTTGTGGTTCACACTCTTCCCCTTAAGCTTCCAAAATTTTAATTAAGCTATAAACATTTAAAACATTTTGTTTACATTGCTTGACGAATGTCACCGATAAAATTCTCCTGACTGACCGGAGTTCGTATTTAAACACATTTTTCGTTTATGCGCAAGTTGACACCGATTAATTTTTTCCTCGCATGGTGTTTAGAAGCTCTCTATATATTTTTCTTAATCTTATTTGGTTTAATTTTATTTTGCTTTTAAAGTGTAACTGTAATGCGCGTCACTTGTGCTAAAAATACTCTCCTTACTCCTATTTAGTTACCTCTTGTATCAGGCATCACTCCAGCTTGGTAAGATGAAGATACATAAATGGTGTTAGCAGTTGACATTCCATACTACTTCAAATAAAAGGTTAGGAATGAAACCCTTAGCAACACTGGAAAGAATGATAACATCTGCTGGACCACAGAAACGTATTTTCCTGAAAAATTTTAAGAGAAAGATTTTATAAATTTCAATCGACAGTAGTACTGGCTGCTCGGTCAGTGAATGCCGAATGTTTCCTTATAAGGAAACGGCTAACATTACCACTACCATCTCTTGACATATGAAAATAAACCCGGTCGTTATATTTGCTTCCTATTGTAGCATACCTACGGACGATAATGGATATGTCTCCATTCACATAAATATTGTAGTAAATACTGTATGTTGATCTGCCGTTGGAGATTCGTCTCCGTGCTGGTCAAACTCTCTGCCTCGAACAGAGAGGATCGCCAGACGAGGCTATATCGAAAGGCAGAGTCTCATCTCGAAAAAACAGCTACCCGACCCCGTTTTATATGGGTTTACGGAGAATTTTTGGCCAGGCCTACGGCCTCGGGTACCTCACATTAAATTCGGCCTTATGTCACATCTGACCGCGTGGGGCGGTTGGTAGATATCCTGCAGTTGGAGATTCGTCTCCAACTGTGCTGCCCAAATTCTCTGCATCCGGGAAGATATCCTGCAGTTGAAGATTCATTATGGAATTCACATGACTCACTTCTGGCAGTTGACTACTTCTTCTACGCGCCGCTGGCGAATCTTATATGTGTTGTTCTTGTCCTAAGTATTATCATTCATTACCAACCTTCGTGTGATTATTCTATTCAGCAACCTTCCCTAGGTTACAACACTTCCATAATCTTACGTTTAACTGGAGAGAGAACTAAAGAAACTGACTTTAAATTCATATAATTCATTTTGGAAAAATGCTTACATTACAAGTATGGAAGTGAAATAAGTTGATGATAACTTCCTTCGAGATAAGTACTCCAGTTCATAAAATCTATGTATTATTTCTTTTCATTTTGTTCCTAATCGTTTGAGATTGGGAGAATTCTCTGTGATAAGGATTAAGTAGTCAACCTCATGAATTCACCCGCAATGCATATCAAATAAATGTCCATGAATTTATCTTGTTACCACATCTTGTCTGCGAATCTTGACGAAATCCAAAAATAGAATCTGCAATGTTATCAATCCCGACCAGGCATCTCGGTTTCAGTCACATTCCTATCACTTTAATGTAATTTCCCTGTGTCTTTTCGATAAAATTTTTTATGGCAATTGTGTTTATGAGCTTTCCTATTCGGTACATCAACTTCATGAATTTAAGCGCATTACTAGAGTTTACTGGTTCAATTTACCAAGTGTAACCGTAAGTTCTATCCTAATAGTGTCTTCTCTCGCATTTCTCGTCTGTGGAACTCTCTTTCCGCTTCTTGCTTTCCCGTCAACTACAATTTAAAGAAATATTAAATGCAACGTCAATCATATTCTGTCTTTCCAAATCCTGTTCTTTTGTTTTTCGTTCTCATTAATAACATTTTCTCATTTTTTTTAAACTCTCAGTGATACCTTGCGTCTTAGTGGCTTTGTCGCCTTTCTTGGAGTGAAATGATTTTTAAAAAACTTTGAATAAATAAAAAATTAATTATTTTCTTTGGTTAAAGAATAAATGAATATGCTTTGCAATCATGATTATTTATTTTCCTGAGAGGCTGTTCAAAAATAAAATAAATGTCCTTGTTTTATGAATGTCTACCTGTAAATGTTGCAACTAGCCAAACAGGAAACAGCCTGGGAAATGGAAGCAACGACCCGAGTATAAATTCTAAATGGAACCGTTTGCATTCATTTCTTCTTATTTTTTATACAGTACAAAAACCAAGAGTCACTCAAGGTAGAAAGCTACTAAATAAAGATAGATGGATGTAGGAGGGGGGAATGTATGTGCAGGTTATGTGAATATGTAGGATAGGTAACGGTTGACTAACATTTGACAATAACGGTTGACTCTAACATTTGACAATAATAGTTGACTCTAACATTTGACAATATGGGTTGACTCTAGACATGAAGTGGTTAAGATTGTAGAGTTCTGGGAAGCAACTTCTCTGGTGTCTGTTTCATAAATTAGCGTCTCTTGAAAAAACTGCTCGATTTGAACTTCTTCCTTACCAATGGAATATGAAGGAAATGAAGATGTTTCGCCTCTGTGTCTCTATGGCATGCCAGGTCTTGGTTGTAAGTGTCTGAACGAATGGAACTAGGGGATGCAGTTTGTCAATATTTTTCATGGAAATAGTGAAAGAGCAGCCACAGGCTTACGATGTTGCGTTTGTGTGAAAGTGGTTGTAGGGAGGAAAATAATCCATCGCCTACAAGTCCATGTAAATGATTTTTGAGCTCAACTGGAAAGAGAGGATCGGGCAGCTCCGGCCCAAATATGGCATCCTAACTCCTTTTTGAGTTTGATCTGACTCTTGTAAAGTTATAGCACGGTAAAAGCGGTCAGGTACTACCTGGTTTGATCTGACTCTTGGTAAAAGCGGTCAGTTGCTACCTGGTTTGATCTGACTCTTGGTAAAAGCGGTCAGTTGCTACCTGGTTTGATCTGACTCTTGGTAAAAGCGGTCAGGTGCTACCTGGTTTGATCTGACTCTTGGTAAAAGCGGTCAGGTACTACCTGGTTTGATCTGACTCTTGGTAAAAGCGGTCAGGTACTACCTGGTTTGATCTGACTCTTGGTAAAAGCGGTCAGGTACTACCTGGTTTGATCTGACTCTTGGTAAAAGCGGTCAGGTACTACCTGGTTTGATCTGACTCTTGGTAAAAGCGGTCAGGTACTACCTGGTTTGATCTGACTCTTGGTAAAAGCGGTCAGGTACTACCTGGTTTGATCTGACTCTTGGTAAAAGCGGTCAGGTACTACCTGGTTTGATCTGACTCTTGGTAAAAGCGGTCAGGTACTACCTGGTTTGATCTGACTCTTGGTAAAAGCGGTCAGTTACTACCTGGTTTGATCTGACTCTTGGTAAAAGCGGTCAGGTACTACCTGGTTTGATCTGACTCTTGGTAAAAGCGGTCAGGTACTACCTGGTTTGATCTGACTCTTGGTAAAAGCGGTCAGGTACTACCTGGTTTGATCTGACTCTTGGTAAAAGCGGTCAGGTACTACCTGGTTCAGTTTTAGAAGTCGGTCATCTTTCCAGCATATTTACAGATTGATCGTATATATTGTTCCATTTGAGGTTTGGGATGAACATGGGTGCCAGTAGACGTCCAAGGAAATGAGTCATATTCAGCGTGATTTGAATTCAGAGTCAGCTCTTGATAATGAAAACTTACTATCTTGGTTTTTGAAGTATTGAAAGTTACAAGATAGTGCCCCTTATGAAAGGCATGGATCCATATTTCCCTTCGCTCAGTTATAGGTAAATAGCTCATGATGGAAAATGAAAAGTATGTTTGAACTCTTGCCAGTAAACAAGAAACTGTAGCTCTCATCATCTGGAATCCGACATCAAAGAAATCGGTAAGAAGGCGATCAAACAGGCACCCCACATTAGAAAGGCGTCGTTGAAAGCTAACAAATCAGTTTATGCAATCGCTTTTGACGCTGTCTGAAGGAGGTTGAAGGCGATTTTATTGAATACCTCTTCCGAAGATGGATATGTATACAATTATTTTGAAAATTAACTGACTTTACAATTTATAATTGCTGGTGTTACCAGATCCACCCTGACCCGGAGTGGTAGAAGCTGTTAGGGTCCCAGCTATGGGCAAATAGATGACGCTCAAGTGGGGTCAAGACACTATGAAAGTGGAAAAATAGGTTTTAGTACCAGCAATAAATTTTTTGAGGAAGAAAAATTATTACCAGCTGTACATTTTGGAAGAAAATAAGTATTATGAGCAATACATATTTGAAAGAAAAAATATTCCCAGCAAATACATTTTTGTAAATAATTAATTCCAGCAATACATTATTACCAGCAATACATTATTACCAACAATACATTATTACCAGCAATACATTATTACCAACAATACATTATTATCAGAAATACATTATTACCAGAAATACATTATTACCAGCAATACATTATTACCAACAATACATTATTACCAACAATACATTATTACCAGCAATACATTATTACCAACAATACATTATTGCCAGCAATACATTTTTCAAAAAAATATTATCAACAATAAAATAAAAACTTGACAGCATTAAATAACCCATTGATGTTGAAATGCCGTAAAACAAACCAAGCAAAAAAAAAAAAAACCCACAAAACCCCACTGTAATTGTCTCTCGACAGAAGCCCTCTTTGCAAAAGTGTTAATTAAACTTGATTTACAAAGTGATTTTGTTAAAAAGAATACTTTTTTTTATTCATGTGTATTTATATATATATATATATATATATATATATATATATATATATATATATATATATATATATATATATTATTTAAAAAAATTTGGCATTAAATAACCTTTTGTGGTTGATAAGCCATAAAACAAAGCAAACCAAACCAAATATCTTTGTTTTTAAACAATGTAAATTTACGTCTACCGGCCTGTAAATTATAGTCTTAATAAAGATAATTTACATTGTTTAAAAAACAGGATCGTCTACTCAAACACGTGCATCCACTTTGTTATGAATACACTCCAACGGATGCGCAGGATCGCCCCATCAGTGATATTATGACTTGGGGTCATATCAAGTTTCGGGTTTTTCACCCAAGTGACCCTACGGAAACAATACCTATTCCGGCAAGCGAACCTGAAGGATAAATCTGCCAAGCACACAACAACGGACATATTAAATAACTGCTGATCTTGAAATAGCAAACGATCAATCAGTAACGGCCTACGTCACTTCCTCCTCAATCAAGACAAGACAAAAAGAGAACAAACTTAATGCTGGTCTTTTCCCTCTTAGGTCCAACACGTAGAAAGACCCACACTCTCAACGAACACTGCTTGACATAAGAGGTAAGTAATTTCTACTTGTCGCCAGGAAAGTTTTATCTCCTATGAAACGATACTCCACAAAAAAATCACACACACACATATATATATATATATATATATATATATATATATATATATATATATATATATATATAAGCATTTCACCCCAAGCAAGGCGGGAAGCCACTAGGACGCAAGGGGTTACAGAAAATTTAGAACAAGATCAGATAGGAGTGATAGAAGAAAGAATGAGGAGGAGGGTAGTGGATAGATCAAGGCAACTGGAGATGTCGATTGACATTACACTTGAATAGCTGGAGATTATAGCCTTCTGGGAAACAGGAATAGGGAAGGGAGTTCCACAGGCGACAGGTGCGCGACATGAAGCTATTGGAGTAGAAGAGACGGCTACATTTAGGAGTTTCGACAGTGAAGGGGTGAGAGCGGGACGCCAGCCTCCTAAGGCGCTGGAACTCATGACGACTGGGAACCAGCGAATGCAGCTCCTCGGAGCAATTGCCATGAAAGTATTTGTAGAACAGACAGAGGGAGGCGACGGCGCGTCTGTGAGAAAGTGACTGTAGACGAGATGCCAGAGCAGGGCCAACTACATTGCATATCCGCCTCTGGAGCCTATCAAGAACCCCCAGGCAAACAGAAGGGGCACTAGACCATATATGGCAGCAATACTCCATGCAAGGACGAATTGTTGATTTGTAGATCTGGAGGATCGATTCCGAGGAGAAAAATTTCCTGGCGCGGCACAGCGAGCCAACTTTCCTTGCGGTGGACGAAGCAATTGACTCAATGTATTTATTCCATCTCAGGTCAGAAGTCAACGTGAGACCAAGCAGCCGCAGAGAGCTGCTCTCGAGATATTTTTTTTTCCTTTCATCTTGTTTCCTTTTCCTTTTCTCGTGCCCTGATACAGAACTGAATATAAGTATAGAAACCTGACATTTGTATATACATGTTAGCAAAATATTCGAATGCATTTGTTATGAATATACTCCAACAGGTACGCAGGATCGCCTCATCAATGATATTATGACTTGGAGTCATGACAAGTTTTGGTTCTTTCGACATCATACTTGATCACCCAAGAGACCCTACCGAAACAATACCTATTCCGTCAGGCGATCCTGAAGCAAATTTCCACGAAGCACACAACAATAAATAACTGCCACTGCTCATCTTGAAATAGCAAGCGATCAATCAGAAACCCCTTACGTCACTTCCTTCTCAGCGAACACGAGACAAAAAGAGAACAAAATTAATGCTGGCCTTTTCTCTCTTAGGTCTAATACGTGGAAAGACGCACACTCTTAATGAATACTGCTTGACATAATAAGTAAGTAATTTCTACTTGTCGCCAGGAAAGTTTTTTTTTTATCTCCTATGAAACGATACTTCACAAAAAAATACTCATACACATTCGTTAGTTATAGGAATTATGATCAGAAACGTTTCTTGATTTTCTCTTTACTCCACCCCACTTTCTTTTCTCTTCTCCCCTCTCCCCTTCCCAGACAAAAAAATTAAGTATAACGTTTAAAGTAATAAGTAATAATATCGGATCAAAAATAAAATCCATTCGTTCCTGAGAAATTGCTTTCTTTTCGTTTCAGATACGAAAATAATGTTAACAAATATGGGTTTAGACGGATACATTCCTTGAAAGAGTTAATTAAAATTTGTTGGCCTGTGAAAGTTTTCCGTATCTGATAAGTCTAGAGCAGGTATGGGCCAACCATTTTCGAGCAATGGGCTACATGATCTATGGCTCACCACAAGCCTGGCCACACTACTAAAAAGATCCAAGGTAATTTTTCGTCGTAGCTACCTTAGCTATTTTCACTACAGCACACAATATGCGTAATCATATATCTTCGAAATGGTAGGGAAGTTTTTTTTATGTTTTAGAAAATATTTCTTTTTATAAATATAAAATTGAAGTCTTGATATAATATTATCACTGATGACAGTGGGGTTATCACATGTCACTGCGTGGGATTTATTTCTAATTCATCCTTTTTAAAATGAAAACAATTCTCCTTTAGAGAAAAAAATATGAGCAACTTCTTTAGAACTACAAGGAAACCTGTTTCAAAAGCAACCGATGTTTACACGTATAATCTCCCTTAGTAAAAATCGCCAATGGTCTAAAATACTGATAACGTTAGTTCACCGAAAGTTTACAAAATTCAAGAAACATTGTACTTAATCATTATTTAAGTATGTGGTTATGTATGAGAGACTGTGTGAGTGAACAAGTGAGAACGAAACAAAATAAAATTTTAAGAAACGATATTTTCCTCAAGAAATTAAGTGTTCCATTCAGAAAGGTCAAACGGGCCATATGTGGACCGAGGTCCGCAGTTTGCCCATGCCTATTCTAGAGCACAACGGGCCCCTACAATAGGGGACACAGATTTCTAACCTGGCGGAAAGCACATTGGTTTTATTAAGACACTTAAATGCCCAGGCTGTTAGTCAAGAATTTATATCATTAAAAGAAACATAGAAGTCTACTGAAATACGTGTATCCGTTAAATATAATATTTAAAGTAATGAGGAACATATGCGTATGTGCGGGTACGTGTGTGTATGTCTGTGTATATGCGTGTGTCTGTGTGTGTGTGTGTGTAAGTGTGTATGTGAATGTGTGCGTATGTATGTATGTGTGTGTATGGTTAAAAGCAAGAGACATTTTATGTTTATTATATTTAATTATTAATAAAAAAAATAAAGGCACTTTCAAAAAATAATAATACAGTGTCCTTATTAAAATTCCCTTTTCTTTACTCACTCACAAACTCCTCATGATCGCTCATTGTAAGTCTAGGACTACACAAAATAAACTTCAGCCAATTTTTCCTTACACAACAACTACATATTTGAAAGGATATAGTGTATTAGAAAAAATATCATTAACTAGAATATATATATACAAAACGTATAGTGTTTTTAATATGGTTAAAATAAAAATTTATGTCCATATATATATATATATATGTGTGTGCGTGTGTGTGTGTACTCATACATTATAGCAAACTATTCACATTCCTTCCGTATTCCATCGGATAGCTAGATAGATAGATAGATAGATAGATAGATAGATAGATAATGAATAGAATGGGATAGATAGATAGATAGATAGATAGATAGATAGATAGATAGATAGATAAATAGATAGATAGATAGATAGATAATGAATAGAATGAGATAGATAGATAGATAGATAGAAAGAAAGAAAGAAAATGAATAGAATGAGATAGATAGATAGATAGATAGATAGATAGATAGATATGAACGAATTGCACTAGATACATTTGAGAGAGGTGGATCAGGTTATCCATCGATTGGATCAAGTAACTCTTCATGCACTCACGGATACGTTTTGTGTGTCCGAATATTTTAATCAGCTCTTCCTTAGAAGTGTGTGTGGTGGTGGTAGTGGGAGGGCTTTTACTTTCCGATGCGCAGGGGAATCGCATGAACAACACAAATCGTATTTAAGTAACGAACTTCCAAGTACGGACACTGAATCTTCTCGGATTTCTTATTTGTTCTTTTTGTTTGATTTTTATTTCCTTTCTCTATTTTTTTTCTTCTTTATCCCGTTTCTCGACTCAACCGATATCACGAAACAAGGGGATTGTTTGCCATTGTCCTTGCATTCTGAGTGGATAAGATGGAGAGACGGCAACCCCTTAAGCGATGGACTTATAATGGGAGGGACTCTGTGGATTTGTTTATCTCACATTTTTCCCTCAAACAGACAGACCAACACAAAGGCACGTGCAAGTACATGCATGAGGACACAACGTGGTATAGTTTTCAAAGGAAATTGCATATATATATATATATATGTATATATATATATATATATATATATATATATATATATATATATATATATATATATATAGGTATGTGAAAAATTGTTCGGCTTATCCCTCATAAAATACTGGCTTTGGAAAGTGGGTCTATCCAAGAAATTATGCAGCACACACACACAAACGAATATATATATATATATATATATATATATATATATAGGTATGTGAAAAATTGTTCGGCTTATCCCTCATAAAATACTGGCTTTGGAAAGTGGGTCTATCCAAGAAATTATGCAGCACACACACACAAACGAATATATATATATATATATATATATATATATATATATATATATATATATATATATATATATATATTAGGTTGGTGCAAAAATAATGTCGTTTTTTGACGTTCAACTTCAAAAGAAAAACGACATTATTTTTGCGCCAACCTAATATATATATATATATATATACATATATATATATGCATATATATATATATATATGCATATATATATATATATAAATATATATATATATATTTATATATATATATATATATATATATATATATATATATATATATATATATATATATATTTATATATATATATATATATAACCATATTATCAAGGGACGTTGGTAAAGAAATATTTTCCTTTGTCTTCGATTTATATTGTCTTCAAAGAGTTAGTCAGATTGGTTCGCCAATCGTCCGGTTCAAACTCCTCCCCTGTATTCAGAACTAAAGTGGAGGCTTATCACTTGTTTCTTGTTTAGTATTGGGGTTCCGGTTCCTTCTAAAGTCTACTTGAATTCTATGCTTCTCCGCCTAAAATCTGAAATTTTTATCAATAGATAAGTTCTCCTATCGTCCGGTTCATACTTCTCACCGGTCTTTTGAACAGGAGTAGAGGTTTATTCATAGTCTCTTGTTTAAGATTCCGTTTCCAGTTTCTTCTAAATTCTTTTCATTCTCTTTCATTAACTGTAGCTCCTGCTTGCAGTGAGTTGATTTTAAAAAATGGATATATCTTATTATATGAATTTTTACGCACGCATAGACATACGCAAATACAGAATTAACTAATATTTAGCTGTACTCCGTATTGAGCCCTCTTTTAAATTAAATGTTACGGACAGTGGAATTATACTCCATTTGTTTTTATCTTACCTGTATATATATATATATATATATATATATATATATATATATATATATATAT
Source organism: Acanthosepion lycidas (assembly GCA_963932145.1). NCBI lineage: Eukaryota > Metazoa > Mollusca > Cephalopoda > Sepiida > Sepiidae > Acanthosepion > Acanthosepion lycidas. Next base: position 33,907,767 of record OZ010585.1, on the reverse strand, counting down.
ATATATATATATATATTTATATATATTAGGTTGATGCAAAAATAAAAAATATATTAGGTTGGTGCAAAAATAAAAAATACGTCAAAAACCGTCATTATTTTTTCACCAACCTAAAACATATATATATATATATATATATATATATATATATATATATATATATATATATATATATATATATATATATATATATATATATATATATATATATATGTAGAGAGAGAGAGAGAGAGAGAGTGCAGGAAATAGATCTGTTGGTATATAATCCATGTGGATCCTAGTAATATCAAATATTAAAACTGATCCATAGAGCTCAATTTATTTATTATAATAGAGCATATATATTATAGAGCAAAAATTGCGGTAATTTGAAAATGAGGTAATTTTGGATTTTTTCTGCATATATATATATATATATATATATATATATATATATATATATATATATTGTGTGTGTGTTGGATGTACTAGTGCACAAATCTTCATTTATGTATGTTTGATTTTAAAACCAACGAAAATTGTTTCACTTTAAATATTTTATCCTGTTAAGAAAATTTTTTCTCATTTCCATGGCGTCTTTGAACATAAATTATTGTCTGATGTCTCCTGACCACTTTCGGCATTCATAATCCAATTTCAAAAGATTTTTTCTAGCTTGAAAATTCTTCAAACTTTTTATTCATTCTTCTATATTTCGGCACACTTTCCTGATTACCGGTAATTATTTAACAATAAATTGTCAGCCCGTGTACTTTCTGCTTTCATAAGCCATTATCAAAAGTTTTTTAATTCGCCAATTCCATCAGTTTTCGTGTATTGCGTCAGATTTCAACACAATTCAAATATCGAGTCTTTGAGCCTCATGTCAATAAAAAAAAGACGACATATCCGACAATTCTTTACCAATAACACCTAAAATATTTTATCAAATTAGTTGTACGAACGATTAAAAATACTAGTAGCAGTAAGTATAAAAAACAAACAACTCAGCATCAATAAAAATAAAATAAATTTAGTTAAAAGAAACATGTTAAATATATTACGCAAATTAAAAAAAAAACGACACGATAACATGTACTGTTACGTGAAGCTGCGATACTCACGAAGATTGACAGAGAACTTTCTGTGGTTTTTAAGCAAACGTCGATAGATTAAAAGTTGCAACCAAAACTGAAACTTTCACTGAACTGGCAGTGAAAATCACTGCCAGTTCAAGAAAGATATTTGGGTCACTAACACACTAAAAAGAGAATGTCTCATATCGAGAATATTTAACATCGAAAAACATAAGAAAAAATTAATTATTTTTAATATGTGGAAATCTCCATGCTTTGCCTGATGAAGGTCGCGAGACCGGAAACACGTGTAACAAAATTATGGAAAATAAAGACTAATATTTTTTTAAAAGAATCCACATTACAACCAAAAACGTTTGCGGTTTCTCTCTGCTTTTTAATAATATATATATATATATATATATATATATATATATAGAGAGAGAGAGAGAGATAGATAGATAGATAGATAGATAGATAGATAGATAGATAGATAGATAGATAGATAATTTACATTTAATGTAACTCAGTACCCCATATGAATGGCTATTTCATCTCCTAAGGAAAAATTCCTTATCAAGGCTTTTCAACACAAAAAAGCCTCGGTAAGGAATTTTTCCTTAGGAGGTGAAAGGGCCATCCATATGTGGTACTGAGTTCCATTAAATGTAGATTATCTATATATGATCTATAATAAATATATTGAGCTCTCTTTGTGGATCAGTTTTAATATTTTTATTTATATGATTCACTTGGTTTATTTACCCATGCATTTTTATCCATATATATATATATAATTTCTTTCATACAGAGAGAAACAATTTACTCACTACAAAGATGCAACCTCGTTTCGGTGAATTTAGCTGCAGCTCGACCAGTGAGAACCCAAAGGGTTATGAAAATTCTGTTTGTAATCAGGCAAATCTCTGAACGAATATTGTTGGCGGGAAAAATATGTATTATTAAACTTTTCAACAACAGCCAATTATTAATTCAAAGATTTGAAACCTCTGTTTTTTGTAGGCATATTAAAGATCTAACATTACAATCTTGCTAAACTTTCAAATCCATAACCCTAAACGTTTAAAATCATAACTCACCTTCTTTTATATTCTTTCTACCCTCTTATATACCTTTCTACTAATCTATCTTAGATTATGATTCTTGGAATGTTTTTTTTTTCACATATATAATACTAGCAATAGTATCAGATAAATGGATTTACATCCATACTTATTCTACAAGTTATACAGCCCGACAATAGGTCAAAATCTGCTTATAAAATTTATAACATCCCATACTTTTTATATACCTTTCTACTTATATCTTAAGTTCTGAACTAAGACTTATTGCAAGAAAAACCAAATAACTTATGTATTCAACATACCAAGAAAAGATCTCCACCTCTTAATTTATTAATTTAATAAATACATTCATTAATTACAAAACGAGTAGACATAACTCCAGCCTAAATATAAGCAATTCAGCTCTTGCTTTGTTTTAAAGTTACCAAAAGCGTTTCCAATTACTACAATAACCATCATTTAAACTTATCCTTCCTTCCTCCTTCATCGTTTTACTCTCTCCTATTCCCACCTTTCCTCCTCCACCCTCACTCTTGGTGGCTTGAAAATGCTGTACCTAAACCCGTTCCTGTCGATTTAAATTTTTCGAATTGAGACATCACTTTAACACCTCAACAATCCTTCACCAAATTGCTATCAACAAGCACTATTGTCTCGCTCTCTCACCCTTTTGTCTTTCCTATCTTTTCTTTACTCTTATACGTCTCCTCTTAAAATGTTTTTTTTAAACAAATACAAAAAAGGAAGTGACGTTCCACGAGCGGCCTACTTACAAACAGAATTGTTCATAAACATTTTGATTCTCACCAGTCGAGGAGCTACTAAATGCACCGAAACGAGGTTGCAACTTTGTAGGGAGTAAATGTACATAAATATATGTGTATGTGTGGGTGCGTAAATATTAAGATATATATATAGAATATATGTGTAAAAGGAAAATATGAATAGAGAAAGAAGGCAAACTTTTCTTTACCAACACGTTTCGTCTCCTGATGGAATTTATCAGGATAAAGATAAGGATTATATTGTATTTTCTAGCATGTATTTATATTTTTAACAGTATCTTTGCTTCTGTTTTGCCAAATAAAATCCTGAAATTTAATTTGACAGATAGCCCATCAGAAGACGAAACGAGTTGGTAAAAAATTTCTTTATTCATATTATATATAGACACTCCTTCTAGCCTCCTCCTTCTCACACTCTCTTTCCCTCATTTTATATATATATATATATCTGTTTCTCTCTGTCTGTCTGTCTGTCTGTCTGTCTGTCTCTCTCTCTCTCTCTCTCTCTCTCTCTATATATATATATATATATATATGGGGAGGGAGAGAGAGAGAGAGAAAGAGAGAAGGAACGTGTGTGTGTGTATGCGCACCTGAGAGGCACCGGAAGTAATGCTTCCTATTTATTCCCATGGAAACTACAACAGCTACAGGGAGTACAATAGATCAAGTTTCCAGGTACAAAACACTATTTCTTCCACATAGAGACCACCATAGGCTAGGTATTTTCAACAGCAATGAACAAGAGCCTGCATGCTACGCCCTTAAAAAAAAGTTACAGCAACGAACCGCCTTTCTACACACATCGCTTAATTGTTCACCGATTCCTCGTTGTTCAAGCGTCGATGAATGTCATCGAGTGCAATATTTTCCCATAGAGAAATTCAATGACACATTCAAATATATTCATTTTTAATGCAGATACGAACACATACGCATATGCATGTCTATATATATATAGAGTTTTAAAGTTCGAAGCCACCTCCAGAATTAGCATGAGATGAACTTGACAGAAGAATGAAAAAAAAAATGAAAAAGAGATCATTGAAAGACGAATGGAAACAATTATCAAACTTATACTTTGAAAAACTTTTACAAAGAATGACAAAAATTTGTACTGCAGTAATTAAGACTAAAGGAGAATATTCTGATGAGATCAAAATTTAATCATAAATAGATTTTTTTTCTTTTTGTAATAATAAAATTTTTAATAAAAATCGTGCCTCATTTTCTCTAACCGTCTATAATAATTTTCTCGTATTTAAGGCACAAAACTTTCGGGTTAATTCAAAAATTACCAGAGGTGGCCTCAAAGTTTTGAACTTTTTGAAAGTTTTGAAGTGCATATATATATATATATATATATATATATATATATATATATATATATATATATATATATATATATATATATAAGTAATGAAAAACAAACCATTTTAATGTACCATTACGATAATTTATTTCACTTAGTGAAATAAATTATCGTAATGGTACATTAAAGTGGTTTGTTTTTCATTACATATTAGCTCTGGATTTCATCCTCTTTGGATTTACCAATTCGGTTTACCAAGTTCCTTATAACTTAATTATATATATATATATATATATATATATATATATATATATATATATATATATATATATATTCAGTTGTATGGATATAACTTTATGACCCTGGGTTTTACGCTCCCAGACTCATTAACTCGTATCCATGCAACTAAATATGTGAGCTCTATCACTAATATTGAGCACTTTCAAATAAGCACTGTGCATTTATATATATATATATATATATATATATATATATCCATCCTACCTATCTATGTATAACTAGTTCTAATATCTCAGTTTATATATATATATATATATATATATATATATATATATATATATATATCATTTCACTCTAAGCAAGACATTAAAGCCACTAAGACGCAACGTGGTTACTCAGGGTAGGGGTATATGAGAAAAAGAAAACATTATTAAGGAGCGAGGACTGAATAGACTGAATAGAACGGTTGACACTGCATTTAAATTTTGTAAAAATCAATATTGACAGAGAAGCAAGAAGTCGGAAGAAATTTCCACAAGCAAGAAGTACGATAGAAAAAACTTCTAGCACAGAACTTCCGGTTACATCTATCCATTGCAACTGTAAAATGATAAGACCTTGCCGCTGACCCTGTACTGAGCTTAAATTCATAAACTCTAAGTACAATAGATTCAAGTTCATCAGAACAATTACCATGAAAATATTTATCAAAAAGTGAAGCTATATTATGGCGGTGGGAAAGTGACTGGAGCCGAGATGACCAATAACATTACAGATTCTTCTTTGAAGATTATCAAGAATCTCTAAACATATATCAGGAGCACCTGACCAGATGTGAAAGCAATATTCAAAGCAAGGATGAATGGAAGATTTATAAATATGTAAGGTAGATTTTGGTGAGTTTACAGACTCCATAACTTTCAAAAGCATATACAAGATCTGTCTCAAAAATAACAAAAATGGTTGTGTTGTGTAAGCTATGGGTGAAAGAGGAATTCTATTATCATCTAACATAATATCTTGGGATTATATAACTGTAATCTTAGCTTTCTGCAACCATTGTATTTTTTCACATGCAAGACTTGTAGCAGAACAAATCGTGTCTACTTCACCACAACAATGCACCTGCTCACAATGACCTGAGCATCTGGCAGTTCCTGGTCGAGAAGAACATCGCCATATTGGAACGACATCCCTATTTACCTGAGCTTGCTCCATGTGACTCTTTTTCCCCAAACTCAAAACGATCCGTTTTGAAGGCGTTGGAAGCCATCAATAAGGTTGTAATGACGGAGCTGGTTAGAAGAATCCTTGCCGTAGTGCATAGAAGCGTGGCAGAGAATGATGGCAAAGTGCATTAGACTCGGGTGGAATTACTTTGCAGGGGAAACCATATAGTTTGTTGTTTGGAATTGAAATAAAATGTTTGTGACACCAGTTCTCTTATTTTTCTGTCAGTATTTATAGAAAATTCACGGGGGAGCGACGTTATAGAGGTGAGAACAAGACTAAAGCCGTGATGTCAGGTTAGGACCATTAACATTGCTGATTCTTCTTTGTATTTTATCAAGAATCTCTAAATGTTGAGAACTTTTCAGCACATACCCTCCTATGCTTTACTGCTCTTGGGAACACTCTGCACCTTCTTAGACTCACATGAAGTGGATTAATTGCTAAATCTTCTGCCAGGAAAATTGGCTCACTGTTTTGTGTCAGGCAATACTTTTTGTCAAAATCCATTTTGCACATTTATAAATCTACCATTCACCCGTGCACTGAATACTGCTGCCATATCTGGTCTGGTGCTCCAACTATATATCTTAAAATTCTTCATAAAATTCAATGTGTTTTCAATGTAATCAATCTTAACCTGGTATCAGTCACTTTCCCACTATCTTGATGTAACATTCTATTTTGTCTACAAATATTTTCATGGCATTTGCTCTTATGAGCTTTTCTCCTTAGTGCCTTGACTGTATGAATTTAAATATGCTACTAGATTGGCAATTAGGTCTCACCATTTTCCTGTTGAATTAGCTAGATACAACTGTCAGTTCTGATAGGTTCTTTTCTCATATTTCTTGCTTGTGTAACTCCTTTCTGAGTTCTTACTTCCTTACCACTTACAGCGGTAAGGAAACAAAGGTAAAATGATAAAAAAAAGAATCATTTCTTGATTAAGTTGAGAACTTTTCAGCACATACCCTCATATGCATTACTGTTCTTGGAAACACTCTGCACCTTCTTAGACTCACATGAAGTGGATTAATTGCTAAATCTACTGCCAAGAAAATTGGCTCACTGTTCTGTGTCAGGCAATTCTTCTTGTCAGAATCCTTCGTGCAAAGTTATAAATTTACCGTTTATCCATGCAGTGGACACTGCTGCCATATCTGGTCTGGTACTTATGCTATATGCCTCAAGATTCTTGATAAAATTCAAAGTGTTTTTAATGTAATCTATCCTAACCTGACATCTCTTCTTTAGTCGCTTTCTCACCGATGTGAGGTGGCTTTTCTACAAATATTTTCACAGCAATTATTCTGATAAAATTACCTCCTCGGTGACTCGACTGCATCATCTGTTTTCCTGAAACCTGTCCATTTATTATCATTTAGCCATACTTCTCCTCACTAAAGTATTCTCATTCTCTTTCACTCCCAGTAATTCCTTGCGTCCTAGTGGCATTATCGTCTTGCTTGGGATGAAATTATTAAAAACATATATATTGATTTTCTAAGATTTCTTTTAGATGTGGCACAAGGACGAAGGTATGGGGCACCTAGTGAGGACTGAACTCACAACTCAGTCGTAATTGTTCTAGCGAGACAAGGTTGCTAACCATTTCACCGCCTCGTGGTGCCCAAGAAAAAAACAATATATATATATATATATATATATATATATATGAAAGCAAGTTGCAAGTAATATCAAGCATCATGGAATTAGTTTTAGTGTGCGCTTCCTTGGATAATTTGAATAAGTCCCAGTTCAAATATCAGTATTATTGCTTTAGTATATTATCAAAGGGGAGTAATGGATAGCGGCTGGGATTGATGAATCGGAGAGCATAGATCGAATTCCAGTAAAATGTATTACATTCACTTACGTGCTAACACCCTTGCGAAAGGTATGAATCCTCTTCTTCTCCCCTCAGCTATGGATAAATAGCAGGACAGACCGGGTTCTATAGCCTTGGATGGCAACTGGTCTACCGCAGAAAGAAATGGCAACCTACTGCGGGGAAAATCTGCCTCTTCAGTCATGTATCGAAAGATACATGATCGCTTCAGCGTGTATCACGCATTGCATATAATTGACTGTCTGAGGTAAGATAAACGTTAACCGGAGACTTGAAGACAATTGTAGGAATCACGAAAACATCCTTTTGGAAATCTATTCCACAAAATAGCAGTTCTTAGTTGAGTGGAACTTCTTCCTTACTAATGGAATAGAAAGGGAATAAGAATGATACGTCCCAGTGTACATGGCATCTGGATGGCAACTAGTCTGCCGCGGAAAGAAATGGCAACCTACTGCGGGGAAAAATCTACCTCTTCAGTCATGTATCGAAAGATACATGATCGCTTAAGCGTGTATCACGCATGGTACATAACTGACTGATATTATTAAGCGAAAATACAAAATCTACCCTTCAAAAAAATGAACTTTCACGTTCATGGAATCTTTTACTTTCGTTTAAGGGTTAAAAAATGTTACTGTCAGACGAGCCCAACCTGCATTCCCTGGTTCAATCACTGTCCAGTGTTTTTGAGTATATGCGTGTATACACGTTGATGTATCAATAACTTCTCAATCTAATGATGGAAAAAAGCATTTAATTTACACAAAAAATATGTATTTTTTAACATAACGTCAACAAAGCAAAAAATATTATCTCCTGACATCGCTATTGCCTTACATTCCCTTGTTTATTTATATTCTTTTAAAAAGATATTTGTTCAAATTATTTTTAATAAAACCATAACTTATGACAGTGAATAGCAAACCGAACACGCAACTAAGTTGGAAAGTTAAAATATGTAATCTAAGGCTGTGCTGCTCAAAGCGGTGGTTCGCTGACCGGTGCCGATACGGGAACCATCAGCTACCGACACGGGGCCAGTGTCCAGGCCATGCTAGGGAATCATTTGAAGAATTGATAGACGACAGCCAAACGGTACACCGCCAGTGCCAGGGACGTTAGAATGTGTATTCTTGTACCAAACTTGGCAATTTTTGTTTTCAAATAAAGGTTTTGGTACGGTCGGTAGAACTTTTACTGAAACTTAAAATAGTTGGTCCTATCTGAAATAAACTATTTCATTTGGTATTTTTCGAAATAGATTATTTAGCTATAATATAATTATAATAATGTGGATTTAAGTGAATAGGAGATAAAAAAATAGTCAATTTTTATTATATTCATTGTATGTATCGTTTCCGGTATAAATTAATATTACCACGAAATGTTACAGATACGTGACACCTTGAGAAAAAAAAATTCCGATCCGCCATATCAGATAGTTTCAGAAACACTGATCTAAGGTTAATTACAGGAAAAAGAAATGTGTAAATCCAGTTTCATATTACGTTATAACAGAAATTCGTTCGTTTTTTATGATTTATTTTAATACTTATTATTTAATTATTTATTAATACTTCTGATGAATCCTTCAACAATGTATTCCCCCTTCATTGTTTACTACCTCCTGCCAATGATCCACTAACTATCCAATGCCTCGACGATAGAAATCACGAGATTTTGACTCGAAAAATGCATCCAGCCACGTTTTAAGCTCAACATCGTTGTTGAACGAATCACCCCACAAATTACTAGAAAGTGACTTAAAAAGGTAATAATCTGAAGGGACTAAATCAGGGGAATATGGTCTTATCAAAATTCTAAAATTATCCTTTTAAAACAATCAAAATCACTGGGTGGTATTTTTTACAACAAAAATTCAAAACTAAACTAAAAATTTAATTTTCATATAGTTCTAATTAATTACAGAGCAAAAATTTTATAATTTTGTAAATAAACAATTAAATAAATTATATTTAATATTTTTGTTGTCAAATCTAGAAAAATGTGTATAATTTTATGCTTCTATTAAAATTCTAAAAATTGCTTTTTAAAACAAATAAAATTAAATAGTGTATAATATCGGTCCCAAGAAAGAAAAAAAAAGTTCACTTGACATAATGCTGTTTAATTCTGGTCCTAAGATAAACTTTGTCATGATCTCTTTCTTTGCCATTGCACTTAATATGGTGGTGAACTGTATACAGGAAAACTTAAGACCAAAATTTAGCTAATAACTAAGTGTGGCGAAAATTGTCCTTTTCTGGCCCCTCTCAGCGATTAGTATCAGTTGTCGTCAATTCAGAAAAATCTTACTTTGAAAACTGTTTCAATTTTCTGTTTTCTTCCCCTCACAATATTGACTCGTATTACCTTTGATTCCAGCCGAAATGAAATGAAAGATGGCTACATGGTCAGTTAAAGCGATGACAAATGTTTCCAAGGTTGTCTTCGCTCAAATCAGTTGGATCTTGTTTAATATAAATAAACAAAAGATTGCGAACGTGAACTTACATCAGGACATTCCCTCCCTGCCCCAGCAAATGACGAGTTGTTTTTCTTGCAAAATACCAGTTCCTTCGTATTTTGCAAGAAATGTTTTGAATTCCTCCGTAGATAAAGAATAAGGAATGAGTTTTTTTCCCTTGATTTATTCCAGTCTTTATATTTATTTATTTTTTTATAACTACTTTTTTTGAGAATTAATGAACAAGTTCTGAAACTCCATCCTCGTTTGCTTTAAATAGTCTATCAGCATTACGACGAGAATATGTCTGTATATCTACAAAGATGTTAGACACGCAGTGGCTTACATATAGAAACGTAAATCCACATTCACATAAGTATGCAGCGTTTTGATACCGAAAAACACGCTATAAGTCCAGCTTTTCCGCTTTTTTGTTTAATTCAAGTTCGAGAGACTGGGATAGCATGATTTTTTTTCTTGACAAAATCACAGAATTTATATCTGAAATTTTTTTTTTATCATTATTTATATTATTAATAATCAGATTAATATTTACGTCTTTTTTGCTATTATGACAACGTTTCAGTTGTTGTGCTCTCCGGCCTTCTTCAGGTGTCCGATGCTCCGGGTAAACTTCAAGGAAATTTGAACAGAAATTATTATTTTGAACTGAAATGGTTATTCGATGTTTAGAACACGTCATAATGAAAATGTTTATATTATTTATACAGTATTTATAGTCGGACTAATCTCATCATTATTTAGCATAATTATGTCAGCCACCGTGGCTGAATGGTCTAAGCGTCTGAATCCTGTTCATTTTTTATTGTCTTCGCACTGATGTTTTCTTATCTTTTTGTCATTCTCGGTAACCTCTTGCGTTCCAGTGGCAATATCTCCTTTCTTGAGGAAGAAAATTTTTTTTAAAAAACAACTCTTTATTTAATGTGCAGTGGTAAATTATTTTATGAAGTTCCTGGTTCGAACACCGGTGTTGTGCCCTTAGGAAAGACACCAATTTTCGACTCCCCAGTTTAAATAAGCGTAAACCGACGACAATCTCTCGTTCTACAACATATATATATATATATATATATATATATATATATATATATATATATATATATACAGCTGGTTCCGGCTCTCATAATTACTTTCTATTTATTTTGTAAAAAATAATTCACAAACAAAAACAAATCGATGAACAACCAAGACCTTTAGACGATTTTTAGAATACATCGTGATTTTTAGGACATGCCACCATGATTTTTTTGTATTAACATTATTAATAGTTGGACTAATGCCCTCATCTTTGTTGTTAATATCACTCCGTTTCAGTCGGTGTGCTCTCCGGCCTTATTCAGGTGCTTGTTGATCTGTGTAATTGCGTTCAAAATATATTTAGTTGAAGCCATAAAATTGTGTTCAAAATATTTAGATTTCGGCATTATATTAAATAAATCCCGTCATGCCATCTACACTGTGACATATCATTTTTATTCCGTTTCTATTCCATTAGTAAGGAGGAAATTCCACTCAAACAACTAAGAACGGCCATTTTGTGGAATAGATTTCCAACAGGATGTTTTCGTGATTCCTACAATCTTAACCTCTTCAAGTCTCGGGTTAACGTTTATCTTACCTCAGTCAGTCAATTATATGCCATGCGTGATACACACTGAGGCGATCATGTATCTTTCGATACATGACTGAAGAGGCAGATTTTTTCCCGCAGTAGGTTGACATTTCTTTCTGCGTTAGACCAGTTGCCATCCAAGGCTATAGAACCCAGTCTGTCCTGCTATTTACCCATAGCTGGGAGGTAGAAGAGGATTCATACCTTTCCCACGTAATAAGTGCGTCTAATGGATTCGACTGGAAGTAGCACGTAAGTGAATGTAATGAATTCGACTGGAATTCGAACTCGGCTCTCCAATTCCTCAATCCGCGCCGCTATCCGTTACTCCTCCTAATAAACTTAACTTCGGAACTCCTCTTACGTCGCTCATAAAACATCATCCCTTTTGAGTGGCTCTATAGGTTTGTATCGGGCAAACATTAGTAAAAAAAAAAATAATATGAATTTTCTTTTTGTTTTCCTCATGTTTGACTTTAAACGGACGGCTGGTTAAGTCCGTCCTATCATTTTTTCCCCACATATGGTATCAGTTCTTTTCCTATTGTATTGTATTTATTAATTTTTAGGATATAAATAATGCTATAATGAAAAGCAACCGCGTGTCAGAAACGTTAATTTCATAAGAAGCTATATCATAAATCGGATTAATTTGTTTTGACGCTTCAAACATTTTGGTCAAAGAAGACAATATCGTAAAAACAAAGCCGGTTGTCTCATGGCTGACAAGAGAAACGATAATTGGAAAGTATTGTGCAGATTTGCACGTTTTAGAGAGGGAATATGAGATGATATGTAAAAGTTTCTTTTGTGATGTCAACGAACACTCGTTGCCACTTTTGTAATGCTAACAAATACTCCTAGTCATTTTCGTAATGTTCGTTGCAGTAGAGATTTTGTAATCGTATACAAATATAGTAACGCCGTTGAACAATACTGGTGTCAGACACCTTCGAATAACACTCGCACTAATGGTACTCGCTCGAATAGTAATCACCGTATAGTGGTCTGAATAAAGAAATAATGAAGTGAATAGAGTAGAGAATAGCGGTCCGTACAGTAATAGAGAATAGAGTAGAAATAGAGATCCGAATAGTATAGAGTATAGATTAAAAAATAGCGATCAATTAGACGTCACGCGACTTCCTACTTATGCGTTTCTCCCACGGTCACGTGATCCACTTAATTCAATAATGGTATCGCCTATTTTTGCTCACTAGTGATCTATGTTCAAACTCAAATGTTGGCAGCGACACTTTATTCCAGTATAACAGTTTCCTTTAAAAATAAGTTTCTGCATTCAAGTGGGCGTGTGGCGGGTTGGTTAGAGCGTTAGCGTTTCGGTCATGATACCTGGGTTCGGATCTTTTAAGGCGGCGACCCTTTTGATCGTGTTTTCCTGTGGAGAGGATCCCAGCGTGTCTGAAAATCAGACCATATGTTGACGGAAATCCTTGTGAGTGAAACGGTTTAAGACAAAACCGTTCGGAAGCTGTCGATGGTTTTGCAACGTCATAGGTCTCGACCAAATTCTTTAACCATATTTGGCAATCTATCTCATGATGGTTTCGCGATAAAAATAAAAAAAAAGCTATCAGCCATCAGTCTGACCACTGGCTAGAATGCATCGCCCTGAAAAACTCACAATGAGTGCGTTTAAATTCTTAAAGAGAATGAAATTACAAGATTTTGCAAATCTAATGCCGGCGAAAATAACAAGACATTCTAGAATATATCGATGAGTAATACTGATAATTCAAATTATCATTATTTTATTTTAATTCTTTAGGGCGCCAAACCCGTTTTTGCGGCCAGATTTGTAATATTTTGCTTTTTATTTTTTATTTACTAAGCCGTTCTTAGATGTGGCACAAGGCCCAAAATATAGAGCACCTAATAAGGATCGAAGTCACTAGTAATTGATATAGCGAGACAAGATCGCTAACCATTACACCGCGTCGAAGTTCTCAGACATAAATTATATGTGAACGCACATCTTGGTTGGTGTGTTTGTGTGTGTGTGTGTGTTTGTGTGTTTGTGCTTGTGTGTGTTGCGAGAATACAATAATTTTTTTAGTACTGTGCAAGCTACTAACTTACTTTTTAAAATCTCAGAACATTGAGATTGAGTGAAAATTTGAATTAGATTGGTTGTTCGGAAAATAATGCCTTTCTGCCATCGAGTTACAAGATTACTTATAACTTTACCATAAAGGTCTAAAGGCTTTTACGCTAAAAGGTCTTTAAATGAAGTTTCTGCGGGTTTTTTTTGTTTTTGTTTTTTTTTGCAACCAAATGTCTCTTAGCTTACAAAATTGTCAAAAGGTAGCCAGTGGGTGAGAGACCAGCAGAATATGGTGAAAGTGGCAAACCTCCAAGTAGGTGAGATTCCACAGTCTCATCCTGTTAATATGTGGCCGAGAATTGCCATGAAGCAGAATTGGACAGCTGCCGATTAACCAGTTCTTAACGGAATGTGCTTTTTATTCAGTTACTTCCAGTAAACTTTGGTAGTGATGCTTTTCTTAAATTGCAGGAGGCTGTAATGGATAATGCCAATAGCAGAGCATCAGCAGGCAGCCATAACCGTCTGTTGGCGCAATTTCGGTTTTGGTGCTTCGTCATAAGCTATTGAGCTGATCATTTAAATTTGTTATCAGTCAATCATGTGTCATATGTGATACACGCTTAGGCGATCATGTATCTTTCCATTAGTAAGGAGGAAGTTTCACTCAAACAACTAAGAACTGCTATTTTGTGGAATAGATTTCCAACAGGATGTTTTCGTGATTCCTACAATCTTAACCTCTTCAAGTCTCGGGTTAACGTTTATCTTACCTCAGTCAGTCAATTATATGCCATGCGTGATACACACTGAGGCGATCATGTATCTTTCAATACATGACTGAAGAGGCATATTTTTTTCCCGCAGTAGGTTGCCATTTCTTTTTGCGGTAGTCCACTTGCCATCCAAAGCTACAAAACCCGGTCTGTCCTGCTATTTACCCATAGCTGGAGGGAGAAGAAGAGGATTCATATCTTTCCCAAGGGTATTAGTACTTAAGTGAATGCAATGGATTCGACTGGAATTCGAACTTGGCTCTCCGATTCCTCAATCCGAGCCGAGTTCGAATTCCAGTATAATTGTCATAAAGGTTCCATTTCTCATCACAGGTCACTATTCGATCAAGAAATGGATCATTCGAATTTCGCAGATGCAACATCGAACACATTTCTTTGAGTTCATGGGAAACCCATTTAACGAATTTCTTCACCTTACCAATTTTCTTGAGATGGTTTGGTATGGTTGAAATGCTGACACTTTTAACACTTTGACGTGGGTTTTGTTCGACTAGTGTCTTCAGATGTTGATTTTCAATTGTACACAGGCGTCTTTTTCCGCTTTGATCTTTAAGATTCGTATCGCCACTGCGGAACTTCAGAAACCAGCGTTACACTGTCCGATCACAAATGGATCTTTCATCCCATGCTCCGTTAATGTTGTCAACAGTTTAAGAAGCATTAGGACCAAACTTGAACGCATGCAAAATCGTAAACGCATCTCTTCCTTTTTTTCATGTTCATGATGAGGGCTATAGAATGTTTTAAGTTAATTCCTGAAAGTCATCGGTATACAGTTAGCAAAGAGAACCATTTAATCATTAGGCATGAGTAATATATTTTTGTGCAACTCTTATAATAATAGATTAGAACAGAGTTAAAAATTCATTCTAAAATAGGACATTATTTTCCGGACAACCAAATATCGCTTTATTGTAATGGATTTTACAGGTAACATATAGTGACGTTTTGTAACAGATTTAAAATAATAATAATAATAATAATAATAATAATAATAATAATAATAATAATAATAATAATCAAAGTTAATCGTCCAGACATCGTGATCAGAGACCACAAAAATGTACTTTCTTATTGATATGGCAGTCCCTGCACGCTGAAATGTATTTTTGAAGATCTTAAAAAAGCTATCAAAATACAAGGACCTTGAAATCGAAATCTCAAAAATGTGGCGCACGAGAACATCTGCAATTTCAATTTTAGTTGGAACCCTCGAGTCCCGATAAACTCATTTAAGTGATTCCTGATAGCTCAAGCAAGAAATAAGAAAAAATTGTACTCATAAGTACACTTACAGCTTACGAAGAGCTTTATCTATCTAAAATGTATGTGAATTTTTGTTTTTATTTAAATAATGCTCAGTGGAAAATGTTGAGATGCCATTTCTGAACTTAGGTCTCTGCTTGGGACCCGGAAAGAAATAAGTATACACAAAAATGAAAGGAAATAATAATAATAATAATAATAATAATAATAATAATAATAATAATAATAATAATAATAATAATCTGAGCGCATCAAGTGACAAAAACATCTCCGCTAAGTTTTTTGAAATCTTCAGCAAACACAGAAATACCTGGCGATGACATTAAGAAAAAATGTAAAAACTAAAACTGTTTCTGTTGTGTGTGGAGCTTTGGATCTGATAAAGAATTAAAAAAACAAACAAACAAACAGGCTACTGTTTTTCTTCAGTAAAAGTATAACAAAAACTCAGATCGTTGGAATGGAGGCCTTGGCTGCGTTCTCTTTGACAACATATTATTTTACTCGGCTTTAAGTTTCAAGACTAACAATCCGTATCAAGTAGATATTTATGACACATGACAAACTTGGAGTTTGCAAGCGTAATACAGACACCCCGTAGAAGAATCATTATAAAAGGCGTTCTACAGTCCGTGTCAAGTAAGATAATGGCCATCTTTTATTGAATTAGACTGTAATTTCGAATCGTGATACTTTCAGTTCAATGTGCAAACACTTCAAGATATTCATTTTAAGCTGAAAAGGCTCTTTGCGACTACTGTTTTACGATCGAATTATACTGACATCTTAATCCGAGAATTAAAAGAAATAGCTTCATAAGACTTTCAATTAGAATCTGCACCTTAAGTACAGGACTTTTAGTTTGTATCCTTAGGTTTATTAATCTACAACCAGTTTATAATCCTAATACTTGGTTTAAAAATAGAAATGGTTAATTTCTTTTAAATGGTGTCATATTTGCAATCTTTGACACTAGTATATTTTTTGTGATAGTATAAATAAAGTATTATTAGTATACGCAAATATTATTGATAGTTGTATTCATAATGTTATCAGCAATAGTATTCACTTTGAGAGCAAGCCTACATATATATATATATATATATATATATATATATATATATATATATATATATATATAGCTAGCGTAGGCCTGTTTATATTAAAAAATACATTTTCAGTATTCGGTAACCTATACTTAATTCGCGTATGTGGAAGTACTTACACACACGAACTTCACCGGAAATGTACGAACACCTGTAGGTTTACTTATTTATTTATTTATTACTTTTCTCATCACTGTGCAATTGGACAGTTGTCCCTAGATGAACAAATACAAAACACACACACACACACACACACACACACATATATATATATTGTTGTGGATTCCGCGTGAAAAATCGGTCTCCAATAAATGACAAACACAAGTATTTAAGCTAAGAAATTAAATGTATTTACACAAAATACAAAAGGTGATGCTGTTAGTAAAATCCAGGAACGCCGGTTAGTATTAATCAAAGATCGCTATATAGAGTCTCGAAGTAAACTTCCTTAGAGTCGGGCGTCCTTGTAACTGACTTCTAACGTCAACTCGATCACCGTGTCTATGTACTTTCCACTCTGTTCCTCTACCCTATTCCTCCACCAGTTCCTCTACCCTCTACTCTGACTGACTGTGGCTATTTTATGGCTGCAGGACGAGCCCATTTATATCAGAAAAGGGTGGACCCCATAACATATATATATATATATATATATATATATATATATATATATATATATATATATATACAAAGAGAGAGAGAGAGAGAGAGAGAGAGAGAGAGAGTAGATAAGTTGGTCGATAAAACAAAGTTAAACGAAAGGGTACCGATGAAATCAGTACGAAAAACATTTGTTAATATTAACCAGGTGACAAAAAGGAAGCACGGGGATTGAGGTTCCAAGTTCGGAATTTTCGAACACGCCTGGGTTCTTCATCAGCAGATGCGGGAAATAAACAGAGTTAAGGAGGGGACTATCCTACATCAGTTTCTTTGAGGTGGGTAGTGTCTGTTTCTAGTTAGAAAAAAATCTCAGTCTCCGTGCTTCGTTTTTGTCACCTGGTTAATATTAATAAATATTTTTGGTACTGATTACATCGGTACCCTTTCGTTTGACTTTGTTTTATTGACCAACTTATCTACTCTATTTTATAAACTATATGAAGCACACGTGAACTATTTCTTCTAATATATATATATATATATATATATATATATATATATATATATTATAATTATTTCAAAAAAATATGATTCCTTCCCTACACAAGAGTTCTTATGTTTCAAAAACAAGAGCCAAACCTCAATATAATTATCGAAATTATTGAAAAATGATTTTTAATTTTTTTAAAATAATTATAATTTAAGCTCTACTTTTCAAAAAATAATTATAATTTAAGCTCTACTTCTGTATGGAGCACTATATTTTAAAAATAAAAACAAAAGTACTAAAGAACCCTGGATTATTTACCTAACATGTTCTTTCCTATATATATATATATATATATATATATATATATATATATATATATATATATATATAATGATGGTCACATGTCGACATAAAAACAAATACGTTGATCCAGATGGATTTCTACTGTAGATTATAAACTTTCCTTTTTTTTCTTCTTCTGTTTATATATCTTACGTCGAACATATATAATTTTTTAAATACTATCAGGTCCGTTTATTTTAAGCCATTAATCCCAGTTTATTTTAAATATAAAATAAAGCCATTAAGCCTCATTTATTTTAATTATAAAATATAAATCCCGTCTATTTTAAATATTTTTTTATAGTTTTAGGTCCGTTTATTTTTTTTTTTTAATTAAAATAACATTAATCCCCGTTTATTTTTAATATAAATCTGGTCTATATTAAATAATTTTTTATAGCTTTAGGTCCGATTATTTGAATACATTTTTTTAAATGCCATAAATCCCCGTTTATTTTAAATATAAAATATAAATATTGTCTATCTTAAATACAACATATTTAAGACCTCTGTTATAGCACTATTTTATTAACACACGCAACTAATGTGCTATAAACACATATGAAACAAGCACACAATATCTCAACTGAAGAAAAGCAATAGCGTTTAAAATACGTCTCCCAATAATACAATAAATGTCACGTGACCTCTTGCTTTCCAGCTTGCTGTAAGTCATCTTCTATAGTTCCTGTCTTATCTGACCTCTGGAATTATCAACATATCCTCTTACCTCTTTTTGGCAAAGTACTGGGTCACTAATGAACGCCAAATTGGTTAAGCATCTTACTTCACATGCCTTCATTTCGGATAAACAATATCGCTTCCGTTTTCCGTTTCTCCAGGTCTATTACCGATGTGTTAACGACCATCATTGAATTTGTCTATCAAATTTAAAATATAAATGGTGAAGCTCAAGCTGTGGTCCTCTTAAAGGCGTTCAATAGAGTTTGGCATACTGGACTTCTCCACAAGCTCAAGGGCTACGTTATCTCTGGACGAATATTTAGTCTAATCCAGTCATTCCTAACAAATGGTGTAATGAAGATGGTATTGAATGGGCACGCTTCTAGTTCATTTCATATTCATGCAAGGTTCCGCCAAGGCTCTATACTCGGACCTACAATGTTTCTAAGCTTCATCAACGACATCCCCGATGTCATCAGTTCCCAACTAGACATTTATACAGATGACACAACTATTTAATCCTGTCTTATCAAATCCGGTATATTCGATAAACTAAAACTGGCAACTACTCTCGAAAAGGACCTCCAATCATGGTTAACTGGGGCAAAGAATGGCGTGTAACTTTTAACGCCTCCAACACAAAGCTGCTTTCATTTAATCGCCATTAAGAACTTTTCCTGTCTGCTGATGCTAAACACCAGGAGAACATTTTGCTCCTTCTTCGGCTCACATTTTTGACTGATATCAAGTGAAATGATTATATTGAATCAATTGCTAGGTCTACTACAAAGAATGTTGGTTCGCTGACTCTTACTAGACAATTCTTCTCGTTAGAACACTTCTTGCACATTTATAAATCTATCATTTGCCCGTACATTGAATGATTCTACCATATAAGTTCTGGTGCTTCCACTGTATATCTCGAGATAAAAAGTCAAAAAAGAGTCTGCAATGTAATCGATCTTGACCTGACATCTTGACTTCAGTCACTTTCTCACCGTCGCAACGTGGCCTCTCTCTGTCTTTTCTACAAATATTTTATGGAAATTTTCCGATGAGCCTTTCTCCTTAGTACTTCAACTACATGAATTTAAGCATGCTGCTAGATTACTAGATCCCACGGTTTTACTGTTGAACTTGCTAGATGCAACCGTCTGTTCTATTCTACGAGTTTCTTTTCATGCATTTCTCGTCTGTGGATCTCCCTTCAGATTTCTTGCTTCCCTGCCAACTACAATCTTCAAAAATTTTTTACACTTTTTACATTGTCTGTTGTCTTCATCTTCGTTGCCATATTCACGACGTTTCAGCCGTTGTACGCTCCGGCTTTCTTCTTGTTTGAATTTAGTGACTTTAACCAAAGAGTTGTGAGTTCAATCCCTGTCTACAGCATAGATGAACAAAAGCTGGGAGAGTTGAGTCAAAGGGAGATAACAGATACTGAGACATCCGGAAGAGGCATGGCACGTTGAACTAGAGCAATCTACCCCGGCGAATGAAATAAAGAGCTTAGTTCCAAATTTCAATCGGCTGAAGAAGGCCGGAGCGTACAACAGCTTGAATATAGCAACGAAGATAAGGACAACAGTCCGAACAATGTAAATCGGGTAAATAATTACAATCTCAGAAATGTAGACAGAGACTTCGAAAATTTACATGCAACGTCAAGTCTTATTTTCTGTCGTCCTTAATCCCTCTCCTTCATTATTCATTTCCTTACTTCTCCTCTTCTAGAGACGTCTCGTTCACTTTTACTCCATTTAACCGCTGCGTTCAAATGACATTATCGACTTGCTTGTGGTGAAATTATTTTAAAAATAGTTTAAAATTGTTAGTGTGGGGTAGCGTTCATTTTACGTAGAGCCCAAGGATAAAAGCTCTCCCGCCAAGCGCTTTTTGTCATAGAACTAATAAATCTAAAACGACGAGTAGTGGGTAACCGATTAAGTTGTACCCGGGATGCGTGTTGTCTTTCATTGTTTACTGCTCTGCTGCGACAGCGAGAATTAGAAATATCCTCCAAGAAGAGCAGCAAGCAGTCGATTATTTTCTGGGCAACATCTATAACCCACTGGGAGGACCACCTGTCCACTGTCGAGCAGCTGGCATACCAAACAGTGTATACAGTCTGCCAGCAGACTCTCAAAAGAATAGCGGTAGAGGGTCACCAGAAGCTCCTTTTTTAAAGGAAAAAAAAAACACAATAAATATAGTTGCTGCTGCACCTTCTTGACTATCGCAGTCGTATTGTTAGTCGATGAGAATTTCTTTGCAACGCGCGTTCACAGGAACTTAATTTTATCTACCCGCTCCACAAAGTCACTGTCGATAACGAAAGAGACAGATGTTGCGGTGTTTCTTCAAAATCCAACCACCAGCTCCTCTGACGTTAAGGTTTCTAAGGCATAGTCATTCTTCCAATGCAGTCAGACATTCTTCCAATAGTTAAGTAAACAGTTATTATTTTATTTACGATTATATTATAAAAAAATATTTATATTCTTTTTATCAAGCTAGTAAATTTGATCTGTAAAAAGTAAACACCATGTTTCATCTAAAATAATGCATACTTAAAAGCTAAGATTTGATTATTTAATAACGTATGACTAGTGAATTCACCGGGATTCGAATTCTTCAATCCGAGCCGCTATCCATTACGATATTTATTTCTGTTAAAAATACAGAAAATGTGGCACAAAGCCTAAAAAAGGGGATGGAGAAAAAGGACGATCTTCATCTGTCTTAACGTTAAACTAAGCTACCCGCAAACACTGATCTAAGCATACAAACAATATTTCTAACACCAAAACCACACACTCTTATTAACCATTCTTGCTACATCCACTATAATACCTCATTGTCTCAATGAAAATCCTAAATAGTCCCCATATGTATAAATCGTCGTCTGTGGTGGGAGGGGAATAAAACAACAAGTTAAAAAATCCCCAATGAGGATGTACAATATGAATATCCATTACTCCAACTTACATTGACTAAGCTTTATTTTATTTTTGTATTCGGGCATAGAATCAAGTGAGAATAAGAATTCGTTTGTGATTTAGTTAAAAATCTGTTCTAAGCATTTTTTGCGGATTATTTGTTTTTTTTGAGATTTTTTTTTAATTCCAGCATTAAATCAGTGTCGGATTGAAACCCAATCTTGTTTTTTCAAGAATTCTGTCATTACATCTCATGATTTGTCACGTTAGCAGGCAATTTGTATAAGACTTTTCCCCACATCTTTTGTTTGCTTGTTTATTTATTTCAAAACCCTCGACTATCTTTGCCAGTCGCCTCACAGAAGCTATCAAAGATAAAATTCTTTGTCATCCAGGCCCATTCATCATTTTCTTAATGCCGTATTGGAGTTCATTATTTGCTTTTCCTGAAACGTCACAAAGTCGATACAGACAGTTCATTGGCTAAAATATTAAAGTGGAGTTTATTTAGTCCAAGCATCAATGAGGATTTCATGATTTTCAAATCAAACGATGGCTATGGAGAATGATGTTTAAAAATGCAAGTTAAATAAATTTCAATTTGCATCCTCTTGCACCAAACAGACATTATAAATACTTAACCAAACCAAGCTTTCTGTAAAACAAAACCAAAGGGAAAAAATGCAAGAAAGAAGACTGTGTAACACGGGATGTATCGTGTGCATCTCCCCATCTCCCGTAGTATGTATGTATATATATATATATATATATATATATATATATATATATATATATATATATATATATATATATATATATAAGCCCGTCGTTTAATTGCTTTCATTATGCAACTTTTTAAAAAAACATTTTCATGGGGTATATGTATATATATATATATATATATATATATATATATATATATAAAAATGTTTTTTAAAAATTGTATTCCTGTTTTATGGGAAAAAAATATCTCCTAATTTTCTGTAAAAAATGTATTCGTAAACTTTATGCAACTTTTTAAAAATATTTTGATTGTATGTATATATATATATATATATATATACACCATCAAAATGTTTTTAAACAAGTTCATACAACTTTAAATATATATATATATGTGTGTGTGTGTGTGCGTATACACACCATCAAAATGATTTTTTAAAAGTTGCTTAATTAAAACAATCGACGGGCTTAAATTTTACGAAAAGATTTTTTTTTTCCATAAAGCCGGAATAAAATAATTCTTGGCCATAAAGTAGGAGAAAATAATTTCAATGTTTACGTGGAAAAAGACACAGCTTTTATTAACAAACAGAATCCGTGTCCAAACGTTTAGGTTTTTGAACGGAAAAAAGTATTACTAAGTGACTAGCTGTTACCCTACGCCATTCTACGAGTTTCTTTTTGAAAACATGAATATTTGAAGGATTCATTCAACTGGTGCTGCAACTAGGCTACTAGCTGCTGCTACTGCGTGTATCCTCTACAGCACATTGTTTAATCTCAGTACACGCGTATTCCAAATTCTCTGTTTACCTGAGATCAAACATTAGACTCTAACATGGATAAAGAAGAGGTAAATAATTTAGTCACGCAGCAAGACAAATATTTACTAAGTTTATCCATAAAGAGCATTGAATCCTTATTTTAGATTATTCAATGGAGGCGGAATTGACCACAGCTTGACGAGATGGTACTCCTAAAATCAATTAAGTAGACAGTCGGCACGAATGAAGCTAATTTGTGACATTCATTATTACACTGAGTTGAATCTATTTATAGCTATTTTGCATATCGCTGATAGTTTCCGGCTTTTACTTTAACTTTTTATAAGTTTACACATAACAATAGGTATTATGTAAATAATTAAACTCGCACTCCAGAAATGATATTCAAAACAAATATAATAGCAGTCGTTCGAATAAAAAAGGATACTCTGGTAATGGTAATTTTGAAAATAGACGTTTCCATGCAGGAATTAAGTATTTTATAGATAGAACAGTCAGCGTTACTGTCGGTTGAAACTTATAAAATATTTCTCTTTAAACATTTTCTCAAAAAAATGGTTCACTATTATCGCTGTTTCTCGTAATGACGGGAATTTCTTTTCTAACTTTTTCTTTAAGGTAATGTGAAAAATCAACATGTTGATTGCATAATTATTTACCTTTCGAGTTACATATGCTATCCACGTTAGTTGTTGCTGATGTTGGAAATTTTTAAGTATTTGGTGACGTTGTTTGTAATTTTGTAGTACCAGTCTGTTAGTTCTGATGAAGGATTATGTTCTTTAAGACCTACTCGTTTCATTCATTTGAAACTATTTTGAATCACTGATCTATGAAAATGGTTTTATATAGCCCAGAGTTTAGATATTTCTCCATGTATGTCATTCATATAAGAGTCGAGATTTGATGAGGCTATTTAAGCACATAACTTAGTTTTGTTTGTGTAGTTTCCTGCGGTATTGGACAAAATTACACCACCACCGCCTATGCTATGTCCAGTTTAATTTCCTATACTACGAATGTAAAAGTTTCATCAAAATGTATCATGTAAAAAGATGATAACATTTTAAGTAAGCCAGTAAATTTCCTCTTCATGAAACGCATATAACGTTATCAGAGACATTCTTTTACAAACCAGGATAAAGGAAATAGAAATATGTCAATTGTTTATTAATATAATTATAGATTAATTTATTCTTGTTTCTTCTTTAATGTACCATGTCCCCTCAGAACCTGAGCGAGCTTAGCTCTCCATAACTTCCTACCAATTGTTGCTGTTAGAAATGTTTTTCGTTTTAATATCCCTCCAGGTACCTGTTTTGCCACCTAGTCACAGAAACTGGTTAGATAGGCTAACTCCTGTTTTCTCAGTCCTTGCTATCAATGTCTTGTGAATGTTAATTTCTCCGAGCCCTCTTTCCTTATTATGTATCATAGAAATTTCAGTTGTCTCTTCCTGAATTCATTACAAGTTTCCTTTTTGTTTCTGCTTTCCTTTAAATGTCTTCATTGCTCATATGTACTGTACATGGTATTCTCAACATCCTTCACTTCTCTTGCCTCTATTTTTTTTCCATCCCTGAGGAAATTATACAAAATTCACTGTCATGAGGGAGGATTGATATTGAATAGCAGTTAAGCACTCGTTTTTAGCATTTTTTGTTTTTGTTTTCGTAATACGTTATTTAGCCTAATTTAATATTTAAGTCACTGAAAATTATTTAATACATAAACCATTAATATTAGTAGCGTGCAATATTAGTGAACAAAAGCTCAAAAATAAAAAAAAGTCGCGTTCAACAGATTTGATCGTGATAGAATAAAAATAAACAAAGAATAAAGAAATCATAAATAAAACTATTTATTATGAAAAGTCTAGCATCTAAATCGTTGTCTGTAGTGAATTTATGTATAATTTCTAAAAAAAAAAATGATTATCAATTCCCAGTAAAAGAATGAAATAGTAAAATACATAATGCGATGGATAAATTGTCGTCTAAATTAGGCAAAAAATGAAATTAACACTGGTATCTCATTTTAACAGATATAGTTACCATAATTACACAGAAATATCTTGAAATACTATTCAATTTATTCAATAAAATCGCCAGTGACTTCAACCACATCCTCCAGACGACTTCGGAATCTACTGCAACTCTTCTGGACGCTCTCCTTGTTTAAGTTGGTGAATGCTGCCAAAATCTTTGCCTTCAGTTCATCTTTGGAGTTACATGGAGTTTTGTTGGTCTCTCGCTCAACTGCACCCCACATATAATAATCAAGAGCGTCGTAGTCTGAGGAGTTAGGTGGCCATATATAAAGAGTGATGTGGTCTCAGAAAATGTCTGACAGCCATGACTGGGTTCTCCTGCTTGTATGAGATATTGCGGAGTTTTGTTGCCAGAAATAAGACATTTTCAAGTCTTTTTTCAATGCCCTGTGGATTATCACAACTAAAACTCCTCCAGTATGTGCCAAATGCCTCATAGATTTAGTTGGATCTTTTGTAATTGATCTCTTTAGCTCTAAGTTGAAGCGGTGATACCTCCTGATCCAGTTTTTATCTCTACTGTTCCCTCTTTTTAAAACTTATTCACCATTCTCTTGATGGTTCTTGAATGGACTTTGAACATAGAAGTCAGTGTATGAATGTTAGTACCATTACTGAAGGACTGAATGATCTTTTATTCCTCCCACCTTTGCTCATTTGGAGAGAGAGTGGGGCTGACACAAAACAATCTTAACATATTCTTTTTCTAGCTGAATGCCTCAAAGGGTTTTTCAGTGCTTCTTGCGACAAATGATATCAATATGGCTAAACGACATATCTGAAAACCTGGAAAAAAGAAACTCAATTAGTTTTTTTTTTTTTTCTTCTAGATTTTAAAATTTTTGTAGGATTATAAGTATGTAACAGGATTTGAACAATTTTGCTGTTACACCCAGTATGACACTTTAAATAATGCCGGTAGGGACCAGAATGTGGTAACGAATGTTATAGATTTATTTTATTATTAACTGTATTCAAACTTGAGCCCCAATAGACGTTCAAGGCGAGGGGCCTCCTTGAAAGCAGATTCATACGAAATTTGTTATAAGTGATCTTCTTTGAAGATTCAGACCTTGAACAACTTAGCAGAAGACAAAAGAACAAACAAAAAGAGAAAACAAAAACACTAACTAAACACTAACTAAACACTAACTAAACACTAATAGATCATTAACGAAGTAAATCTGACAGATGAAGTGAGTAAGGTCATTCTGTAATCTCGATAAATATTATTCGGAGTTTCAAATAGGCTCAGTAAACGAGTGGAACAAAGCCACATCTGTTACGTTAAGATGCAATTCGATACGGTCTTCCTGCGATATGCCTTATAAAATACCATTACATTACATAAAATGGTTTACTTCATATTTCCTCTTGCCGTCAGTTCGGCACGACTACAATACTTATGAAAGCTCATATTTTTTTCTTTGTTTCTAAATTCGTGTATCGCGTCGTCAATTTTCTGTGGGTCTGCAGCACACAGAAGTCAGGGCGCCAAACTTGACTCTTAAACGATCTTATGGGCCATAACTTACTGCACTTGACTCTAGAGTTTATTTTTCCCTCTTAAGTGCTTTCGTAAAGCACCCTTTGTTTTGATAATATCTCGCGCCCTATACCGCCCACGAAAGAGCTGCTTGAGTGTTTGTTGATCAAAGTTATTTTCTTATGAGTTTACCTTCTTTGTCACGTGGTCTACGCTCCTGCTTGGATTTGTTTGTGTATGCGCTATGTGAAAAACAAATGTTATGTCTTATAGATATGCGGTCATTTATATTTTAACGCCATGTCTCTTTAGGAAGCAAGGGGTCATGACGCTCTACAGATTCCTTTTTCTTTAGTATCTATGACTTGTCATACTTTCTTAGGAAAGATAGAGCAGTGGTTTCCCGTTTTCTTCTCCATAGTTTAGAATTTAGATTTTTTTGTTCTTTGGCTGCCAAACAAGGCTGAAGAACCCAGTCTACATTGCTATTTATCATTTATCCCATAACTAGAAAAAAAAAAGCCTTTTTCAGCGGCTTTTGTATGAAAGTCAATATGACAGACGAGGTGGAAATTTGAACTTGAATTTGATGAGGACCTCTCTTTGGTAACTTCGACTTCAGGAATAGTACTGGATTAGCAGTTAGGTCCCATCATTTTACTGTTGAAATTGCTAGATGTGATTTCAAATTCTATTCAGGTAGTTTTTTTCTCTCGCCTTTCTCACCAAGGGAACACTATTACAGTCTCTTGCTTTTCTCTCAGCTACAATCTTCAAAAATTTAAATTCAACGTCAATCGTCATCCTATGTTTCCTTTCATTCTGTTCTTTTTCTTCGGTAACGTTTTAATTTTGATTATTTTTGCTATTATATACATGGAAAAGACTACGTGATTTACAAATTGAAGATTCTAAAATCAAGCATGAAATATGAAAATATTTGGGAATTATTTTAACAGAGAACGGAAAATATGACACCGAAATCCGAAGAAGCATTAGAATAGAGAAACATGCCTTCCAAAAACTAAATAAAATATTAAAAAATTGGATAATTTTGTTAGAAACAAATAAAAGAATACAGGGTGTAACAGCAAAATTGTCCAAATTGTGTAAAAGCAAAATTGTCCATTTGTTAAATTAAGCTTTGAACCGCTGTATGCAAAAAATGATAAAAGATATCTTACTGGAATTCTCCGAATTTTTATTACACTAATGGACTCTACTTTGAGCAATAAGAATGTATAATTATTCTTCAACCTTAACAGAAGAATCGTGATGTTATCGATCATAAACGAAAATGTTCATCATTAATTAATCATAGCTAAAGATTGGAAGGTCATGAAGGAATGGAATTAAGTTCAAATATATATATATACATACATATATATATATATATATATATATATATATATATATATATATATTATTTCAGGATCATTTTTCAACTTATTCAAAATGATCTTCGCCCTATCTAAAATTCTAATTATCTGTCCTGAATATTTTCATAGCCGTATTTTGCAGACATTGTCAAATATTTCCTTAAATGATAATTAATTTATTGATAAGAATTTAGTATATTTATAGTTGATCATAAATAAAACAATTTTATAAATACGAAAATTAAATTATAATATATTAATTTTACAATTCCATATATACTTTATTAGTTAATATAAAATGAAGTAAGTACTTTATATTTGTAGGAATAAAGATATGAAAAAATTAATATTAAAAATATGACTTTATGACAATTGACTCTTTAAGAAAATTTAGATATTTATAAAAATAAGAGTTAAATAAAAAATGGAAAGGCCAAATATATTGTCACTTAAACACAGCTGATGCTTAAAAATAAGAAAGTATCTTGAATAACTGCCAAAAAAAAGAGTAGATGCCACTGAATAGACACGCCAGTCCCCCCCACCTTAATTTGACCAAATTAACAATCACAATACAATTGCGATACAAGAGTTAACTTAGAACTTAACCACTCCTAAAATAATAATAAAAATTAAAACGTCTTTAACCTCACGAACAAAATATTAATGTTGTCTACGCTAATATTAAGTGAATCAATTTCTTAAAAGTTATTCTTAAAATCGCTTTATAATGGAACGAAGCTCTGTATTGTCGATTAAAATTTAAAATTATTAGGTTGGTGCAAAAATAATGTCGTTTTCTCACATATGTTACTATGTGAGAAAACGACATTATTTTTGAACCAACCTAATAATCTAGATTTGGTGTTTTCTGTTTTGAAAAATGTTCTGTGTCGTGATGGAATCGCATTTTTAAAAAAATGATTATAATATTAAGCTCGTATTGAGCATTGTTTTTTTAAAATAAAAATAAAAGCTAAGAACTCTGAATTATAAATATCACTGTTTTTCTTATTATTTTAAATATGTATATATACAATAAGAAATGGTCAAAGTCCGATAATTTATTTATTAAAGACATTTTTATGTTTAACGTTCTTTTTATAGATACAAGTATTTAAGTAAATGCTCTGTTTATAACAGTATTAAATAACAGTATTAATAATTTTTATATTTATATCTATAAAAAGAACGTTAAACATAAAAATGTCTTTAATAAATAAATTGTCAGACTTTGTCCATTTCTTAATGTATGACGTCATTTGTTTACATTTGATACGCCATGAGCAGTTATGAATGTACGAGATTCATGGAAGATTGAACTTTATAAGCAGTAAATTCGATCTTGCATACCGAACGCTCCTTTGTGGCCGAGTCGGTTAAGGTACGTCGGCGTAAATGACGGTTCCGTCATAGGATGCAGGTTCGTATCCTGTCAAAGGACGAATATTTTCTATGAAAATTTCTCGGACATTCAGGCCGGTAAATGTTATTTAATACTGTTTATTATAAACAAAGCATTTACTTAAATACTTGTATCTATAAAAAGAACGTTAAACATAAAAATGTCTTTAATAAATATATGTATGTTCTTTTTCGTTCTACGTGGTTGTTATTTAGTTTCGTTCCTCTAAAGGTCTTGGCAGTGTAACCTCCGGCCTTACTTAGAGAAAAATATTTGATTGTAAGATTTTCTTGTCAGTGCTCAACTTTCACTGTTTTCTTTTACAATGCTCCGATTGTAGATAAAATGATACAAGACAAGTATTTTCTATAATTATAGGGAGATGGTTAATTCCCGCGAAACGCTGCCCTATGGAACCGACTCTCAACAGGATGTTTCGTCGATCACTACAATCTTTACTTGTTCCAGGCTAGGGTTAACCGTTATCTTCCACTCTAAAACACACAAATGGCCTCCAAACGTAGCACTCTACTTCGAAACCCAAGAGTAAGTGATGAGGCAACTGCTCGCTTTTTCCTACAGAGCTCCAGGAATGCTTTCATCAATAGAAACGACACTGGATTAAGTCTGGGACAATAGAAGAGGACTACTGCAAAGGAGATCAAATACCAAATTGATGTGTGTTGTAGTTTTATTTTTTAAAGCTCCAGTCCCGATAATTTTTCATCAGGCATCATATATATATATATATATATATATATATATATATATATATATATATATGGGGGGGGGTGCTGAGCATTTTGGAAGAAAGGGAATTTTTCGGCTGCTGCTAATTAATGCTAAAAGCTCTTCGCTATGAATTAAGCACTCTGATAACCGCTAATTCTTATATCTCGTATATAACGGGTTAAAGATCCCCTTCGCCGCAGCGTGTGCTGATGGCCTAAGAGTCTCCACCTGATCTCAAATCGTTCAGGTTTTGATCCCGGTTTGAAGCAATCGTAGGTTTAGCCACACTGATGAGCTGTCAAACTAGTTTTGTTAAATAATGTGGACAAGTTCTGTCTATCAATCTTTTATTAAATCTTTCAAATTCCCGAATAAGTTGATTTGCATTATAGGTAAATTTGACAAAATTCCTATTAATTTTATCTCATATTATTTTCTCCTGAGCAATTCGAAATGTTGCTACATTCATTTTCAAGAACTGTTCTATGTGTAGTTTTGAGAAACTGGTTTTTAATTCCGGTGTTCTCACCTTTAATGGAGCCAATTTCACTCATATAAACGGTCGAAATGGAATTTTTAGGAGTGTGTGTTTTCTATTTTATTATATATATATATATATATATATATATATATATATATATATATATATATATATATATATATATTTAAAAATATATTGTTAAATATAACAGACAATGAATGTCTATTATGTTTGATCATGAGCCGTTTTAAACTTCGTATATTTGCTTTAATTTCGGGTGAAAATAAAAATTGTCCAACATTTAGATATCTTTTATTAAGATGTTCCTTGATCTAAGCTTTCGGCTCACGTGTGCCATCTTCAGAGTGGTTATGCGGACATTTAAAGAAATACCCCCCCACATATATATATATATATATATATATATATATATATATATATATATATATATTGATTCAGACCAGGTAACAGTAGTATTAAAAAGTTTTTAAAAAAAATAAATAAATAAAATGTAAGTAAAAATAACATGTAGAGATTTTAACTTTAGAATTCATGAGGCCATTTGAATCCAAGGTCTTGTGCTACATCTTGGCTACGTCTAGAAAATTACCATATATATATATATATATATATATATATATATATATATATATATATATATATATATATATAATGAACTCTCCCATTGATATATATATTTCTTTGGCAATAATTATATTTTCATAGAAAGTTATAATCATCATATGTAGTATAAATAGGCTTTTTGCAATGGCCACTGATTTTCTGCTGTATTAATTGCACTAGTAATAATACGACATTATGGCTGATAGGTTTAGCTTTGCTAAAACTTAGAAAAATTGTCTTGACCGCCCAGAAAATAAAGCAGGGAAAAACAGCTACAGTGCAAAATCCAGCGCAGATGTTTGCCAGGCCGAGTCATTTTTGTATTTCCCGTCCCCAAACGGGTCCCGAGAAGCGATACTAGTTACATTATATCTGTATTCTTTGGTTCAATCCATATCGGCACCTGGCGGCGTTTACTTCGTTACGTAATTCCGTGACGTGTCATATTTACTTATAGTCACGTCATGTCATCGAATATAAGACATGTCCCTTCTACACGCCAGCTATGCTTCTCTTTGGTCACGTAGTGTCGCTAGCTTAACACAGCAAATGTCCTAATCCTGGGTCCGGAGAACGAATGATGAAGTATAACGCTTGTATTACCATGACCGCCAAAGTGTGGAGAGTCTTCCTACCTCGAAAATTAACCATTGGTACCGATCGAAAATTTTATAACTCAACAATTTGATTAAGATTTATTTTCCTAAGATAAGCATAGTCTGACACAAGGCCAAGAAGACAGTGGTTAACTCTTTGAATCTTGAGCTCCCAATACTGCAGAATTGGTCATGTTGTAACCTAGAAAGGTTTACTGAATGAGGAATAACCAAAACAGAGATTGGAAATGGAATGTTAATCTTTATAACATCAACAAAATACAATACTTTCTGTTAGTGGTGAACTACATAGACAGTATATTACTCCCACTTACAAGAGTGTCCAACGCATTTATGAGGATAGGGACATTACCCATTGGGGTTCATAGGTACGGTATATAATAGGTCATCAAGACGAACTTAGTAATAAAGAAACTACAGCAAGGAGTTACATCCGTATTGCTATGGACTAAACACAAATGCCGACACGATTACATTTTTTCCTTCAATTTACACCAAACACCTAGCTACCATCCCGTCAAGGTGTTTATTTGACAAGGCACGCTTATTGTTTATTAAATAATTTTCTCCGCGGTAAGATAATTTTCCTTCAGGAATCAAAAGTTATCTGATTATTTTATAAGTTGCAAAAATTCTTACCAACATGGCTACCGTATATACTGAGAACAGAGCTTAAGGTGTCGCTTTGTAAGATGGCTGTTGAAATATTGTTGGATCTTGTAACGTGCGAAGACCATTTCAACTTTCTATTTTTAATGGTGCGTATGAGACCTTCCAACGGGTCTGTTTCTTGTTTGGTTGTGTCTCAATTTTATTGAGGAATTATATGTTCAATTTTTTTTACGGAATATTTTTTTAATCATTTCACCCCAAGCAAGGAAGTAAAGCCACTAAGACATAAGGAGTCTGAAAGAATAAGAAAAAATGTGAAACATTATTAAGGAGCGAGAACAACAAAAGAAGAGGAACCAAGAAGGCATTATATACACAGGTAATTTTCTTTTTTTTTTTTGAAGAGGTTAAAAACATATATTGCATTATACACAGGTAACTTTTTCTGAAAGGTTTAAAATTATTACTAAAAAAAAAAAAAAAAAATTCAGGGGGAGCACTCTACATGAAATCACACTATACGCGATTATATACAGTATTTAAGACGGCATTTCTATTTGGTACAGAAATATACGTACAAATCTCTTAAAACAAAGAGTGAGTAAAAGAGAACGCTTTTCTCGTTCCCCAACGAGAAAAAAAGTATGTTCTCCCACGCAGTACATTGTAATATTATATAAAGAACTCGAAACACAATAAAAAAAGACGAGGCAACATGGTTCCAATTTAAATTTCAACGATCGAAAAGAATGTCTATATCCTGTCTTGTTTGGCGAGATACGAACATTGTTTGTTAGTCAAAACAATCCCTTAGTATGCAACTTTTTTTTTCTTTAGCCGACTTGAGATGTTTTAGGAATTAAGACTGTAAACGCCCCGAGCAAAAAGAGAAATTATTTTGCTTTTCCAAGTGAAAACGAAAGAACAAAAAAAAAACCTTTTGTTAGAAAACAGTCAGTGATATGTAAATATCTATGGCTAAGATTAGAGAACTTCCCATCGCCTAGTGTCACGTTTTTACATACTGGTCTAGTGTATTTGACTTTTCTTCGTTGTTTCTCTCTGAATTTCTGGGATGCGGAGTTATCATCAATTACCTTACTTATATTCGAACTACTTTGTCTTTATCACATATTTCGACCGTAGTGACCTTCGGCTTTCCGATATACTCCCGAGGAAGGCCGGGCGCACAACTGCCGAATCGCTGTGATAACAACAATAAAAAATGAGGTAAATAGTTCTTTATTGTTGTATCCGAAAGCAAAGGCTTAAAGGACACAAGATTGACAACCAATCAGAAAAATCATTTTATATGTGTTTCCATTAAAAATACAAATGTTTGCAAATATTCTACACGATGGGGACAACATTGAATGACCTTAACGATTGCTCAAGAATTGATAAAGAGGAATTTAATAACTGTTTAAAAAATAATGATGCTACCATTGTCAACCTTGACAAAGATTTGCACCATAAAATAAGCGAAATTAAATGCGTACACCTTTTAATTAAATGCATACACCTTTGTCTATGCAGTGTCTCTGTATTTAAGGTGTATATGTTTTGTGTGCGTTTAAGATGTGCGTGTTTGTTTTGTACGTGTGTTTAAGATGTACGAGTATATTTTGTGTGTGTGCGCGCGCGTTCGTGTATATTTTGTGTGTCAGTGTGTATTAGCGTTTGTGCGTATATTATTTACGTGTGTGTGTTTAATATGCATTTATAGTATGTGTACATGTTTTGCACGGATGTGTTTTATGTGTACTTATATGCTCGTTGTGTTCATTTAATGTGTGCGTATGTTTTGTTTGTGTTTAATGTTCGTGTTTTGACGTGTGTACCTGTATGTTTTGTGTGTATGTTTTGTGTGTATGTTTTGTGTGTATGTTTCACATCTTTGTATGTTTAGCGTGTGTTTAATATGTGTGTATTTCTTTATGGGTAATTTTATTGGCTTGCATGTATCTTTTGTGTGTGTTCAATATGCATGTATGTTTGAACGTGTGTTTAATGTACGTCTGTATGTTTTGTTTGTGTGTGTTTAATATGTGTGTATATTTTGTGTGTGCGTGTTTAATGAATGTGCATGTTTTGTGTTTGTGTGTTTACTACCTCTTTTGGTAAACTACTAGAGGCCCTAATCAACACTGAATTGGTTAAGTACCTCAAAACTCAGAGCCTTTTTTCAGACAAGCAATATGACTTTCGTTTTTCTATGTCAAGTGCTGATGTATAAAAGATTATTGCAGAAAGGTCTATCAAGCTTTAAACAAGAATATTGAGCTTTGTACATCTTGAAAGCGTGTGACAGGGTTTGGCATACCAGACTCCCTCACGAGTTATGGACTCTTCGGAAGATTTTTTGAACTGATTCAATTTTTCTTTTAAAATCGCTATATGAAAGTTGGCCTGAACGGCCACTCTTCGAGATCATTTCGTACTAATGTAGGCGTCACCAACGATTCTCTCCTTGATCCTACTTTGTTCTTAATTTTCATTAACGACCTTTCTGGTGGCATCAGCTCTCAACTTGGTATCTGTGCTGACGACACAACCATTTACTCCTGTCTCGATAGAAAGCCTGAACAGATCGACAAGATCAAATTGGCGGATGATCTCAAAAATGACCTAAGTCAGTTGTTAACTGGGCAATTTAATTGTTAATTTTAACGCCTTCAAAACAAGACTGTTCTCTACTAATCATCTGAGAGACCACTTTCTGCCTTCCATCAGTATGGCTGATGCTAACCTCCAGGAGCGTCACTTGTTGCACCTTCTTGGGATAACATTCCGTTGACATGAAGTGGAAAGACTCTATTGAATCCATTGAAAAGTCTTCTGCTAAAAACGTTGGTTCATAGTGTCGTGTTAAACAATTTTTCTCTCCAGAATCTATCTTACATATCTATAAGTCTACCATTCGTCCATGACTTGAATAAGGCTGTCAAATATGGTCCGGTATACCTGATATATATTTAGACATTCCTGATAAAATCCAAAGACGAATCAACAGTGTTATTGGTCCTGACCTGACCTCTCGGCTTGACTCACTTTCCCACAATCAAAGTTGCTTTCCTGAGACTTTTTCTATAAACACTTGCATGGTGATTTTTCGGATTAGCTCTTCGCTATGGTACCTAGACATTTTGAAGTTCAGTACTAGACTGGCAACAAGGTCTCATCAGTTTGCAGTTGAAATGGCTAGATGTAACTGTAAGTTCTATGCTAACGTTTTCTTTTCTCACATTTCTCGCTTGTGGAACTCTCTTATTGCTTCTTGCTTTCCACTCAAGTTTTATCCTCAAAAATTTAAATCCAATTGTCAATCGTTATCTCCTGTCTTCCTGATTACTCTTCTATTGTTCTCGCTCCTCAATAATGCTTCTGCTTTCTAATTCTTTCATACCCAGTCTGTCTTAGTGGCTTTACTGCCTTGCTTGGGGTTAGTTTGATTAAAACATGCTTCGTGTGTGTGTGTGTGTGTACGCGCGTATGTGTGTGCTTAATGGTTGTGTATTTTTTTGTGTGTTTAATCTGCGTGGGAGGCATGGTGGAGTAATGGATAGCGGCTCAGACTGAAGTTCGAATTCCAGTCGGATCCATGACATTTACTTACGTGCTAATAACCCTTGGGAAAGGTATGAATCCCTCACCCCAGCTATGGGTAAATAGCAGGATAGACTGGGTTCTATAAACTTGGTCGACAACCGGTCTAAGAGAAGGAAAGATTCTGAATTCAAAACCGGCCTGGGAAAGTTTGGGCTCCGTCAGGTTATCTTCCCGAAGAAACAGCACTTCTACGGTGGCTGCAGTAAACATGGTAAAAATGAGTTAAAAAAATGTACACGTGTTTGTGTTTAATGAGTGTGCATGCTTTTTGCGTGTGTATGTTTAATGCCTGTATGTATTTGTGTGTGATTTATGCGTATTTGTTTAATATTTTTTATGTATATTCTGCATAGCTCTTCAGTAAAATGAATTGGAGCATTCCGGGTAATTGGCATTCGCTTACATGACGAATGTAAGCAAATGCCAATCTTATTAAAGAAAACAAATGCCAATCTTATTAAAGAAAACAATACACTAGATTTAGCTAACTCTCTTCCTCACTCTCGAATGAATATAGCTCAGTGGTAGAAACTATGACTGAACACCAAATCGGTTGGGTTGCGATCCGGGCTTGAGGCATTCGGATGTCTAGCCGAGCTGCGAAACGGTACTGTCTGCAAATGATGTATATCAGCTGTTTTTTTAAAGAAGTAACAGAATTTGCATTTATTAATTCGATAGATTTTATCCCTTTAAACGTTATTTTTAGTAGATACTCGTATCTGAGTAGACGCTCTGTGTATTTATTACAAAGTATAATAATTTATTTTCGTCTATCGGTGTGAATATTTGAGAAATCTTATTAGAGAAAAATATGCCCTCTAAAACTGGTTGCGAACCTGCTGCCCCTAAGCCAACGCCAGGCAGAGGGAACCGTCGGCCTCTAGACCGATTTAGCTACGAAGGACTTAGCCGATCAAGTAAGGCTGAATAGTACCTTGAAGAGAAATTACAAGCCAGAGAGCTGAGTACTGTGCTGGTCACTCATTAAAAAACAGGGATATGTTGCCCCGCTTCAGGGTGGTTCCTTATGGTTGGTACAGACA
Source organism: Acanthosepion lycidas (assembly GCA_963932145.1). Classification (NCBI taxonomy): domain Eukaryota; kingdom Metazoa; phylum Mollusca; class Cephalopoda; order Sepiida; family Sepiidae; genus Acanthosepion; species Acanthosepion lycidas. The sequence continues at coordinate 33,870,261 of OZ010585.1, read as the reverse complement.
GTTTATATTAATGTCATTGTCATATTATTGTTAATAACGATGTCACTTCGCTTTAATTCAATTCACTTACATAATTCAGTTCTTAAAAAAATAATGTTTAAAATCAAACTTGAAAATCAAATATTCCAACTTCACATGACATGGATACCGCAAATTTTACAAACAAACGAGTGTAATGGAGAAAAATAATAATCATCATTTATTTACCGTGTTCTTTCAAAATGTTAGATATCACGGCTCTCCACAATTTCCTCTTTTTTGTAACTTTAAGCAACATTTAACCCGTTATAATCCATCCTTGTCCCTGCTTTCCCATTCGTTTGCATAACACATGAGGCAAATTGCTAGCTGTTTTGCTTCTATTCCTCCTTTCCTCAATCTGCCATGTGAGTATTAAACTTACCAAACTGTCTTTTCTTATCATGAGTCCCAGTAATTTAAATTGTCTCTTTTTTATTTTAAGTATATTTTCATCTAATTTCTTTTTTTCTTTAGAACTTTCTCGTTGCTCATGTGTTTTGTCCATAGTATTCTTGGTATCCATTCGCAGAAGCATGTTGCTGTTACTTGTTATCCATTCATAGTTATAAAGAGGAAAAATAGGACATAGGGCATAGCATATGACATAGGACATAGCATATGACATAGGACATAGCATATGACATATGACATAACAGTTTAGAATTATTTTCTTTGTTTCTAACAAAAAAAGATTTTTTTTCACTTGCGTGTTGAATAAAGAAGATTCCTGTCGATTTAAAACAAAGGCACTATTTCTGAATTCGCAAGTAACATTTTGCTTCGAAACGAAATAAAATTCAGTAATAAACTGAAATCTGGTAAATAGGACCTTTTCCCCAGACTATATTTTCCATTGCACATGGTATTCCTAAGCGGTTACCCATCTAGGTACTGACCAGGCTCGACCCGTCGGTGATCGTAGGAGAACCGGTTTTCAACGTAATATAGCAGTAACTGCTAGGGAATAGCAGGTGCTGTAAGCTTGTATGCGCTGCTGGGGTAATGGATAACGGCTCGGAAATTGGATAACCGAGTTTCAATTCCAGTCGGGTTTTTTATATTCACTTACGCACGAATACCTTTGCGAAAGGTATCAATCCACCACTCCTACCACCAGCTATGGGTTAATTACTAGGATTTGTATCAATAAATCATTATTATCTCCAAAAACTTCTTATCATCTAAAAATATATTTTAGCTTTAAATAAACTGCAAAGTGTTGATAAGCCATAAAAAGCAAATCACTCCATCCATCCACTGCTCCAATATGCACAAGGAGGAAGGGGGAAGCTATAATCTCTGATGCAATACTCGTGTCACTCGAAAAATATCTAGATGACTCAATGTTAAATGCGACTTGAAATCATGTTAAATCGACATAAAAACTCTCACATTATGTGTTACCTTCTAAAATCGTGTGTGGTGAATATATAGATTAGTTTAGTTTTTCCTTACGCTTGTGCTGCTAGGAGTCGCGGGGAGACAGTCGTTTGTCAGCGGCAAGGCGAGTGGCCTGGAGGAGAGATATTTCGTGGGCTCTGAGAGTGTCTGCAAGTGAGTCACTCCAGCGTCTTCTTGGTCTGCCTCTCACTCTTCAGCCAGAGTACCTGAGGCTGTATGCTCGTAAGGCTGGTTGGTTGATAGGCATACGAGTCAGTTGTCCGAACGATTTGATCCTCTGTCGTTTGATATGTTTTATGATTAGTATTTCTCCTGCCATATCCCAATGATGCAAAAATGCATTTTTTAAAAAATTTCGTCCTGATTTCCAGCCCTATATAAAAAAGCAAGCTTAATACACAGTTAATCCGACCCGTTCTGGATTATATAATTCATTAGATATTCAAATGTTGTTTGCAAAATATTCTTTATATTTTTAGACATCGAAAGTGTCTTTGAGAAGTTCTCATCATCAATTGCTAAGTTAATCTGTGCCTACTCTGTAAGGACATCGTCCTTGTGTTAGATTTAGTTCGAGTGTTAGGACGGATTAAATTGCACAAATTCCATAGAAAAAAAAATTCGTTTTACCCTTTCGCGGTGTCTCAGACCGCCTTTCGCCACCGCAACAAATATTAAAAATTTCATCAATATAAATAAATTTCTGGGATGAGGAATTATTATTTATACTCTTCATATTCGCACTATTGTCCTCATTGTGGAATGGAGTGAAAACACCGGACAAGAAAGAGCACTGAAGAGTTAGACATTTCAGAGAATCAGCGCATATGCTAGGCTATGAGGATCTGCCTAGTAGGCCTAGCATAGAAATAAATACAATATGGGAGGCGTTAATAAAAAAAGACAAAATAACAGTAAGTCTCCAATCGCAGCAGCAGCACCATTTAAAAACATTAATGACGTCAATAGCAGCAGTTACAACTCTAATCAGCAGGAAAGTTAGGTTTATGGTTCCAAGTTCACTACGGGCACTGGACGAGTGGCTTAAAGCGTTGGTTTGGCAATTTGGTGACATAGTGATTGTGAGTTCAATCCCTGGGTCAGGCATGTGTGTTCTTTCACTCGGTGGAAACAGGCGAGCAATAATTTAAGAGTACGAAATAAGAACTAGATGCGATATTCGTAGACATGAGCAGTGCAACGAGAACAGTCTACTCCGTAGACTGGTTCAGAGTTCCCTCGTAGGTTACTCAGATTTATATACACCTGCGGAAGACCGGGGATACAACGGCGGAAACAGTGATAAAAACAGCAAAATTGAGCACAATAGTCTAAATATAAATGACTAGCAGCATGGCCCGGCGTTGCCCGTGTTTGATTCAAAAATCGTTCGACTCATACAGCAATCGCTATCACTTGATTTAAAATATTTTTGCTCTTCCTTGCCTTTAAAGGAGTGCCCTTTGCCGTACTAATGTTGCTACATGCCTTACTCGCACTGCGATTTTTTCTAAGCTCTATACTAAACATTAAACCTGTTACAAAAAAAGAACTAAACAAAATGAACACAAAACGATCAGCTTTAAAAAAGGACTCGTAACTGGAAAAACCGAATGAAAAAAGAATGTTAACAACAAATACTTTTTCACACCCAAACCCAGTTCTGCGGAATCAGAATCAACGTTGAGTTTAAGCAAGCGAATGAGCCAATTGGAGTAAAGTGCCCTACAGATTAAAATTTGTTCCACTTGTGACGAATGCAGCTATCGATTTTTTTTTGCATGTTAGCATGCTAGTTAACATTCGTGTCAGTCAGCTGTTGGCTCTGACGCTGGCCAGTAGAATCTTCCTGGCTATTCGTGGCAGCCAGCTATTGGCTCTTACTCTGGCCAGTACAAAATGGCCGCAAACTACATGAAAACTGCCATAGAAGCATGAAAAAAACGATTATTTCCGCTATCGATGGGAGTTGGGAAATGCAATGTCGGTCTTGGACGTCCTGCTAACTTGGAGCATGTGCATGTAAATTTTGGTGCAAATCCGTTGAAAATTGCGGCCGTGCATTCGTTACGCACACACGCGCGCGGGCGCGCGCGCACGCACACGCACACGCGCGAGCGTATCATGCCTTTTATAGATAGAGATGTAAATAAGAAAAGAATTTTCTAAGTTATAATACTCAGAATGTTGCAAATTTTAATTAATTATAAAATTTTGATGTTTAAAATTTTAACACGCCTTCTTTCTTTCATTTTATGTGCCATATCCTTTCAGGACATAGGCGATCATGACTCTCCACTTTCCCTATCCCTTGCAGCTCTCAACAAGTTCCTTCCCTCTACTTCCTCCCCTACCCACGTTCTGTCATCCACTTGCTTAAATCCGCCAGCTATGTTACGCATTATTTTTTCTTGTCTCTCTTTCCCTCTATTCGACCCGTGAGTATCAGATTCTCCAGGCCCTCCTTCTTCATTATGTGTCCCAGAAACTTCAGCTGTCTCTTCATGATATTAAGTATAAGCCTCCACCTTGTTTGCAACCTCTCTAAGACCTCATCGTTGCTCTCACGCTCGGCCCATGATATCCTTAGCATCCTTCTGTAGAACCACATCTCCCTCGCCTCAGGTATCTTCTTGATCGTTGAGGAAATCGACCAACATTCGCTGACGTAAAGAAGGACATATGTCACATAACAATTCAGTATTCTTTTCTTTGTTACCAAAGAAATTCTCCTGTTTCGCAATACTCTGCCCAGATTTTGGAATGTGTCCTTGGCCATCCTAATACGTCTACGGATCTCAGACGCTTCCCAGATATTTAAACTTCCGCGTCTGCTTGGTTCTAGTGTTCCCGAGCTCCAACTTGCATTTCGGGCTCATCCTTTTACTGATGACCATGCATTCTGTCTTCTTGTAGTTTATGCGTAGTCTTTTCTTCTCACCCTCCGTCGCTACCTTCTGTAGGAGATTTTGTAATTTCTTTTTCGTGTCTGCTATCAATAGTGTCATCTGCGTATCTTATGTTGTTAAGATTGGGTCGCCAATATTAAATCTCAATAGTGTTTATAATTCTCTCAGAATTGCCTCGCTGTATAGGTTGAACAGGTCGGGTGAGAAGACGCATCTTTGCCTTCCGCTCCTTTCTATGTTTAAAAAATAAATAGCCTGACGTATCAAAATGGAACGCGATTAATACTAAATAAAAAGATCAATTTATTTATTTTTTTTTCTTATAGAAAATAAATGAATTGGCAAATCATTAAAAAGAAATTGAAAGATAAAATTCCTTCGGATTTTTTAAATAATTGTTCATCCAAGACAAAGCTGAAGAGCAACACGAGACAGAGGTTTACTGAATGTGGTTGTTATATGAACGTAATGAGGTGGCAAGAAATTCAGATTATTCGGATATGCAGGAAAGATAATCGTTAACCCTAGACTTGAAGATTTTAAGATTGCAGGGATCGGGGAAGCAGTAAGCTGTTCCACAAAGTAACATTTCTTAAAGCTGTCTGAATGAAACTTATTATTTGCTTATGGGATACGAAGAGAAGGAGTATTGTCCTCATCTTTGTCGCCATATTTATTAAAACGTTTCGGCCGTTGTTACGCTCCGGCCTTCTTCAGGTGGTTGGAATGTCGAACTGAACTCTTTATTTCGTTCACTGGGGTAGACTGTTCTAGTTCCACGTGCCATGTTTAATAGATGTCATCTATCAGTTATCACCTGTTAATTCCCCTCTCCAAGTTCCCCACTGCCTTAACCGGGTACTGAACTCACACTTTTTGGGTGAGGACACATGGCACAGTGGATAAAGGCGTTGGTTAGATCCAGTGACAGGACCCACAGAGTGTGAGTTCAATACCCGGATAAGTCAGTGGAGAACTTGGAGAGGGGAATTAACAGGAGATAACTGATAACTGATATCCATTAAACATGGTACCTGGAACTAGAACAGTCTACCCCAGTAAACCAAATAAAGGGTTCAGTTCGACATTCCAACCACCTGAAGAAGGCCGGAGCGCACAACAGCCGAAACGTTGTAATAAATATGGCGACAAAGATGAGGACAATAATCCGAATAATGTAAATAGTGTACATAATAACTCGTCTCAGAATATATATATATATATATATATATATATATATATATATATATATATATATATATATATATATATATATATATATATATCTGATATTGAGCGGTTTCTAAGTACCGCGCATATAATATATAAATAATAATATATATAATATATTACACACACACACACACATATATATATATATATATATATATATGTATGTATGTACGTATGTATGTACGTATATATTTGCGAGTGAATATTGCAATAAAAAATTTTTGACAATAATAATTTTTTTTAACCCAAAGCTGGGGTAGATGGATTCATGCCTTTACCAAATCTGTTTGAGCGTAAGTGAACGTAAGAGAATGCAACGAACCCGAATCAAAATAAATTATGGAAGATGGTGAATGATGTAATTTAATGTCTAATAAAGGAATACCATAGTTTACCTTGACTTTCATTTTCACTGAAGTATATTTATGAGGGTTCTTAAATTTATAAATTCTAGTAAACTAACGACAGGTCTACTTTTGTTTATAAATATTTGTTGCAAAAACAAAGTAATTGCCTTGATAAAGTCCATCAAAAGTTTTCCTTTTGTCATTATTCATATTGACTTTTTACATTCTATTTTTAATTATACCTGAATTGTGGCACACACATACACACACAGTTATATATATATATATATATATATATATATATATATATTGTGTGTGTATTTAGGCAGCATTTTGTCACTCATACATGTTTCATTAAATAATATGGACAAGTGTTATTAAGCTTATCAGACGTTATGAAAAGAAATTACATAAAATAAATAGACAACACTTGTCTATATTATTTAATGAAGCATGTATGAATATATATATATGTATGTATGTATGTATGCATGTATGTATGTGTCTGTGTGTTAAATAATATTCAGGTTGCGATGGATAAATTGTCGCCTAAATTACGTAAAAAAAGAAAATAATACTGACATCTCATTTTATCTGATATATTTACAAAATTATACAAAAATATCTTGAAATACTAAAAAGCAAATTTATTCAATAAAATTGCCATTGGCTTCTACCACAGCATCCAGACGACTTCGGAATCTCCTGCAACTCTTCTTTAAGTCGGTGAATGCTGCTATAATCCTTGCCATCAGTTCATCTTTGTGTTACAAGGAGTTTTGTTGGTATCTCAAACAACTACCCCCACACATAATAAACAAGGGCGTTGCAGTCTGGGGAGTTAGATTGCCAGTTGTAAAGGGTGATGTGGTCGCAGAAATTGTCTGACGACCATGACTGGGTTCTCCTGCTTATGTAGCATGGTGCGAAGTCCTGTTACCAGACAAAGGTTCTTCCAGCAGCCACCGTCTTAACCCAGGCCAACCCTACCTCCTCAAGGCACTTGATGTAGGCCTCCGTGTTTAGTCTGAGGCCCTGTGATAATATGAATGGAGGCATAACGTCGCCTTCAGTAGTGATCATTCAAAATACCTTTGTAATCACCATTAAACTCTCCCAAATCTTCTGCACTGTCCTCAAAATTTATGGCGGAGTGAATTGCGTCATGGTGATTTTTTTATCACAGACGATTCCCATCTTACTATAGCGTGAAGTCGACAAAATAAAAACAAACAACGCTCATACGCGAAATTAAAAATACAAAATGGTGACAATTTACCCATCGCAGCCTGTATATGCTTTTAGCATATACTGGGTACGATGTGTGTAATATAAGTCAGTTATGTGCCATGCATGATACAGGCTTAGGCGATCATGTATCTTTCGATACATGACTGACGAGGCAGATTTTTTGACGCGGTAGGTTGCCATTTCTTTCTGTGGTAGACCAGTTGCCATCCGGTCTGTCCTGTTATTTACCCTTGGTGGGGAGAAGAAGAGGATTCACACTTCTAATTAGCACGTAAGTAAATGCAATGGATTCGACTGGAATTCGAACTCGGCGTTCTGATTCCTCAGATTAACAGCCGCTACCCATTACTCCACCGTGCCTCCTAAGTAATATATGTAAGTATTATTAGGTTGGTGCAAAAATAATATCGTTTTTTGACGTATTTTTTAACGTCAAAAAACGATATTATTTTTGCACCAACCTAATATTTAAGCAATATATACACGTATGCATATGTTAATATTACATATAATCTCCTTTATTGTGATGTCTATAATTTGTTATTTTTACGTGGTGATCCTTTAAAATAGTTTCTTTTTTATTAGTGCCCACTAAGAATTACCGAGTTTTTAAGTACAAGGTTAACCACTAATTAAACTTTGCCTTTTATTCTTCGATTGTGCTGGTAGTATTTTCATAGGAACTAAACTAAAAATGTTTTGAACTGATGCATATAGCCCCAGACCTTTTTACAGGGGTCAAGGAATTCTCACACCCACTTGACAGCATATATTTCTTTCGAGAGAAAGAGAAAACTGACCTTTTCTCTTTTTTTTTTTTTTTAAACCAAGCCTTCTCATAAAGAAAACGTCCACAGTGACCATCTATTGTTTTTACATATTTACCTTTGTCGGAAAATCAATGACGCTTCTCCCAATATAGATATTTATTTACTTTTTTGTAATAAATACCTTGCAAATCTAGCTCAGCAAATGTACTTTGAATGCATTGTTGAGCGTCTACCCTTTGTTTTAAGATTGAATGCTGTAATAACTGATTCAATGTATTCAATTATTCAGCCAGGAGTTCAGATCTTTGTGCATCCGTCCCTGTTCCGTGTAAACTGTTGATCATGTGTCGAGTTGTCTGTCCAACCCTTCGTCTTGTCGGCTAAGTCTCGAAATAACCATCTGTAGATGCATCACAGAAAATATCCTTGGCCACCAAGCCGAAGTTCTGTCTACCTAATTGCTTACATTTTAAATATTTGTAATTAAACGCCAGAAGCGTATTTTGATATTCTAATATGTATCATCCTCCAGATTATGACATGGAGATTAATGCTGACCAAAAATCGAACATGATGAACAGTGAGAAAATGCGTTCAAGAAGATAAAAAATGTCAGTGGTCAGGTAGTTAGATTTCAAATATCTTTGTTCGGTTTGGTTTAGTTTATTTTGTTTCCCTACGTATCAACCTCAATGGGTTATTTACTGCCATCAAGATTTTTAAGTTTGGTTCGTATGAGTAGAATATGTATTCTTTGTAAGAAAACAGTTTGTAGATCAGGTTTCATTGATGTATTTTTGTAAAGAGGTCGAGAGTCAAATCTGTTGCTGGTATTCTTTTTTTCAAAAATGTATTGCTGATATTTTTACTATAAAAATCTATTTTTACACCGTCCTGGGTATGACGATAAACTACATCCGCGTCCTGGGTAAGACAATATAACAATGTCCAATATCAGGGCCTCTGATCAGAAGGTTTTAATTGCTGGTGTTCCCAGATCCGGCCTGAACCGGAGTGGTGGCGCCTGTAGGACCCCCGGCTGTGGGCGGATGGTTGACCCCCGAACTGGGGTCGGGGAAATGTGAAAGTGTGGAGATGTGTTTTAATGCCAGCAACGTGTTTTTTTTTTTGTTTTTGTTTTTGTTTTTTTTTTAGGAAAAATTATTGCCAGCACTATATTTTTGAAAAAAAAAAATGTTACCAGCAATAAAAATCTTTTTGGCATTAAAAAGCCCATTGAAGTTGATATGCCGTAAAATGAAGCAAACCAAAACAAAAACTGTTTGTATACTTTCATAGTTTTTTTTATCCCAGTTTGGAGGTTAACTTTGCCTATAGCTGGGACCCTAACATGTGCTACCGCACCGAGTGAAGGTGTACCTGGGAAAAAAAGAAATTAAAGGGCAGTTCCACGCTCGTCAAAACCTCCCGATTAGAGGCCTTGCTACCGGATGTAGTTTATCGTCTTACCCAGGACGCTTAAATATCTTGTCTTGAATATTAGCGAAAAGACTAAAAAAAACATTTAGAAAAACAAGAACATGTCTAAAATCAAGGATCAAGCTGTTGCGTGCATTGACCATCGCAATCTCTCTATATGCCTACGAATCTTGGACATTTAAAGCAGAAAAACATCGAACAATCCAAGTATTAAATATGCGATGCTGCACAACCATCCGATGTAGACAGTATCACAGATGACGCAGTGTGAGACACAACCAGAAAAGAAACAGATACGCTGGAAGATCTCATAAGAACTGTCAAAAAAAAAAAAAGAAAGAAAAGAAAAAGAGAACGTTGAAATTGTATGGAGAATTCACAAGAGCCGACAATTTCTTTTCCTCTATCATCCTACAAGGTGTCACCTTAAGCAAAAGGAGAGAATAGGCTGGCGATTTCACTGAGTAGATTGGAAGATCATTCACAAAGACTGGGATGTTGGATTAGCACGCAACGGGGACATAAGGAGGGAGCTGGTCAGTTGGTCAGCTGTGGAGGGACCCTAAGACAGTACTCGATGATGGGACTGATGATGATGATGATGATGATGATGATGATGATGATGATGATGATGATGATGATGATTAAGAGGAGGAGAAGGAGGAGGTGGCGGATTTTCATGGTCACTGCACCTTGAGAGATTGACACCCATTATCAAAAATGTATTTAAACAGAATATAGAAGTGAATTCAATTTTCAAAAACTTTATATCATTTTTTAAAAATAGATCTCGCTATATCTATTTACGACTGAGTAGTGCGTTCAGTGCTCAATACTTTGTGCCTTGTGACACATCTAAGCAAAGCTTAGAAAATTATAGGACACTTCGACGTGTGTAATGGTTAGCAAACTTGTCTCGCTAGAACAATTACGACTGAGTATTGAGTTCCATACTTTCAGTCTAATACATCATCTAAGCTTCGTCTAGAAAACCATGGAGCCCTTCGATGAACTGTAATAGGTAGCAAGCTTGCCTCGCTTGATCAATTTCAACTGAGTGTGAGTTCGATTCTATCTAAATGCTTCACACTTTCAGCCTTGTGACACATCTAAGCTTCGCTTAGAAAATCATACAGAATTTCGATGAGGTGTCATGGTCAACACGCTTGATTAATTACAATTGAATAGGGAGTTCGATTCTCACTGGGTGCTCCAAACTTTCGACCTTAGCGTTACAATATTTGTACCTTCAATATTCCGATCTTTACATTTTTGCTTATTAAACTAAAAGTTTTGTAAATGCCTATATATATATATATATATATATATATATATATATATATATATATATTTATATTGATGCATGTTTCATTAAATAATATAGACAAGTTTTGTCTATTTATTTTATGCAATTTTTTTTCATATCGTCAGATAAGCTTAATAACATTATCATGTTACAATTGTTAAAAAAAATTCGTTATCATTTGTAAAAATTGTAAATTTCATTATCATATTACAATGTTAAAAAATATGTATAAATATGGTATTTTCTTTAATCTTTTAATGATAATGTTATTAAGCTTATCAGACGATATGAAAAGAATTTACATAAAATAAATAGACAAAACTTGTCTATATTGTTTAATGAAACATGCATCAATGAAAAAAATGATGCCTAAATACACGCAATTCATATATATATATATATATATATATATATATATATATATATATGAAAAACTAGGTAATCCGTATGGGTAGGCCCAAGGAGGATAAAATCCAGAGAGCTCAATGTAAATCTAGACCAAATAATTTAAATAAAAACAGGCCACTTTAAGGTTCCATGTAATAAATTATTTCAACACAGTCCTTTTAAAGGACTGCGGATCATCAGACTTTACTTCCAAAGGTTGAAACAAAAAATGAAAAGAAATTTATACATTTTTGACTGGCCGTATTAAGCATATGTATATTAACGAAGTGAGGAAGTGAGGGGGAGAGAGAAGACATTAGTGAGTTAGATGTAATTTAATATTTCTATTCTTTCATACTTAAAATTACTTGAGGAGGTCCAGACATTGACACATTTAAACGGTTAACTTAACGGAAGTTATATATTGATATAGAAGAGGTAGAGAAGAAAAAAAACATAAAAAGAAAAAGAGAGAAGGAAGTCATGAGAGAAAGTGTCACTAATTTTCTTTGGAAAAAAACAGGCTCGAATAATACGCTGTCATTTTGTTTTCCTTTGAAAGTGTTATTTTTGGGGGTTCATGAAGATTATAATGTTTGAATGTCTAAACTGTCTACAAAGAATTTAATTTGATGTTTGTTCGTGATTTAATTTTTTTTTAAATTTTGGGGAATTTTCTATGAAATAGTCGATTAGAAAAATATTCACAGAAAGTACATTAAAAGAATAAAAAATTTATTTTAAAATATAAGTTTACTTCTAGCAATCTTTTTATATATTTTTTATTTTTTTATTATTGATTATTAAGTTGACATCTCTATCCGTTTGAATTTTGTTCATCAATTTAACTCGTGACTGTTTCTAGATAGGTAATCTCTTTTACTTAAAGTTTAGTTAAGTTAATATGGGGTAATATTTGAAGGTAATACTAAAGATCTTGCTCTGTCATATACTGTATACACACCCATGCAAATCTCACATACGTTCCTGTCCATGTGTAATCACTCATACAGGTACCCATGTACCGATATACAAATGTAATTTCATTTATTAACACCTACCTAAATATAAAAAATCTTTCCAATTTAAATATTTTATCATCAATAATGATTATTAAAGGGTAATATATTTTAATTCAAATTAAATTATCAATTTAAAAATTTACCTCCATATTATAAAGAATTTTAAACTCACACTTCCAATTGGAGAATATTAAAGGAGAAAATGAATATATATGAGAAATATGTAATTACATTATTATATCTATATTCTCTCATATTATATATATATGAACTCACAAATTCTTATATTTATACATACATACATACACAGATTACCCGCCATCCCATATCTATGGAACGACATACATGTACCCATCTATATAAACACCCACACTCGCACATATTTATATAGAAATTATAAAAAATTGTATACGCACACATCCAAACATATACATGTACCCACATACCCACACACATACATATATACACCCTATATATACATACAACTACATATATTTTTACAAAAAAAAACAAAAAAACAGATCACCTATATACATACAAGTATATATACATACATATCCATACCCATACCCACTCACTCCAATTATATGCCCACAATACACAAAAATAACACATCCATGCCTATCTTTCCATATAAACGCATATACATATACATATCAAAAGACGTATCAATGTTCAAGTTCAATTACATAGTTATATACATACAGTTATGTGTTCGCATTCATGTGTGCATAGCAACATTTCCAAAAGCAAAAAAACAAAGATCACGTAATATTAGTCTTCCTATATAGTTATTCCTAAATATATTTATTAGACGCTTAAAATTAATTCACATTTAAAATCGGTCAAAGTTATTGGAACTCCCTTTTTATATATATATATATATATATATATATATATATATATATATATATATATATATGCTTGTCTGTGTGTTGTGTGCGTGTGTATGTCTGGTGGCCGTATAACGGAGATAGGTGTGTAGTTTGCTAAAATTACTGATTCTATAGAATGAAACGGAAATTATAGATATCTGTGTATGTGTGGACAGTAGAATGATATGCAACATAAGGCTCTATGTACGATTAGATTTCAAATTTTATAATGTATATTTTGCAAAGGGAAAAGGATTTAACTATTTTCCTTTTGCAAGTATCAAAGAGAGCGAAGCCAATAAGAAATCCCCCCACTTTGTATCACAAGGAAAACAAGGAAGGTTAAATCTCAGTGAAAGTGCAACATTAGAAGTGCACTTCTCTGGAACCCGTAATATATTTTGTTTCAATAACTTCAGCGTATGACGCGGCCGGATTTCAATATGGGTCTTGTCGATTTGCTCAGAACCCACTCGCTGTCACTTTCAACAATCCTCCTTAATGTTTACTGAAAGATTCCCCCGGCTGTATTAATTGACATCTTGTTGGCTCTTAAGCCTGAATAGGCCGTTGGGCAGAATTAGTGGAAGGGAGGAGAACCCAGTTATTAAAGCCATTGAAAAGCCTTTCGGGCATCAACCTGAAAGAAATAATAATGTAAATAAATGAAATAATGGCCTGGTTGTTGGCCAATGGTTTAACGAAGTTATCAACAATATTGGTCCCTGTTGGCCACGTCACGTACAGACTTTTCACAGCGAGAACAACTCTCTTTAAAAACTCTTGCAGCCCAGATATCCAAGCTTCCTCCTAAAGATTTGTCGCTGACACACTCTACAACCTAAGGCGTTATGTACTTAGCTGTTATGGCTTTAAGGTAGTATGTGGGTCTATTAGTAAAGGTTCTTAACTTTTGTCCACTTCGTGATGATATTTCTGAGACTCAAAGATTTTTAACGTGAGCATGAGCGAGTGAAGTGTGTGAGTCTTGTCAAAGACATTCCTTCTTTGAACATTGTGGACTGGCGCTACATAATCTCGAACAAAGAGCTGTTGCCAATTTAAGAAAAACCGCATCAGGTGAGGACTATCAAGAGCAGCAACTACTAAACAGGATAGTGCATATAACTCGAAGAGTTGTCATAATCAAGATGTTGTCATCCATACTACCTCAAATAAAAGGTTAAGAAGGAAACCTTGATCAATACTAGAAGGAGCTATAACAGCTACTAGACTTGGAAAAATTTTGTTGAAAATTTTTTTAAGAGAAAGATTTTATAAATTTCAATTGAAAGCAATATTGGCTGCTTGGTCAATGAATGCTGATGATGAGGGGAGCTATGCTGATGACATGGGTTTTTTATAGTTAGGATAAGAATGGTCCTGAACAGAAAGCCAACATCCTCTACTATGGTGTTCCAAGAAATAGGATTTAATATAAACCTTTTCAAAATAGAAACTATGATCAGGATGAAAGCAGTGATGGCACATACCTTGAATCCATCATAAAAATTCAGGATGTGAAATTAGTAAATACTAAACACTTCAGATACCTTGGTATATGGATTAGTTAAAAAAATTAGTATTGGAGAAAAGGAAATTGAATATAGAATAGGCTGTGCCACAGATAAACAATATCACAAATTGTAGCAAAACCAAAATATTAACCTAAAAGCTTGAGTTGTGTTCTTAAATAGCCTCATCAAATTGAGACTTTTATAATGTTAAGGATGGCACCAAACTCGTTCAGAAATATTTAAACTGTTATCCATATCTCTCTACAATCAATGGTTAAAAATAACTTTGAGTGAAACCTGAGGATCTTGACTTGAGAACCCTATTTTCTGAAAGATTTTTTTAAGAGAAAGATTTTATAAATTTCAATTGAAAGCAATATTGGCTGCTTGGTCAATGAATACCAAATGTTTCCTTGTAGTAAAATGAATAATATTGCTATTACCATTACCAACATTTCTGTGAGTCCCTTCATTAGTTTATCTAAAAATTTGGAAGACTTGAAAGTGACTTATAATGTGAGACATGTATATCTCTGTTCCTTCAATTCATAACCTTGCTATCTCAGTATTATGAGCATCCAATCGATCTTTTTCAAGTCATAGAGAAACTTTGGATTGATTGAATGATTGGTCTGTTTTTTATGGTTTCTCAAACCTTTCACAATGTCTCAGTTTTTTGTTTCGAAACATTTCTTTTTGTAAACTTTCAGAAAATCCTTTAATTATAATGTTTATTTATAACATACTAAAATTTATTACAGTTTCAGTAGCCTAGCTAATAATGTGAAATTTGGAAAATCTAGTAAAATTCCTCAAACTGTAGCTAAATCCTAAAAATAATGTGTTTGATTGTAATTTATCCAGTTTATATATGCCTTTTTCATGTCATTTGGAAGGGCTCTGGGTAATTTTTAATTTCCTTTGTAAAAAAATGTCTACTCATACATATATATCCACAAATGTTTAGTATCATAATAAATAATTTCAGATTTAAAATAAAATCCGTTAATTCCTCTGAAAGGTTGGTTGGTTGGTTGTGTGTGTGTATGTGTGTGTGTGTGTGTGTGGATATATATACATTATCATTATCATTATATACATTATCATTATATACATTATCATTATCAGCATCGAATCTGTCTTTTTCAAATCATAGAGGAACTTTGGATTGATTGTTTTTCTTTGGTTTATCAATCATTTCACGATGACTGTTTCCAATGTTTTGATCTAATATATTTATCTCTGTAAACTTTAAGAACATCGTTTAATTATAATGTTTATTTGCAACATAGTAATTTAAAATTTGGAAAATCTAGTAAGATTCCCCAAACTGTTGCTACATCCTAAAACTAATAGAAAGATCAGACATTTCTTTTAACGAGTTCTTAAAGTCTGGAACTACAAAAGAAGATTTCCAACGAGCAGGAAAGCAAGAAGCATCAAGGCATTTATTGTAGTAGTTTTTTTTTTTGTTTGTGATTTTTTTTATCCCGTGACCCGTAGTAGAAGAGGGCAGTAGACGTGGTGTTTCTGGGCATGATAGCCTGACGGAGTCCAACTATCTCTTGATCAGTTTTGAATTTAAATTTCTTCCTTCTCTTAGACTGGTTGCCACCCAAGGCTATAGAATCCAGTATATAACCTATTTACCTCTAGCTGGAGTCAAAGAAGAGGATTCATACCTTAATTACGTGTTAATATACCCAAGAGTATTAGCACGTAAATGAATGTATGGAATTCGAACTCGTCTCTCCGATTCCTCAATCTGAGGCGCTATCCATTACTCCACTGTGCCTCCCCAATTGTATAGTTTGGTGTACTTTGGTTCTCACATTGTAGAGTTTACTGAGAACCAAATTACAAAAGCGTATTTCTTAAGGACTATTGCAGGGATACAATCAATCATACTTTTTGTCTGCTTCGTGATGGAACTTCTGAGAGGCAATGTTTTTAAATGTTAGC